>CM059199.1:18877565-19477565 GCA_030323885.1 Branchipolynoe longqiensis | reverse complement strand
GTGCTGGTTTCCCGGGATGAACGAAGTAGTGGAGAACTCTGCCTGAACTTGTGAGGCATGCCAGCTGACATTTGCAGACCCAGTGAGGTTGGAACCTTTGAAGATGTCAGAACTGACAGGAGGACCTTGGAGGGAGGTCTTGGCAGACTTCCTGGGACCACTACCATCGGGAAATTACTTACTTGTAGTAACAGATGAATGCTGAAGGTTGCCAATAGTGAGGAGGTTGAAGAGTGTGAAGGCGATGATCATGATACCAGTCATAGATCAGATTATGGCTGATTTTGGAATCGTTAGATGCCTAAAATCGGATAATGGAAGCCCATTTGACTCGCAGACATTTGCAGAGTATTTGAAAGAGATTGGCTTCAAGCACCGTCGAATAGCACGCAGATGGCCCAGAGTAAATGCACAAGCAGAATCCTTCAACAAGCCTTTGATGAAGGCAATTAGGTGTACACATGCAGAGGGAAGAGAGTGGAGAGAAGTCGTCAGGGTCTTCTGCCGACAATATCGAGCTACCCCACACCCGACCACGGGTGATGCACTACATGAGTCAGTGAAACAATGAGACATTGAGAAGAAAATGCTCTTGAATAAATATGCCAACAAGAGGAATCGGGCAGTAGAAAAGGACTTGAGAGTTGGAGACTACTGCTCAGGAAGGATGAAAAGGGGGTAAAATCATCAAAATCCTACCATGCTGACCCCTTCAAAACCACACATAGGCAAGGCTCTATGGTTACTGCCAAAGATGGAGACAGGATCGTGACCCGGAATGTCAAGAAGACTGAACTCCTATTTGGAGATAGGAGAACAGAGTGTGAAGGGGAAGAGATGGAAATAACTGAAGAACCAGAGAACATCCCACAGATAAGCCCAGCTGTGGCAAGAGGCCCAGGAGAAATAATAACAGAGACTATGCCGAACAATTCCATACTACCCAGTCCCACTTAACAACCAACAGCTAAGCCAATACCTAGGCCATGGAAACCTCCTACACCTGGTAAGAGGTCAGGCACCCAACCTCAACGAGACAGGGTACGACCCAAGAGATTCAACCAATACGATATGTATTTCCAGATCCTGAAGAGAAGGAGGGGGCAGGCTAAGGGAGACCATATCTTCAGGGATCAGAGTATGTAAATGCAAAGAGATAAACATTGTTTGTAGCATTGATTGTATGGACCAAAGTACATGACATAGAGAAATGGACACAGTTTGTATTGTTGAGGCTCATGTTGGGTAGACATGTAATATGACGGGGGATGTGGTGACTGAGTATTTGGGTTTGAGGCTATACCCCAGTAGTGATGTCACACCATTACTTGGCCAGGGCAGAGGAAAGGGAACCAGAGAATGGCTGCATGGTGATATGTAAAGCTCCTACACAATAAAGGATATTACTAACAGTACCTGATGACTTGTTGGACATTACAATATCATAGTGGTCAAAACGTCGGAAGCACAGCCTGGTAAGTAGCTACGATGTAAATATGTATTAGGGCCTGCCTATATTTTGCGAATTCTCTTCTTTTAGAATTACATTTGGCATTTTATATTAATGACGGATTAATCTTTGTATGGAAACCAAAGTGACAATGACCTTTCATTATGAATATGTCTGTTGCTGCTGACATTGCGTAAGATCACTCACCAATAATCATATGACAATAACATGCCATGAATATGACCTTTCCTGACGACACGGCTTTAGATCACCATCAATCAATCATTCAACCAATACTC
Source organism: Branchipolynoe longqiensis (assembly GCA_030323885.1). Classification (NCBI taxonomy): domain Eukaryota; kingdom Metazoa; phylum Annelida; class Polychaeta; order Phyllodocida; family Polynoidae; genus Branchipolynoe; species Branchipolynoe longqiensis. The sequence goes on along the minus strand of CM059199.1, from coordinate 19,475,816 downwards.
ACTAACTCACTGTTTCATCATTTTAACAAGTATTTATATTTGTAGGTGTGCTATGTGATGAAGAGTTGGCCTCACCCAGCTATCCAACAATTCTGGGGCATCCTGACTGCACTTCTTCAGTACTTTGTTCCCCTCATTGCCATGATTGTCTGCTACTACCAAATGATTGCCATGCTTCGAAAGAAACCATTTGGTGGCATGGCAGATCCTGAAGATTCTGGAAAGAAGGACAGCAGTGAAAACAAACAAAAGAGTCTCCGCGATGAGAAGATGGCACGTGCAAGTCGCAACATTCTGAAAACACTGGTGTTAGTCTGTGCTGCCTTTGCAACATGCTGGGTCAACAACCAGGTGTATTTTCTAATGTTTAACCTGGGTTATTCAGTTGATTTCAATGGCACTTATTTCCACTTCACTGTTATAATGGTGTTCCTGAATTGCTGCATTAATCCATTCATCTATGCATTACAGTATCATCCGTTCCAAAAACAGGTCATGTTTTTATTCTGCAATTGTTGCAAGAAAGATATCATGCAGGCCAACCGCACCTCTGTCTCAACCCTGAACTCCAACTTGTCATCTTAAGTTACCTGAAGTTAATCTGATTGCTTTTGTACCAGGCTAATGCTTGTTGATACCCCTGAACCTGTTTACAGTGATTGTGTGACGTCACAATGCCTCTTGTTTCTTTCACCTGCAATACAGTGTATGCAGGTTGATTGGGTGTGTACCACATTAGCCTAATACTGTGAACTTGCATACGCAGTAGTCAGTATAGAAAATATATTAAAGTTGCATAATCCGATGAAAGCATAACATTTTCAAAACCATGGAACTTTCTTTTTACGTCGATCTGATTCTGCATTTGGTAGATATTTATCTCGTCACTCCTGCAAGCCTGCGATATCCAGCATTTCGATGTGGACTCCAGTTATTTTGCATGTTTTCATTTCAAGTATATATATTTGTTAAAGTCTTTATTGTGAAAGTTGATGCCATGTAAAGTAGATTATAATGATCACCCTAATATAATTATATATTTATTAACAATGGTAGAAACTCGAAACCATCGCGGCATCGGATTATGCAACATATTGTGGAAGTAATAACGATAACAATATTGACCACGTGAACAGGTAGCTTCAGCTTCTTTAATACACCTGTCACATTTACGTCGAAATACGTCGACATTCTCGGCGTTGCAGGGTCAATTTGGATGTCAGTGCAATGTAGTGGACGTAAGCGAAACGTCGGTCCAACGTAGTAGTAACGTCAAAAAAAAAAAAAGGCCCAACGTAAGGGTAACGAGCCTCTAGCGCGCGTCAGTCTAGCAAAACCTTAGGATTGGCTTAGTGTAGGACCCGCATAATTATGTGTGACTCTGATGTAATTTGTAACGTGAGTTGATGTCAGGCCTGCGAGTGAGCAGCGTCAGTCTAATGACAGTCCAGCATGCTCAGCATAAGGACAGCGAGCGCTCAACGCGCTCGACATGGATGCCTTTATATTTTTGAAGGCAAAATGTTCACACCGCGTTCACATCATGTTCGCTTACGGTCGAAGAACGTTAGTACACGTTACATACGTTATGCACACACCAGACTTTCGTCAACTACTTTGAATACATCAAGACACGTTGGACATACGTTAGACTGATGTTAGACACACATCAGAGACACATTAGACCTACGTCGAGATACGTTAACAGCACATTGGCAGCACGTGGGCTGCGCGTTCCTCCCGGCTCTCCATCAGTCTACCATGAGTAGATGTAGCTCAACGTAGACCGATGTAGCTCTAACGAACGTCGAATATATCTCAACGTAAGCCTAACATGAGCGCAACGTAAGCCTAACATAACCCAACGTAACGGCATGTACGTCGAGCTACGTCAAAAGTTTTGGGTATGTCCAAAACCTTGACGTGTGTCACCGTATCTTGAAGTAACTTGACATATCTCGACATACCTCGACGTAGGCTTAACAAATGCGTAACGGATTTCGACGTTCCTCGACATATCTCGACGTAATGGCCAAATTTCACCTACGTTGGCTTACGCTACCATGTTCCATCGTAGTGTGACAGCCCCATTAAAGACGCACTCAGGAAATACGAGGTGGCACTATGTTCACGTCCAGAACTACAAGAGGACAGTTGACACGGAGTCAATAGATAGGACCTCTACGTGCATTGTGTGCGAGCTATTAGTATTACTGGTATTAGAATATTAATGCAACTTATACACGGATCCTACTATTAGGGGCCTACACGGCAACGTACGGTAGAGCTAGGCCTACAGTAGGCTACTGAGTAGGCCTATTGGTGAACTATAATTTAGACACAGGTCTGGTGTCATTGTTAGTCTTTGCACTTTGCTGTTAATTCAGTGTCCCGTATGCCTAATGGTTTGTTTGATTGGTTAGTGTACAAGTCCTGATTAGGATCGCTGTTTACTTTCATGGAATGTTTCTAATATTAAGAGGCAGCGCAAAAAAAGACCTGCTATAACATATAGTGCCTTGTCAATACTTGCATTTTAGAATTTCATCTTTTTATCTTTTTGCCATAAAATTCTTCTTTTGACATATTTAATTTTAGAATCACTAACCCTAAGTGATTTTAGCAGATGTGTATATACCAATTAAGTACAAGGTATGGTGTTTTCCCGCCGGAACCACTTGCTATTTTGCAATATATGCTTTGTAGATCAATCTCTCAAAGGTAGGTTTTTAAAGATATTTACATTAAATTGTTTTAAATATGTATAGTTACAAAATACTATTGTTCATCATTAGTTCAGTACATGCTACCGCTTTTGACACTGAAAAGGCACACATTATTCCAAGTTTCGCGAAAGTCGGCTACGTCTTGATATGACTGGACTCTGCTGACTTGGTAGGCATTCGTTATTTTTCTTATCGATCTATAATGTGAAATCGTGATTGGTTTTCTTGTTTTTTTTTGTATTAATTTTACCCACTTTTCGCAGTCACATATGTCATAATGCATTTGCCCCAGGTCTATTAGCTACAGGGAATAGAATGGCTGGAACTATTATTGCGATGTATGATCTTTCATGGACACTGGACATGCACGTTGAATATGTGCATCTGTTGTGCAGGCCGTGAAGAATGAATCACGTGACCATCTTTTATGAAGGCCCGTTCGGATTCCAGTTCCTATCATAGCCGCTTGGTGGTGTCTTAGTGCATCCAGATTGGAAACAGCGACACTGTGAAAATAGTGGCCAGGGCACCAGGCTAAATTCGTTGGCCTAACCGCGCGGTGTATTGTGGGATGTGCAAGAGCAAACCAAATACATGAACTCAATCTAAATTCATTTTCAAGTAGTGAATTGTTTTCAATCTGGATGAATAAGAAAAGAATGCGAATACAATAAAACAACTTCCTCTTTTTCTAGATCTAAATGCAGGTGTACAATGTTATTTGGGTTGGCTTATGTAGACCTGTACAATGGTAGATAGAAGATTCACATCTTTATCTATGGTATTAAAAAAAATTGGCACCTGGGGTATCCTAGTTGTCAAATTCTATTGCTGAAATGTGTCTTATCAAACTACTAGATTCCATAAAGGCACATGATCATAAATAATCCAGATTCCCTCTTCAACCACGGGCACCCAGAATGCGCATTCAAATATTTAATTCAAAGTGTAGAGCTTTGATCACTGAATTCTCAATCGACTAGTGTTAATTCATTTGATCTGGTGATATTTGGTGTCGGCCGACTGGTTCTTAGAGCTAGTTTGTATTTCACTATTATGATCTGGCTCATTGAATCCTACATGGTATAACAACACCCCCAAATACAATGATCTTACAGTGATGTTTGCTGAAATACTTTTCCCTTTAAGATGTATTATTTCATATTACAATTATGTATGGCTAATATTTCAGGTAATTATTTTAGAAGTCCTTATTTCAGTATTATCAACATTTTCACAAGCGTAGGGCCTACAAACCGTACATTGTGGGGAAGGGGGCTAACTAAACCCACTGTATTCTTTCTAAAACTTATAAAAATGTTGGTTAAATGTTACACTTGGCTACTACTACTACTACTACTACTACTACTACTACTACTACTACTACTACTACTACTACTACTACTACTACTACTACTACCACAATAGGCTATAAACAATGTTCTTGTACATTTTGTGAGGGGCGGGGTCATGAAAAAGTATAGGCCCATGTTGTTTACACTTGTGAAAATGTTAATACGCCCCCCTAATTGTGAAGGACTCGTAAGGCAAGGCTGGTTTTAAGGTTATTGGACCGATTACTCCCATTTGTGCTCCCATTGGGCCCTGCACCCAAGGGGGTGGAGCCCAGTGCCAGGGTAATCTACTCTAGTCTTGTCAATCATTTCACTAAAACAGACCTTGGCTGTTTAACAAGATGCCATATTGGCCACTCGTGGCTAACACACGTTTTTCTGCTCAAGGGGGATCCTCCGCCTGAATGTATTGGATGTCTCTCCCTACTGACATTAAACCGCACTTGATTAAACTTTGTGGATTTCATGGCCCTGCGCCAACCATTTGACACTGCAAACAGCAATCATGACCTTTTTACTAAAGTAAAACAAGAAAATATGTTAGCCTTGTTGAGAGCAGCTGGTTTGTACCACCTCATATAGCTTATTAAACAATTTTCATCAGTGAATAATACTATCATCTATAATTTGATTTAGCTTGACCAGAAACTATCTGACTGTAAGTTAAACAAATTCATGAGTGTATATCGACACAAAATTGATTGTATGCTTTTACATGTAAACCTCTGCAGTTAGTAGAGTGGTTGATCAGTGAAATAGTGGATGTGGTTCAGCTGTTAGCTTTACTTTAGCCCTTTTCATCCCATCTAAAATATGTACGTTCGTGAGAGAGAGAAACCTACGCCGGATACTGTTGTGAATTGGTAGCTCATAAAAAACTGAGCTTGACAACCAGAGGGTAGGCTGTGGGGACATGTAATACCCCTGTCACACTACGACATAACGAGCGAACGTGAGCCTAACATGGTCATTTTTCGTCATTACGTTGACGTACGTTGGGTTACGTCATGATGATGTCAGAATGACGTTAGACTGACGTTGAGCTACGTCACATTACGTCGTGTTATGTCGAGTTACGTCAAGGTTTTGGACATGTTCAAAACTTTCGACATACCTCGAAAGTAAGGGTTTACGTTCGCCGTACGTTCTGTACACGTTCGGCGAACGTCAATGACGTTAAATAGATGTTATTAAAATGTTGGTCACTACGTTCAACTACGTTGCACTACGTTGCACTACGTTGACCCACATTAAAGCTAGTGGGAACGTGCAGTCCGCGTAGTGAAAACGCCGGGATAACGGACGCCTAATGGACGTCCAACATACGTTTACCGTTTTGCCACATTTTCATGACGTAAGTAACGTAAGGTAACGTAGAGCAACGTAGTTCTGGTGATGGAATAATGTACATAACGTTCCCTGAGCGTAATTACATTGTCCTCTCTCATTGAATGATGCCATCACTACGCTTTACCGCCGTTACTCTCTCGTCCACTACGCTGCATCCACGTTCAACTTGTGCCCAAATTTGCATACTACGCCGAGAAGTTCGACGTTTTTCACGTTCTCCCTATGTTGACGTCATTATGTCATAGTGTGACAGGGCCATTAGGTACACACAGTTGACCCTGAATAACACTGCCTGTCTACCTCTCCCCTCTTTATCCCCTGCTTACGTGCAGGAAGTTGGTGACTGGTGCCAATCCCAGACATATCCTTCACAATAGACCCTATATTTTAAACTCACTTTGTAACTATAACCACAATGCCTTCTGAAAACCAACCCAGATAAGATTCTGATTATAGTGAAATTGTCGTAACACACATTTGATTATATTAGATAAACTAGCACTTTGTGTATGTCTATTCACCACCTTCTGCTGTGTAAACTAAAGCTGCGACTTACGGTGATGGGTCGTAGCTTCAGACCTTGAATGTGTGAAGTTTTATTGAATATAAATAAATGATCAACCAAATCTGTACAACTGTATTACTCCTTGATTTACTTTGTCGGAGAACCTTATCAAAGTCTGATGAGTTAGAGTTTATGCGATATTTTGTCTATAAATATTCATGTATTAGATTACATTACTCTAAAGTAACTTTTATTCTAAAATGCTAACTTGGAAGCCATTTGAAGTTAAAACATGAACAATTACGTGAGGCATGCACAGTGAAATGATGAACATCATAGGTTTTAGCAGTAACATGTTCTAAGTTGACTTAGTATCCCCCACTATCATGCATCACAGAGGTCGCTAGCGGTGCACAGTGGCACATTGTGGAGCTTAATCATTTGTGAACAAAGAGTTGACAAATATGGCTTTGAAAATACAATTTGCAGTATAATCTTCATCAACCACACACTGGTATATTCTAAGATATTAGAAAAATAGGGTCACTCGTAACATATAACATAACACCCACATGTTAGCTTCCTGTAGATTATATTCTGATGTTTCCGTGTTTGCTAAGAAATCAATGTGAGAAATCTCGTATAAACATCATTTTCTTTAAAGGTAGGCCTACTGACTGGGACAGAAACTGTACCTGAAATGTTTTCAGCCAAAACTTTGCATGTTGTCTATATATACACCTGAATGCTGTGTGTCTGTGTGTGTGTCTGTGTGTGTGTCTCTGTTTGTGTCTCTGTGTGTCTGTGTGTGTGTGTCCCGTGACGGGACAGGGCTTGGTTGGTTAGTTGGTTGGTTGTTTGGTTGGTTGGTTGTTTGGTTCTTTGTTGGTTGGTTGGTTGTGTGTCTGTGTGTGTGTATGTGTCTGTATGTGTGTGTGTCTGTGTGTATGTGTCTGTGTGTGTATGTGTGTGTCTTTTTGTCTGTGTATGTGTCTCTGTGTGTGGTTCTGTGTGTCTGTGTGTGTGTGTCTGTGACTCTGTGTTTCTGTGTGTGTCTCTGTGTGTCTCTGTGTGTTAATGTGTGCCTGTGTGTGTCTGTATGTGTCTCTGTGTTTCTGTGTGTCTGTGTGTGTCTCTGTGTGTGTGTCTCTGTGTGTGTGTCTCTGTGTGTCTGTGTGTGTGTCTGGGTGTCTCTGTGTGTCTGTGTGTGTGTCTCTGTGTGTCTATGTGTGTGTCTCTGTTTGTGTCTCTGTGTGTCTGTGTGTGTGTTTCTGTGTCTGTGTGTGTGTCTCTGACACAGAAACACACACACAGCAAGAGAGACACAAAGACACAGAGACACACACACAGAGACACACACAGAGACACACATACAGATACAGAGACACACACAGAGACACACGCAGAGACACACACATAGACACAGAGACACACACACAGACACAGAGACACACACAGAGACACACACACATACACAGAGACACACAGACAGAGACACACACACAGACACAGAGATGCACACAGAGACACACACACACAGAGACACAGACATACACACACAGACACAGAGACACATACAGAGACACACACACAGACACACACACAGAAACACATACAGAGACACACACACACAGACACAGAGATACACACACATACACACACAGACACATACAGAGACACACACAGAAACACATACAGAGACACACACACAGACACACAAAGACACACACACAGACAAAGAGACACACACAGAGACACAGACACAGACACAGAGACACACATCCATCTTCAGTCCACGCGTAACACCGACGATAAACCACCTAAAAGTTGTGGTTAGCGCAGGCCGCGTTAACCCTCGAGGGGTTTGCCTAACCCATGCACACACATTGTGAGTTTCGGTCGCTAACCGGGGAATTCCCGACTACGCTCGTGTTATGACCTCTAACCCGCCCTCATACATTTGGCCCCTGGTCTCTCAGTGGGGCAGCACTATAAAGTCGCCTTGAATGCGCATTGTCACTAGTCGGTACCCGTTCTGGTATGACCTTAGATGTTGCTAGGATGTAACACAACAAACAAACAATCTAGGAGCTTGCAGAGATCCACTAGACACTACTGCTCTGCGACATTGTTCGGCTTAGTTTGCAATGATGAAAGAGTCATCGATATAAGGAAAAGGGTATGACTCTTAGCTGCTAATTCTGCATCAATGGGCTTAAGTATACGGGTGACAATCCGTGGGGCAGGTGACAGACAATTCATTGGGAGACAAACAAATTGAAACAGCTGTTTGTCCCATACAACTGGTAAATTTGTCGGATGCTTATGGGCTGTGGTGTAATACTAATAAGCATCTCCCATTAAGTAAAAACATTAAAAAAATGTTTATATTCTATTGTTTCCCAGGGCTGTCACTAGCCTAGAGCATACAGTCCAGGTACAAAAAAAAAAGAAGATATATCAATTATAACGGCTGGAGACCGAATGGCGAGTCCAGTGCACCCGGGGCACCAGAGGCAGCCTGCGAGTGCAGCGCTGCGAGCCCCCCTGGTATCGAACCCGGGAACCACAGTGGTGTCAACAGAATCAAAGTAGTGTAGCCGGAGTCCTTCTTGCCTTACAACCGCATACAGCCTGTACACAAGTTATATATACCTTGGAAATACGCCAAACGTATATGCCGGTGTAAGGAGAGCATAGACTCCCCTGGTGTTGGACACTTGTTTAACTACGGGTTCAGGTTCGATCCGCCAGACGTCGCCTCTGTCTAGGTGATTCGCCTCGCGATGCGTGGCGAGACCGTCATTACCCCATTGGATCCCAGGTTGAACGAATCTCATCTGAGCTCTTGTTGGATTTTAAAAATATATATATATATATATTATATACATGGGCACAGCAAGTTTCAGCTAGGTACAGCGATTAACAAGGAAGAGAATATCATTATTGTGATTTTACATTATAATGAATTGTAGCAGTTGCCATTTATACTGATGGTAAACACTTGTCACTTATAGTTATACTGATGGCTAACAGTATCATGTACTATTTAATAAACACTCATCCAGGTGTTCGTCTTCGTGAACATCGACAATTTTACCCTAAGCAATTACAAATGAGAACATAATTGCTATGTGACCACGACATCTTAAACCACTCGGGGAAAATGTTCTTTTATTATCCTAAGTGAAAGTTGCAGTTTGTTTCGTTGTCCTTCTCTACTAATTATCCACATAGTCTGGCGAGTCCTGACAGGGCAGTTCCGGACGCTCTCCCCACCCTCCTTCCTCCTCGCCGGGTCTGCCTTCCCAGACTGGACCATGACTATCTGGCGAAGTGAAACTTTTCCTCCAGTCCGATGTACGTGCCGGGAGTGATGCACCCCAGGGTGCTGCCATCTGGCGGTGTCGGCAGACGGGGGTCCTGGGCCGCCGCCCCGCTCCTCTCCGGGTGCTGTGCGAACTGTCTGAAGCCTGCCTCAGCCGGTGGCGATAACGAGACCGGAAGTGACTCTCCTGGTGGAACAGATGGAAGCGCGCGTCCCACCTGCGAGTAGAACCATGGCGACACTGTGCACATTAAAACCCCACACAGTGCGCAGTGTGCGACCCCTCCCAACACACGCTTCTCAATCTTATAACGTATATACAGCATACATATCGACCTGCTGTCAAATATGCACATGGGGTATATTTCATGGACAAGGCGTGTAATATATCTAATATATACATACTATATCCAATATGTCTAATATTTATAATATATACGATACATATACATCGGAACAACAACAACAAAATAAATATATCAAATTAATTTATAAATATGAGGCTATGTGTTCCACAGTTCCTACCCAACAGGTGGCAGTATGTGAGTACCATGGACCAACATATACCCTCATGACAATTATTTGGGATTCAGACTATGCCAACATGAGGTGTCCTATAATTAAATCTTTGTCATCATTCATGTTCGATTGATTAAATAGCATGCATTTATTCAGGTATCTTGACTTGCTTTCCTACTGATACATTTAAGTAGCTGCTTCCCATAACCAGATATATGTCATCTCCCACTTTATTCCTATGCAAGTCCTGGTAAGTGAATAAAGTCCAACAAGAAGGTGTAGACAATGTGTAAGTAAAACGGTATGAGCTCCCCAACCCGTGCAGTCATCACTGGCGGTCAACCCCCAACCCCCTCACCTCCATCACTTTGTGCTAGACCACTGCCTAACTTTGTCTGATTTCTGATAACTCCCAAGTTATGATGAAAGAGGCCAACAGCTTTCTTTCTTCTTTTTTGTTATCTCTACTTAGAGCTTCCATGAAGGAAGATACATTGTCAAGATACATTGTCACCCAAGGCGCACGCACCATGGCTTCGTCAGGCCGGGGCTGGATGGGTCGGTAGCCACTGAGAAAGGCCGCAGAGCTGGGTTCCTGTGAGCATGGGCGGTACTCGTTCAACTCTGACGGCGGGACCTGGTCAGCGTAGTAGTCTTTCGCCTTACGGGCTTGTCTAGTATGCAACATAGAACACAGATTAATTAATATTCACATCTATATTTTATTTGGATTTTTGAGACAAATGTAACCATTTATGGAATTACATGTGAAATTATATAAAGCATATAACTCCCACATACCCATGTATATATATATTTTATATATATAACGGGGTAATGAGGGTCTCCCATGCGTCGCGAGGCACCTCACTTAGACAGAGGCACCACGCTGTCTGGCGGATCGAACCTGAATCCGCAGTTAACAAAAGTGTCCAAAACCAAGGGAGTGTATGCTCTCCTCACACCGACATATACGTTTGGCATATATCCAGGGTATATATATACATATATATATAGTTATATATATATATATCATTTATATCTATTTCTTTTACCTTGGGATGTATGCTCTAAGCTAGAAACAATAGAATACAAACATTTAAAATAGTTTTTACTTAATGAGAGATGCTTATTACACGATAGTCCATAAGCATCCAACAAATTTAAGAGTTGTATGGGACAGACAGCTGTATCAGTCATTGATGAAACATGGCAAACTTTTTTTGCCTGGCCTCACATGTAGCAGCTAATTAAAATATCGGATTGGGCCTAGTAGTAATGGCAGATTTGTAGACCTGTAAATAAAACAGGTGTTTCAAAGCAAAATAGAAAAATTGAAAACTACTCAGATTTGAACTGGAAGTTTTCATCTTCAGTCACTATCAACTACCAAGGCCTGTGGGTGTCATTCCAGCTAACACATAACATTAAGTAACGTCAGGCTAACATTATTATTTTGTTATGGTACACTGGCCCATAATTTAGAATTGTGGTTGATCCGGCGGAGGAAGCCCGAGACGCTCACATCACTAAGCGGCGCATGCGCCTCCACCCCCTTCCTCTGCCTACACTGCTTGACCCGCATTCGGGCTCCGATTTCAAAGATGGATTGTTTTACCACGCCCACCCACCCTCTATTTTATTTGCCATTGTGTGGGGGTCGGCTCCTGGGCGACCTCCTCGGGCTCCCAGGTCCTCCCTCTACCCTCGGCAGACATCGACCAGGTGGACTGAACCCACAGCTCAAGTGACATTATTATTACGTAACATTGCACTTAAACCTGTATACCTTTTTCTATAACTGTATTTGAATAAACCCTCCTTCTCCCACACCAGTCTCGAGCTTCCTCTGTCCGAATCATAACGTCACAGTAACATTGGACAGACATTATACCATGTATTGTAATGTTATAACATCACAGTAACGTTATACTGACGTTATAATATGTACCCAGATAGCATAGGGCCGACAGTAGATATTGGTCGAACGGTCACCACACATTTTCCACTGTCGGGCCACCAATGGTGTAAACTCTATTCCTTAAAAAAGAAATTCATGATTTAATCTTAAGCAAAAGGATTTTGCAATGAAAATGATGTTTAATGAGCAGTGGCGGGCATTTATAACTTTTGACTCTCCACCGACCTGCTCCAAAAGCAACCCAATTACACCTCACCTACGCTTGTTAGTTAGGCACATTGTAACATCGTTCTCAACCATATCTCAGGTGGCCCGCCATTCTGAAGGAACCCACGGCCCGATTTTGGCCCAACGTCGGGCACCGACGGTGTAAAATCTATTCTTTTTTTAAACAATTTCTTTTTATAATTTAAATTTCTTTTTTTAATCTTAACTAAAAGGCTTTTGCGATGAAAATGGTGTTTATTGAGCACAGGCTTGCATTTATAACTTCTGACTCTCAACCGACCTGCTCCGAAAACAAGGAGTGCTGGGTTTTGTACAATAGGCATCACCTTTTAGCGTTATATAATGTTATTTACTCCATACAAAATAACGTTTATGTGACGTTTTTTTATAACGTTATTGTAACATTCAATAACATTATACTGACGTCAGTGTGACATTTTTTTGTTAGCTGGGATAGGCCTACTGGTTGAAGGTTGGGTTGTGAATCTGAGTACTGGATTGCATTGTATCGGGTTATGTGATTGGCTCTGTATAACAGACACGTGACACATTTGGAGAAGGGTCCACAGTGAGGAAAGGAGGAAAAACAGGTGACCACTGTCCCATATTGAGCATACCCTTGCAGGAATAGTTTCCCATTCTTTAAGTCCTGATATTGTGTGATTTAAACAGAAGTCAATGTAGATAAATTTAAAATATACTTAAAGCACTTTAATCTGTGCAAAAGATACATATATATATATATGTAACTATGTCTGAACAAGAACCTACTAAATAAATAATGGGATCTTTCCATAATTTGAGCCAATCAGAGCTGTTCTTTTTTATTGCAAATGGCCGCCCCTTTATGGGGGCTGCCATTTGCAATAAAAAAGAATGGCTCTGATTGGCTGACACTGAGAACTGTTCTCAGCCAATCAGAGCTGTTCTTTTTTATTGCAAATGGCTGCCCCCATGGAGGCGGCCATTTGCAATAGAAAAACAGGCTCAGACAAGTTCAACCGTGGCTGGTTGTCCTCTCCGTTCAGCGATGAATATGCTTATGCGCATTTGAGTGTGGTTACCATGCTTACCGTATCTTCCAGCAGACGGCGGTAGAGAGGAGAATCAGCAGCACCAGTGTCAGCGCGGCGCCGCCCGACACCAGCACCAACGTGGTGTGGCCACCACTCGCCGAGGGCACCACCCACGGGCGGGCTGCAACACGCAGAGCGCTCTCAGTGGCCGTATAACTGGGAGGGTTTTACGGCCGAACAACATCTAAGGTTATATCAGGACGGACACCGACTTGTCACAATGCGCACTGATGGTGGCCTTATAGTACTCCCCCTTGAGGTATCGTGCCGCCAACACTAGTTGTGTTTAGCACTCGGCAAAGTAGAAACAAGTATTAATTGTGTAAGTATTTGGTTCGACTTGGCCGGGGATTGTTCCCACGACTTCCGTCACTGAAAGCAAGGACTCTATCCAATCGGCCATCCAATTCAGTCGCATAGGAACCAGTTGCATGATCTTGACATATGGTCATGACAAGCATTTGTAGTATCTTAGACACGCATTCATCAACTAGAACTACATGCAACTGAGCAGATCGATGTGAATACTTGATTCCTTGGGAATCGTAACCCAATCAGGTCCTAGTACCAGACAACACGAGTGGGTTGGGAATGTGTATCTGAACTAACGGCTCACTTACTGTCGTTCCCGAAGCCATACCAGGTAGAACAATTTCCCGCTGAAAACAAAAGTAAGCCAATTCAATTACCGAAGCAGTTGTTTCTTTACATGACAGTTAAAGAGTCACACCACGTAGACCAACTATTTAGGACAGCTAGATTGGTAGTAGGGGTTACTTTATTCCTGGTTCCCAGACCCTTCACAACCAAAATGTCGAGGACATGGCCTACCTAGCTTTAAAGCCGTCCGATCAAAGCATCCAATTTTCGAAACCAAAACCGAAATAGTTATCGACATTTTACCCTACATGTCCAACTTAAAGACTGATAAAATCAGGGCGGATAAGTAAATATTGCTCCTGTCAACATTTCGGTAGACATCCGTTCGCTATCCGGGGCCCAGGAAGCACGGGGCAGACGTACCGAGGGTCGAGAAGTAGGCGACGTCCGTGATCTGCCTGAAGGTGTGACTGACGTATTTCCGCTCCATGTTCGTGGTCGGATCCAAGGCATGTATATATCTGGTAATGAAAGAAAAGTCACTAATAAAGCCCTAATGAAACACTAATATAGCACTAATAAAGCACTACTAGAGCACTTAAAAAGAACCAATAGAACACTAATACAGCACTAATAGAGCACTAATGAAGCCATAATGAAACACTAACAGGGCACTAATAAAGCACTACTAGATCACTTCAAAAAGCATCAATAAAGCAATCATAAAGCACTAATAAAGCCTGAATGAAACACAAATAGAGCACTAATCAAATACTAATAGAGCACTAATCAAATACTAATAGAGCACTAATAAAGCACTAATAGGGTACTAAAAAGCATCAATAGTGCACTAACAAAGCCCTGATAAAGCGCTAATAGAACACTATATTTGTTTGTTGCCATTTTACGTCCTGGCAACATCTAAGGTCATATCAGGACGGGTACCGACTTTTGACAGTGCGCACTCATGGCAACTTTATAGTGCTGCTCCACTGGGAAATCAGACCGCCGACACCATGACCCGATATCCCACTCAGGCATATTAACCTGACACTGAGCCAACCAGTCCTTGCCCTATCCTATTAATGCCAAGCACCAGGCTAGGAAGCGACAAGAATCAATTTTAAAGTCATTGGTTTGACTCGACCAGGAACCAAACTCCCGACCTTTCTCATGCGAGGCCCACACTTTAGCGATTAGTCCACCACGCCCGGTAATAGAGCACCAAGAAAGACAGCCAAAATAAAGCCCTGATAACACACAAACATATCACTAAAATACAACCATTAAAGCACTAATAGAACACTACTAAAGCACTAATAGAGCACAAATAAATCCCTGTTAAAGTAGTTAAGGATCACCAGTAAAGCCCTAATTAAGCATTAATAAAGCACTACTAAAGCACTAATATAGCAGTAAAAGGCACTAACAAAGCAGTAACAAAGCACTAACAAGGGACTAATTGAGCACTAATAAGCAGTAACAAAGCAGTAACAAAGCACTAACAAGGTACTTACAAAGCACTAGCAAAGTACTAACAAAGTACCAATAAAGCACTAATAAAGCAGTAACAAAGCACTAACTAAGCACTAACAAGGCACTAATAAATCGCTAGCAAAGTTCTAACAAAGCACTAACAAAATACCAATAAAGCACTAATATAGCAGTAACAAAGCACAAACAAGGCACTAATAAATCACTAGCAAAGTCTAACAAAGTACCAATATAGCACCAATAGAGCATTAACAAAGCACTAACAAAGCGCTATTAAAGCACTAATAAAGCACTAATGAAGCACTAATAAAATACTAATAGAGCACGAATAAAGCACTAACAAAGCACTAATAAAGCGCTAGTAAAGCACTAATAAAGCACTAGTAAAACACAAAAAAAGCACTGCTGAAGCACTAATAAAGCACTAATGAATCACTAATAGAGCACTAATGAAACTCTAATGAAACACTAATAAAGCACTAACAAAGCACTAATAAAACACTAATAAAGCACTAATAAAGCACTCATGAAGCACTAATAAAGCATGAATAAAGCGCTAATAAAGCACTAATAAAGCACTAATAAAGCACCACTTACACATCAGTAACCCACCAGCAAAGCACTAATAAAGCACTAATAAAGTACTAATTAAGTGCTAATAAAGTTCTAATAAAGTGCTAATAAAGCACCAGTAAAGCACTAATGAATCACTAATAAAACACTAATAAAACACTAATAAAGCACTAATAAAGCACCAGTAAAGTACGACTAAAGCACGAATAAAGCACTAATAAAGTACTAAAAACCACTAATAAAGCACCAGTAAAGTACTAATAAAGCACTGATAAGGCACTAACAAAGCACTAATGAAGTGGTAATAAAGCACCAGTAATGCACGAGTAAAGCACGAGTAACACACCAGTAAAGCACCAGTAATGCACCAGTAAAGCACCAGTAAAGCACCAGTAAAGCACTAGTAAAGCACCAGTAATGCACCAGTAACGCATCAGTAAAGCACCAGTAAAGCACCAGTAACGCACCAGTAAAGCACCAGTAACGCACCAGTAAAGCACCAGTAAAGCACCAGTAACGCACCAGTAAAGCACCAGTAAAGCACCACTAAAGCACCAGTAAAGCACCAGTAACGCACCAGTAACGCACCAGTAATGCACCAGTAAAGCACCAGTAGAGCACCAGTAAAGCACTAGTAAAGCACCAGTAAAGCACCACTAAAGCACCAGTAAAGCACCACTAATGCACCAGTAGCACACCAGTAAAGCACCAGTAAAGCACCAGTAAAGCACCAGTAACACACTGTCTGGATACACACTTACTTTTCGCCCTCCAGGCTCCAGAAGAGACATCCCCCGCCGACGGTCATGCTGACGATGCTGAGGTGACCCCCTCTGATCACTTCCCGCCTGTCCCCGGCCCCGTCCAACCGCGCCGACTCCACCGTGCCCCCAGACCAGTACTGACACACCCAGTACAGTCTCGCACCTGTACAACCAGTATTCTTACTAACAGTCACCTCCCAGCAGGGGCGTAATCGATTAATCAACTCGGGTCACCCGAGCCACTTTTTGGCACATGCGCACATCGGGTTTAATAATCGAATACGCTTTTCCACGCTTGGGTGGAAAAAATGATTTTTTTTTTAATAACCGATAAAACTACAGCAAAATAGGATTTAAAGTATTTTATGATGGCCTAGTTTAGCTATATTTCCATTTCATTAATCTAAATTATTCTTTAAAAAACCCATTTATGACTGGTACTGGTAGCTGTTATAACCTGCAGGACCGTACCAGCATAAATGTGATGTCATCGCTCGTAGCCAACCCCAGCTACGAGGTGGGTTACTTGGGTCGGATCGTTTTGCACACGGCACGTGTATTTGTTGACTCTACTCGCAGTGTTCGATTTGAAATTCTGACGACTCGGGTGACCCGAGTCGCCCGGGTCGTGTTAATCAATTACGGCCCAGGTGTCGGGTGTCAGAGCCCACTGACATTCAAACATGTCCATAAATTGGGTTCATTGTGTCGCTCTACACCCCAGCTCCACAAATGCAATGCAAATAACGTGAGCTTCTTTAAAAGTAGCATATAATTAGAACTAATTGTAGTGTCCTACATACAGTGTGCATCATATCTTATAGCATTACATTGCATTTTACTGTCGGTTAACACAGAGCTTACCATTTTGCAATTAAATGTGAGTTTTTATTTCCCTGCCAAGGAACCTGTTTTCGGTGACATACAAGACAGTCAATCGTTTGACCGGTACTACTTCCAACCCATACGCCAGTAGGGACAACAGGCATGGAGAAGAAAGTAGTCATTTCCTTCTTTGAATTAAATATTTAATAAAATTAGTTATTAGAAATTTGCTGTTTCTAACTAATAATAAGCATAACATTAGAGTGATGTAATATATAATTAAAATCATCATTCCACCGGGATTTACCTGTCGCAGATTGATATAACAATTCTGCATAGTTAATGAGGGGTTGAGGTTTTACGTTTTAGCAACATCTGCGATCGACTTTCTGTGCTGCGAATGCTATATTTGTTTACAACAGGGATTGGTGATTGAGTAATTAGCAGCAAATAATGACTGAGGGGTTACAATTAAACAGTAATTAGGGATTAACAATAATGAGGGAGTAAGGGATTAAGGGACTATGGTTACTTGATTAATAAATTAATGATTGCAGTGTTAAGAAAGTGGTGATGAAGGGATTAACAGGGATTGTTGATTGTGGTGAAGGGTAATGAAGATTATTGTAATAACAAGAACTAGTAATTAAGAGATTTAAAAAACAGTAATAGAGGGATTAACAAGGATTACTAATATTACAGTTAAACTAGACTTACCTGTAAGTTGATGTATTACTTAGATTCTCACAAATCTTATGAATACAAAGTCAATGATCAGGGGAGAGATATAAATAGACCACACTCACCAGTCCAGCCAGCATTCGTAGTATGAGGACTAAAAAACCTAAAAATAAAAATAGATAATAAGTACAAACCAACCCTCAACCTAGTCTTAGTAAAACTCTTGTAAGTAGTCTTTTATCAATCATTCATCTAGATCCTGGCTCTTTAGAGTAATACCAAGTCTAGGTGGGGGTGGGTGGGCCCCTGATCATTGACTTTGTATTCATAAGATTCGTAAGAATAAAAGTAATACGTCAACTTACAGTTAAGTCTAGTTTAACTGTAATATTCTTACATCATCTGAATACCAGAAGTCAACAAGCAGGGGAGAGATTTCGTAGATCTTTAATTTTTTTTAGTCCGAATCAATCTGATATTAATTTAATATCCACTTTTCCCCCTCTTTTTTTTCTCATTTTCCCCCCTTTCTTTCTTTAAAAAAATTTAACCATGAAAACCACTATAACTTCAAATTTCAAACAAATTTGTGTATCCTAATTATATTATTAAGAATTGCTCTTTGAAACAACTCACTAACAGTTTATATTATTGCAACCCACTGAACACTTTGCATGATCACAGACTTGCACCATAAGAGTAACAAGTTTAAATGATAGGCATGAATGACCCTTGGCTGAGAGGTTCTTGGGGCATAACCACACAGCAAAAAAATATTTAACTAAGAAATGTCTCATTCTTATTTTGTCCATAAACTGATGGGACCATTCCAAATTAACAGTCCTATAGCTAATGGCTGCCTTTAGTAATTTTAGGAACTCTGAAATATTTGTATTCAGAATGGTTACATCTGTGTATGCTTCCATTGTTCATTGGGATTTTATTTCCCAGAAGCATATGGTCATAACAGGACGATCACATTACTCACTTACTTAAATGAGCAATAAAAGCTCTCAGTAGAAATTCTCCAGTAAACTGGAAGTAATACAAAGTTTTAATTTTAGTTTAAATTCTTCAATGTAAGGGCTAAATTGGGAAGACCATAAATTTGTTAGTCCTTATTGACTGTTCCATTGTGAACAAGTCCTTAACCATGGTTGACTCGTCCAATGTTCATGAAATGGTAGAGTTCTGCAATGCTGGTTTGCTTTTACCCTATTTGTACCGGGTTATTTTAAAGTCAAAATAAAGGAGTTTACTTTCGATGTTCCAAAAGTTAACCAGATTTTAAAGACCTTGTCATTTAGAGACTTTTGTCTAGATCTGTTTTCTGTGATCACATACTCAAGCTCTGGAATGTGAACTAAAAGATGACCAAGGACTCCAATCTCGGGCCGGATTCCACATCTGTTTAGCAATAGCAACACATCTTTATTGACTTGTACGCACCATGCTTATCTAAGCGAGAGGTATACTGCTCTCCATTGCTAAATCAATATTTGTATATGTTTCCATTCCAAACAAAATCACTTTGATCAATTAAGCCACTTCCAGCAAAAGACCCATTGTCTGCATACCAGTAATATGCACTGCCCAGCCTAAGTTTGAAACATCTGAAAGTGCCTTCCATTCCAACTATTCCTTGTATTTCCCCCAACCATGTTCCTATGTAAGGACTTATAGTGGGATGGCACATACTCCATACCAGAATTAGATTAGTCTGACAAGACTTGCTATTTCTCTATCTAGACTAAGTGCACATACATTCCAGAAACTGTCCTTTTCCTTGCATCAAAGAACTTTGTACATAAATTCGAAACCTAGTTATTTCCAACCTGTCTTGAGAATTTCACAAATTCTAGAAGCAGGAGAATAATTCGAGGGAGTGATAATAATTGAGTATCAATGACTCCTGACAGCAAAGATTCAAATCAATAATAATATGCACCTGTCAGATTGGCCCTAGCCATGTAACAATATTCCACCAATACTGATGCTGCGCTGAAGCTAAGCATCTTGAAATGGTTGCATTCAAGATGTTTATTAAGTATGATCCAGGATCATCCATATTTTCTTGAGTTTTTAGTCCATCCGAAAATATTTGAAATATTATATTTAATTTAAAGTTAGAATATCACTGTCTGCAACACCTGTTCCTAAAAACCTTTTAACCATAGCCGTAGACCCCATACTAATGAGAATTTCTGTAAAAGGAATTCTAATCTTTATATTGTGATATTTTCAAGCCTGTCTCCAAATTCTGATGTTTATTGTTATGAATTTAACCATCTAAACCAGGTTTAAATTGATGCACGAAACACTCACCTAGCCCAGTGATCTTACTTCCCGCTATTATTTAGCAATGTGTATTTCAACCTTACTATGAGAGTGTAGATAGGTTCATGATGCCATGATGACTAGAAGGCTTACATTCCATAGGGGTATTCCAACCATACTGTAGGAATCCATACAGCGTAAGTTAATGACACTACACACATTCAGAAAACTGGCAGTACATGTCGCTACTTCAGCCACATTGTGAGAGTATGTAAAAAAATGACAAATAAATTAGTATTATGTCTGTGCATTTTTGATGTGGCATAGGTCAATGTCATAACAGGCAATTAGAATATAACCATTATAAGCATAAACTTTCACCAATATCGCTTGGTATTTTAATTTTCACAGTACTCCAGACTGGACCTGCGACACAACTTTTTCGGCTTTAGGGTGGTTGACCTGTGGAATGACTTGCTGGAGAGTGCCGTAGCAGCACAGTTGGTGAACTGTTTCAAGTCCCGACTGGATGCATACTGGTCAAGCATTACATATATCTTGGAGCCAGTGACAGTTGCTACAATCCACCACATCTGAGTTAGAAAAGTGACTGTGACAGCAAAGTAATACTCAGTAACAGTAAATACATATACATATCTATATATATAAATATATATAAATATACATAGTCTGTCTATAAAATAGTCATTATGATCAGGGGCAAAGGTAAATAACATAGATGATACTAGCAGTTTTAGCAAAAGTCAAAACTTCCAGGGGCTGTCACCAATGTCAGCATCGAGACATGACAACTAAGTGTAATATACACTAACAGTAAATAATGTATGACCTTTCTAGAATATACAACTTTCCCAAAGGAAAATGTAACTAATATAACAAATATAAGTGACAGTAGAAGTTCCCCCCAAAATTTAGACCTACCAAGGGCTGTCCTCAATAACACCAATGACAATGATTCTGTCAATGTAGTGACCATACAACTGTACAATATCAGTATGTAAATAACATTTTCTATAATGCATTAGCTATGCCCCAAGGTCAAATGCAAATGTAAATAACATTTGACAGTAGCAGTCTTATTAAAACCTAAGAACTGTCATGGACTGTCCACAATAACACCAGTGACAGTATATTGTCCACAATAACACCAGTGACAGTATAAGTCCTGGTCTGACAGAAACAACCCATGTACTTGTTTGTATAGAAGTAAATTCCTAAAGGGATTGAATACAGTAGACAGTAAAGTGCATGCGTAATAGCACAACACCTAAGTCATGCCCACCTGTATATATGGGCCCAGTGAGTCTCCTACATAAGACACCCTAATAAAAGTAAAATACAGTGTACATGTCAACAGTGCACAGGTACTACACTTACCTCTGCCACAGCACAGGAACTAATACTTTCTCAAAGTAATATATAACCTTCTTATAGAATAAACTGTGTCCAGTGTATCCAATGTATCCAATATATCCAATATATCCAATGTCCACGTACCACCTGTAAAGTGTAAAGTGTATTCAATCTAGAAAGTTCCACACTTACCTTGTGTCCCCACACTAGAGCTGCTGCCTGTCTGGCTGCCGGCTTCAAACTGACTGGACTGGTAAGTGTGGTCTATTTATATCTCTCCCCTGCTTGTTGACTTCTGGTATTCAGAAAATGATGTAAGAATTGGCCCATAATTTAGAATTGTGGTTGATCCGGCGGGGGAAGCCCGAGACGTTCACATCACCAAGCGGCGCATGCCAGCTCTCCTCCTCCCCCCACCCCTGCTTGACCGCATTCAGGCTCCATCCTTCAAACTGCTTTATTCTAACTGACACGCCCGCTTCCCCCCACGCACTCCCATGTCACAAAGCTGGGAAAGTACATCTTAAAAAGTCACCCATGTCACAAAGGAAGATGCAGAGAACCCGCCGTGCCACAATTCCTAGAGGCCGACCGGCAAAGCATGCCACAAGCCGACCCGAGCGAATCCATCAGCTCGCAAGATGGCGGCACCTCCCCGCAACCGCCCACGCCGCCAGCCAGGCAGTCGGCACGCACGAAGAAACCGTCGGCGTGCTTCGGATGCAGGCATCTATCGATGCCATCGAGAAACGATGGGGGGGCCCCGAAGACATGGTGGCCCAGAGCAAGGTGCTCGCGGAAGCCACCGCCGCGCTGGCAGCCGCCACCATCACCGCACGCCACCGAGGAGTGACTCGCTCTCCGTCCACGCCCCGCACTCCTCCAGCCCGGTGCTGGCCTGGATCAGCGGACCGATGCCGCCCCAGCAGGGCCAGGACGTTGTCGCCGACGTCTCAGAGCCTCGCCCCGGCTAGAGGACACACCAGCCCGCATGCAAGTCACGACATGCAACATGTAAGCCCGACAAGCATCTGGTTGTCCCCCTCCCCATCGCCACGACTGCGCAGCCAATGCCACCGCGAGACACACTGGCACCAACAGCCAACAACACGACGACGACACGTACGGCAGGGGCACCCGCTCTACGGCCGAGGAGACGGTACGGCTGATCGTGGCGGCAGCGGACGGGAAATCCAACACCAGAAAGAAAGGTATTCCTGCAAAGTATATTTGTTCCCTTATGTTCTAGTAGAGCGCGGGGATGAGGGGAAATCGATAAAAAAGGGTGAGGCGACCTGAGAGGAGTATACGCTGGGACTGAAGTGCCTGCAGTACCAGCGCGCATTCCCTGCTGCTGCTTTAGAGGCCCTCTCACGCCACCAGGAGATGGTGGCACAGGATAACTGTTCCTTGTCCTGGCCAGTCGTGAGGAGGTACTCCGAAGAGATCTTTACGAGAATCGCAGATGGGTGGCTGCCCAACGGCTGGAGGGATACGGCAGCCGTAAACGGCATCAGGATCGATGGCGGGTCACGTCTGTACCGCTACTGCGAGCTCGACCGACCACCAACACGGTAAACACCAGCAGCAAAAGGCAGGCGCAGACCCCCACAGTCACCACAACAAGGCTGTGATGGGCGTGTCCTGCGTCGCCTGGAATAAAGACCCCGGGACATGCGACAAGGTGGCAAAAGGAGAATCGCGCAGCACGGGTGCACAGAAACTGGCGCACGTGTGTGGCTACTGCACAAACGTGAGGAGGATTGTTACCAGCCCCACTGAGGCCAGCTGCTACTCGAAGAAATCCAGGGACAAACCCGGTAAGAGGTCCCAGCTGGATTTTTAGCGCACCGGCGAGCCGTTGGAACATCCCCATCCCCATCCCGCCATACCATTGAAGACAACCCGCATGCCCGTCCCCCCGACATCCTATATGGCAGCCGAGCGCTGTGGCACCGCCACACAGCCAGTTGACATTTCCCACTGCGATACCGCCACCGCACACTTTGTTGACATTCTCGCGAAGCCATGTCTCGGGATTTCCCAGGTAAACCCGCAAGTGACGTCACGCCCGCGGCCGGTTCCCAGCGCCTCAGCCTGTCCCATAGACTCACGGTACACACGCCGGAACAGGCAAGGCAGCCCCGTCCCCGGGATTCCCCTCAGCCCGCCCCATAGCTCCGTGGCACACACGCCGAAACAAGCGGAAAGGTCCCGACCCAGTCACATCCCCCATGTGTGCCGTGTGACATGACCGCGGCAGCCCAGCCTGGTGGCATCGAAGCCGCCGACGAGAGCGAGCCGGTCGAGCCGGTCATCGACCACACGTTGCAGCAATCCTGGGCGGCCGCCCCCATCTGCGGCCCATCCCCACTCGAATACAGGGCAACCCTTGATGGCTTCTGGCCCATCTTGTCGGGCGAGGGCTGGGCCGTTTACCCCGACTATGCGACAGCCTATACCGCAGCGCGGAACTCGGCCCTTCCAAACTACTTGGCCGCCCGAGTCCCGGTCACCTCTGACCTTAACACTGCCGCTGGGCCACCCACGCCAACCTTCCGGAACCACCGGGAAGACCCCGCCCACGCCCATCACATCACGGCGTATGCGGAGGAGGAGCTTCGCCTCGGTGCCCTCCTGGGCCCCTTTGCGGTGCCCCCCTTCACCCCTTGGGCACAGTGTAGCCCCATAATGTCATACCCGCCGGGCTGAAGCGTGAACTCGGGCATCCGCAGGAGGGAGTACCTGGGGCACCCCCACCACTACAAGCTTCCGGCGGCCTCCGACATGGGCCGCCGCATCTCCCTCGAGGGCAGGGGGGTGTTCTGCTGGTCTGTGGACGTGTCCCGGGCCTACCGACAGCTGAGGGCGGACCCCTTGTCCAGTCTACTCTTCTGCATCACCGTCTACGGCAACCTCTATCTGGACATCGCACTGCGGCCTCAATGTGTGATTGAGTGTGACTCTTGCCTGACCGGCGGGGGCGCCTACTCCCACCTACAATGAGACCATGATCGCCACGTGCCCCACCATCCACGAGCTTGAGGCCATGTACCTCGTCCTGGCCGTGAAGACCCTAAGGCCAGAGGCCCCGGGCGGATACGAGGTCATCGTCAACACTGACAATGCGGCTTCGGCCCTGGCCCTCGAGTCCGGGAGGGCATCGGTCCCCACCCTCGGCGCGTGTGCCCACGAGATATGGCTCGTCACGGCACTTGGGTCATTCACCATCACTGTCCGCCACAAGCCGGGGATTGAGCTGGTCCTCGCAGATGCTGTCAGCCGCGTGCACTACTCCCGGGTTGCCTTGGACATTGTCCGCGAACAGTGTCGCGTATTGGGAATTGCTCGCATTAGGGCCACGCACTCCCCGAATATCTTTACAAGTGACTTCTGATTCTCTTCCCCAGACTACGATCGATGTGCCCACGAGCACCTCATGACCATCCACCATGCCGCCCTCACCCCCGGGACCTGGCACAACCGCGATCGCCATGCGAGGAAGTACCTCGAGTTCATGCTCGAGGGGCGCATCGATCACCTGGCCCCCCGCCCCCTACGACGTCGGCCAGTTCATCGCCCACTTCCATCATGAGCTGCCCTCCCCTGCCTCGGTGGCGAACGCCCTCTCCGGAGTCCGATCCTGGGTCAGGGAGCCGGGGGCACCTCGCCCCCTTCGACGACCCTTTCATGAAGCGGGTCAGGAGGGGCGGCCTTGAGGCCGCTGGAGTCCCAGAAGCCACCATGTACACCCTTCACGACCTCCGTAGGGGCGCTGCTCTTCAAGGGGGCGGACCTCTCCGCAATCATGGCCCAGGGGACCTGGGAGTCGGATGCAGTCCACGCATATGTGCCCAGGTTGGTGCCCGCAGACGCCCTAAGAGCCTTGGCTTTGTGCTTTGGGTCGGCTCCCGGGCCTACCTCCTCGAGCTCCCAGGTCCTCCCTCGACCATCGGCCGACATCGACCAAGTGGACTGAACTGACCCAGACATTTATCATTATCCTGAAGGAATTTAACCTTGTACCACTGTTTATTTGCCTCAAGTAAACCCTCCTTCTCCCCCACCAGTCTCGAGCTTCCTCTGTCCGAATCGAGGGATTAAAACGGTTTAGTGATAAAGGGATTAACAAGGATGACTGATTAAGGGGTTAATACGGATTAATGTTTGTGGAATTAATAGGGCTTAGTGATTAAGGGATTAACAAGAATTAGTGATTAAAAGATTAACATGGATTGACTAGAATTGGTGATTGAGGGATTAACAGGGCTTAATGATTAAATGATTAACATGGATTAACAATGATTAGTGGTTGAATGAATAATATGGATTAGTGATTAAGGGATTAACAAGGATTACTGATTAAGGAACTAACAAGGATTAGTGATTGAAGCCTTAATAGGGAGAGATTAAGGGATTAATAGGAGATAAAATATGCAGGGGTTAATGGTGATTAGTGATTAAGGTAATGTATACACTACACTTTGCTGAAAAAGGAAGCAAATCTCCAAGTATGTTTAGATGAGATGTACATCTGTGAAGACAAGCCATTTCATCTGATAGAATCTGGGCTCCACTATATTATAAGGAAATACGATTCATTTATACAAACAGTTCACAACCATCCCAGATAGCACACAGCCATCGTGCCGACGTCGGCTATTGGTCGCACCGTCGCCATCGACTTTCCACCGTCGGGCCGCCGGTGGATTTCCGACGTTGGGAATCAATCCCTTTCCGCATTCGAGCCACCGTCGGGCCACCGTCAGGCCGCCGGTGGTGTTCCGACGTTAGGGTTCAATCCCTTTCCACTTTTGATTCACCGTCGGGCCTCCGTCGGCCCGACGGTGGTGGGCCGCCGCAGGTTTGCATTCATTATCCACACTTGGTCCACCGTCGAGCCACCGTCGAGCCGACGGTGGTGGGCCGCGCATGCGCAGTTCTTTAAATTTAAATTCCGGCTCGAGTCGCCCGCGGAACACGTTGATCGGTGTTCTTTTTCTACCAATAACTCCAGAAATACCAGGAATTTTAAGGAATTATTTAACAGGTATGTTTATTAATATGTTTAGATTATTTTGTAAAAGTTTTGTAATTTATTACGAAGTATTAATGGAATTATTCGTGGTAATACGATTTGAATTATCCGATACGTTTGTTTACTTCGAATCTCCACCGGACCACGTGCGATCGTTGAGCAGCATTCTTTTTCTACAAATAACTCCAAAAATCGGAGGAATTTTAAGGAATTATTTTACAGGTTTGTTTATTAATATGTGTAGATTATTTTGTAAAAGTTTTGTAATTTATTAGGATGTATTAATGGAATTATTCGTGTTAATACGATTTGAATTACCCTGTACGTATTGACACTAGAGTGACAGTGTCTTCTCGGCTCGTCGGGTCGACGGTGGGAGGTTGGACAAAACAACGTCGGCCCGACGGCGTTTGTCGCCATCGGGCCGACGTAAAAGTTTTGTAATTTATTGTAATTTATTAGGGCGTTTGTCGCCGTCGGCCCGACGGCGTTTGTCACTGTCGGCTTATCGGCGGTTTCCGCTGTCGGGGCGACGGCGGCAGGCGCCGTCGCCCCGACGGCGGGAGGTTGGACAAAACAACGTCGGCCCGACGGTGGTTTCCACCGTCGGGCCGACAGAGCGGCCGCCGTTGGGCCGACGGCTGTGTGCTGTCTGGGATATACGTTCACAACCATATACGATGACAGAGACAGCCCAGGTAAAAATGTAAAATTTAAGACCTAAATGCACTGGGATTGGTCCCACTGCTTCACTGGTCACAGATGGTCCAGTGTATTATTAACAACCCCACCCCAACAACATAATTCATTAACTCACATAACTAGCTACATTAGAGTTACACTAGAATTTTCCTGACAAACCAACATTTATATACTGCTTGCCTAACTGCAACTGAACATTCAAACTTAGTACAAATTTACCAACTGAATACAGAAGATAACTTCTACTTACATTCAAAATACTATGTAAATACTCACATTGATCTGACTAATATTGATCTGGTTATATGACACTACTGTACCATATTGTTATGGAACTTTTGGGTTTCAGAATTTCATTGTGTTACATGGTGCAAATTGTCTATTCAACAAGTATTGTACACCTTATTCTATATATAGTCCAGGAACATTAGGTTTTAACCTGGAAAAAAATTATGTCAAGCTGAATTTTTTTTTACAAGCTCAGTTCATCTTGCTGAGTAACATATCAAAAGTCCCCTAAAATCCCACTCTTGCTTCATTCCTAAAAAAAGGTGTTACCTAGCAACCATAGCTGAATGCTAAATCGCCCAGAAAATGCCCTTATGGATTAACTAATTCCACTATTAATCTAACATTTACTTGTATTTATCATTCTGATTAATAAGCAAGTACAACAATACATACAACAACACCATACATATTTATTATACATGGTAACCAATTGCAACAGCATACATTGCAGCCAAAGTATGGTAGCACTAGCATGAATATTAGCAACCACATCCAAACTATGTCGCGATGAAAGTGTAGTAGATCATGTTATTATTAGTACAAAATATAAACAGTACAAATGGTCAATATCTTGTTTGAAACTGTTTCATATCTGTGAATTATGCTGATCAATGACAACCTATGTCCGAACATATGCATAGCAACCAGCGTAATTTAAATGCATGTCCATTGTTTAGCGCCATATTATGGTTTTATTATTAGGTGTGTAATATATGCTAATGAATTAATTCCTTCCTTCATCCATCAATCAGTCTGTTCGTCCTGCCATCCTTTCGTTCATCCGTCCATCTGTCCGCCCGTCCATCCATCCATCCTCCTATGCATATCGATCCATCTGAGATCGTGGCTGCCTCAGATGAACTGGACAATGTTGTTGTTAGATTAGGTGGCTTCCACCTATTGATGTCTTATATGGGAGCTATTGGCAACAATGGATTAGAAGAACTGTGGAGCACAATATATGCCAAAGGCTCTGTTGCACACATGACAACTGGACACGCATATTCCGTGCTCTGCGTGCTCACTATCTTACTGAAGAAACTCTGACCACTATCCTTCTGCAAACACCAGACTGCCTTAGTGAAGATGGCAAAGGTACATTGACGAAGCTTTATCAGGAACTTTTGAAAGAGGAAACATCTTTTGGAAGATGGATTGGGGACTATTGTTATTAGTCAACTGAAGCAACTTCTCAAACAGCTGTCTGACCACGCCAAAGCTATATCTCGAACAGCTAAACTCTGGATCCAATACTTTGAGCAAGTTAACATCATGCGATTATTTTTCAGAGCAGAGAGGACAGGTGACTGAGAGCTTCACTGCTATACTGGCACATGCGATTATTTGTCAGAGCAGAGAGGATAGGTGACTGGGAGCTTCACAGCTATACTGTCACAAAAATGCTTCCACACCCACATGCCGCAGGACATCTTCCATACGCAAAATTGGCACATCTATATGTACAGCAAATGACAGAATTGTCAAAGAGGATGACTTCGGAAGAATACAACATGTTCACAAACAGGGGTTTCTTCACAATCCGCCGAAGTGACAAGTTCTGGTGTGGAGTTTGGTCTGACATGACCATCGAACAGGTACTGATGAGAGCTATCAAGACCTCGGGAGGATTAACCCGTGGCCGTGGAATCAGCGAGAGCACACTTGCACAGTGGGTGCTTGCTCTACCACTATGTAATGCCCTGGAAACATTCACTGGCATCAACCCAGGTACATCTGAGCAGCACAAAGAGCATAAGGAGGTTCTTACCTCAAGACAAACCAGAGACAATCATGACTTAAACTCCGCCCTGGAATGGCTAGAAGCACACCCTCCCTTTGTGAACAAACCAGATAATACCTTGGTTTCCCTTGCTACTGGAATTATAGCACACAAAACCATTAACTGCGATGAAGCTGAACGTCATGGATTCAAAGCTATGCAGGAAATGGTTGGTAAACTGTTTGCAGGAATAAAACTTCGACGGAATGACAAAGTAAAACCGCTTGCAGCAATGACAAACACTGTAAAAATTCGCAACGATGAAGTCACCGTTAATCCACTGCAACTGTTCAGTCAAATCGCCTGCATTATTAACTCGAGCTCCGAGTTGTCCAGCTTCTTGAAGTATGAACTGGCGCCACGACCCCCATCAGTGTTTGATGATGTGTCAATGAGAAAATCGACAAAGGCTGCATTAGCTACTCTGCTAGAATCATTGGTACCCAGTGACAATAATATGCCAGGCGAGGCTATTTTTGTTGTTGATGGTGGACATTTTCTTCACTCGGTCACTTGGCCACATCCAGCAACTTATGATGAAATCTGTCAAATGTACCTCGAGCACTACCAGTCAAATGCAACAGTTGTCTTTGATGGATATGATGGACCTCCTTCAACAAAATCTGTTGAACAAAATCTGTTGAACAAAATCGCAGGGCAAGCAAGGCATTCTCCGCAGATATCATCTTCACTGGCAGCATGCACACTATGACAACACAGGCAGGGTTTCTTGGAAATGGAAACAATAAATCCCGCCTTATTCTTGCTGTATCTTCTGGTCTCTGTGATGCCTATATACATGTTGCACAGGTCACAGCTGATGCTGACACAATGATCATGTCTACAGCTCTTGATCTTGCATTCAATGGGGAGACAGTTGTGTTGGTTGGGACTGACACAGACCGGTTGGTCATGCTCGTTGCTCGGACACCAACCAATACAAAGCTATTCATGCTTCGTCCCAGTATGAACAATAAACCAGCAAAATTATTCAATATCACCGCGATACAGCAAGCTGTAGGAGAAAAACAACAAAACTTGCTTATTCTTCACGCCATCACAGGATGTGATACCACATCTGTGGGAAGAAAAAGGCGTTTCGGTTGCGCATGTCAAATGACGAGCTTGCTAAGGAAATGAGAGTGTTCAATACGGAAAATTTGAATCCCACCGATGTCTCAGCAGCTGGAGAAAAGTTTCTTCTTGCATTATATGGTGGAACAAGGTTCAATACACTGGATGAATACAGATACTATGCCTATAAGAGGAACATTGCTGGCAAGTCAGTGGGTGCCAAGTTCACTCTAGCCACTCTGCCACCCACCAGCGCAGCTGCACGACAACATTCTTTGCGGACCTACTTACAGGTGCAACAATGGTTGGGAGAGGATCCCTCACCGACTGAGTGGGGATGGAAAACTCATAACAACGTATTGCTTCCCCTCCCTACTGACTTGCCACCGGCACCTCAGAAACTAATAAAACTCATAAGCTGCAACTGTAAGGCAGGATGCATGAGTCGTTGTGGGTGCAGACAGGCAGGAATGGCTTGTTCTGCAATGTGTTCACAATGTATGGGAATTGGATGCAGCAACGCCCCACAGGCTGAGGAACTCGGTACTGGTGAGGACGAGTAGATTCAAGTGTTGGTTGATCAGTTGATCACTCATACATCAGGATTACATAGCTAATAACTTTCCTGATAGATATATATATATCGATATGCAATGAACAAAATTGAAGCATTTCATTGATATCTATGCTGTTGCCATTGGTTACCGATGTATAATAATCATGTATGGTGTTGTTCTATGTATTATCTTACTTGCTTATTAATTGGAATGTTAATTACAAGCATATGTTAAGTTCATAATGCAATAAGTCCATTTATAAGGTCATTATCTGGGCCATTAGCATGCATCGATGGTTGCTAGGCAACATAATCTTTTTAGCGATGAAGCAAGGGTGGGATTTTAGGGGACTTTTGATATTTTGTTTAATATACTACACTAAGCTTATATACAAAAAATTAGCTTGACATTATTTTTTTCCGGGTTTTACTGTTCTGGTAGCTAATGCTCCTGCACTAATACCTTTTGTGTAAATAACCCTGAATTGAAAAATGGCTGGAAGACCAGTGCTTCGGCACTGACAAAAGACTTATTCAGCAGAATAAACATATTTACCAAAAAAAAAAGGATATTTCAGTGTTATATTGCAGAGTTGGGAAAATGTTGCTGGTTTGGAGTAAATGGCCTTGCCATTTAGGTGTCAGCATTTTGAGCAAATGAGGATGACAACAATATAAAGTGATTAGTGTGTTCGGTACCTGAGGGGTCAATGGCCAGCTTGGTGATGCTGCCTTCCGCTTCAATAAAGACTTCCTTTCTCTCGTGGCGCTGGTTGAAACTGGCAACCATTGAAACCCTGTCGATCCGGGACACGCCAGTCGCTTGTACTGACCAGTAGACCATTCTGAATTTCAAAGTGCATCTCATTTTATGGAGCGCTATATGAATCTGAGCAGTAAACCATCCTGAATTAATATATGTGTATGATTTTATTAAGTTTTATTTAAATCTAGTTCACCTTATCTGAGCAGTAAGCGATCCCGGATTAATAAATGTGTATGATTTTATTAAGTTGTATGTAAATCTAGTTCACCTTATTTGAACAGTAAACCACCCTTAATATATAAAGTTTGATTTTATTCAATTTCATTTCAAACTTGTTCACATTGCCTGACCAGTAAGCCATCCTGGATTCATAAATGTGTGATTGTATTAAAGTTTTATTTAAATCTAGTTCACCTTATCTCAGCAATAAACCATCCTGAATTAATAAATGTACGCATTGTATATTAATCTAACTTTAGGGAAGCGGGTTTGGTTGTTCCAGAAGTAGACAGTGCTGGACTATGTGAGTTACTGGTTCATTCACCTATTGTGGGAAGCGGGTTTGGTGGTTCAGAAGTAGACAGTGCTGCACTATGTGAGTTACTGCTTTGTTCACCTGTTGTGGGAAGCGGGTTTAGTTGTTACAGAAGTAGACAGTGCTCCACTATGTGAGTTACTGGTTCATTCACCTGTAAGCGGGTTTAGTTGTTACAGAAGTAGAGAGTGCTCCACTATGTGAGTTACTGGTTCATTCACCTATTGTGGGAAGCAGGTTTGGTGGTTACAGGAGTAGACAGTGCTGCACTATGTGAGTTACTGGTTCATTCACCTATTGTGGGAAGCAGGTTTGGTGGTTACAGGAGTAGACAGTGCTGCACTATGTGATTTACTGGTTCATTCACCTATTGTGGGAAGCGGGCTTGGTGGTTACAGGAGTAGACATGGCTGAACTATGTGAGTTACTGCTTTGTTCACCTGTTGTGGGAAGCGGGTTTAGTTGTTACAGAAGTAGACAGTGCTCCACTATGTGAGTTACTGGTTCATTCACCTGTAAGCGGGTTTGGTTGCTACAGAAGTAGACAGTGCTGCACTATGTAAGTTACTGGTTTGTTCACCTATTGTGGGAAGCAGGTTTGGTTGTTACAAAAGTAGACAGTGCTGCACTATGTGCGTTACTGGTTCATTCACCTATTGTGGGAAGCGGGTTTGGTGGTTACAGGAGTAGACAGTGCTGCACTATGTGAGTTACTGGTTTGTTCACCTGTTGTGGCAAGGGCATTGGGTTGTTCCAGAAGTAGACAGTGCTGCACTCTGTGAGTTACTGGTTCATTCACCTGTAAGCAGGTTGGGTTGTTACACAAGTAGACAGTGCTCCACTATGTGAGTTACTGGTTCGTTCACCTGTAAGCGGGTTGGGTTGCTACAGAAGTAGACAGTGCTGCACTATGTGAGTTACTGGTTCGTTCACCTGTAAGCAGGTTGGGTTGTTACAGAAGTAGACAGTGCTGCACTATGTGAGTTACTGGTTCATTCACCATAAGCGGGTTGGGTTGTTACAGAAGCAGACATAGCTGCACTAGTTACCTTGCCTCTAGGTCCAGTGCCACTCCCGCCAGCAGGCCAGGGTCGATTATCAACACCTCCTCGGTGCCATTATATGACAGCCGGATGATGTTATTCCGTTTCTGAGCCACCACGTACACGTGACCAGCGGCGGGGTCCAGTGCAATCGCCACTAAATCTGACCCTGTGACGAGGCAGTTACCAATAATAGTAGCCGTTACTGTTCAATGCGATTCAATGAAAATGTATTCTAATTCTAACAAAGTAACATGCACATACTATTTTATAGTAAACTGGAAATCGGGTTTAAAAGAATGGGACTACTTTCCTATAACACATTGTGATTTGACATATAATTAAATTACTATTATATGTTGGTGCTGTACCTGGTTTCATACTAGTTTGGTGAATACCTTGCAATATGACACGTAGCCGTGCATGTCGACATGGCTCGACGTTAAGGCCCTGTCACACTACAACATATGGCGCCGGCGTATGCATAACGTGTTGAAATAAATTTCAAATCAAAATAGGTTGGCATATGCCAAACTTTTCATGCTGCGAGGGATATAAATGGGCGTACACACAACGTACACACAACATACGTAACGTATCCAGAACGTGTCTCTGACCTGTTGAGAGCATTCATGTGCCTCAAAAAACGTTCACAAAATGTTTGCATACACTGATGGTATGCTGACCAAGGTTACGTATGTTACTCCATCGCTAGAAGTATGGCGCATATGTTAAGTACGCTGGAGATACGGCAGGCATACGTTCGATGTAAGTTTGGAGTACATTATGCATCCGTTGGCTGTACGCGGACTGCACATTCTCAAAAGACTGAACATACGGCTAATGTGTTCCAACCTATCCCGACCAACCCCTAACGTGTGCATGACATATGCCGATGTACACCGAGTGAACACTCAGCGTATGAGAAACGTATGAGCCATACGCCAACATACATTGAACATTTTTAACATGCACAAAAATTTGGTAGCGGCTCGACATACGCCGACCTATGACGACCTATGACGCCGTATCCCGAGCATACTCGACATATGCCCAACGTATACGTAACATATGATGCCATATGCGACGTGTTGGTCGAAAATCACATACGTCGGAATACGCTAAGGCCATACGTCGTAGTGTGACAGCCCCTTTAACGCTAGATCACTTTCCCGGGACCAATAATTAGTGCAGGGAAAGTGTTGTTACAGAATTGTTCAATCAACCTGCCCCACTGGACAACTTAACAATAACTTATAATATTTACAAAGGTAATATTGCTTCATTCTTTGAACAACAATTTGAGTGGGTAAAGAGCCCTGCTTTGTGTTTGTAGCGCTCATGAAGCCTACTACACACCCTGTTGGGATACCTCCGTGTGTTATATAATACGCACGGGGCGACACCTGCTCTGTACTAGCTAGGTGGATACATTACACTAAGACCTTAGATGTTGCCAGGACGTAAAACTCCAACAACCAACCAACATCATAAACATATTAAGACCTTAACAGCTCCGTTTTCCTGTGATATATCCTATGATATGGCACTGTATACTATGGTTCTGTGTTGTTAATTAAAACGCCATCTTGATTTTCAATCAAATTAACGTTTAAAATGTTACCTGTCCCCAATTAAATCTATCAGAAATACCAATCATAGGCCTAATACCTTTGAAATCAACATGATAAGTTTAGTTTGCCTAATAACTGGCAGAGTGCTGGACATAATGCAAGCTTAATAAAAATCTAAATCAATAATCGATTATTTCCACTAACAACCTGCCCTGCCTTCTGATGGCAGTGGCAGTGGCAAGAAGTTTAGACTTCAGAACTAGTACTTTGAATAATACCCCAAATCCGAAAAGTCAGTGAAATATTAACGAGGATTGAGTATGAGCAGGGTTCACTGTAGATACAAGATTCACCCCGTACTGCTGCAGTAGGGGTGCAAACCAACCCTATGTAAAAGCTGTCGAAAAAATGGGTCAATGAAATGAGAGCCTAATTTCACAATAAGAAGCAACAATTATTCTTTACATCTGTCTTATTATTAGCCCACTACCTTTGAGTTGAAAAATATAATATAATATCTAGTTTAATAAGATTTAAAAGTGAAATCGACGGCTTTCTACGGCCGCCATCTTGTCTTTTTGCATTCTCTCCCATTTCACCAACTCTGTGCCTATATAAATATCCATTTAATACTGGAGGCAGACATTCTACTCCCTGGTCCATACTAAAGCTATTTTTGCCCATATTTAGACTACGTTGTCATTCACCCGAGTACTACAAGTACCGGGTGAATCTTTTATCTAGGTTCACTGGTGTACACAAGTCCAGAGGGGCACACTCGTGTGTGGCCGGCATTTCACTGCACAATGGGGCAAGACCACACACTCACTTACCCTCTAGACTCATCTGCAATGACTGTGAGTCCTGTAAGGTCGTGTATCCATAGACTGTTCCTTTGTTCTGTGTTTGCTTGTGACCTTGTGACCTTGTGATGCACCACACAGACAATGAACCTGTGTTTTGCTTAGTGGCCATTCCCATAGGTTGGACCCAGAGACTGGGAGTGTGCCCGGCAAATGTGACGTACTGACCAGAGCATAGAGAATGGATATGATCATTGTCTGTGTTGCACATCACAAGGTCACAAGTGAACACGGAACAAGGGAACATGCCACAAGGGAACATTCTGTGGATATACAGCCTTAAAACGACATAAAGCAGCCATACCGCTTCGCTTGTAGAGCTCCCGACCGTGGCAGGACTGTGGGAAGCAGGCCTGAAACACGCGGTCCAGCTGCAGGTCTGCCCAGAAGACGGCCTGTCTGCCCACATCGTACGCCACAGTCGCAGGCCGCAGGTGGCCGTAAATGGGGAGCCGCTGCACCTCGTTCACCACAAGGTCAACAGCGTACAGCTCCTTCCGGACTTCATCGGCCACCAAAAGGCCAACCTCGAAAAGCACTGCGAGACAGTAAAGTGGTGAGAAGCAGATCTTCACGTGGTAGGCGCCTAACGGCTATGAGACCCCTACCACCACACCCCTGTCTGTGTGGTGGGAGTCAGCGGCAATGTTTTTTTTTTCATGAAACCAAAGTGACAATAAATTCTATTAAATTTTCGTAATGAATGGGTGGCCTTTGCAGACAACATAACATTCAATCAACTCTTAATTGTTGCCAGGCCGAAATATCTCAACAACCCAAATCAAACCAATCGAGTTAAGGCGGAATTAAATAATGCTGTATCTGCTATGATGGAACTCAGAAGGTTGGACTGGGGCGGAGATCAGTAGACTCAGTAACAGTATCCCGACACTGGTCCAACCAATCCCTGCTCCATGTCTGACCATGGTAATGTCTAGCGCCAGGCAAGGTGTCAACTCTCAATACCATGGTAAGAGCATGCAACAAGCATTCATAACTGACCACAGAAGTATTTCCCAAACTAATAAATCAGGGGTAGACACGGGACGGTTAGATATATGACGACTACTTGCTGATCTGGCGATACAGCCATGCTTAAAGACCCGGTCACACATCACCGGATTGGGGGAAACGGAAAGAAACCAAACAAAGTCTGTTGATATCCGGCAAAGTCTGGTTTGTGTCCGTACAAGTTTTGAACATGTACAAAACTTGGAATGGATGCCACCAGATTGACATCTACGGTTCTTGTCCAGTTTGAGTTTGTTTCGTCCATTAGCTATCCATTCATGTCTGTTTCATGTCCGTTTGTCTGGCGGCTTGCAACACTTTGACACATTTTAATACATTTTGATACTTATCACGCCCGAACACCACCGAACTAGACAATTCTGTCCGTTGCTCAATCCGGCATAGTGTGACAGGCACTTTACTCTGTGTTATATAATTGCTCTTGATTTGATGGCATTTATACCCCAGTCACACTGCTGCTTGTGACTGCTTGCAACCACTTGCCAACAACAAAAAGGGTGGTCACCAAAATGGTTGCAAATAGGAGCAAAGTGGTCCTCAGTGGTCGCCGATCCCGTTGTGACTAAAATGGTCGCAAGGAGGTTGCAGCTACTGCACTAAAACTATCCTTGCAACCAAAATGGTCACCCAGAGGTCCGCGATCATTGCTTTGGTCGTTAGGAGGTCACTGGTGACTGCAGGTTCTTTGGTCCAAAGTGGTCACAAAGTGATCGCAAGCAGTCGCAAGCCATAGTGTGACTAGGGCTTTAGATGCCATCTGGGTGGCGGTACTTACACGGTTTGCAGGAGGTGGCGTCTGGTTGCAAGGCGTAACCATTCGAACATTGACAGACGGACCCCCTGGGTGTGGGCAGGCACAGCTGTTCACACCTCCCGCGTGTACTCGGTGAGCATGGACTTGTCCCTGCAACCACCACCATGTGTAGATGTACATGACGTGTCGTACTAATATAAGTGTTAATGGAATCTTGGCTGAAAGCTGCAGAGTCTGATGAAAGCATCAAATTGTCTAAACTATAAAACATATCTACATTTGATCCGACATGTCCAACTTAGCTATCGGTGTATTTATTAAGCATTTGTTGCTACACAGAAGGGGATCCCGAGTTAATCGAATAGAATCTGTTACTGCTGAAGCCAATGGTGTACGGGTTTTAATGTGAACACCGACATTAATTTGTCCTGTTTGCTTTCAATTATCTGGGAAGTTAGCCACCTAAACTAAGTTTTACTTCGAACTAAAGTAAGGTAGAGTATACCCATCAACGACCAGACCGGATGGCCTAATGAGGTAGAGCGTCCGACGCCCGTGTTGGTAGACGGTGGCATCGTGGGTTCGAACCCTGGTCGAGTCAAACTAATGTCTTACAAAATTATACTTATTGCTTCCTAGCCAGGCACTTGGCATTATTTGGATAGGGCGAGGACTGGTTGGCTCAGTTTCAGGATAATGTGACTGAGTGGGATATCAGGTCATGGTGCTGGTGGCCTGGTCTCCCAATGGGGCAGCACTATAAAGTCACCATGATTGTGCACTGTCATAAGTCGGTACCCGTCCTGATATGACCTTAGATGTTGCTAGGACGTAAAACAACAACAAACAAACAACCAATCAACGTAATATATTTATATCAAAATATGCCAGAAGCTCAAAACCATCGGACTGTGGTGGCTGTTGGCTTAGTTTTGCCTACGAGGAGTTGTCATGTGGATAGTCAGGGTTGTCTGTCAGTCATGTTGCATGTCCGCTGGTTACTTCACCAGTATCACCAGAAAACATTTTACCAGAAAACACTTCACTAGAAAACATTTTAGCCTTTTTGAGGGCAGCTGGACTGTACCACCTCATATAGTTTACTAAATAGATTCTATCAATTATTAATAAAACTTTTCCTTTTCTATGGGAATTTGTTTCCCTTGACCACAAATATATGATTGTGAGCTTTCTAATTTAATGAGTGTCTATTGGCACATCATTGATTGTCTGCTTTTACTTGTAAAAGCGATGGTTTGAACAAAAAACAAACATTTCTCGCTGTGAATATGGCCTATGCTGCCGACACGGCGTAAAACAACCACCAATCAATCAACCAGTATCGCTGCAATGCACACCAGGGCTCCAATGCAAGTACTGCACCAATAAGGTAAATAGTGTTGCCTTAACTGTATACATTTCCCGCTACATCGAAGAGTGTCCACATTTGTCCCAACTAAAATACTTAGTTTATATAATTGTTTTTATTCCGAACTTCAAATAATCAAATAAATAAATCATAGCTTTTCCAAGTACAGCTGGATTGCATCACCGCCTGTAACGTTTTTCCTTTGACACATATTTTACTTCTTTTGAGACATATTTATCGATTTTATAATTAGATGTGAGTGTTTATATCACCTTTTTTAAAGGAGCATTGAAGTGACAAAATAAGTTGTGCTCACTTTTGGCCGTGACTATGGCCTTTGCTTCTGACATGGTGTAAAATTACCATTCCTCACCCAGTCATTATGGGATAGCCACAATGCAAGCATGCAGGTTTGTATGCTTCCATTACCTTTGGTACTGTCTTCAATCTATACATAGCAAACAGTGTTTTTTAAAGACACGATTTCACATACATATAACCTGAGTGAATGGAGAGTGGCTTTAAATGGATTGACGCCGAAGGCTGAGTCCCATTCGGAAACTGGGCCTTCCCATAAGAACTATTACGATGTACAATCCTGTGTTTTCAATTTGAATCGTATTGCACAAACAGAGAGGTATTTTATTATTTCCTCTGGCACTATATGTCTGTGACTTCATATAGCACAAGTGCAGTTCAGCCGAGCCGCTGCATTAATACAAAAAGGAGCTGTCCTGATGTAGATCTCACCAGCAACATACGAAGGTGGTGAGGCAAGGACCATGCCGCCCACCCGGCCCTCCACAGTGTGCCACAGCCCGGCGTCCTCAACGACAGTCCCGTTCTTTACAAGTCGACGAATATATCTGTAAGTAAGTTAAGAACCATAGCTATTGATTGCTATGCCAGGTAATAGAGTTGGTGCATTTACTCATATTATTATATACATTTAGATAGTACATACCAAAATAGTGTTGATAACACGTTCTCTATGGTGATGTCCGTTGTGATATGCCTACATCGGGACCTTCCCAGTCTGACAAAACTGATATCAAACTCACCAGTCTGATATCACCTATTGGTATCTTATTCTTACAATGGCTGGTTATATGCTAAATATAATTTCAATTTCAGCTTCTACTAATCAAGTTTGTTTTATTTAACGACACCTCTAGAGCGCATTGATTTTTATCATTAGCTATTGGACATCAAACGTATGGTCATTCTGACATCTTTTTTTGGAGGAAACCCACGGCCGCCAAATAGGCTCGTCTTTCCGATAAACAGCAAGGGGTCTTATATAGGCACTTTCCCACAGACAGGACAGCACATACCACAGCCTTTGATGAACCAGTTGTGGACCACTGGTTGGAACGGAAAATATCCCAAACTGCAAATGTGCAGGATCGATCTTATGACCCACACCTTCACTGGTGGACACTCTACTGCCTGAGCTACGTCCCGCTCCCCGGCTTCTACTAATCAGCATGACAAACACGGAATGAAGCACTATATGACCCTAATGTGGGATTTGATTGCATCACACGGAATGGTCATTGACTTACCTTGTGTCAAAACAGCACAAATAGCATCAAATAAGACAGACGTACGTGTATGTATCGAGTGAGGCCCAGTAGATGTAGGTGTCATCTACAACGATCAGCGTGCACTGACTGTCATGCGGCAGGTGGAACAGGACGCGGCGGTCTGAGCCATCGGGGCGGCAGCTCTCTACCACCTGCACCGACACGTCGCACCAGTACAGCCGTCTCTCTGTCACAAAGGCGTACACGTGTCACAGGGTTACCAACATGGTCACACAGCAACATGCTTACGGCTGTCACTGTCACTGTTACGGCACCGGCTCTCCGGAATCATGGTTGGTTGTTGAAGTTTTATATCATGGCAACATCTAAGGTTATATCAGGACGGTACCGACTTGTGACAGAGCGCACTCATGGCGCACTGGGAAATCAGGCTGCTGGCATCATGACCTGATATCCCACTCAGTCACATTATCCTGACACTGAGCTAACCAGTCCTTGCCCTATCCTTTTAATGCCAAGTTCCAGGCTAGGAAGTGACAATTGTCAATTTGATAAGTCATTGGTTTGACTTGACCGTGAACTGAACTCCTGATCTGCAAGGCCTGGGTTCTACCGATTCAGCTACCGTGCCTGGTCCCTTTCAGGTGTGGCAGTTTAAAATCTCAGTGTGTTTAGAGTCTAGGCTCGGGGTTCTGCGGATGTGTCAATGGGCCCTGCGCATGCGCGTATCCGATTAACACGACCGGGGTGACTCGAGTCACCCGAGTTGCTAGAAATTCAAGTCGAACACCATGAGTGGAGTTGACAGAAACCAGTGCCGTGTGCTAAAAGTATTTTAGCTCAATAATATATATTTAGCGAATTGAAGAGTTAATGCCTTGACCACATTTATGCATCAAAAAGTCACTCTGGTCACCTGAGTGGATTTATCGAATACGCTGAAATGTCGTTCGATGTTGACGCATGCACAGAACCCCGAGCGAAGACTCCAAACCCACTGAGAATCTAAACCGCCACACCGGAATCATCTTGGTTAGCAAAACAACACAGCCTGGTGCTATTTTGTATAGAAATCAGGTAAGTGCTACTTCAATAATTATAGTAATCATGTTAATAAGACCAGCTAATTGCCCACTAGTCGCTTTGTAAAGCGGTCAGGTGTAAGATTGTATTGGTTAGATAGAGCTTTGACTATTATAAAGATGGATCTTCACATTGCATTTTGTATTTCAAACAACATATATATATCAGCATATAAATAGGGGGGAAAAAGTTCTTAAAATGAAAATAAATGGTGGTACCAGTGCCTACAGTGAAACTGCATTAATACAGTGTTCCTTTTGCAGCTGCAAAAGCATGTGAGCAGTAAATTCCTTTTTACATGATCATGCTGATGAACGACAAATGAGATGTCTCTGTATTCATGGAGGTGACTTTATAGTAGTTTTATATCCAGAATAAAGATATATATATGGAAAATTGCAGTTTTGACTAACTAGTTAAACTGGCAAAGGCACTGAATGATCTAAATCGCCAAGTACATTGGCCCACCATCCAGAATTGTGGTTGATCCGGCGGGGGAAGCCCGGGACGCCGCCCCCCCCCCTCCTCCTCCTACCTTCCCCCTCCTCCCTTGACCTGCATTCGGGTCCCAGTGGCGATACAAACTGGTTCTTTCATTAATACACCCGTCTCCACCCACGTACTCCCGGATCTACCCATAGGATCCCAGGAAGGTTAAATTAAAAAGGCACCCACGTAAAAAAGGAATATGCAGCCGTCACGTCGAGTGACGACTCAGAGAGGTAGGCCCGCGAAACGGTCGACGCGGAGACCGCCAACCTCACCACGAGCTGGCGGGAGCATCTCGGACGGCTCCCAAGATGGCGGCGCCATGAGGCGGCCCCCCACGCCGCCTACCCCGCCGGCGAGACAGTCCGTCCGTCCCAAAAGGCCATCAGCGAGGGCGAAGCAGGCGGACGGCCTCGTCTGGATGCAGGCGTCGATCGATGCGATCGAGAGAAAGTGGACCGACTTGGAGCGGATCGCATCGACTCAGAGGCAGGAGTTGGCGACACAGAGAGAGGAAATGGCGGCCCAGTCCCGGGTGCTCGCGGAAGCCACAGCCGCCCTCACCGCGGCCACCGCAAAGGCGAGCCGGGAGGCGGAAGCCCAGTCACCCCCACGTGCCCGCCCCTCCCCGCGTCGCCACAGGACTGATTCGACCCCAAGCGTCCGCCACAGTAGACCCCGGACACTTTCTCCGGCTTCTCCGAGCCCTGCCCCCCGCGACTAGACGGGAGCGGGCCCTTGCTCCGGGACGTGACGGCCGATATAGAAGCCCGGCGAGCGATTGGTCCTCGCCCTCCCCGTCTCCGCGCCCCCGCAGCCGACAACACCGCGACGCTGGCACGGCCCGCCGCCGCCGCCTCCCCGACTACCGACAACACGACCACGACCTCTACGGAAGGGCCCCCCGGTCGTCGGCCGAGGAGGCGGTGCGCCTCATAGTCGCGGCGGCGGACGGGAAGGCTACCAGCAGGAAAAAAGGTATTTCCTCCAAATACATATTTCCTTATGATCTCGTAGAGAGGGGGGATGAGGGAAAAACAATTAAAAAAGGGGAGGCGACCCGGGAGGAGTATACCCTGGGCCTGAAGCGCCTCCAGTATCAGCGAGCATTCCCGGC
This sequence comes from Branchipolynoe longqiensis, assembly GCA_030323885.1. Taxonomy (NCBI): domain Eukaryota; kingdom Metazoa; phylum Annelida; class Polychaeta; order Phyllodocida; family Polynoidae; genus Branchipolynoe; species Branchipolynoe longqiensis. The sequence goes on along the minus strand of CM059199.1, from coordinate 19,432,607 downwards.
GTCGGCCCTGGAGGCCCTCTCACGCCACCAGGAGATGGTGGCCCAGGACAACTGCTCGCTCCCTTGGGCGGTGGTACGCTGGTATTCCGAGGAGATATTCACGAGAATCGCCGACGGCCGCCTCCCAGACGGCTGGCGGGACTCGGCGGCCATCAACGCCGTGAGGGTGGAGATTATCGCAATGGCGAGCCACCTCACCTCCGCCCCCGCCGCCTCGGGCGATCACCACTCGGGATAAGCCCACCAACAGAAGGCCCCTCAGGACGGTCGCACCTCGTACGATCGCGCCAGCATGGGCACCCCCTGCCAGGCCTGGAATAAGGATCCGCAGGCCTGCGACAAGGCGGCGAAGGGCGAGTCGCACGGGGCCGGTTCACAGAAGCTGGCACACATCTGCGGCTACTGTGCTAACGTCCGGAAAATTGTTACCAATCACTCCGAGGCGTCGTGCTACTCCAAAAAGGCGAGAGACAAGACCGGCAGGCGCCCCCCCCCTCGGATTTTTAGACCCCCGGCGGGCACCCACGCCTCCGCGATCCCGCCGGAGCTCTGTACTCGACCCCCCCGCACGCCCCCGGACTAACTCCTTTGTTGACATTCTCCTGAAGCCACTCGGCTTCCCTCCCGGGCTCCCCCGCGCCGCCCGGCCCCTGGGATACCCCCGGAATGACGTCACAAACCGCGGCGGCTGCGCCGGTTTCCCCGGCCTAGTTCCACTGGGAACTCCCTCTGACGTCATTCTCTCCGCTGGTGGGCAGCCCGGCCCTCCGCTAGCCCGGCCCGTGGGCACGCCGATACCGGCCCGCCTCCGTCCGGGGGATTCCCCCACAGCTTCCCCGAGTGACGTCACGGACACCCCAAACACACCCGGCTACCGCTCCTTTACGGTATACGCCCACGCCGCCCAGATCGCCTCGACGCCGACCGCCACCGGCCCGGCCTCCTGCGGCATCTGTGACGTGACCGAGGCGGGCCCCGTCCCCCTACCGGGACGGCCGATCGGAGCGAGCCGATAGGACAGGTCCTCGACCATACCCTGCAGCAATCATGGGCACCCGCGGCCGTCTGCGGCCCCACCCCGGCCGAATACAGGCACACTCTGGACGGCTTCTGGCCCGTCCTCTCGGGGGAGGGTTGGACCAGGTACCCGCGCTACGCGGCGGCCTACGCCGCCGCCCGGGCCTCGGGCCTCCCGAATTTTTTGGCTGCCCGAGTCCCGGTCGACTCAGACTTGAACATTGGAGCCTGGCGAGAGAAGCTCGCCCGGCACCCTGATACCACCTTGGCCGATCACCTGGAGTTTGGCTTCCCGGCCAACTACACCACGCCGGGGCCGCCTACCCCCACCTTCCACAACCATCGCGAGGACCCGGCCTACGCCCGCCACGTCACGGCCTACGCTGAGGAGGAGCTCCGGCTGGGCGCCCTCCTGGGACCCTTTAGGGTCCCCCCTTTCTCCCCATGGACCCAGTGCAGCCCGATAATGACGCGGCCCAAGTCGACCCCCGGTAAGCGCCGGATCATAGTCGATCTCTCCTTCCCGCCCCGGTCGGAGCGTCAACTCGGGCATACGCCGGAAGGAGTACCTGGGCCGCCCCCATCACTACTCCCTCCCCTCTGTCTCGGATATCGGCAGGGAGATGACCCTCCGGGGCCGAGGGGCCTTCTGCTGGTCCGCGGATGTCTCCCGTGCCTACAGGCAGCTGAGGGCCGATCCCATCTCGGCCCCCTTGTTCGGTATCACGGTCGACGACGACCTTTACGTCGACATAGCCCTCCCCTTCGGATGTCGAACCTCGGGGGCGGCCTGCGTCCGCGTCACCGGGGCCGTCTCCTGGATGCTCCGGGAGCGGGGGTTCTCCAGCCTCGTCTACGTCGACGACTTCGTGGGCTGTGAGTCCTCCTACCTCGACGCCATGCGCGCATTCGACGCGCTCCGGGACCTCTGCGCAGAGCTCGGGCTGGCCCTCGCCCCCGACAAGTGCTGTCCCCCGGCCGTACGCCTGGTCTGGCTCGGCATTCACCTCGACACCGAGGCCATGGTGCTCCGCATCCCGGACGACAAGCTCGAGGAGGTCCTTCACGACTGCGAGCGCTGGCTGGCCCGCCCCACCCTGACGCGGAAGGCCCTCCAGCAGCTCCTCGGGCGCCTGGCCCACATCAGTACCTGTATCCCCTCGGCTCGGAAATTCATGGGGCGGATTCTCGCAAGCCTCCGCGCCTCCCCCCTCGCCGGACAGGCGGACGTCGACCCCGACCTCCGGCTCGACGTGCGCTGGTTTCGCGACTACGCGAAGAGGGGGAACGGCGTATGGCTCCTGCCGCCCCCCCTCCGCCCCCCGGTGGGTCATCGAATGTGACTCCTGCCTCACCGGGGGCGGCGCCTTCTCGCGCGACCTCTGCTTCTCCGAGGCCTACAGCGACGACATGATGGCCGCCTTCCCGACCATCCACGAGCTGGAGGCGGTCAACCTCGTCATGGCCGTCAAGACCCTCGGCCCCCCGGCCCCGGGCGGCTACGAGGTGCTAATCAACACGGACAACGCCGCCTCGGCCCTCGCCCTCGAATCGGGCCGCGCCTCCGACCCGACCCTCGGCGCGTGCGCCCGGGAGCTCTGGCTGGTCGCGGCCTTGGGCTCCTACACAATAGTCGTCCGCCACAAGCCGGGCGTCGAGTTGATCCTGGCGGACGCACTCAGCCGGGCCCACTCCTCCCGGGCCGCCTTACAAATCGTACGGGATCATTGTCGAGACATGGGTCTGGGTCGAGTAAGGGTAGTTCACTCCCCGGAGTTACTTTCTAACGACCTGTAATTCTCTCCCCAGATTACGATCCCAGGGAGCACGAACACCTGATGACCCTTCACACGGCCGCCCTCGCCCCCGGGACCTGGAAAAATCGAACCCGGCACGCGAGGCGCTACCTCCAATTCATGTTGGAGCGGGGCGTCGACCACCTCCGCCCCCTCCCCTACGACGTGGGGCAGTTCATTGCCCACCTCCATCGCGAGCTTCCCTCCCCCGCCTCGGTCGCCAATGTGATCTCGGGCGCACGCGCCTGGCTCCGGGAGGCGGGGGGCGACCCCGCCCCCTTTGACGCCCCCTTTGTGGCCCGCGTCCGCCGGGGCGGGGAGAGGCTCTTCGCCGCCCCGGTGAGGAGGGCCCTCGCCATCACCCCCGACATGCTACCCATCATACACGCCCACCTGAGGTCCCTCGGGCATCTCGGGGTCGCACCTTGGGCCGCAGTCGTCCTGGCTTATTTCACATTCCTAAGGCAATCCAACCTCCTCTCGCCCTCCCACGCCCCCTGGGGCGGTCGCCACACCCTTCGCCGCGACGACGTCCGGCTCGCCCCCGGGGGCCTCAGGATCTTGGTGGCGTCATCCAAGACTATCCGCTCCGCCGCCCAGGCGGTCTCCCTGTTCGTGCCCGCCCTCCCCGGATCACCACTGTGTCCGGTCCGGGCTTGGGACCGGGCGGTCACCCTCGTCCCGGCTGCCGGAGATGCGCCGGCCTTCATGGCGCGCCACAACACGCCACTCACCTCAAACGACATCACGCCCCTGCTCCGGGCCGCCCTCGGCGAGGCGGGAGTCCCGGACGCCTCAAGATACACTCTCCACGGCCTACGCCGGGGCGCGGCCCAGGCCTGTGCTTCGAGGGGCGTGGACTTGTCGGCCATAATGGCCCAAGGGACCTGGGAGTCTGACGCCGTCCACGCCTACGTCCCAAGGCAGGTGACGGCGGTCGCCCCGAGAGCCTTAGCCTTGTGTTTTGGGTCGGCTCCCGGGCCTACCCCCGCAGGCTTCCAGGCCCCTTCCACACCATCCTCAAACATGGACCAGGTGGACTAACATTGTACCCATGTCCCTGTGTGAGGTTATAACGCTGCTCTCACTGCACAGAATAGGAGCAATGACAACAAGTACAACCAACCTGGTACCAACACCTACCATTTCTCTCAAAGTACAACCCCACGGCTTCCTCTATGGGGCTGGGGTCGCCGGGTTCACTGGAAACAATAACAGTTATTTCTGTTCCATCCATGTTTGCCCGAAGGATTCGTCCACTTTTACAAGTCCAGAACAGTTGTCTGCAAGAAATCAGTCAGTTTATAGTATAGTTATACAAATCTTACCTGGGTACAGATGATGGATAACTCTTGTTTTCCCGAGGTACAAGCCTTGGATAGCCGTGGGCTAGGGAGAAGGAAGCACATCCAGGTCCAGCAATCTTTACCTACTTATTTAGGATAAAAATGATCTTAAACTTGTATGGATACTTTTATGTTTTCGTTTTGGTACAAGCAAACATAATAGTCGTGGCAGGGTTGGGTGGGCGGGCCCTAGCCCACGACTATCTGAGGCTTGTACCTCGGGAAAACAAGAGTTATCCATCATCTGTACCCAGGTAAGATTCGTATAACTATACTATTTTACCTTGGTACTAAGCCTCTGGCTACTTGTAGCCCAGGGAGACTTTTACATAACTCATTTTTATCCTTTCTTATTCTTATTTTAATACATCACATGTTTAGTATTAACACATAAACAATTTTAATTTTCTCACCCGTCTTGTTAGTTTGTTAGTAATCGAGTCGCAAGGCCACTTGACTTCTCTAGTCGTTTGTTGTAATGTTTTGCAAATAATCTAGCCGTCTTCCAGCCTGCATGGACTAGGATTCTCTTCACTGAGATTCCTAGTTGTCTTGCTTCAGAGACCATAGCCCCTCTCATTGAATGGGATGCATAACGTCCAGTATTGACGCCTGCCTCCTTTAGCACTTTAATGGTCCATCTTGCGACTGTGTCTCTCGGGATAGCCTTATGCGGCTAATCAACAGCTGTCTGGAATTCTTTATTCCCTTTGTCTTGGATACATAAGCCCTAATAGCCGACACTACACAGATACGTTGATCATCAGGAAACTATTGACATGCACCGTGGACAGTGGGTCCCCTGTGCGGTTCGATTTCAGTAATTGGGTCAAATCGAACGTTGCCTCTTTGCTATCTATCTCCAATCCATTTAGAGACAAAGCTACTATTGTCTGACCTCTATGGACCATCACTAACAGTAATAGTACTTCTAACTTAAATCCTAATTGTTTAATAAATAAATGTTAATTACTAGGCCATGCCTTAAACAACTTAAACACAATCTTCATGTCCCAAAATCTGCTATATTTTGGTTTTGGCAGGTTTCTTTCATAAACCGATCTTAAAAACCAATGTACCACTTGATGTTTGCCAACTGTTTCTTGGTAGAATAACAGATAAAGCACATCTGGCTGCATTAATTGCACCAAATACTAACCCTTCATCTTCTAGCATTCTTAGAAAATAGACAACCTGGGCTATTTTTTTGTTGTTGGTCCATTAGTTGTTTAAGCAGGGGAAATTTCAGTCATAGACGACTGGTCTTCCTCATTCCACTGGTGGTCGATAGAAAGCCCGAGCCTACACTTTTACTGACCCAAGGGATTTTTAACCTCCCACACCACATAGACATGGTATGAAAGCAACCGGCCTTTGATGACGCTGTAAGTTATACACAGCGATGGAAATCCAAATTGGCAGACCTGGGGGCACGGGGAATCGAACTGCCGACCCTTAATGGCTCCACTTTCTTAATCAAACAATGAAGTCCCCATACCTTGTATACAATTTAACTGTGCATTTCCTCCAGGCATGTGAAATAAGCCTTTGTTGTGTAATTTTGTCAAGCCCAAATTGCTCCAAATGTTTATTCAGAAAAGGAATGCCAATAGGGGTGTAGTTGACACATCTCCGTGCGTTGTCAGCAGACCTTGATGTTGTACATTTTTCCTTGCTCTTGGGAAGCTGAGCATATCTCTCGCTCCCAACGCCACTGCAGCCAGCCATGGCTGTGTGTCCCATTCCGGTACCACCAGAATTGCATGTGAGTGATCCATTCTGATCTTTCTGGCCACTCTGCTGATAATGCTGAATGGTGGGAATATATAATAAAATTCACTATTCCAAACCAAAGAAAAGGCATCCACTCGCCAAGCATCTGGCTCTGGATGCCAAGATACATATTTGGATATCTTTTTGTTGTTTTGTGATGCAAACAAATCCACTTGTGGTTTTCCCCATTTCAGACAAATGTGTTCAAAAATGCTATGACTCAATGACCATTCTAAATGATCATGGAAATGGTGGCTTTTCTTATCCGCTAATGTATTCTGACTGCCTGGAATATGCGCGACTGTTAACCATATATCATGCTGTTGCGCCCAGTTCCAAATTAATTTGGCTACCTGGTTACAGGGTTTGGATCTGGTCCCCCCCCCATATTACGAATGTAAGCCATCGCTGTAGTGTTATCTGTTAACACCCTAACATGAAACTTAGGTACGCACACTAAGCTGCGTAATCCTAAATAAATCGCTGTACGTTCTAACACATTAATGTGATTAGAGATTTCATCCTCCAACCAACATCCACCAGTTGCTTTTTGTCCACTGTGAGCACCCCATCCTTCCAACAACGCATCTGTCGTAACAACAGTATTGGGTTCCCCCATTCTAATGGGGTTAGGAGAAGAATCAATGTGTGCAAACCACCACATGATGTCTTCCAAGCCTTCTCGCGAAATAGTCATCTTACCTTCAAAGTTACCTTTAGTATGTGCTAATGCTAGGTTCTTATCTATTTCTAACGACTTAATATGAGCTTTTCCATACAGAATAGCTGGGGATTAAGCTATCATAATTCCTATTAAAACAGCAACCTGCCTAATCTTTGGCCTATTTAAACTTAATAACTTTTTCACCGTATTAACAAATTTATCTACTTTTTGTTGTGTTAATGAAACTGGCATGTCTATTGTGTCAACAACAAATCACAAACACTTCAAAGTCTTTATTGGTTTTAAAACTGATTTTGTTTCATGTATATACAATCCTAATCTGGTGAATGTGTTTGACATTCTGTTTGCGTTTGGGCCACAATAAACGAATCATCAATATAAGGGAACATAACATGCCCTTTTCTGGCCATATGCAAAAATATTGGTTTTAGAAATTTTGAAAATAAACGTGGCGCACACGCTAATCCATTTGGCATACACGTAAATTCATAGAGCTGCTCATTCCAACAAAACCGAAAAAAATTCCTATCCGGTTTGTAAATTGGGACAGTGTAATATGCATCTTTCAGATCGACACTAGCAAGCCATGAGTTTGGTGTAACCAAATCTCTGGCGGTTTCCAAAGAAAACATTTTGAAATGTTTATATTGAGCTTGTTTATTGAAGTTAGTTAAATCCAAAGTTAATCTAATGTCCCCATTGGGTTTTGGCCTAGAAAAAATATTAGAAATAAATTCTCCTGCCACATGAAGGGGTGGTTCTATTATCCCTTTATCACAAACTGTAAGAACTTGTTCATTTAGTGCATGTCTTTCTGTTAAATCAAACAGATACGGAAAAGGAATTCTATTCTGTACCCGTTGTTCTATCAGTAGTATTCTATCTAACTCCCTGTACAATACTAAGAATTGCAGAATTTTCTGTAATTTCTTGCCATTCATTTACAAAATCTTTAATGTTTCCTGCCTCAAATTTGCTTACAGGAGTTTCTGTGGCGATAGGAGTTTGCGTGGCAACTTCTACTTGTTGCGGGGTTGTGGGAACGGCTTCTGGGGAGTGAACTCCCTCTTGAATGGCCGGTTTCTGTTGTTCCAACTGAAGGTCTGGCGCTGTCCTCGGCCTCTGGACTGGTAGGCGTAGCCCGTCCCTGACTGACCTCCTCAGCCTGCTCGGCGGTTCCGAAAATCCTGCCTTGCTTTCCTGAAGCGTGTCAGACTTGTGTCCCCAGCCTTTTTCTTTTCAGCATCCATATGCTTGCCACATTTGGTTCCTGTTTCTACTTGCGTGAACGGGTACTGTAGCTGCCCACCAAACATTTTGGATTTGTCCAAAGGCTTCCCTTTGATGGGTTTGGGTGGAAGGAACAAGGTGTACTCCTTCCCATTGTTGTCAACCACTTTCTTGGATCTGGCAACCTCCTTCCCAGCATTAGTGCGTACAGCCTTGAACATATTCTCAAAGCGTCTATATGAGAGAAAATTGCTGGCTGCTGTCAGCAAAGCAATTCCCCCATCCATTTCCGGTTTGCAATGGGCGCAATCACCGTCAACGCTCCCAACACTGCCTTATGTACTGTGTGGAGCACCCCCTCAAACCTTTTCCGTTTGTCATTCAGTTTGACATCGCCTCCATTTCTTTGACTACTGAGTCCGGGATACCTTTGATCCCCGTGAACTTTTCACCAAGTTTGGTGATGACCTCTGCGGGCTTAAAGGTGTTAAAATGCCCTTTAATAGTCTCCCGCATCATAGTCGTCGTCAGGACTTTCTTAGCCTTCTCAACCGGGCATTTCTTCCGGACTTTACCCCTGATCTTGGCGTACTTCCCTGCACGCTGGGTGTCCGAATCTGACTCCGTGGAAGATGAGCTGGAGGAAGAGTCAGAAGAAGAATCCTTCTTGCTCTTCTTACTTTTCCTTTTCTTACTCTTCTTCTTCCTAACTACAGGCTTCTTTCATGCCCTAGAATATTTTTCTACATCTGATGAGCTGAGCACTTTCTTAGCGTGTTTCTGCTTCTTTACTGGGACTCTCTCCTGCGATGAGTCATCGCCTGAGGAATCCTCCCCAGAGTAGTCCTCCCATTGTGACTCCTCGGACTCTGGGATCCTCCTTTTTAGCCTTGCGCCGGGATCTAGCCGGGAGCATTTCCTCCAACTTGATCTGTAGGAGGCGTGTCAGGCGCGCATCTAGGTCAGACGGGCCCGCTTCTGGTCCACTGACCTCCTCCGATATCGGGTGATCAGGTGACCCTTGAACCCGTAGCGGCGGCGACGGGTCTTCATCATCCGTAAACTGACCGGGAGCCTCTGGCTTACTATGCTTCATAGCCATCGTAACCCTGTAAAAATCGAAACCAAAGTTAGAGAATGCTCAACCAAAATGTCACAAAGAGTATATAAATCTCTATTTGGGCGTCTAGTGGTGTTGACAAACGTATTTAAACGGTTCCAATAGAGACGTAATAGAAAAAAGGGGTTGTGTGAGTGCCATAGGTTAATGGTAACGAAACCAAAACCAAAACCAAACGAGGGGTAGGGACCAGTGTAGCAGTACCCTCCCACACTCTTTATCCTGTGCACTTCTCCTTCCTGTGACATAATGTGCCAACAAGCTGGAGAAAATGCTACGAAATTCCGAGGTACGCCTAAGTAATATCATTGGGGAATCTAAGAAGAAACTCAGGAATATATCCTAATGATCTGAATGGCTCCAACCACACATCTCTCCATGCGGCCACGGGCGGATTGTCGTAACAAAGAACTATGAAGACATTGTTCTATCGATGTCTTACAAAAAATAAAACACCCACAAAAGCTTTAAAACTTGCAATCAAGTTTCAAAACTTTCGCAAAAGTATTAGTAACATACATTTCAACATAAATGCTGTTCAAAAACAAATACTTACTCGTTAGATTGTCGTTCTAAGTAGAAAACTGCAGGAGCAACTCAACAAACGTCCTCCCTTTGTGAGTTGATTATGCTAATTGCTGGACCCGGATGTGCTTCCTTCTCCCTGGGCTACGAGTAGACAGAGGCTTAGTACCGAGGTAAAATTATAATTAGTAAGGCCTATCCTCTACATAGCAAAACGGCATGGCCGAATGAAGAGTGCACTGGTTAATCGATCCTCGGCCGAGTCAAACCAAATACTTAGATAATTGATACTTGTCAAACCACTTGCCTGGCACTCTGCATTGCTAGAACACGACATGGACTGGGTAGATATGTGTAAGGATATAGTGATTAAGTGGGATATCAAGTTATGGTGCCATGTCATGGTATCCCATTGATACTGCACTCTGAAGTCTCCATTCTGAAGCCCTCTGATATTACCTGAAATGTCACTAGGACATGAAACTCTAATATACTGACCATATCCCATCCCAATAAACGAAACATATCCCTGACATGGACAACTGACAAAGTATATTGGGGAACGAACAAGGTACATGTTTCTATGTAGGCCTACTACTCACACTTTTACACCGGAAATCAATAGAAACCCTATAGATCGTCCTACTACTCACACTTTTACACCGGAAATCAATAGAAACCCTATAGATCGTCCTACTACTCACACTTTTACACCGGAAATCAATAGAAACCCTATAGATCGTCCTACTACTCACACTTTTACACCTGAAATCAATAGAAACCCCATAGATCATCCTACTACTCACACTTGTACACAGGAAATCAATAGAACCCTATAGATCGTCCTACTACTGATACTTTTACACCGGAAATCAATAGAAACCCTATAGATCGTCCTACTACTCACAATTTTACACCGGAAATCAATAGAAAGCCTATAGATCGTCCTATTACTCACACTTTTACATCGGAAATCAATAGAAACCCTATAGATTGTCCTACTACTCATACTTTTACACCGGAAATCAATAGAAACCCTATAGATCGTCCTACTACTCACACTTGTACACTGGAAATCAATAGAAACCTTATAGATCGTCCTACTACTCGCACGTTTACACCGGAAATCAATAGAAACCCTTTAGATCGTCCTACTACTCGCACTTTTACAAGGGAATTCAATAAAAACCCTATAGATCATCCTACTACTTTCACTTTTACAACGGAAATCAATAGAACCCTGTAGATCTTCCTACTACTCACACTTGTACACCGGAAATCATTAGAAAGCCTATAGATCATGCTACTACTCACACTTTTACACCGGAAATTAATAGGAACCCTATAGATCGTCGGATCACAAAATAAGTGTGGGTCCCATTAGAATGCAAATAGAAGGTCAACTAGCCAGCCTCATGTATATAGTTCATTTCAAGATTGTCATCATTTATGATACAAATGGAGAGGGCATTTTGGCGTCCTGGTTTGAGCGCGCATTCAGAACACGAAATCATTGGGCTTATCTGGTTCAGCCGATTCAAGAAGTCACGTTCCAGCTCATTCCGTAGACGCTGGGTGGCACATGAGTGTGTTCAGCGGGATCATTCATATAGGTTACTAGTGGTGCATTCTGGACTATTATATCAGAGAATCTATAGAGAGAGGGCAAACTGCCATAGGCTTTAGTGGTGCCTCTTACAGCCGTTGTTATTAACAAGTTGTGTGGTACTTACTGTGAAAGTACAATGTCTGAACACTTTGACTTCTGGATACTGAATGACTTTATTCCCCTCCAGGACTCAAACCATAGCCGGCCAAACTTTTCCATGACGTCATCTCATTTGCAAATATTACAGACGTGTCTAGACGTCTATTACGCATATATCACATCCCCCCCTCAAAGTATTTCTGAGACATGAAATGTTTCAAAATCCCCATAAAACATACCAGGTTTACTCATTCATCATACAGTAATACAATCAAATATACAAGCACTTAACTTAAACCACAGGTTCAGCGAGTGTCCGAGCACACTATGGCACTGAAGTCCTTTGAACTGTCCGGCTGCTTAGCCTCCACATGCCATACTGGCAGTATAGTCCAACACACAGTAAATGCACCTGAAACTGAAACTTAACTCTAACATGCACATGTGTTGTTGTGTATACATTCACACACACTCCCTCACTATAGGTCTAACCTACTCACCGGCCTAATCAGTCTACCTGACCTACTTAGCCCAGCCCCACCGTTGACCTCTGGCTGCGACGCTGACACACTTTGGGTCTACCCGACCGGCTCGGGTTGCCTTCCTTCGGGCGCCCTGATAATTTGCAACCGATTCCTGTACAACATATTCCCTGACTCATTCAGGATCTGATACTCCCGTCCTGACAGGCCTGTGCGTCCCAAAATAACTCATTTCTTCCACTCACCTACACTATTCTTGTACTTAACCTTGTCGCCTGTTCTCATAGGCTCATGAGCCTTGCCACACTTTTTATCATGAAAAACTTTTTGACTTTGCTGGCGCCTGCTCATGAGCAACTGAGCTGGGGATGCGTTCAAGCCGGGCAAGAGAGTGTTCCTGTAGATCAACAAAGCTAACTGAAAATCTGACTTCGTTTTCGCACACTTCTTTAACATGTCCTTCACTGTCCGCACAAACCTCTCCACTTGGCCATTGCTATGGGGATACTGCGGACTAGAATATATGGCCTTAAAACCATAATGTTGTGCAAACTCTCTGTACTCATGGCTCTTAAACTGTGGACCGTTGTCCGAAATCACCTGATTCGGAATACTGTGCCTAGCGAAATTATCCTTCATCGCCTCAATGACTGTGGCAGACGATGTATCCCTCAACAAGGTCACCTCTGGATACTTTGTGTAGTAATCTACCGTGATCAGGTAATTATTATGATTTAACTCAAACAAGTCCGCCCCTACCTTTTCATAAGGCTGACAGGCGATCGGGTGATTTATTAACGGTTCATTATGCAAACTCTTCCGTTGTTCTGACAAGTGTCACACCGATTGACCCTATCCTCGATTTGTTTGTTTATGTTTGACCAGAACATACACTCTCGTGCCAACTGCTTGGACTTAGTTACGCCTAATTGAGTTTCATGTAACACCTCAATCATCTCACTACGTAGACCTGGAGGAACCATCACCCGATTGCCTTTCATGACTAGATTGTTTTCAACTGTCAACTCTTCTTTGTGTGGGATGTACTGTCTCAGATACGGCGGCGTCTGTATGCGTGTAGTGTCCCACCCATTTTCAATGTGCGTTATTAACATGGACATGGACACATCTCTGTCATATTCCCTGACAATTTTACTCAACAAACTTGACGACTGCAAATCCACTGCAGCAACGCAGAATGTGTCATCGAACAGGCTATCGTGACCTACTTTTGCGCTATGCGCTCTGGACAATGTGTCTGCAAGAAACATCAAAGAACCATTCACATGACACAGTTGAATATCGTAATTTTGCAACCGCATCCGCATTCCCTGCATCTTGGCCGAAAGCTTGTGAACCGGTTTCTGCATTATCGCCACCAACGGTTTGTGGTCTGTTTGAATCTGAACTTCCTTACCAAAGATATAATCATGAAACCTCTGACAACCGAAACATATGGCGAGCATTTCTTTTTCTATAGTGGCATAGCCAGACTGCGCTGAGTTAAGCGCACAAAATGCGAATGCGATTGGTTTATTGTCTTGCATCAAAACAGCTCCTAGCCCTGACTGACGGTTATCTATCTACCTGCATGACAATGGGTCTGTTTACATTATAGTACGACAACACAGGAGCAGTTCTCAACTTCTCCTTCAAGTTGTCAAAAGCACCCTGCTGCTCGACCTGCCAGTGCCACGCTACATCCTTCGCCAGGAGCGTGCGCAGTGGTTTGGCAATCTCGGACATGTTAGGAATGAACTTGTGCACATACCCAACCATGCCCAGGAACCTTTGGACGCCTTGTTTGTCTCGCGGCTCTGGCATGTCTACGATTGCTATATTCTGTCTGGATCAGGCTTCACACCCTGCTGGGTAAGTTGATGACAGACATACTTTACTGTAGTTTTGCGTAGCAAAGATTTTGTCTCTTTTAATTTAAGATTTACCGACCTAGCTCGGTCCAACACGGCCTTGAGCTTCTCGTTGTTTTCCTCAACCGTTGACCCATATACCAAAATGTCGTCTGTGACTATCCCGATACCGGGTAGATCGCCCATGACACGGTGCATTTCCTGAATAAAAATGTCACTGGCTGTTTTGATGCCAAAAGGCAGGCGGGTGTACCTGTACCGGCCCCATGGAGTGTTAAACGTGCACAGACGCGAACTTTCGTCATCTAACTCTATTTGCCAATACCCTGTCAGTGCATCCAAAACTGAAAAATATTTGGCATCTGCCGTCCTGGCAATAATTTCGTCAATTGTTTTGGTTGGGAAAGGCCCTCTCTTTATTGCTTTGTTCAACTTCGTCGGATCCAGACAAATCCTTATCTTATTAGATTTTTTCACGATAGTTAGAGAATTAACCCACTCTGCAGGCTCATCCTGCTCAACTATCACCCCCAATTCTACCATACGATCGAGCTCAGCACGGCCTTTACCCTGAATTGCAAGTGGAATTCATCTAGGCGGATCTATTACAGGTTGTACAGATTTATCAACATGAATGACAGCCTTTGCCTTGATCAAACCCAAACCCTGAAACACGTCTTTGTATTCGATTACCAGCTGTTCAGCCCGGGCGCTGGGACTGTTTGTCAGCTTGAAAATGTTCGTCGGCACAGCACAGTGCACCTCATCAACCCGCGCCAGCAGGTTCAATGTCACGCAAGCCTGCTTGCCCAAAATAGGCTGACGGTTCCGCACCACTTGGAACTTGAAGTTTCTGCCGTTCACGTCAACTGACGCCTCACCGTCAGGAGTGATCCGATGTCCCGAGAACGTCAGCAACAAACACCTGGTGTTCGTCAGCTGCCCCGGAGCGACTCGGTTGAAGACATTCCTCGGCAACACGTTCGCCTCTGACCCTGTGTCAAGCTTGAACTTGACAGGGCGACCGTTCACTCGGACGGTCGCATACCACAGCTCGGCATCTTGCTCGGCACCACGGCCCACGGCACCAACAAACAGATCCGTTGTCAGCACATTGACCTCCGCTGGATCTGGGTCTTGCTCATCATTGTGAGGGTCGGGCTCTTCAATGGTAACCTCGTTGACTCTGCCAAGTCTGCTCCTGCAGACCTTACCGAAGTGCCCGATCTTCTTGCAGGCTATGCAAGCTTTGCCTTTCGCTGGGCAGACTCCCCGGCGGTGTTTGTATCCACAGTTCTGACAGCGGATCTTGAACTCTCCTGCACCGGCACCACCAGAATTCCAAGATGGCGATTTCCAAGATGGCGTTGCCGATGACCGAACCGCCGGTGCACCGGTATGCGCAGTAGCATAGCTTCTGACAAAATCCATTTCCTTACTTTCAACATCTGATTTGGCGTCCTCCAACAGATCTGAACTGAACTCACTCATCTCACACATACTCACACACTTCTCTAGAGTTAACTCAGCAGTTTGCAGCAGTTTGTTACGCAAATTAATGTTTTTCATGCCAGCCACCAACCCATCACGCAGCAGCGACTCCTCCACTGACCCGTATTCACAATCTTTCACTTTGTCCCGTAATGCCGTGATGTACGTGGCCATTGTTTCTGTAGCTTGATTATGCGAATTAAACTTGTACCTTGTTATTATCAAATTGCACTTGCCTATACAATATGTCCGGAATGCTTCTGTGAGAGGTCCTATCTTGTCTCAGTCAGCGAGCGCGATGGACATATTGCCGAAAACATTTTGCGCTTCCTCGCCAGCGACGTGAAGGAAGATGCAGCATTGCACTCGTTCTGCCTTCAATATGACACCTGCAGCAATGGGATATATTTCATATGCGCTGATCCATGTTTTCCAGTTCGATCTTGTGTTGTTGCTGAGGACAAGCTGACCAGGCGGCCGCAAACCTGGCAGTGTATTAGCGGGCGGCATTCTTCCTCATCTGACACCATGTGAAAGTATGTCTGAACACTTTGACTTCTGGATACTGAATGACTCCAGGGCTCAAACCATAGCTGGCCAAACTTGTCCATGACGTCATCTCATTTGCATATATATTACAGACGTGTACAGACGTCTAGATGTCTAGACATCTATTACGCATATATCACACTTACTGCTAGTCTATTTTCACAGATCGCCTATGGCAGGTTAGGAGTTCTGATTTTCCTAATTTGGCTGTTTACTGACCATAATACTAGTACAATCAGCTACGAAAATATAGAGCTATGTGATTTGAAATTCTCAAGGATTGTTATATAACCTGATAATAAAAGATTCGCTGTTTTCAATGGCAAAGTGTAAAACAAACTACAGTGTAACTGTTGGCATTGCTGATGTTTGCTTACATTTCAGCTGAGCGTATTTAGTCTCTGTATTCTCTTTTTAATGCATGTAACTGAGTTTAGAAGATGGCTAGCGTTCTGTTCTGTTTTAATTCATAATCGTTGGACACACAGGAGAGGCGTTCTCTGTGGCGGAGTGGATAGAGTGTCTGACTTTTTTTCTAGGTCAGAGTCCTAATCTGAGGGTCAGCGGTTCGATTCCCCGTATCCCCAGCTCTGCTAATTTGGATTTCCACCGCTGTGTATAACTTACAGCGTCATCAAAGGCCGGTTGCTCTCATACCATGTCTATGTGGTGTGGGAGGTTAAAAATCCCTTGGGTCAGTAAAAGTGTAGGCTTGGGCTTTCTATCGACCAGCAGTGGAATGAGGAAGACCAGTCGTCTATGAGTGAAATTTCACCTGCTTAAACAACTAATGGACCAAAAAAAAAAGAGGCAAATATAGACTGACACAGACACAGTGCGCCGAGGGAGATTCAGCGAGTTTGACAGTTTTGCCAGAAAAGGCGTTTTGACCGTTTTCTGGCTGCGGCTAAATAAAGACATGGCATTTGAAATTAACTACCATGTTTATTTAACAAGGAATTCACTTTCACATACTTTTGCAACTGCAAAAGGGAGAACAAAAATACCAAGGTATGTGACTATGACAGAACAGCATGACTATGCATAACCCCTACCGCCATTTGTCATTAATTTATCAGCAGAATAACACAATAGCATATTATATATTAAAAACAAAAGTATGCATAGCAATATATACAAGACTATAGAACCTATGCAATTTGAGATTGTGAAGGGAGTAAATGCGACGTATTACGGATCCTATATAATGATTTTGAGTTTGTGGTGTGGTTTATGTAGATTGTTGATTTAATACCCGTCGATGATTTATGCATAAATATGACTCAGTGATTATAAAATACGATGGACATTTTAAATCAAATATAAAATAAAGAAAATAATAAGTGCGTGTTATAGAACGATAGGAACACTTTTTTTGTACTTCGTATAACATTTGCTAAAATACCATGCCCATGTATAGATACTAAGGAATTATTTATTTAGAATATCGGAATAATAGAAAGAAATATGAATTTTGTGAACGAATTATAATATTGTTTAATATTCGAATGTTGCAAGATTTTGCAAAATGAGAAGTTTGGCAGAATTGACATTGAAGATATATCTATGAAAAAGAAATATATGTGTATTAACGATGCTTTTAAAGACAGATTATTCCAATCGCTGAAGATGAGACTGAAGGATGGAGACGAATTGAGTGCTCGGGGTAGAACGCATTTTGACCGAACTGGCAGATTGTCAAAACTGGCAAACTCACCGAGCTCCCAGCAGCGAAAAAAGAAAGATATTCACAGGGATCAAGTATTTACCAACAGGAAAACAAGTACAAACACGGTGAGCTACCCTTTGGCAGGATCCACAGTGAGTGCGTTGGCTTGGTTGTCGAGACTGAGCAGCTCTCGGTGGAACGCAGCTCGCCTCACAACGAGCACCTGCTGGAAGTAGTCCACGTAGAAGAGCAGCTCGGCCACAGGGGCCACCGCCAGGCTCACCGGGAACGTGGCTGAACGCGACACGGGTAGACACAGCTCAGTGGGCGCTCTGTCAGGTGGGTCAGGTGTGGTGTATGGTGTGTGGTGACCGCTGTGTGGTGACCGCTGTGTGGTGACCGCTGTGTGGTGACCGCTGTGTGGTGACCGCTGTGTGGTGACCGCTGTGTGGTGTATGGTGTGTGGTGTATGGTGTGTGGTGGCAGGTTATGTTGACAGCTGTGTGAAGTGCACGGTGTGAGGTGCATGGTGTGAGGTGCATAGTGTGAGGTGCATGGTGTGAGGTGCATGGTGTGAGGTGCATGGTGTGTGGTGACAGCTGTGTGGTGACAGGTGTGTGGTGTATGGTGTGTGGTGACAGGTGTATGGTGACAGCTGTGTGGTGTGCATGGTGTGAGGTGCATGCTGTGAGGTGCATGGTGTGAGGTGCATGGTGTGTGGTGACAGGTGTGTGGTGATATGTGTGTGTGATATGTGTGGTGACAGGTATGTGAGGTGCGTGGTGACAAGGATGTGAGGTGCATTATGTATGGTGACAGGTGGGTGGTGACATGTGTGTGGTGTATGATATGAGGTGCATGGTGTGAGGAGCATGGTGTGAGGTGACAGGTGTGTGGTGATAGGTGTGTGTGATCTGTGTGGTGACAGGTATGTGATGTGCGTGGTGACAGGGTTGTGAGGTGCATTATGTATGGTGACAGGTGGGTGGTGACATGTGTGTGGTGTATGATATGAGGTGCATGGTGTGAGGAGCATGGTGTGAGGTGACAGGTGTGTGGTGATAGGTGTGTGTGATCTGTGTGGTGACAGGTATGTGATGTGCGTGGTGACAGGGTTGTGAGGTGCATTATGTATGGTGACAGGTGTGTGGTGTATTGTGTGAAGTGTGCTGTGTGACAACTAGTCAGTTAACATTGTTCTTTAAATGATCAATGCAATGCAGTATTGCTCTATTGATTAACAACACATTCACAGATGAATTCTACTAAATTTAGACACACAAAATATTAGAGTTTCCAAGAATGTCCAATCTTAAATTTTCTGAATTATGCTCACACTAATGAATTAGCAAGCATTAGATCAGGTCCTTTTATGAAGACCACTTTTGTCACTGCTTTGTTCACATAGAGTAGCTACTTTTTTTCTTTGTCCGAATGAGTGTTAACGAGAAGTTAGACCGCCTCATCTACAAACACGGAAAGTCTTTTTACTTCTGCTTCAATAGATCATTGTTTGCTATGGGCTCACATTATGACTTACATGTAGGCAGCTTGTACTTCTCGGTGCTCCTTCTGTCAATGTTGTATTTGAGAATGTTTCCGTCGGCAATGACTCCACTCATTTCAGGGTTGACATCGACAATGTAGAGTACCCTTGAGATTGGGTCATAGTCCATAGCTATTGGGCTCTCAACGTGGACCTCCAGTCTCTCCGGCTCAGGTGTCCTGGTACTCAACCAGACGACCGTCTTACTGTCAACGTCAGCTAAGAACAGCCCTCCATCGTCACTCCTGGGGGCACGCGCTGGGACAGTTAGAAAGGACTATTTGTATGTGATATGGGTGGAGTAGTTTAATTAGGAATGAGAGAGAGGGAGAGAAGGGGGCAATCGACAAACAGAATCACTGACAGAGATATATATATACAGATAGACAGAGAGAGAGTGTGATTTTACATCATGTCGAAAACAAGTATAAAAAGCTATATTGCTGGTGACAACAAACTACCACATCCACATTCTACTGACTCTATTACAACATTTAAACAAACGGGATTTGGGGCATATTGGGTGGTGAGAATTCGTGCAAAATTGCAACGTGGAGGATGGGACACCCTCTCAATGGGATCTTGCTGGATTGGGGAATGGGGTGGGGGTGGGGATGGGGTGGGTGGGAGGCTGCATGTACTGATAGGCTTCCTCTAAACAAGCTAAAGGATCAGCCAGGTTTTTAAATCGGGCACTTGAATGTCCGCAGTTTAATGCATAAGATTGAGCTACTCAGGCTAGGCTTCCCTTCTTCTGGATGTGACATATTCACATTGTCAGAAACTTGATTCAACAGTACCATGGAGGACAGACTAACAGAAATTGCAGGTTACCAATTTGTGAGCCTTCTGACCCGTCGGGGTCTAATACTTCAGAACGAGGTCAACCTTTTTAAGGTTATGGTGCTCTACTTGAACTCGGGTCGCATCCAAACTCCTTTCTGACCCAGTGTCGGTGTTATGGAGGTCACTAGCCAAGTGACTCAGCTTGGATTTGTGAAATACTTCTCACAGCCCTCGGACCAAAGCCTACTCAGCCCGAAGTGTGAGATCATCCCGATGTAGCTGTTAGACATCAGCTCCTGCGACGGGGCGATATCGGCGGTACTACTCAGTGTTACTCCCTTCTCTGCTTTTCAATTCCTGGTCAAATCAAACCAATGACTTACAAAATTGATACTTGTCACTACTGGTACTGGTGCTCTGCATTACTAGGATACAGCAAGGATTGATTAGCCCAGTATCAAGATAATGTGACTGAGTGGGAAATTAGGTC
Source organism: Branchipolynoe longqiensis (assembly GCA_030323885.1). Taxonomy (NCBI): domain Eukaryota; kingdom Metazoa; phylum Annelida; class Polychaeta; order Phyllodocida; family Polynoidae; genus Branchipolynoe; species Branchipolynoe longqiensis. The sequence continues at coordinate 19,412,523 of CM059199.1, read as the reverse complement.
ATGATACTGGCGATAGGTCTCCCAGTGGGGCAGCACTATATAGTTGCCATGAGTGCACACTGTCTCAAGTCAGTACCAATCGTCATATGATCATAGATGTTGCCACGATATAAAACTCAACAAACAAATGAAAAACTAGGCAAATGTGCGCTTGGAGAGTACAGCTCCAGTATCTGCGGGTTATACTGCTCAGCTCACTGACCTCGTTCAAGCGAACATGAGATCGCCCTTCATGACTAGTACTTTCCAAACACACATTTGATTATATGAACAGAAAAAAGAAACAAAGCTGTGTTTGGAGATTTTCTGAGTTCAATTCCCTTCTCCGTGAGCTATACCAGGACCCTTCAATGTAAAGTCACGTTGTGCCTCGTAGAACCGAAAACTTCAACCGCAAAAAACTCAACGCGAAACAACACAGCGACCTATACAGGTTCCCTTTAAAAGAAACCTGTATAGGCCGCTGAGACGGGAACCGTACTCCAACAGATGCTCTCCAAGCACAACCTTGCTTAGTGTTTATGTTTATAGAACCAAATATGTGTGGAGAGTAGTGGAACCACTGCACCAAAAGTGGATCAGTGCTGAGGTCAGAGTGTGTGGGGGGGGGGGGGGGGGGGGGCGGGTTCTGAGGCTGAGACTGTAGCTGGCAGCTGTTGTTTTGAAAATGGCTGGGTTAGTGGAGAGAAGGAAGAGCAAAACTGAGGTATTTTCAATTTTCTTTAGAGTAGTTCAAACAGGAAATATATTTGCTTGAATGTAAAATATATGATAGTACAATTACATTGCATAATTCAATCAGAAACACATATAGAAGGAACCCGTTTGTTTGTTTTTGAATATAAAAATGTTTTCGACTGTATGGGGTTTGAAACCACAACACCAAACAAGTTCAGATTCCAAGTTCAACACGCTAACCACTAGACTACAGAGGCTACATACATTTGGTTGTCTCAGTTCATGCTATTTGTATTCCACATCATAATTTTCAAGCACCAGCAGGTAAGTTTTTGATCAGTACAAAGTGCAATTAGCAACAAGTTCAATTACAGTGAGGTCAAGAAGCTTTTAACCCGAGCCCTTAATAATGTTACGTAGGGGTGGGCGGGTGGCAATTTTTCAGACTAAGTCAGTGTCCTCCTTGTGCCTGTGTTGATGTGAGCTCTCTGCCGCCGAACCTGGCCTTATATAGGTGCACAAGGTTGATTAGTTCAGGAATTCAACTGCAGATGGCAGGTCAGTAGCATTAGTTAAGTAATCAGGTTTCGTATTTAAAAGTGAATATAGGTGGCACTAGCGTACAAGGCATATCGTAGTGCGGCCGTTCCTCAATAGGTGTCAGCATAAGGCCTTCTTAGTTACTATGAGGCTATGGCTGTGTCCGAATGTCAAATAGACTACATCACGGTTCCAGCGGCACGGTGCATTGTGGGATGCATCAGAGCAAAACAACCCCCCCAAAAGCACATGGCACATGCTAATACACTGGGTGAAGCTATGAAATGTGCTAGTTTCAGCTCATCTCAGCTCTTGTTTGAAACATAGAATACTAATTAAAATATATATATAATAAATTAAGATATTAATCTTTTATCCAGCATTGCATTTACATCAATATAATCAGCATATCTTATGCCATGTGCATTTAGATTTAGAAAGATCTAGGCACTCAGACTAGTGTTAGAGCCATAGCCAGAGTACTCAATGCATTGTCAATGGCAGTGAGCAATCTCCATACAGAAAAAGTAAAATATTGATAAAACCACACGACCTAGAGACAAACCGCTTGGAACACATATAGAAAACATGTTTAAAAAAAATATTATATTAGATTTATAAAGTTAGGGTTTTGGATTTCTATTAATTTTGAATAAAACTGACATTTTTCAATGCACGTATAGGCAAAGTCAATGGACGTACGCCTTTGCTTTGCTCCCACGGCCGTTTTCAGCGCATGCGCAGTCGGAACCGTGATGTAGTCTATTACCCGTGTTGCCGAGCATCACGGCCAATTGATCAAAATAGAAACAAACTTACAGGAGCTGCTCACATTGTCACATGCGTCTGTTTGCCATGAGCTGGATATGCTAATTGCAAGACCCACATGTGCTTACATCTCGTTGGGATACACTATATATATATATATATTATATATGTGTTTATACATATATATGACTGGTATAAATATAGGACTAGTTTAAAAATAGTAGTAGATATATATAGTATATAATATGCCTATGTATGGAGAGATATGCACATGATCATGGTTGCTAGCAGATGTGACATTGCATAACGTGAGTGACTCACCCCCAGCACAGGGAAGCAGAGTCGCCAGGAGAAGCCATGCCGGTAGTGCAGTAGTAGTTCGCTGTGCCATTCTCCACTTTGTGTTCAGTAAAAAGGTCTTGCCATGGACGTCAAGTCGCCCGAGTCATCAACTACTCCACCACTCGCGCCGCAAGCCACATCTCACAACAAACACACTTAGGTGAATTGAAAGATGGAGTTGTTAATATGATGCACAGACACCGGACACGTGCAGGAAGCAGCAACCCACACATGTAATGTCGGGTTGTACTAACAACGCGCTGTCCCTTTTCGAGACGTGAACTCTGCCTGTAGTTGCAATGAGCCGCACATGACGCCGACGTTCTCCAATAGGTGCTGGCTTTCTGTCTGCAGCTTGCAGTCCCAGTTGGTTCCGCTAGTGTTTCTGGTGGCGCTTCACTGTCGACGACGAGTTAGTAGGTTCTGGTACGACGTGTACTGCGATATGTTCGCCGGCTCAGTTCGCAGGTCACATCCGCTTGTAAATAGGTCACGTGTCAGCTACCTCTCAGTTTCCGCCTAATGCAGTGTGGCTGTGACATTTGTGTTGCCTATTGCACAAGTTGAATTAATCTTCCTTCTGTATTTGATTTGTGTGTGTAAATGGGTTAAAAAAAATACCCCCCAACCCCCCCACACACACGCATACAAAAAAAAGACATGCGGGTGATAAGACACAAGCACGCGAATGCCCAAACACCACGGGGAACAAAATAGTTCACATGCCGGGACGCGCATATCAAACAGGGAATAGAAATATTAATTTGCCATGAATACACATGGTCACAAGTCAGTGCCCGCCCTAGCCTATAGATAATTGATTAACATTGGAGGTAGTCAAGTTTTGCTGCCGATGCCGTTTTCAGCGCATGCGCAGTCGGAATGACAAACCTGTCTATTGGGAATAGATTTGCAGTCATGGAGGAAGTTGCATAAGCCGATGAAAGCATACTATTTCCAAAACGCTAGAGCATTCATGTGCCTCGTAAAACGCTCGCATATATATGCTCACAGTACGCTGACCAATGTAAAGGCCCTGTCACACTACGACGTTTCTCACCGGTGTGCCGGCAACGTGCAAAATATTTGCAACCCGTCGACACACGTCCAACTCTTCGGCGTTTTGGGAGAAAGCTTGACGGGGCGCAGCGTGTTAGTAGCGTGCTATGAGCACGCGGCCAATGGGGTTCGACGTGCGGCGGAACAAAGTGTCAACGTCCCGCCAGCGGGTTCCCAGCGTGCCATCAGCGTGTTATCGGCGCGTTGTCGGCGCGCTGACGGCATGGGGGTAGCGCATCATTAATGGGTGCCATTATATACTCAAAGCCAAAACGCTGACGAAAGGTTTGCAGACTGCGGGGTAACGTTAGGCACGGCAGACGCGCCAGCAACACATCAAGACGTGCCAGCAACACGTCCAACGCGTCGAGAAACGCTGGAGCAATGCCAATAGCGTGCCCACTACCCGTCGATGGGACGTTACCGACGTGCCGATGGAACGGTCGCATTTTGGCGAAAAAATGCCAACGTTAACCAACGTTGATCAACGTTATGCCAGCGCGCCACCAACCGGTATCAACGTGTTGGTAACGCATCCGTAACGCCCCCTCCAACCTGTCGGTGTGCGTCGAAAGTTTTGTGCAAGCACAAAACGATCGGCATGACCCGATGCGTGCCGATGGCCGCCGACATGTCGATTCACACGTTGCTATCACTCAATGTGTACCAACGTGTACCGACGCGCCGGTAACACGCCGGTAACATGCCGGTAACGCGCCGGTAACGTGTCCCGACGTGTACCGACGTTTCGACCAAAAAGGCAACACGTCGACGCGCGTTGGTGGGAAACATCGTAGTCTGACAGGGCCTTTACGTATGTTACTCCATCGCTAGAAGTCAGTAGTATAGAGAGGACCGATATGGGTCCATATTACGTAATCGTCCCGCGTCAGAGGTCCGACGCGGGACAATGACCTTAACTGACCCCTCTGTGGAAGGACACTGACCTTAAATGACCCATGGCGTGTTTGCAGGATGGCCATCTGTTTTAGGTTGAACGTATTTGACCTTTTTGTCTGGGTTGATGACGTCACTGTTCTAGCTTGCAGGATGGCCATCTGTTTTTGGTTGAATTCATTTGACCTTCGATTGCAGGATGGTCATCTGTTTTTGGTTGAACTCATTTGACCTTTTTGACTAGATTGATGACGTCACCATTCTACCATGCAGGATGCCCATCTGTTTCTGGTTGAACTCATTTGACCTTCGCTTGCAGGATGGACATCTGTTTTTGGTTGAACTCATTTAACCTTTTTGATGTGGAGTGATGACGTCACCATTCCAGTAAATCTCCAGATATCCATCTGATTGTTATATTTATTTATTTTATTTTTATTGATCTACAGTATGCTTGCAGGACGGACATCATTTTTCTCTTTTTTTCTGGTGTTTTTTTTTATTGAACTCATTTGACTTTTTTTGACTGGATTGATGATGTCGATTATTCGAACAAGTCTGGATTGTTTTCTCTGATATCAATTTAACTTTAGTATATATAATATAATAATGACTTCTTCATTAGCAGATGTTTTACAATCTATTTTGCATGACACCAACCACACATTGATGAAGGATTTAACAAGATATAGGAATATACAAAGTATCTGCATTCCTTTGAATAAATATCATATTCACGACTTCAATGGTGTTTGGAAGGAAAACAGTTTTCATTCTCTACCTACACATCTCCTTCCCCTGCTTACCACATTGCAGGATTTTTAACAATTGATAAAGAATCACGATATCGATTATATCATTTTATATCATTTTTCTTCTTCTTCTTCTTCTTCTTCTTCTTCACATATTCAATCTATCCCACCAGGAGAACAATTAGATGTGATTAGAGCCAGCATTCATATCATAGTTCATTGTAGCGGTATTGAGGTTTTTGATAGAACTAGTGGTGAATATTTACCACAACTCACAGATACTTTTCAATATAATAATCTAATTTGTTGTGCTCTTAACTACACACATAGATACTTTATTTGCTAGTAAAATACAGGAACGGTATCATTTTTTAAGGAGATTTCATTCGCCTTTAACCTGGCTCGATTACTTTAATATGGAATCCATTGGAAGTGGTCATTCTTTGGATGGAAGAGTATGATGATAGATGAAAATGAGTTGACTATCCCTCACTCCCTCTCTCCCCCCTTCCACCTCCCCCTCCCACCTATCCATGCATCTACACCCCTACCCACCCAATACCCCCACTCCATTTGATTTGAATACTCCTCATTTCCATATCACCGAATTTGACGCAGCATATAAAGCCTGCTGGTCTCCACCCTCCTCTCATCAGTACACCCTCCTCTCATCAGTACACCTTTCACCATGTTCATGCCGAAGGGGATTCTGAAGCGTCCGAGATCGATTCCGATATCGATACCTTCGTCAGCATTGGATATGTTAGCAGAACCAGTGAGAGCTATCAATCTCAAGAGATCAAGTATGTACTTCTCAGATAGTGAAGGGATGGAAGAAGAGGAGGGGGAGCTAACAATTATTGTTCCCTCCCCCTCTCCCTCTATACTTGAGGATGGAGTTGAAACCTTTAAGAGTCGAAAAATTGAGTTGAAGAAGAAGAAGAATGAGGAGGAGGAGGATAAGTTGCTGGGGAATAAGAAGCGTCACAAGATCGCTTCATTCTTAGTTATTCCCCGGGAATTGATATTTCGCATTTTGATGCTGCCAACCTGCTGCTGGGGAACCAAGTTTTTGTGGAGCGTGTAAGAGGAGCTGGAGCAAAACTTGATATAAAGATCGCCCTATGGACTCATTCTGGAGGAGATGACTTTGCAGGGGATGTCAAGCGGTATAACATCCAGGGGAGTGCAATGGCGTCAGCAGAAACAGTTAATCCTGATCGTAGGACTCTGCTGACAAGGAGCAATCGCTATTTTATGGACCTTGATGAAAACGCCATCGGCATCTTGCTCGAGAGCATAGATGACATGATTCGGGCATTCAAAACAGCTAAGACAGACCGACGTTTTGGGGGCTTCCACGTCAACTTTGGACGTGGTGTGTTTGGTGTGATTGAACGTGACAGTTCCCGCATCAACTTTCGTAAATGGTTTGTTTTAAGTTCAGAAAAGCTGAAGCCTGTGGAGAAAAGGGCGCTACCACCCTGCAAGCAGGGGGTGTATTTGAATGTCGCACAACTGGAAAAGTTAAACAAGTTCATGAAGGAACAGCTCCACTCATTCCTCTTTCCTTATGGAGACTTTGAGGTAAAGTGTCCATCCCACAAATCCCATCAGTGCGATATCTGCACTCGAGTTGCACTACTGCCTATGGAGATTCAGTTAACTCAGCTGATGACCAAGGCTAAACTTGTCTGAGGAAGAGGAAGAAGAGTCAGAGGAAAAGGAATTTAAATTACTACTACTTCTTTTACTATTACCATATATATATATATATATATATATATATATATATATATATATATATTTGCAAAGATTTTCATATCAACAATTGTTATCTTTGTTTAATAAAACAAAACAAATAAACAACTTCTCTGTGTTATTTTCATTTATTTTCATGTTGACTGAATATATATATAAATATATATATATATATCAATAGAACACATTCTCTCTCCATTTAATAATAACAATAATGTTGCTTTTGAACATAATAATAAAAATGATAATACTACTACTAATAATAATAATATTCATGAATTCTATTCCACATTTTATACAACTTTTCACTTTGAATCATTTCTTGTATTGGAGAATATATATATATATATCAAACCAATCTCCAATTAATGATGATGATGATATTGAACAGAATAATAATATTCAAGGCTTCTATTCAACATTTTACACAACATTTCACTTTGTATCATTTCTTTCATTGGGGAAAATACAGTGAAAAATAAGGATAACATGAATATGCACATCACTAGAATCATTCCCCAACATTTTCTTTTTCTCATTAACATAGCTAAAATAGGGTTTTCATCAGTGGAATTTTCATCACTATTATCAACTCTCACTTCAATATTCGCATTACACATGCTGGAATCAGTGAAATCTCCCTCTCTTGATGAAAGTTCTCTTTTTGGGGGAGGGAGGGTTGTATTTGGTTTAGAAGTTTCCACATGTCAAAAAACATACACATGCACATATTTTGATGTTATTAAAGATGAATATAATGATGGATGTGATGGTGGAGATGATGATGTTGGTGGAGATGATGGTGCTGTCGATGATGAAATGATGGAGGATCGCTTTTTTTTTGCTTTTTTCTTTTTCAATTTCCTCTGCAATGATTTTTCCTGGATTACGTTCTTTTTCAAAATCTATTTGAAGAAGGGATATACTCCATCCAGCTCCCTGCTCCAAATGAATGGGGGGATTGATTGAGACTGTAAAATCATGCCAAGTGTTATGTGAACGAAGTTTCAAATCCATTAATGAATTCAGACAGAAGTTCACCATGTTGACGATGATGCAAAGAAAATCAAAATGAGGGATCACATAACATACACACACACATATTGATCCGTTCTACACTCCTGGTTTGTGAATTTCACTTGATAAAATCCAGCTATTGTAAGAGGAATCGTATGACTTCCATTTTACCAAAGAATACATTTTTTTTATCTTTAACAGTTTCAGAAATAATTGTTTCTATCTCAAATAAAGTATCATCAGTCACTCCCACCTTTTGCAATTCTTCAGGATACAACCATTCTTCAATAGGGGAGTTATCCCACGCCTTGACTTTAAATTTGTCAAACCCCTGCTTAATTTTACGTTCTGTTGCAATGAAAATTTCCTTTGTCCACTTTTCATCATAATGTCGTGTAAATGGAGAGCTTAAATATCAGAGCTTCACTCGATCGTTGGTTTGAAAATTATAAACACTCGCTCTTCCTGTGCTAGTTGTTGAATCATTTCTGAGATATTAATAATGCCAAAGTTCACTCTTATCCTTTTCACAGAAAGCTTTTCGAGGAGTAGTGCCAATCCATCTATGCTCACTATCATTGTAGGCTGCTGTTACTGCTTGCAGTGAATCACTCCAATTAAAGCTATGAGTTGCTTTGAATAATCTAGCCAAGCGAGCTCGAAGTGTTTGAATCACTCGTTCAGCCATATGTGCCTTAGTCTCGCTATTTAGGGAGGTGAACTTATTGATGTTTAGGGATTTAAAATATTACTGCATCATTTTCGCAATGAACGTCGATCCTCGATTGCTGTGAATATTATTAGGAGGAGGGGGATTGCTGTTAAAATTGCTTTCAAATGCTTCTTTAACAGAAGAAGCTTGAAGATTGAGTAATGGTCTAGTTATTAGATATCTTGTAAACACATCAATGCAAACTAAAATATAACCATAACCAGAATTATGATCTTTATAAAACATCATGGAGAGGGTGTCAACATCAAATTGATAATGTTTATCAGATGTAACTAATCGCTCACGTTTATATCTACGGGGAGCTTTCTTAAAAGTTGAAAAACTGTCTTGTGATTCTAACCATTCGCGTATTTTGCGAAGAAATATTTTAAATTTATTCTCCTTTTTAACTTCAGTATAAAGTCTATTGATTCCTGATAAACTTCCAGGATGTTCAGGGTTAAAGTATGTATCATGAAGATATTGATTCTCTTCCTCAGTTAACGATGAGAGAAGAACTTTTGCCATTCTTCATTCACTCCTTTTCTTCTTTTTTGTCTTGTGATAACACCAGATGAAGTCTGTTGTCTAGTGGAAGCAGCAGGTGAAGATTTTGTTGGAAGTGAATTGATCATCAGTGATCTAACATTCTAAATCTTATCCTTATTGATAATCTTCTTTTTTTCTCTTTTCTTTTTTTTACACCACTTGTTCTCGGAATTCCAGGAGGAGGAAGAGGAGGAAGAGGAGGAAGAGGATGAAGATGAGACAAGGATGGTGACATCATCATCGTCGTCGATGTGTTCGCCGAAAAAAACGATGCCGGCAAAATCGACGCCATCTCATCGTTCGAAGCGTGTTGAGGAAGAGCAGAGTCGGCAGGAATCCTCAAAGGTTGATCTTTTTTCCTTGACTTTTTCTTCTTCTGGTGTGGTTTTTTATTGATATCAAATTTATCAATAACGACTTCATCAACATCAACATCAACTGCAACATCATCATCATCAATAAGATCACTTGGTGGTATGGTGCTGTTTTTATTCCCCTCCTCCTTCTTATATCGAAGGTAGGAATCATATGTTATGGTTACATACTTCCTCACGATAGAACCCCTAACAATCTTGGCTTAATTGAAATTAAAATCGCATACAGTTTTTTATGATGTAGCTGAAGCAACTGGAATCTTGCGTGTTCATTCAGATGAATAAGATTGTGAATTAGCTTCTTATGCTTTTCCAATAAACGCTTAGTATTTCTGGATATGGTTAATTTTGATAATGCAACTAAAATCTCAGCAATGCATTCAATCTGTTTTCGACTCGCAGTCACCAGTAAAGCTTTAGCCTGCTCAGGTCTTGACTTCAACAACAACAAAATAAACTCCTTGCAATGATGAATATGTTGTGTTGACATGATGTTTGTGCAAACAGATTTTCTTCCCAATGAATAAAAAACATTGGAATCAGAGGTATAAGTAACTAAAATGTGTGTGCGTGCATGCTTCATGAATGAATGAATGAACGAAAGATTGTATGTGCACCCACACATACACTCACATTCAATTGTATAGAGACTCATACATCCATACATATAATCTTCCATATTTTAATTTATTCACTAAGGTAAATAGGAAATTAAATCCTCTCCCAAAAATATATTAGTATGGAGTTTTGAACGCAAACGAGTAGATGCGGAAATATCCACCACATCGCGTGGGTGTAGACAAATCAATAAATAACCAAATTTTGTAGACTCAACAGCATCCTTATAAGCTTCTAACAGCAATCTCCCCAAATTTGTCTGAGACACTACTCGCTGAATTTGTCTCATATCTCTATATGATTATAATGAAGATTCAGAGAAATGGTTCGCGAACACTTCCCCTGTTCATAAACATTATGATTAACCATAATCACTGAACATCCTCGATGATGACTAAACTTACTAACTAGATGTTGAGCGCCTAGGTTATTCACCACTTCTTCATTTAAGTCATCTAGTATAATCAAATTGTGTTGAGGTAGATCAGAAAAAGCAAAAATCTTCTCTTTGGATGGGATACCCTCCATAAATTCAATATCTGTAATCTCTGCATCCATTTGATCAAATAGTGGTTGTTCAACTCCATAACAATAGGAATCTCAAATAGTGTTCGACATTTGGATAATATCCTATGAATCAATGATGTTTTTCCACTACCTGTGATTCCACTCACACTAATAGTAGCTGGAGATTTCATACCCTGAAAAGCCTCATCATCTTCAATTGTAACAATCGACATGCTGATGAAGATGATGATGATGAAGATTATGATGATGATGGAGATGACACTTTTGAGATGTTATTCACCTGAGAGGGGCGAGAGTTATGAGCTTAATGATGTCATGATGGTGATGATGATGATGAAGTTGATGATGATGATGATGATGATTCGATTGAATATACGATTGATTTAAACTTTCTCCAGAAACAACCAATAAAATTAGATCCAAGCATGTCTGTTGGATTAGAAATTTCACACATCCCCATATTAATTCCGGCAGTCCAATCTTTATCATATCGATCACCAGGGTGAATAATAGTGAAGGGAGTGATCGCAACTCCATAATCACTTCTGATTTTAATTAATTTCATGTTAAGTATAGCGATCATCTTTTTCTTACACACTTCTGTCCATTCTTTTTTTCTTTTGCTTTGGAAAATTCTCCTAGATAAAAACTTTGCTGTGTTGAAATGTGAAGAGCTAATGCGAATCGCAATAGCAACATCTCCATGAAACATGGCCATCTCATAATAAAATAACTGCCAGCAACAACCAAAGGAAAGTCCATACTTTTCAAGATTTAGTGGAAATTCATTAGATAAACAAGTAGTTGGAGGAATGGTGAAAGAGTTATAGTTTTTCCATGGTGTGAGAATCGTTTCCAATGGAATGGTGTCATTCCCATTTTGCATTACATGTCTCTTAATATAAAAAAAAAGTGAATCCCGTCCATCGCTCCTTATAAGTCCATTATGCTGAGCTCTAAAACCTGTATTTATATCTGATCCACTTTCATTTCGAAATAAAGCATTTTCATAAAATTCTTCAGCAGAAGTGCGATTCTTCATTAAACATATTTTGTTAATGGATTTACAGGAAACCTTTTCCTGTGATTTCGCACCCTCACACTCATTTATCAATAGATAGGTTTTGGAATTCAAACAGTAAGATGTGGATGCGGTATACTCTTTTTTGAAAATTCCAATGTCTCGTTTATCGTGTTTGCGATGTTTTTGACAACAATCTCTAGGTAAATAGAAACCATTCTCCCACTTAAAATAATTATAATCATTGCAATGATCATAAAGCAAACTCAAAAATTCTTTTTTTCTCTCAGGTTTTACAACATCTATCATCTCTTTACCAGAAAAAGACATATACAAACTATCTGTATCACAATGCGTTAATTCAAAATCACTTCTATCAATAAATTTAATTAGAAAGCAATAATACCACTGAAGAAGCACTAACTTAGCAGTATTTAAAACAAAAAAAATCCCAATTGAACAGGAATATCTAAATGAATTGAGCGTTTGCACTGTTCAATCTCAAAAGTTTCATCATCTAGTTCAGTCATATTTTTGAATAATTTAGAATTAACAGCTAGCTTCGCCTTCTGAATACTCCCCACATCAGATACATTGACATGTTTTCTCTTATCCATTAGGAGACTTCCATAACTCGCATTCCCTATAACCTTAGCAGTCTCCCCCTTAATTTGAAAATCAGGGTTTGAATCCGCCTCCCTACGAGCATTTGTAATGAAATCGCAGAAACCTCTAAAGCAATATTCTAATCTCCACTCGATCACTTCCCAAATTTTTGTGACCACAAGCCCCATCTTAAGATAAAATTGCAATAGATTAGAAGCGAGCAAAATATGTTCTCTTCGCAGACCACCAACGAGAAGCCTTCGTGTATTAACAGGATCTTTCGAGCGTTTCTTAAATGCAAATTGTCGCATCAGGGGACTCCACTCATCAAATAGAATATCTACATTACAAAATATAGGAGCCATTTCTGAGAAGAATTCCTGAGGAGAAAGCTTTTCCTCCTTCCCTTTCAGCCATATGGCGGGAAAGTTAATATCTACTTCCACCATTCCCGCTAGCTCTCCGCTTTCAACAGCGGTCAAAATAGTTTCCACAGAAATGCTGTGAGGATGTTTGATATAAAATGGAGGAAGAATTTCATTTGCAGCTTGCGCTATACTCGAATTCGTATATTGTAATCAAATTAAAATGCACTGTTGAATATAGTATTCTCTAGCTAAAGTGGAAAGATGTCTCTCTTTCTGTGATTTGATATTTGAGGATCTAGTGGAAGGAGAAAATGCACACTCACTGGCAGGATGTCCATGGAACCAACATCCGTTATATTCATAGATAGTATTGTTTTCTCGACAGTATCCATCTGCAAAAAAAGGCCCGATCTGCACCTCTTTTCCAGTGTTGAGTTTATGTTCAATCCTAATATTGTTTTCTCATGATTTCCAATTCATCCATTTATACATATCAAGATGCTTCCAGCTGCATTGAGGTTTAAAGATATTCTCCAACTTTCGTCTAAATGGGAAAGGAATTGGGAGTTTTTGAGAGAGGCAATATAAATACATCGCATTAGAATCATATCCTTGAATAGATCGACAGGGTTTCTCGGGGTTATTGCATAGGAAAGTCTCTCCCCCCTTAGCGTATCTTTTAAAAATTATACTTGGTCCTCCAAAGGCGCAAGTTTTGATTTTGGAATAGAGATCAGCATCATGTTAAAAAAAAATTGAAAAGAAGCAGTCGTTTTCCTTAGCTGATTGGAATAATAATCTGCGAGCTATACCTGGTGCTGAGATAGATGTTTTTAGAGGGTCAATATGTAAAGAAGTATAGAAAGCTAGCATGTTTTTTACTGCTGTGACACATGGTTTTGTATCTAGATTTGCATAGTAAATTAGGAAATCGTGAAAAGTTAACATACTCTTCTCCATCCAGATCATTTGTAAATCATTATACGTCATGCGCCCAGTCTTAGGCAGGTTGGAATCAAAATCCCCCTTCTTTTCCCACTCAATATATTCCTCCTCTAACATATTAACATTTTTGAGCTCAGAATAAAAAGTCTCATATTCAGGAAGACTGGGGTGAGAAAGTTTTGAAAAAGTTGTTAACCATTCATGAGGTAAATAGCTCTTAAAATCTGGAGCTGAATAAGCTATAAGAGACTTGGAATAGCTACTTCCACTTGCAAGAAAAAGACTGATATCTAAAAATGCGAACTTTTTAACAATATAGTTGAAATCATTTTCAAGATTGAAGTGTTTTGCAAATGAAGCCCACACAGCTGGAAGATCATACCTACTAGAGTTGAAACCTAAACAAGGAAGGCAGAAGCAAAATGTCTCAAACCGCTCCTTTAACTTTTCTATAGATTTCAATATTCACAATCTTATCTTTTCAGCTCGCTTTGAATTGTCGGAGTAGTCAGAGTCGGAATCGATAAAGCTCTTCGCTATGGGTGAGTCAAACAGATTTTCTCCTTCTCCTTTTGCATCATCATCATCATCTTCATCAGTGTCATCATCATCATCGAAATCCACATCATCATCTCATCATCACAAAATCATCTTCATCATTGATATCAACATCATCATTGATATCAACATCATTGATAACATCTCCCTCACTCTCTCTAGCTCTCAAAATAGGGATGTATTCATTTGAAGGTGTATTGTAGGAAATAAATAACTCATTTAACCTCTTATGAATCGCCTTTCATTGTGATTTTGATAATATTTTCAATGCATCCTGTATCTCACTCAAATAAATCTCCATCTTAGAAAGTAATGTATTTAAATCTTCTTCAATGATGCATTTGGGTTCTAGATAACCGGGAATGTTTGAAGATATGCTAACACAAATAGGTTTATGCTCTGTACACCACCTTAAATGTCTTTGCTCATTCGCATTAGCTTCATCAATCTTAGCATTATCATCTTCATATTCATCATCATCATCATCATCACTTTCATTTACTTATCTTTCCTGGGCCCGTATGCATGACGCGGGGGTAGCGCTCTACCTCTCGGGGTAGTAGGGATTTCTGGGGTAGCGGCGAAAAGTTGCTATGCATGTGTCCGGGGTAAGGCTACCCCGGGGGGGTAAAAGTCGGGTAAGCTACCCCTACCCAGTAGCAGGTATAAGGCTGGGGGTAGGGACTGACTCGGGCCAAATCTATTGAATGCGATCATATTTAACAGAATTACATACGCAATAAGTGAAATTTTATCAATTTAACCCTAAATTCGAACCGTTATTAAGGCTACTGCCGCATTGGCGGCGATATTAATATTGTCAAATCGACAAATGTAAAGTAAACAAATCGCCGCCGCCGCCGCCTCGACGTCGCGTTCCATATACCCCTGTCAAACTATGACGTTTCTCTCCAACGTGCGGCGACGTGTGTCCTTTTTTGGCGAAACGTCTCTGTCTGTGTCTCTGTCTGTCTCTGTTTCTCTGTCTGTGTCTCCGTGTCTGTGCCTCTGTCTGTGTCTCTGTGTCTGTCTCTGTATGTGCCTCTGTCTGTGTCTCTGTGTCTGTGCCTCTGTCTGTGTCTCTGTCTCTGTCTCCGTGTCTATGTCTGTGTCTCTGTGTCTGTCTCTGTATGTGTCTCTGTCTGTGTCTCTGTGTCTGTGCCTCTGTCTCTGTCTCTGTCTCCGTGTCTATTTCTCTGTCTGTGTCTCTGTGTCTCTCTCTGTATGTGTCTCTGTCTATGTCTCTGTGTCTGTGTCTCTGTCTGCGTCTCTGTCTGTGTCTCTGTGTCTGTGTTCTGTCTGTGGCTCTGTCTGTGTCTGTGTCTCTGTCAGTGTCTCTGCCTGTGTCTCTGTCTGTGTCTGTCTCTGTATGTGTCTCTGTATGTGTCTCTGTGTCTCTGTCTGTGTCTCTGTGTCTCTGTCTGTGTCTCTGTGTCTCTGTCTGTGTCTCTGTATGTGTCTCTGTCTGTGTTGCTGTGTCTGTCTCTGTCTGTGTCTCTCTGTCTGTGTCTCTGTCTGTGTCTCTGTCTGTGTCTCTGTATGTGTCTGTGTCTCTGTCTGTGTCTCTGTGTCTGTCTCTGTGTCTGTCTATGTATGTGTCTCTGTCTCTGTCTGTGTGTGTGTGTCTCTGTGTCGCTGAGTGTCTGTGTATGTGTCTCTGTCTATGTATGTGTCTGTGTCTACGTATGTGTCTCTGTGTGTGTCTCTGTCTCTTTGTATGTGTGTGTCTCTGTGTCTGTGTGTGTGTCTCTGTGTGTCTGTGTCTCTCTGTGTGTCTCTGTATCTGTGGGTGTGTCTCTGTGCCTCTGTGTGTGTCTCTGTGTCTCTGTCTGTCTGTGTCTGTGTGTATATGTCTGTGTCTCTGTGTCTCTGTGTATGTGTGTGTGTATTTGTGTCTCTGTGTGTGTCTCTGTGTATGTGTGCATGTCTCTGTGTATCTGTGTGTATGTCTATGTGTCTGTGTGTGTGTCTGTGTGTGTGTCTGTGTGTGTGTCTCTGTGTCTCTGAGAGACAGACACAGAGACACAGACAGAGACACAGACAGAGACACAGACAGAGACACATACAGAGACAGACACAGAGACAGACACAGAGACACAGACAGAAACACATACAGAGACACATACAGAGACAGACACAGAGACACAGACACAGAGACACAGACACAGAGACACAGACACAGACACAGACAGAGACACAGAGACACAGACAGAGACACAGACAGAGACACAGACAGAGACACAGACAGAAACACATACAGAGACACATACAGAGACAGACACAGAGACACAGACACAGACACAGAGACACAGACACAGACAGAGACACAGACACAGACAGACAGAGACACGGACAGAGACACATACAGAGACACAGACACAGACAGAGACACAGACAGAGACACAGACAGAGACACAGACAGAAACACATACAGAGACACATACAGAGACAGACACAGAGACACAGACACAGACACAGACACAGACATAGACTGACAGAGACACAGACAGAGACACATACAGAGACACATACAGAGACAGACACAGAGACAGAGACACAGACACAGATAGAGACACAGAGACACAGACAGAGACACAGACTCGACGCTTTAATTTTATTTTCAACGCTGACGGGTCGCCGGTGAGAAACATTGTAGTGTGACAGGGCCATTACTGGCGGCGGCGGCGGTTTGTTCACTGTACGTTCGTCGATTCGAAAATATAACTATTAATATCGCCGCCAATGCGGCGGTAGCCTTAATAAAACTTCGAATTTAGGGTTAAATTGATCAAATTTCACTTATTGGGTATGTAATTCTGTTAAATATGATCGCATTTAATATATTTGAGCCTAATGTATGGCTACAAATGCAGAGGGATTTCCCAAATCTATAAATAAACACAAGGGTAGCTACCTCCTCGCTGATTTGGCTTCATGCATACCCAGTGACCCATTTCTTACCCAAGGCGATAGCTACCCCGAACTCGGTCCTTACCCCCGGGGGCGATAACTTACTCGTCATGCATACGGCCCCAGGTGAAGAGGTTTTTCAGGAAGTAAACATTCAAAATCATATGCCGCAAACCAAGGAAAGTTTTGTAAATGCTGTTCACAAACTATATTTAAACTATCACGCAAGTCATCAAAGATAGTTTTTGAAGGGGAATACATCTCTCCCGGATATATAAATCTAACCTTGTTTGTCCATTCTTTCTCATGCTTTACAACTCCTGTCTTAAAACAAAAAAGTTTATCACAATTCCTACAAGCATATTTACTAGTGAAGTGGGCGAGACTACTCGACCGATTATTTGCGGGCTCGCATTTTGCCATTATTTGCGAGCTTGCAACTGCCACATTTGCGAGGCCGGGTTCCCTGCTGTAAAGCATTGCTTGGATACATCGATTGTGACTATCCTAGCAATGATAGGGGGTCGGGCATTCGGACCCAGACCCATCGGACGTGTTTTTGCACGCTCCGATGTTTCAGCCGAATATTTAGGCTTTTATTGTCGAAATTCCAAACTTATTTAACTTAATTATATGGGAGGTGATTTAACTAATAACATACATTATATTGCTGAACCATATTTAACTAATAACATACATTATATTGCTAAATTCATCCTGTTAGTAAGAGGTAAGAATAAAACGGTGAGCTCCTAAGAAGTGACTGGAACGTTCCTTGCATTCTTTACTATTCTCCAGACTTATATTATTAACCGCTATGGTCAACTTCATATTGCTATTTTGATGGCTGTATGAACTTATTTAATTAAGGGCCTTCTGCCCCACGGTCTGTAAGGAGTCGAACTCTCCACCTCGGACATTGCTAGCCAAGGGTCAAGCTAGCAGGAAGGCAGACAACCGGCGGCGGGAGGCACAAGACATTCACATGGAAACAATTATTTATATTAACACATAGGCTCGCCTTAAGCAGGGGTCGAATAGCCTGATGGTTAAACTAGCACACAACTCCATACTAGAGATATATCCAAAATGAGAATTGGAAAGATTTAGATTGAGGTTTTCAGAATCAGTAGAGAATTGAGAGGAAAAAAGAGATATGTATCATCTTCTCGCAATGAGTAAACATTTATACTAATATTAAAACAACACTCCAAATTTGGTATATCTTCTAATCTCACACCTTCAAACTTTCTTTTCTTACTCTTCTGAAAAGCATTCCATTGTGAATTGCAGAAGAAAATCCATTCATCACATAATTTCTGAGAAACTTTCTGCATCTTTTGAAAGTTCTTCTCTGTATGGTGAGATAAACAGTGAAAAAAACATAAATTATTATTGTTACTAATTTTTTAAAAGGACCTGATGGATCTATTTGCATGAATGTAATCTGGAACGTCATTTGCTCTCCTAATAACAAAGGATTTTCTGAAAACATAATAATTAACATTGGTAATCTAAACTTTACACCATTTGGAATTCTCACCCACCTACTGAATAATTCGCTCTATATCTATCTTTCTAATGTATCAAATAATGCTAATAGATTAGCATGATTGTTAACAGAGCGGGGGAAATAAAAAATTGTTGAATTAAAATAAGCAGCAAAATTCAGAGGTTTCAATCGATTTCAAAATTATTCCAAAAGCAAAGTTAATCTTAAATGAAGATTTTTCTATCTCATAAATAGAACAAAGATGCTCTTCTATCAATGAGGTATCCCCAGTGAAATGGGGAATAGGGAAGTTATAGATTCCTCTAACTTTTCCCATGATGTGAGGAGCTAAAATAGTATCACGATTTTCCATATAAAGCAGACGCAATGGAATGTCAATGTCCTCTCCCTCACCCCAAGGTGGGAGTGTATTAGAATCTGTAACCCATGGTTCTTGATGTGGAGACGCTTCTCCTGAAGGGTGAATCCATCTATGGGAAATCAAATCTCTCCATGATGGAAAGTGTTTACCACAATCTATACAAGTAATATTGTTATTCTTTGACACTTTCTGTCTTTTACTAGTATCGTCATCATTAACATATTCAACATTTTCATCTTTCCTGAATTGTGGAGAGAAAAAAGCAGCAGCAGAAGATGATGATGTTGATGCAAAGGGAGTAGAAATATAATTCCCATGTTGTACTCGCATGTCTATTAAGAATACTATTCTCCAAAATCTCTGAACATAGAGAATATCGAATTCTATGTATCTTCATATGTCTCAAAAAATCTCTCATGTGATAAAAACTGCTTTCACATTCTCCACACTTGAAAGTGTCAGACATGAGCAGAGAACTAAAACAAATTAGCTGATTGTGGGCGTATGCCTCAAAACTCGGCCGAAGGCGGAGTAGGGGGGGGGGTGTAGGGAGGGGGGGCCACCCCACCTCCGATGGAGAAATTTGTTTACAAGTAGGACACAATTGGTGCAATTTGGTAGCCACTTAGGAGGGAGAAATGTCACTCTTCACCTGTGACATAAGGTAAGAGTAGGCATATATACCACTACTCTAAGAATACAGAAGTGTTTTTCTTGTAATCTTGCATAAATGATAAGTCAATAATATAAATAATACACCTATACCATAGTTAATAGTTTTTGTTATTTAATTTATTGTCTTATGCTCCTTCAGCTGGCAGTCCTTGTAATATGGTAATACTTGTTTAATTGTTATACTATCTCGTGAACAGCCCAGGAAGCATTTAATTGGCGGAAATCAGCCAATTGGCGGGAAATGCTCATGCCTGAAGTGTTGGAACTATTAATAGTAGAAGTATCAGCAGGAATAGTAGTGGTAGTAGTGGTGGTAGTAGTAGTAGTAGTAGTAGTAGTAGTAGTAGTAGTAGTAGTAGTAGTAGCAGCAGTAGTATCAGCAACAGCAACTGATTGCAGTTTCGAACGTGATCGTGAACTTGATCGTTATCATGATCGTGATCATGAACGTGATCGTGATCCATTTCTGGAAGTGCATCTATTCTCATGTCTTCTTCGTCCCAGCAAGGAACGGATTACCTTCCAACATCGATTGCAAGTGAGAGATTGTAGTGATGCGCGACATGCGTAGACTCTGGGGTGATGCTTCCGAAAACCAGAAGCGGAAGTACAAATCTTTGAGCATGTGTCGCATGAATGTCCCTGAAAATAAATAAATAACAATTTCATAGTAAATAGTAATTGATCTTCTATTTTCAGCTTGAATGGGAGGAAAGTAAAGGAGGGAAGGAAGAAAGAAAAAGAGAGAGAGAAAAGGATAATCATTCATTCGATCTTCATTTTTTATTATTATTATTTCTATTGAATGTCATATCAAAATTGGGAAAATATATATATATTTTATATAAATAAAAACTGAGTACACATACCTGTTGCTTCTCCATTGTAATCTTTCATATATTATTATTCATTCATATTGAATACTTGCTTGAAGTGATGGTGGAAATCTTGACTGACTGAGTGATTAGGAAGATGTGCTAGTCTTAAAGTGAGGGGAAAAAAAGGTCAAATGAGATCAACCAAAAACAGATGTCCATCCTGCAAGCGAAGGTCAAATGAGTTCAACCAGAAACAGATGGGCATCCTACAAGGTAGAATGGTGATGTCATCAATCCAGTCAAAAAGGTCAAATGAGTTCAACCAAAAACAGGTGACCGTCCTGCAAGCGAAGGTCAAATGAGTTCAACTAAAAACAGATGGCCATCCTGCAAGCTAGAACAGTGACGTCATCAATCCAGTCAAAAAGGTTAAATAAGTTCAACCTAAAACAGATGGCCATCCTACAAACACGCAATGGGTCATTTAAGGTCAGTGTCCTCCACAGACGGGTCAGTTAAGGTCAGTGTCCCACGTTGGACCTCTGACGCAGGATGATTACGTAATATGGACCCATATCGGTCCTCTCTATACTACTGAAGTATGGCGTATACTTTAAGTACGCTGGAGATACGGCAAATTTTGAGCATGCACAACATTTTTTCCGCGAGTGGAGTGGACAAAAACATGTGCCGTGTGCCTCTTGGCTGGGTTTGGCTAGGAGCGATGACGCCCATGGAGTGTGTTCATACATCATATATAGCTCAAAATGAATATTCATGAGTCTATTTACTTCTGCCGCACTGAACCCATTGTATTTTCATGCGCCCGACTCGTGTCGCTAGCGTTGGTCATGGTGCTTAGTAGATAAAAGATTCACCCTTGTAGTACTGCGAGTACCGGGTGAATCCTTTATCTTGGTGCTTACGTGACCACTCATCCGACTCAAATTCGCCCAACCGTGTCGGCAAACAATTCATCGACCATGTGCTACACACCCAAAATGGTCAATTCAAATACAGGACTGCGTCATATAGGTCAAATTCTTGTAAACACTACCACCAACCACTTCCATGCTTGGTGGTTCTCCAATAATATTGTTCTCTATTACTGATAAATTGTGTTATAATTCGTGCTCAGACGGTATTTGTAGCTGTAAGCATACTATGGCTGGTATTATTTATATCTTCCGGATAGACAATAACACAAACTCTGGCTGGTACCTCTAAAGGTCTCTCCGTTTAATCAAATAGTTCAAACATCAAAAATACAACAGACAAAATTCAAAGCAGTTCAAAACATCAATACAACAGTCAAAAGTTCAATTCTGAAGCAATATCAAAAGTCAAAATTCTGACCGACTGGACACCGAATGCGTGTCGTGCCGCCCAAAGTCGCCTCCCCGCATATCTTCCTCCTGATTGGAGGATAGCCCGAAGCCCGCAAAACGGTTCCCCCGCAAATCTTCCTCCTGATTGGTGGGGGCCCGCATCTCAGCGAACCAAGAGACGGAGTAGTAGAGGCGGGACAGCGACCAACCCCCAGCCGGTCGCATCACAATAGGGCCCCCTACAGCCTAAATAATATTAGCATAACTAGTTATACCCCAGATTATTTATATCTCCCGGATAGACAATAACACACATGTAGTTGGATGAGATAAAACTCTGGCTGGTACCTCTAAAGGCCCAAACCCACCCAGACACAGGATTATCTTAGATCGTTCGCTAGGATAGCAGCCACACGCATGTCAGCTGCTAACCGCTGTCCCATAGGCGCTCTCAAATATTCAAGCACAGCGTCCGACTTCCAGTCTCCCCTCTCTTTTATCTCAAGGATCGAGGCCCCGCATAGCCTCAGGAAGGTAGCTCCCCCCCTATGGAGGCTGTGGGTTGTGAAATTTGTGGGCCGCAGGCCTGCTCGCTCACACTAGCATTTTAAGGACGACAAATAAAAGGAGTAGGGCATGGAAATTGACCCACCTCGCCTCGGTAATCTGAAGGCATGGCCCTCAGGGGGGGCTGCCACATCTGCAAAGTGCTTAAGTACCCAATAAACTGCGCACAAGGCCGGATTGGGTATGGTTGACACCGGTATTCGGTGAAGTCGCTCCTGGTACTGTATGGGCTTTGACGACCGCACCCGGATCATCATCCCCCACCTGTAGAAGGTGAAGTCTGACCTGAGCAGTGAGGACTCCGACTCT
The DNA here is from genome assembly GCA_030323885.1 of Branchipolynoe longqiensis. Lineage (NCBI taxonomy): Eukaryota > Metazoa > Annelida > Polychaeta > Phyllodocida > Polynoidae > Branchipolynoe > Branchipolynoe longqiensis. Next base: position 19,389,949 of record CM059199.1, on the reverse strand, counting down.
GACACAACATTTTCTGAGCAAGGCCCTAAACGATAGTGATACCACTGCTCGTAGCGCCGTATGTCCTGGTGTAAGGAACATAACTGGGAATAATCTTACTAGCTTGTATGGTAGCAGTGGTGGGGCCTGCTTGGGAGCATCTCCCAAAGACCTGCGTATACCTGACATACACTTTTTTATACGATGATTAGTATAATCTATAGGCGCACAGCCCAGGGCTTTCAGGTGATTATTAAGTGCACTAGCATACTGTCTTATAGAGCTGAAGCACATCCTGAGTGAGAAATGACATACATACACAATTGATCAGATGGGCATGGGTAAGGGACAACATTGTCCACGAAAATTTCACAGAACTCCAGATAGGCTTTCACCTGGACCGACCGGGTAAGTTTAGTAGTGGCGGCATAATGCGCTTCCTCGAAGTCCCCGCATTCTGCGTGGAGTCGATCCCAGTCTGGATTAACAATCAAACAGGTCATGACAACACATGGCCCCCATCACGTCTGCATCTCTCACCCTGGCAATATTCTTAAATTCGCCCAGGCGACTCAGGCTGTCACACACTACGTTGTCATGGGTGCTAATATATACCGATTGATCATCAAAGTTATGCTGGATCGACATCCAGAATATCAGTCGTAGCCATTTCATGGTGGTTTTATTTCTGCTCCTACCTGAGTTGAGAGCGGCACGGACCTGAGTGTTATCAGTGATGAACACCATGGTTCTATCTGACCTTAGCTGGCCCCAGTGGCGCACCGCCACCAGGATGGGCCACAGCTCAAGAACATTAATGTTGTCGGTTCTGCAACCGACATCCTTAGCTTCCTCAAAGTGATGCCATAGCCATCCCTGCAAAGCCCTCGCATTCCCGATTTCAAAGGCACCGGCTATCCAGTCACTGGAGTGGATAGCACCGAACCCGAATAGCGACAAATCACTATAGACGGAGATGCATTCGTTGGCCGAGATGATGTTGGCTTTCCCATTGAAAGTGGCCGCGAATTCCAGCCACCACTTCAGGTCTAGGCGAAATTCGTCATTGAGTCGCACTTTGTGGCAGATGCGACCATGTCGTATACCCGGCGTGAGAAGGTACAGCCACCTCGGATTACTTTACAGCAATGTGCCAATACACCCGCCAAACTTTCTAACTCCCGTTTTGTGGCTTTCCTGTGCCGCAGGAACAGTCGCAACTGATCCTGCAATTTTGCCAGTTTATCAAGTGGCAAGCGCAGCTCCATCTTGATAGAGTCCACATCTATCCCAAGAAATCTACATATGTGGCTTGGGCAGGTTAGCTTCTTAAAGCTGACATAGAACCCAAGTCGGCGCAGGATCGCCACCAACTTGAGCTGCCCTTCCCGGCACCCATCCTCCGAGCGGGATACGACACAAAAATTGTCTAGGTAATTAATGCATGCATGATGGCCTTCGCGTGCTATGCAGCGAACAACAAAGTCACTAACCTTGGAAAATACGTAAGGGCTGCTACTGAGGCCAATACAAAGGCGATTGTCCCGCAAATAAACCACCCCCTCTCCAAAATCCCAAGCAAGCCCCTGCCTAGCTCTACACCCCGGATGGATGTTAATGGCCCTGTAGGCGGTGCTAAAATCAAGAGTAGAACAGAAGTCCCCCTGCTGCAGGAGTTCGGTCACGGATTCAACAGAGTTGTAGCTAAAGTACACACGACAGCCCTGAGTATGGTCATTCACGCATTCACCGGAAGGGGTAGAACAGTCCACTATGCCCCGGAAATCGTCGTGCCCTTTTGGCATGCCGCCCATAGCGTGGGTGCATACACATGGTTCCTGCACAATTGTAATCATTTCATCATCAATTTCACACTGCAGTCGCCCTGACATAGCCACACCCACCTCACCTTTTGTGATAGAGCCATAGTTCTCTTTGTGATAATGGCTATCACATTCGTCGTCAATCACCTTGAAACCGAAACATGCACCTCTTAGAACATATTCCCAATCGGGATCTATATCACCGCGACAATAGCATTTAGCATAGATGCGACATGGTTTAATCTGAGCTCGGACACCTTCTATAAGGAAAACACAATTGCAACAACCGCGAATACAAGCGTCATATATATCAACGTAGCATTCACACCATGTGTGCTGGCTGTCGCGGTCAACAGCCCACAAAGTGCATAACAAACCATCATTATTATCAGTCCCCTGGTCACGGCCGATCACACGGAACCAGTCACTGTTCAGCTCTTTTAGCTCATGTATGGGCGCACCGCGACATCCTGAGATGCGGCCCTGTGGTCTTTCTCCTGGAGCAGTCTCAGACACGAGATTCCTGCGGAAGCCCACATCCCCACCGCCGTGGTTACAAGTGTTACGGCAGCACGATCCGCCGGCTGGAGCCGATGACATCCCCCCAGTCAGTGACATCACACACTTGCGATGCCCCCCACCTAGTAATCCCTTAGAAGAGCCACTCGCATGCGCACCGCGACCGGTGGTGCAATCACTGTCATCACTCTCCCCCGACACTAATCCCTCGGCAGCATGACACAGTCAAAACTTCTTGTTCGGACAAGCATCGACAACATGGTTTTTGCTCTTACATTGCAAACAAAGATGGTCCCACTCACACTTTGATCTAGTACAGCCTTCTTTATTATAGTTATGCCCAAAGCACACACCTTTCGCCTTGCTCGACCCCCCCCCCCACCCCCGAGGCCTCTACCAAACTTCTACCGCTCGCCGCTCTAGCCTTATTGTTACTTCTATACGACCTAGAGTTGTCCATATTGAAATGCAACAAGGATAAGCCATTGTCCCCCATTCTTAAAGCCCTCAGACCTTTATCCCGAGCCTTCTCGCACACCGCATGATCATAGCCTCTATAAGCTTCGTCTGTGTAGTTATTCGTCGTTGCATGCATACACATATAAGCACAGTGACCGATATAACCTATCAACGAATCCATGTCCATCTCTACCTTAACCGCCCGCTTCATGGCCCAGACTAGTGCAGCGTACAGCAATTCAGCGAAAGTCAGTCTCTTCACACTCTTCCTCCCCTTAGTGAAGCGGTCTAGTGCAAACTTACTTCTCTTCTTTCTTCTTCTCTCTGCTTCCACTCCTCGACTCGTCCGAGTCCGAGTCTCCGGACGATTATGACGATGACGGAGACGAATCCCTTGAACTTGGGCTCGAGTCCATCGCTGTAGATGCCTTCCTTTTGCTGGACTTCTTCTTTTTCCTCGATTTGCGGCGCAAGCTCGTCTTTTCGCCCACATTTTCCTCTGCCGCGATCTCCTTCTCCAGCACCGCCTTCAGCTCTGCTTTCCGGCGCGCCAATACACGCGCCTCCAACATTTTGCGAAGCTCAATTTCCTCCATGTCAGGTGGGATCTCACTAGCCGTGTGTGCTAGCTTCGGGATCCCATCACTGCCCTCTCCCAATGAAAGCTTCAACATGGCGTCCCCCACAACCTCCTCGCTACTCTCACTGGCACCGATCTCCTCCTCCACCACCTCTGCCTTGGTGTTCTTCCTTGCCACTTTGGTTTTTACCACCTTGCACTTAGCAGCGCGAGGTGGTTCATGCTCATCTCCACAAGCCTGGCAAAGGTCCACAACCATCACAACAGTCAAACGCCCGATGGCGTAAGCGTACGTGTTGCAGCAGCTGTACCGAACAGCTAACACGTCCGCACCAAGTCAAAATTCCGGCCGACTGGACACCGAATGCGTGTCGCGCCGCCCGAAGTTGCCTCCCCGCATATCTTCCTCCTGATTGGAGGATAGCCCGAAGCCCGCAAAACGGCTCCCCCGCAAATCTTCCTCCTGATTGGCGGGGGCCCGCATCTCAGCGAACCAAGAGACGGAGTAGTAGAGGCGGGACAGCGACAAACCCCCAGCCGGTCGCGTCACAAAAGGGCCCCCTACAGCCTAAATAATATTAGCATAACTAGTTATACCCCAGATAACCACTCAACTAAAACTGTGTCGTTTAGTGCGCGAGTTATTTCTTTGTGGCGTGCATGACCCTAATTGGGAACATTTACTTCAAGGTTTTACGTTCGGTTTCAAAGTAATTAATCCCACATTTGATTCTGCCTACTCTGCAACGAAAAAAATCGTCTCAGAAATTCATCGAACGGAAATTAAATTCTGAATGTAAACTTAGCCGTATCACAATGGTACCGCACCCGCCACAATGCTGCCATAACGCATGTTGTGCACTAAATCCTCTTCGGAAGGTTTTAGAACACTTATTGGCTGCTCTAAACCTCATTCTTCATCGGTGAACAATTATGTTTAATGAAGTAGCATCTAAATTCTCTTATAAAACTGTCCAGATGCTAGTAAAAAATATGGCTCAATTTGATTATATATCAGTAATTGATATTAAAGACGCGTATCGCGGAGTATCCATTCATAAGTTATAGGCAGGAAATTTCAAGGTATAATTTGGAATAATGACAATGGCATAAACTATACTATTTTGATAACCGCTTATGTATGGGTCTAGCTAGATAAAAGATTCACCTAGTAATTTTGGTACATGGGTGAACGACAACGTAGTGTAAATACAGGCGAAGATAGCTTTAGTATACAGTGGTATAGAACAGGAAGTAGAATGCCTGCCTCCAGTATCAAATGGGTACTTATATAGGCACAGAGTTGGTGAAATGGGAAAGAATGCAAAAAGACAAGATGGCGGCCATAGAACGCCGTCGATTTCACTTTTAAATCTTATTAAACTAGATATTTTATTATATTTTTCAACTCAAAAGGTAGAGGGGAAATATGAAGACATATACAAAGAATAAATGTTGCTTCTTAGATTGTGAAATTAGGCTCTCATTTCATTTCCCCGCTTTTTCGACCATTTTTATATAGGGCTGGTATTCACCCGTGTACTGCGAGTACCGGATGAATCCTTTATCTAGGGTCTAGCATCTAGCCCTTATATATTCACACAAATTTCCTAATTTAATGTCTGTTGTGCGACCTGACATGGTGTGAAAATAGTGGTAAATTATTTTGAAGGTTTCGCTACTATCGGCACTGACTTTAAAGTCGCCGGCTATACCTCACCAAGATACAAACGAATCCAGCATCAAAAGCTCTCCAAACATACCTTTGCTCAGTTTGTTCAGTTCATGCCACTGAACATGTGGGAGGAGAGTTGAGGTCTGTGATGTATGAATGACATCATAGGTGGGATTCCCTCATCACATGACCTAGAGGGGTTCCCCACACACAGGGGAAGCCATGGCAACCACCAAGATGGCAGTCACAGAAACCTCTCAATTCAACTTTTAAAGTCTATTAATCTACGTGATTTAATCAATTATTCACACAAAAAGTAGCTGGTTATGATAAATAAACATTTGAACTTTATATTTATCATTTTAGATTGCAATTTCTAACATCTTTTTCTCTATATGGTTGTCTAAAAGTGTTAATGCTGCTGGACTAAATAAAACACAACAGAAGCAACCAATGTCAGCACTCTCCCCCCATATATGTAGTTGCGTAAACTGAAAAATGGCAAATGCATGCTTGGAGAGCATTTGACGGAGTATGGGTAGTGTCTCAGGGACCTAAATCTGGTCCCTTTAACGAGTTCGTGCAAAAGCAATTGAAGTTAATACAAATTATTCACCACCTAGGTTTCTATATCAATTTTACAAAATTATTGTCCCCTTCTCAAATTACCCGCTTCTTGGGCATTGATATAGACAGTAAATTACTTCAACTAAGACTGCCTAAAGATAAAATCAAAAAATCAGTCAACGCAACTGCACCACCACCTCCTTTAATCAGTTCATTTACCTGTTCATGGCACTGGTCGATGGCCAATGCAGGGAAAATATTCTTCCTTTTCTGTACAGTGAAATGACCTTTCTTGAACTGTCTGTATATATTTCTGGATGGTTATTGAGTAGCTTAACCAGATCACTGATGTCCACTAGGAGCCATCATCAATAATTTTGGTGACCAAGTGTGAAGAGCCAAGGGACAATTTGAAGCAAGCATTTGACATACATTGTGAAGTTCCTCTCTCGAATTGATTGCAGAAATTGTAGCACCATAAGTTCTAGCTGCAACTACAGTTCCCAGTACTTGAATTGAGGCTGCTCAGTGCATTGTATAACAGAACATTCTTCAAAGAAAATGGCATATCTCCATCAGGCATCTGTGTCGGGTACTGCTGATATTCAATATTCTGTAGTATGTATAGAGCAACTGCTGCCACTTGGTTTGCGTAACTTGTATGGGTGACTTGTGACCAGCAACCGGAACCGGAAACGTAAACAGCTGACCATTGAATCAACCCGGTCCGATGTGGTAATGTTTGCTTGTACCAGAGCGGCAGTCCAGACACTCCCTTGCAGCCACTCACCCAGCAAATGTAGGAGGTTCATCTCTATATGTAGGCTGGTCATCATTATAATATAATTGTCTTTGCCATGAGTTTCTGGCCAGAATCACTGGACTTGTTTTGCACAGCATAAAGTGGCTGATCAGCTGCAATCACATGCACTTGCTGGGGATTCAGATGATGCATGGCAAACTTCACCATATTCTTTGTGTGAAAAAATTACTTATTTTTTACCATAATGAGCTGGTATTAGAGGCCCAATAGGGCCTCAATCACCCAGAAGAGGATCTGTAAGTTAATCTGTAAGTTAATTACATGCAAGTGTTGCGTGCATTTTCTCCGAACAGGGGTAACACTGCTATTGTAGAAATGTATCCATCCATCGTTGGCTGTTGGCTAGCATGATACACCCAAAAGATATAGTCTTCAACTCCAAGTTGGGCCCCATTGAGGAGGGCTTGTATATGTTCTAGCCACTGTTTCCCTTTAACCAGGTGTTTTTATTGTTGTCATTACAGAATTTAACAGATTGATTTATTGCAGCATGTTGGCCATCTTGAAAATCAATATAATAATAATCTGAGCATTTTGATTATCACATAAATGGATTCTTTGACCAAAAAAATGTTATGTTAAACATCAATATCATGTTTCTACCTTGCTTTGGAGCTGAGATATGACAAATATCGTATTTTGAGGGTGGCCATTCTGAAATTCAAGATGGCAGCCAGATACCATGGTGATGTCATTGGGTACCGAGGCTTATATGAGTCTCAGTTCAGGCTATTCATATATACGAGGTGTGATTGTGTATATATATATATAGTATAGTTATACAAATCTTACCTGGGTACAGATGATGGATAACTGTTGTTTTCCCGAGGTACAAGCCTCAGATAGTCGTGGGCTAGGGAGAAGGAAGCACATTCGGGTCCAGCAATCTTTAGCTACTTATTCAGGATAAAAATGATCTTAAACATCTATGAATACTATCATGTTTTCGTCTTGGCACAAGCAAACGTAATAGTCGTGGCAGGGTGTGGTTGGCGGGCCCTAGCCCATGACTATCCGAGGCTTGTACCTCGGGAAAACAACAGTTATCCATCACCTGTACCCAGATAAGATTCATATAACTATACTATTTTACCTCAGTACTAAGCCTCAGGCTACTCGTAGCCGAGGGAGACTTTTACGTAAATTCATTTTTATCCTTAATCCATTTCAAATCAATATACATTAGTATCAAACCAATATCCATTTCAATTTAGTATACATTAGTATCAAAAACCAACTATACTTGTAACTTTCTCACCTGTCTTGTTAATTGGTGAGTAAGCATGTCGCTAGGCCGCTTGACTTTTCTAGTCGTTTGTTGTCATATTTTGCAAACGATCTAGCTGTCTTCCAGCCTGCATGTGCCAGGATCCTCTTAACGGAGATCCCTAGCAGTCGTGCCTTCGAGACCATGGCTCCCCTTGTTGAGTGGGAAGCCTATCGGCCAGTATCGACCCCTGGAGCCTTCAGCACTTTAATGGTCCATCTTGCGAGTGTGTCTCTCAAGATCCCCTTGTGTGGTTTAATAAAGCTCACCCAAAGCTGTCTTGAATTCTGTATTCCTTTTGTCTTGGATATATAAGCCCATATGGCTGACACAACACACAATCATCGATCATCTGGGAAGCTACTAACAGGCACTGTGGACAATGGGTCCCCTGTGCGGTTTGATTTGAATAACTGTGTCAAATCAAACGTTGCTTCTTTTCTATCAATATCCAGTCCATCTGGAGACAACGCTACAATGGTTTGTCCTCTATGGCCTGTAACTAGCAGTAATAGAACTGCTAATTTAAATCCTAGCTCCTTTATGCCTAAATGATTATTGCTAGGCCAGGACTTAAATAACTTTAAAACTATCGATACATCCCCAAAACGACTATATTTTGGCTTTGGCTGATTTCTTTCGTAAACCGACCTTAAGAACCAGTGAATCACCTGGTGTTTACCAATCGTTTGTCCATCTATCCTTGGGGGTACAATTGATAATGCACATCTGGCTTCGTTAATCGCACCAAAACCTAAACCCTCATCCTCTAACATTCTTAGAAATCTGACTACCTGTGCTATAGTAGGCTTTAAAGGCTTAACTTTCTTAATTAAACAATGAAGTCCCCACTTCTTTAAATAACTAGTATATAATTGTACTGTTCCTTTCCTCCAGGCATGAGAAACCAGCCTTTGTTTGGTAATTTTTTCTAGTCCAAATTGCTGTAAATGTTTATTCAAAAAAGGAATGCCAGAAGGGGTGTTGCCGACACGTCTCCGTGAGTAGTCAGCGGACCTTGATGTCATAGATTTCCGCGTGCTCTTGGGAATCTGAGACTGTCTCTCGCTCCCAATTCCACTGCCGCTAGCCATGGCTGTGTGTCCCAATCCTGATTTTTCTGGCCATTCTGCTGATAATGCTGAATGGTGGGAAAATATAATAAAATTTGTTATCCCAAACCAATGAAAACACATTCCACTTGCCAAGCATTCGGCTCTGGATGCCACAAAACATATTTAGATAATTTGTAGTTGTTTCCTGAAGCAAGCAAGTCCACTTGTGGCCATCCCATTTTTGACAAATTTGTTCAAAAATGTTGTCATTCAACGCCCATTCCAAATGATCATGAAAATTTCAGCTTTTCCTGTCTGCCAGTGTGTTCTGACTACCTGGGATATGTGCTATGGTTAGCCATATGTCATGCTCTTGAGCCCAATTCCAAATTAATTTTGCTATTCTATTACAATGTTTGGACTTAGTCCCGCCCATGTTACAAATGTAAGCCATCGCTGTAGTGTTATCTGTCAAAATTCTGACATGAAACTTTGGTATACACACTAAACTGCATAAACCCAAATAAACTGCTCTAAGTTCTAGGACATTAATATGATCTGAAATTTCATCCTCTAGCCATCGTCCTCCTGTCGCCTGATGGTCCCTATGATCACCCCATCCATCTAGTGATGAATCTGTCATAACCACCGTGTTGGGTTCACCCATTCGAATAGGATTCAGGGAAGAATGAATATTCACAAACCACCAATGAATATCTGCTAGGCCTTCTGCTGAAATAGTCATTTTTCTTTCAAAATGTCCTTTTGTATGTGCTAACGCTAAATTTTTGTCTATCTCTAGTGATTTAATGTGAGCTTTCCCGTATAGGATAGCTGGGGCATAGGCTATCATAATTCCGAATAACACTACAACTTGCCTAATCTTTGGGCTAATTATTTCCAACAAATTGTGAGCAGTATCGATAAATTTATCATCTTTCTGCTTTGTTAGTGACACCGTCATATCGTCTGTGTTTAATAGAAAACCCAAACATTATAACTCTCTTGTTGGTATAAGAACCGACTTCTTATCATGGATGTAAAATCCTAATTTGGTGAATGTTGCACAGAGATCATTTACTGCCTTCTGACAATCTGACTTTGATTGCGCTACAATAAACGCATCGTCAATATATGGGAACATAATGTCCTTTTCTTGCCATTAGCGAAAAAATTGGTTTGAGTAATTTAGTAAACAAGCAAGGGGCACAAGCTAAACCATTCGGCATAGGTGAACTCATAAAGTTTATCATCCCAAACACCGGAGAAATTTCCTATCCAGTTTATAAATCGGAATCATGTAGTAGGCATCTCTAAGATCCACATTAGCCAGCCAGGAACCTTTTGTTATCAAATCTCTTGCTGTTTCGAGAGAAAACATTATAAATATGTTTATATTCAACCAACTTGTTCACTCTGTTAGATCTAGAATCTTTCTGACATCTCCATTTGGTTTAGGCCGTGAAAATATGTTGGAAACAAATTCGCCTCTCTCATGGTTCACAGGTTCTATTATACCCTTCTCACAAAATTCCAACACCTGCTTATCTAGTGCCTCTCTCTCGTTTAAATCAAACCGATAGGGAAAAGAGTTGTTTTCTGTACCGGGTGTTGCATAAAGGGAATAGTATTCCCTCCACAATACTTAAAACTGTCAAATTATCAGTAATTAAGTTCCATTCATCCAAACAATTTTGAATATTGCCAGCATTAAAATTACTTCCATGTTTCCGTGGCCATTGGAGTTTGCGTTGCAACCTCTACTTGTTCCCTAGGCGAGGGAACGGCTTGCTGGGAGTGTACTCCCTCTTGAAGGGACGGTTCCCTTCGTTCCAGGCGAAAGGCTGGCGCTGTTCTTGGCCTCTGGGCTGGAAGCTGTAGGTCGGGCCGGACTGTCCGCTTCTGCCATTCCGACGGTTTCGAAAATCTATATGGTTTTCCCGGAAACGTATGTTCCCGTCAGTGGTCTTTTTAGCATCCATATGCTTCCCACACTTTGAGCCTGTCTCCACATCTTTAGAGAGGTACTGTAGCTGTCCTCCAAACATTTTTGTTTTGTCCAGCGGTTTCCACTTCACTGGCTTAGGTGGGAGGAACAAAGTGTACTCTTTGCCGTCATTATCGACGACTTTCTTGGATCTGGCAACTTGCTTGCCAGCATCCGTACAGACTGCTTTGAAAATATTTTCAAAGCGTCTGTATGACAGGAAGTTGCTTGCTGTTGTGAGCATGGCAATTCCACTGTCCATGGTTCTGGCCAATGACGAGAACTTCTTTTCGGTCTGCATCCGATTGGCCACTGGCGCAATCACAGTCAGTGCCCCTAAGATCGCTTTGTGAACGGTATACAGTACTCCTTCAAACTTCTTACGTTCATCGCTGAGATGAACGTCCCGTCCATCTCTTTGACCATGGAATCCGGTATGCCTTTGATTCCTGTCAGCTTGTCACCCAGCTTGGTGATTACCTCTGCAGGCTTAAAGGTATTGAAGTGTTCTTTGATGGTTTCCCGCATCATGGTGTTAGTCAGGATCTTCTTAGCCTTCTCCACCTGGCACTTCTTCCTTACTTTACCTCCGATTTTTGTGTAAACCCCGGTATTCTCTGGGTCGGAGTCGGAGTCGGACTCCGGGGACGATGAGGAATCCGATGACGAGGCTTTCTTCTTCTTTTTGGTCTTTCGCTTCTTACTTTTCTTTCTCTTGACCACCTACTTCCTGGCCTGCGTGAACTCGTCACCAGATGAGCTCACTGCCTTCTGTGCCTTCTTTCTCTTAGTGTAGATCCGGAGACGAGTAAACATCCGGAAACTCGTCGTCTGAGACGTCTTCCCAGTCTGATTCGTCCACCTCAGGAGCGGGCCTCTTTCTCCCACAAGATCTGGCTGGGCGAAAGTCCTCGAGTTTCGTCTCCAACAACCGCATCAGTCTAGCCTCTAAATCAGACGAGGCCGCAGTTGGCACCTCTGGCCCACCGACCTTCTCTGATATGATGTGCTCCAGAGACGGCGGCACTGTCACCACCAGTGATGAGTTGTAGTCATCTGTCAACCGAGCTGCAGCTCCAGGCTTACTCCACTTCGTAGCCATCGGAATTCTGTAACAATCAAAAGAAAGTTACTATAAACCGACTGAACTCGACCAAATGTCACAAACAGGTTAAGTACAACCAATTTTTGTGCATCTACTGGCGTTGGATAACGTATTAAAACCCTTCCAACACAGGCGTGAGCAAGCTAATGTGTAATGTCGTAGGTGAATGGTATCAAAACCAAAACAAAATGAGGGGTAGGGACCAGTGTATCGGTAGCCTCCCACACTCTCTGTTCCGTACACTTCTCCCTCCTGTGGCTACTGCGCCAACAAGTTGGAGAAAATGCTACGAAACTCGGAGGTACGCCTACAAAATTTGGGGAATCCATAAAAGAAACCCAGGATTAAATCCCAATGAGAATCCATCAAAGAAACTGAGGATAAGATCCCAACGAGATGTGGCTCCAACCACATCGCTCTCCGTTCGGCAACAGGCGGGTTGTAGAACAAAGGAAAAAATGGCGCTTTGTTCTATCGATGTTTCACAAATTGTAAAACACCCATAAAAGTAAAAAATAATATCTCAAAGTTCTAAAAACTTTGTCAAAAGGTGCTAAAAGGCATCCTATCCAAACTGCACCATTTTCCAGCAAATACTTACAGTTCGGATGTCTTTGTAGATCAAAAACTGCCGGAGCAACTCAACGAACATCCTCCCGTCATGAGTTGATTATGCTAATTGCTGGACCTGGATGTGCTTCCTTCTCCCTCGGCTACGAGTAGCCTGAAGCTTAGTACCGGGGTAAAATATATATATACCATGTGTATATCATATGCATGATGTATATACTAGTCATATATAAAATGTATGTGTTACGAGGGCATCTTATGATGCCCATGCAGTACATACATGTTATATATACACTAGTAATAGTGTATAGGTCATATATATATGATGTATAAACAACTTGACGAGGTATGTATATATATATATATTGACCCCAAAAAAATATATATATATTGATCTGCCAATACAAATATATATATATATAGATAGGCCCAGGGTAGTAGAACCATATCAATTTCTACACTCACCTAAGACGAACTGCACATTCTATGATTCAGCCAGGCCTGAGCATTAATGGTTTGACCGGATCCACTGCAATTGCACATGTTTCTGGGTTTAATGATATGATAGCAGCAGCCGTTCTGGTCATGCCTATGTGTTATCATTTGGATGGGATCCATCGCAAATGCGTCGTTCCACAGCGTATGCATCGGAGGACGGCCTGAGGTCGTAGCACCATATCAGTTTCTACACTCAGCTATGACAAACTGCATGTTCTGCGATCCCGAGTCATCCGCCGGTGCCTAGGCTGCGGCATGGCTGCTCCCGACATAGTGATATAGTGATCTAGTGATTGGTAGACAGGAAGTGTGAACACTTATTTGTCTCTCATTTTTGCTTGAGTGCAAGTAATTAGCAACACAAGGAATAAATTAGTAGCATGTGGTGAATAAGTGGTTAAGCCTAGAAGCTGGCGCATTTGCGATGGATCCCTTCCAAACGATAACACATAGGCACACACAGAATGGCTGCTGCCATCATACTTCATAGCATTAAAACCAGAAACCTGTGTAATTGCGGCGGATCCCTCAAACTATTAATGCTCAGGCCCGGCTGGTGTGGCCAGCATGGAATGGCTGCTGCATTAGTTAATAGAAATACAAAAGATCTGAAATTCAAAAACTTTCAAATGCACATATCTCACTCCATATGGTTCACTCCTTTTTACATTCAATAACAAAAAAAGTTTTCCTTTTATATATATATATATAGTGTAACTGACAAATTTCAAATGGATGCGTGCAAAACATACATATATACACACACATACACCTTGTATATATGATGTCCCATACACAAATAACCGTGTTGAACTTGTCATCTGAATTTGTTTAGACTTGTGGGTTCAAACCCTATACAGTCCAAAACCTTTTTACATTCAACAACAAAAAAACTTTGTCATCTAGATGTGTTTCTCATTGAATTATGCAATGTAATTGTACTAACATATATTTTAAATTAAAACAAATATATTTCCTTTTGAACTACTCTAAAGAAAATTGAAAATACATGAGTTTTACTCTCCCTTCTCTCCACTCACCCAGCCATTTTCACAACAACAGCTGTCACATGACCAATCTAGCCAAGGACTAACAAACTCAAAAGAGCAGCTATTTATCAGGGAAGCCAACTCTAGAACAAACTCTCTGCCAAAACCAGGAATGCAACAACCTACCTGCAATTTAAATCTAGCTTTACGGTTGAGTACCCAACATAGACATACATTAATAAACCTACCTGGATAGACCACAAAAGTTGGGAACCGAAATAAATACATAGTCCCAAACCACTCCCTTCCCACTCCCTCTCTGAAATTCCGCCCCCCCCCCCACCCCCTGGCAAAAGAGTAAAAGAAATAACAACTACCAAAGTATACCCACCAGCCTGACTAAATCAATAAAACATATACTACTGACAAAGCTATAGTTGACCCAAGACAATTTAAATGAGTCGTGCAACCATTATTTGCATAATCCAAAATCCATGACTACCTGTATCAGCAAGTCATGCCCATTATATTAATGTCTCCTCTCAGGTATGATCATCAAATCACTGATATAGTCTAAAGGTAAATGGCTATTCTCCAGTCTACATGTGCAAAATAAGATCCCCACTATATTTGTAATGCCTCATTTTAACCTACTACTGTCTATATTGTTCATACCATCGCATCGTCTCATCCATAAATAGTTCATATGCACTATAATTGCTCAGGCCGGAAGACCAGCGCCTCGGTGCTGAAAAAAGATGTTATTCAACTGGAATAAAAATTTGAAGAAAAAATAAAAAATAAAATGACGCCCGAACCTATTGGTATCTTCCTCTTCTCATAGTCTCTTTGTTCTCATCTCCAAGGGCAAGGACGAATCCTTTAAGGCCGTAGCCGTCCGGCGACCAAAGGCTCCCGAGGTAGGCTTGACATAATGTTGTTTTATTGTGATTTGTCACGTCTAATGAACTGTTTGACATCATAACATTCAGAACACGTATGTACTAATCAGTTTCAGCGTTTTCAAGCCTACATAACTGCTCTATACTGTAGTTGCAATGGCTTATTGTTTGAAAATGTGAAGAACAGTACGTTTATATCATTGTTTGCTGCGCCGGCGTAATTTGTGGCGTGCCGTCCTTGCGCCGTGTTTACAGGGCGTACGCCGGTGTCGAGCTGAACAATCACATCTGCGAAGTACATTTCTGCGTTTTACATGGTCCAGAGTTCGTGTAGCCAAACACAATGACAAGTCATAACTAATTAATCTCAGACTCAGGCAGCAACATTTCGATTGAATCGATGCAGTTGGCCGTCGGCTACAGTAACACTAACAGACAGTCGTGCTGTACTGCTGATGCTGACTAACTTAGTCAAGTTAGTAGTGTCAAAGCTAGTATTACTACTTAAATTATTAGTAATAATATGATTAGCTCTACTCAGTGACAGTGTGGATTGTTTTTGGGGTATGCAAATGGGAAAAGCAGTAGCCTTAGTTAGTAGGACATTGTTTCATGACCATATCAAATACTTGTTTTTTTAAAGAGACTTTTAGACAGTCAGACTCATCCTTGTCAGTGTCCAGACTGGTGTACATCGTCTATTCGAAATCGCACCATAAACCCACGAATTTTGTCATTAGGATGCGCATTTCATCCCCGGAAGCGAATTTCGTGCGCAACATCATTGGACATGACATTTTGTTCATGATATTAATTCTATTTACGAAATCACACTTTAGTTCACGAATTTGATATGTTTAAAAACGGCGTCCCAGAGAGTATCTAGGTAACCGCGGGCATGCATGACGTACGATGACGGTGACGTCATTACTAATTCCGCCAACAAGCATCACGTCAAAGACGGTGGTAACGGCGCACATGGTCAGAGGGTTGATTATGGGAACTTTAATTTGTGTTCCGTATCCCCCTTTCTGAATACTGGGCGGCTGTTTGGAGGAAGGTCATGGACATGAACCTGAAGAAACACTGCTGTGAAAACTCGCGTGTAGTAATAACTTGGACACCTGCAACAATCGAGGACCCAAACCCGGTAACCGAGTCTCAAGTTTGCTGGTTCTATGAACCAAGCTTCGCTTATTTGGGTTTTACGTCCTAGCAGCATCTAATACATCAGGACGATTTAACCAAGTATTCGTTTAAATGAATGTGTATACTATATGTATCATATAATCATATGTATTATGGCCGTTTCTCCACCCAACCTTATCCTTCACTCTAGAACATCACTGATTCTGGTTACTTGGTTTTAAACAGGAATAATAGCTTATGAAATTAGATTTTTATTTGGTAAACAAAACACTATATTACTAATATCACCCTGGGGATGAAACATTCTCCGCGATTTCGCGGATTTCCGCGATGTAAATATAAAAAGTTGCCAAGGAATCAGGATGTATATGACAACAGTTGGTTAATTCGAATCCCGTTCTTAAATGACCTGAAATATAACTAGAACATGAAACCCAAATAAGAAAGTTATGTATGGACGATCATATAGGCACAACAAGGATAGGTGAAACCTGACTTCGGCATTTTTTTGCGATTCCCTGACAGTGCTAATCCTGTTGGCAAGTCAGCGTTTTCGCAGAAATTCGCCGTTGGTATAATAATCTTGACTTGATTTCTGCGTTGTTTGCTGGAGACCACCTTCATCCCTTTACTAGATATAGTATACAATAATACACCGACAGAACCTACTGCAGTATTCGTTTAGTCATTTTTTTTTTGTTTATTTTTTTGTGACAAGTTTTTTATTCTGCCCATAACGTATAAGCTCCCGTGAGGGTGCTTGTTTTCAACGCTGGACAGCTGTGGTACTGGATTGGTCTGGTCCCGCACTCAGGAGTCTTTACCTGATTTTTCTCGGGCCAACCTTTGCGGTTTTGGGTGTTAGTAGTTTCTATATTAGTTTTTTTTTAATTTTCAAGTTTTTTCCTAACCTGTATATGATAACTTAGCCTACTATGTACATCTACGCAGATGACATACAGGCCTGTGGGAGAGGATCCCATCCCATTGTGGTTTATTACAGCATCCTTTCACCCATGCCCTGTCCTTAGATAGTACACCAGTGTGCCAGAACTCCCCTGGACCCTTCAGGACTGCGACTAGGTGGGATGGCTGTGTTGTATGGTTAGCCATTTCGTATTTCAGGGTGATTCGGATGCATGACCGTGGCCTGCCTGGTTCTGCTTTGGTTTGTGCCAGTACACATACCCAGACGGACTGCGCCCTATGGTGATAGTCATTTCGAATTCCTTAGTACTTAGTAGGGCTAGTTTCCGTATTTGTAATATCTACCATCTTTTCTGGCCGGTCTTTTGCTTTTTGTGCCAGAACACAGCAAGCAGTGACTGCGCCCAAGATCAGGTGAGATATTGTTTCTTCAGTAGGTGGTTGTGTATTATGTTTTCTTTAAGGACCTTTTATAGTGGTCCATGCTTTTGATTGCCCGTTGTTGTGTGGGTTGATTATTCCAGGCATGTCCCGCCATGGCAAACACACTTCTCTCATAAATTTTGGTGTTACTTATTGCTGTCAGTAGCACTGGGGCTGCCATTTGCCTGGTGTCCCTACGGGGGGTTGCTGTGTAGCCTGGTTTTGTGGTGTAATGGTGTGCCAGTATTTTGAGGTGCGTTTCCCTTCTACTTGTTAGTAGTGTTGCATTGCATTTTTTGTGTAATTCGATTGTGGGATATCTTTTGTTCACCTGAAGGCATACTTTGAGGGCTCTATTTTGTAGCACCTGTAGTTTGTTTAATAGTTTAGTATTTCCTCCCATGTATACTACATCGCCATAGTCAAAGTAGGGGAGGATCATGCCTTTATATATTTTAATTGCCATGCTTTCAGTCATGTAGTATCTCAGTTTAGCCAGTAGCCATATTTTATGGTTTACTTTTTTGATAGTATTTGTTATGCAGAGGTCATAATTTAGGTGTCTGTCTAGATCCACTCCCAGATATCGGTAGTTGTCTACTTGTTCTAGTTCGGTGTTTCCCAGAAGACACTTTATTTTCTCATTACTTGTTAGCCTGGTACCAAATAGTACTGTTTTTGACTCGCTGTTGTTTATGGTTATCCTATTTAGTTGGCACCACTCGATTAGTTTTGTTAGTGTTAGATTCAGTTTCATTTCTATTTCTTCGGTTGTTTTGCCTGCAGCATATACCACGGTGTCATCTGCATATAGTTGGATGTTTTCAATTTCTAGCCAGTTGTTTAGATCGTTAATATATATGAGGAAGAGAAGTGGCCCCAGGACTGACCCTTGGGGTACTCCGCAAGTTATCTTTTCCTCATTGGATATGGATCCATTTACTGTGGTGCATTGCTTTCTGTTTTCTAGATAGCTCGCTAGCCATTTTCCTGTTACTCCCGTTATTCCCATTTGGGTTAGTTTGCTCCTTAGGATAGGGTGGTCCACCGTGTCAAACGCTTTGCTGAAGTCTATGAACGCTGCACCCACTAGGTTCTTTTTATTGATACTGTTTGCAATATCAGTTATTAAGTTAGCAATTGTTTTTATTGTCGAGTGGTATTTTCTGAAACCGCCCTGTTTACTGTTTAATATTTTGTGTTCGTTTAGGTGGTCCATAATATGTCTATGCATTATTTTTTCCATTAGTTTACCAGGCAGTGGGAGTATGGAGATCGGTCTATAGTTTCCCAGTACCTGTTTATCCCCTCCTTTGTGGAGCGGTGTTACTTTGGCTAGTTTCCAGCAGTCCACATAAGTACCTTCTGTGAACGATTTGTTGTATAGCTCACATATAACATCTGGGATGCATCCGAATGCATCTTTCAATACTATACTCGAGGTATTTTCAATGCCCGAAGGCTTGTTGCAATCAATTGATTTTATGAGCTCACTTATCTCTTTTATTGTGGTTGTGCAATCTCCAATGTCTGTGTTTAATTGTTGCGCTTTCGTGGTCCAGTTTGTGTTGAATTGTTTGGATAGTTTATTGCCTATGGTTGAAAAATGTTTGTTCATTATATTAGCAGTATCGTTGTTGCTGATTTCCACCCCCTCGTTGTTGTAAAGGGTAATCCATTCTTTATTTTTATTATTTGGTATGAGTATTTTCACATTGTTCCAGAATTTGTGTGAGTTTTTTCCCCATTGCTGGTCTTGTTTGACAATGTACCGTCTTTTGGCTTTTCTCACTGATTTCTGGCTATGATTTCTTGCTTTGTGGTAGTTTTCTATGTCTAGTAGTTGCTCGCTTGCTTTGGCTAATTTGCCTGTTTTATATTTGTCCATAATTAGGTTGATTAATTCTGGGGTTCTATAACCAATGTGAGCACCAAATATTGTGGTGATGGTCAGTATGATGCCATTAGTGGTGTCTTAAGGCCCTGTCACACTACGACCTATGGTGGCAGCGTATGCGTAACATGGCGAAATAATTAATAGGTCGAGATATGGCAACCTTTTAGCACTGTGGGAGGTCCCAGCGACGCATGAAGCGTAAGCGTAGCCTATGCCTAACCTATGACCGCGTATGCGAAGCATATGACGACCTATACGCGGCGTACTGGGGCGTTTGTTGATGGTTACATGTGACAGGTCTAGCCTATGAGTAACCTAGGCCGACCTATGGCCAGCGTATGCGTAACCTATGCCGGCATACGTCTAGCGTATGAGAAACCTATGAGCCACACACCGGCATAGGTTTAACATTTTGACCATTCACCAAAAAATGTTGGCGGCTCGACCTACGCCGACCTATGAAAAGCGTATACGACCTATGCCCAACCTATGCGTAACCTATGATGGCGTATGCCGATGTGTTGGTCGAAAAGCGCATACGCTAATGCTATACATCGTAGTGTGACAGCCCCTTTACCCGTATCCTAGCCATACGCTATGTACGCCAGAGATACGTGGAGGACGCTGGTTCAACGTAGGGCTAGCCTATGCCAACCTACCCCTAACCTATGCATAACCTATTCCGGCATACGTCTAGCATACGTCTAGCTTATGAGAAACCTATGAGCCACACGCTGGCATAGGTTTAAAATTTTGAACATGCACAACAAATATTTGGCGGCTCAACCTATGACGACCTATGAAAAGCGTATACGACCTATGCCCAACCTATACGTAACCTATGACGGCCTATGCCGACGTGTTGGTCGAAAAGCGCATATGTCGACATACGCTAACGCCATAGGTCGTAGTGTGACAGGCCCTTAAGGTACACTGTAAGTTGTATATAATTGAAAACAGAAATTCATGCGTGTGGACAATTTTACATTTATTTACCCAGAAGATTACTCAATCTTAACCGGGGAACAATGCATCCGGTCTTACCGGTAACAATGTACAGTAGATCTCAAGACTTTCATGAACCCTACATCAGATCAGCATAACTGGCACTCAGCTCTACCCACAATAATTGATCGGACAGAAGAGGGTGGGTGGGTGGGTGAAATTAGCTTTTGTTGGTCCGAGATGCAGAGGAGAACTGGCTTTAAGAGCTGGTGAGATGCTGAAAGGAGACTACGTTTCTATGGGGAGGCATCCAGTTAGGTTAGGGAAACTGTGGTTACGCCATGGCTATGCAAACAAGCGGGGAATTTGAGTGATGTTTATTATCCTGGTGACTCAGCAGGCCGGTTACGGTTACCCTGGAAGTTGCCAATATCAAAGACATCCAGTAGGAGTAAGACAAAGTAGTAATGCTAAGTTACAATACAGAACGTCGAGATGAATTTCTATTTTCAATTATTCTTATTACGTTAACAAGGACAATTGTAAAGATTGATTGATTGGTGGTTGCTTTATGCCGTGTCAGCAGCATAGGCCATATTCTCCTGTGAACTACGGCATAGCCTTCAATTCGTCTACATAGTATATCCCCTGTCTTAAAAAGTTGAGCACACACTCCAATATTCCCCGCCATAGATACAGGACAGACATGTTTTTGACTTGGCTGGGTGTAATTGACTTTCAAAAGTGGCGCCGTCTCAGTTGAATGAGATCAATAAATACTATTGAGTTCATTACATTATGATATATCAAATAAAAAAAATTCAACGCATACACCTGTTTCTTTTTTTACATGATTTTACATACACATGTGTCACGTAATAGTCCTCGTGAATCGACAGTGATTTATTGAGCTTTAACCCATATTAATGCTCTCCGCTACCCACGCCACTGGAGTATTATGTATGTCTGCACATAAAAAAGCATGCCATGTGACTCCATTGTAACATATTACTACATATTTTTCAGCTGTTGCTCAGGAGAGGCACAGCCCAGCTATTCGGGCATTGCTCCTTTAAGTTCCTAAGACGTGAATCATAATATACAGGTAATGGACGTTTACTACAATTTACATTCACTACCCCTTTCTTTGAAAATAGTAGAACACTCGATGGGTTCGATTTATGGCAATTTGTTATTAATAGAAACCATATATATAATAACCTTAATTAAGATGAACTGGCTTTGAAATATGTAACTTTTTTGTCCATCGATTTTTATTTAATGAGATCTTTTCTCATCACTCTGGCACTTGTCTTCTCTTAGTTATTTATCCTATAATGAATGCTTGGGCAATGTATACACTATTTTTAGTTCAAAGCCATGAGTTTTTTATTTTTTTATTAAAGTTGCATCGTCCAATGAAATATAATTGTGTCAAAATCAAAGTAACTACCTACATTTTACCCTATATATCCAACTTAGATACTAGTGCATTAACTATTAATGCTTTGGGACAGCATATATACAGAATAAACAGTGAATTTATAACCCCACCCCTTTGGACAGTCACTTTGAGACACCTATTAGACAGCGAGGCCATTAACCAATTAGTGCAATCTCGCGACCTCATTAGCCTCCCCCCTCCACCTAAGTGGGGTGGGGTGGGGAGGCTGATTTTTGTGTCTCTTTTTCTATATATATCCCTTATCTACTTCTGCAATCCTGGTAGGCTCAGTGTCTGAAACATCCACAAGAAGACAACATTGTACTCACATGGTTTCTTTAATCTCAACATAGTTGCTACAGGCACATGTACATAATCTGGACTGGCTGTTGGCAGTGGTGAAAGAGAGAGCGAGCATGTGACTTGCACCCTTATTTATAGGTTTAAATCCGGGTATCAGTCAGGTGACCTTAGCTTGTAGCCAGCAGCCCATTGGCTACAGAGTACCAACGCAACTGGGTACCAGTCAGGTGACCCAGTTAGCTGGTACCCGGCAGCCCATTGACTGCAGAGTACCAAAGCAGCCGGGTACCAGTCAGGTGACCTAGTTAGATGGTACCCGGCAACCTGTTGGCTGCATAGCACTAAATAAAAATCACCCAGAAATTCCCAAATAATTTACGTACGTGTTGTGCAGGGCCATAGCTGGACTGGAAGGGGAAAGGAGATGAAAGTTGCACCCCCACCCACCATGTTAGATATTCAATGCTATGTGGTCAATTCTATAGATACAATTAATCAAATTGGGTACTATTAATTTATATTTATATATATATATATTTTGTATTTGATGATTTTGGTTTTGAAACTTCTGCCATTGGGACGATGTCATATATACCAATGTAACCAGACGGGATGGCCGAATGAGTTACAGCGCCCGTCTCCCATGATGGTAGATCGTGGGGTCGTGGGTTCGAACCCTGGTCGAGTCAAACCAATGACTTAAAAATTGATACTTGTCGCTTCCTAGCCAGGCGCTCGGCATTATTAGGACAGGGCAAGGACTGGTGTGCTCAGTGTCAAGATAATGTGACTGAGTGGGATACCAGGTCATGGTGCTGGCAACCTGGTTTCCCAGTGGGACAGCACTATAAAGTTTCCATGAGTGCGCACTGTCACAAGTCGGTACCCGTCCTGATATGACCTTAGATGTTGATAGGATGTAAAACAGCAAACCATATACCAATGTATATATGTGCTGTTGGATATTCGATGTTATTTCATCAATGCTATAGATATAATAATCAAATTAGGTATTAACCTTTCTACAAAATAACGATTTAAAAAAAAACCTTAGTAGGATAGTAGGTCATCTCACATCACGTGATGACCATCTGGGTCATAGCCACATAACTTTTGGCAAGCTTGTCAAAAGTATTTTTGGTTCTTTCAGCTCAAATTGCTCCAAAATTAGTAATTTTTCATCAAAGTTACTCAGGACTAATGAATATTAGGTTATAATATTCAATCTGAGCCATTTATCTAAAAAAAAAAAAAAAAAAAAAAAAAAGAAGAAGAAGAAAGAAGAAGAAAAATAGAAAGCCATCGGACCATGCAACTTTAAGGAGGTGTTTTTTCTAAGACAACTATTGAACATTAATGTTATTACTCCAAATTTATAATAATAACAAATTCTCATTAAATTTCTGAGCAAAGGTGTTATATGGTTTTATATCTAATACTAATGCTAATAGTTAAAGTTGCATGGTTCGATGGCGTTTTTATTTTATTTTTGAGATAAATATATCAAATTGATCGTTATAACCTACTAATCATTAGTCCAGAGTAATTTTGATGAAAGGTGGCTAGTTTTGAAGCAATTTGGCCTGAGAGAAATCAAAATTCTTTTGACAAGCTTTCCAAAAGTCTTAATATGACGCATATTGACGTCTCGCCATGACCACGTGATGTGGGATGACCTAATTCAAATGTAGCTTGGTCTCCTGGTGTTTTCACTGATGGTGCCATTGCCCATCATTTGTTTGTTGGCATGTGATGTGATGTGAAATGACCTACTGATGTAGTTGTGGTAGGTCATGGCATTCAAACCCATGCGTTTGAAACTTGTTTTAGAGCTGCATGGTCTGATGAAGCATATTTCTTTGGTCAAAATCAAACCACATACTTACATTTGATATTATATTTCAAACTCAGATGGGACAATGTTAGAGTAAAAATTTAAGATATCCATTTTTTTGTATTTTCTTTGTACATCAGTTGATTAAAGTTGCATGGTCCGATGGCGTCTGAGTTTTTATTTTATTTTTTAGCTAAATATATCAAATTGATCATTATAACTTACTAATCATTAATCTGGAGTAATTTTGAGGAAAAATTGCTAGTTTTGAAGCAATTGGAGCTGAAAGAACTCAAAATACTTTCGACAAGTTTCCAAAAGTCCTCTTGCTATGATGTGTATTGACGTCTCGCGATGACCACGTGATGTGGAATGACCTAAATAAAATATAGCCTGGGTACCTTTTTGTTTCTTGGCATGTGATGTGGGCTGACCTAATGATTATCAAATGTATTGTTCCCGGATAATAATATACATAATTATTAGATCACTCTTATTCAGATCTGTAACAATTATTTAATACAAAATTCCATGCAACTTTATATCAACTCAGGCTATGGTACCAGCAATGCTACTACTGGACATCCTGGAACCTGACTAGGTACTTGGAATCAGGGTCAAAGCTTCTGAGGCCACAAGATTGACCTAATTGATTAATGGCTTCCTTGTGTGATGGGTTTCTCAAAGTAGGATGAGGTAGTAAATTCACTGATTATTCTATATGATATGCTGTCCCAAAATCACTTGTTAATGCACCAATATCTGGGATGGATATATATAATCAAATTAAGATACATGTTTTGGTTTTGAAAAATAAATATTTCATCGGACCATGCAACTTTAAGCTGGTGAATTTTCAGTCACAGACAATTTAATCATCCTTATTTCCCCTGCTCCTAACCCTATCCTAGTAATGCCGAATACCAAGGTAGGTAGCGACAAGTATCAATTATTTTAGTAATTGGTTTGACTAGACCAGGTTTCAAACCTGGGGGTATGAATCTTACCACGACTCCTGTGTGGCCACGAGCACCATGACTCAATTTCCCACCCAGTCATATTATCATATATTTTTGTTAATTCAATAGATAGAATTAATCAAATTGGGTGCGCATATTGATGTATTATTGATGTATTTGTGCATCTGTAAATAATTGAATTTGAAAAAAAGTAGATTAAAAAATAGCTGGCAGAACAGGATTCAAATTAACTAGAAGGGGTAGCCAAATGCATTGAACACCCACTTCCCTTTTTGGTAGGTCATGGGTTTTGAACCCCTGGGTTTCAACCCTGGTTGTGTTAAACCAATGACTTAAAAATGTATTCTTGTTGCTACCTAACCTGGGGTTTGACATTATTAGGATAGGGCAAGGAGCAGTGGAATGAGAAAGACCAATTGTCTGCAATTGAAAAGTTCCCCTCCTTAGTCAACTGATGTATAAAAATCCCCCCCCCCCCCCCCAAATAAAAACCCAGGGTACCTGATTTTCAGTCTAACATTGTTCCATCTGAGTTGGAAAGATAGGATCAAATGTAAGTATTTGGTTTGTCATTCAAAAAAAGAATGCTTCATCAGACCATGCAACTTTAAAACAGTTCAGGTTATGGTGCCATCAAACTTCCAGTGGGACATCTGGGAACCTGACTAGGTTACATATGGTACTTGGAAGGAGGGCATGGCTAAGTGAGGCCATGAGATTGACCTAATTGTCGAGTGTTCCTGCATAATGGCTATCTCAAAGTAGGTGTCCAAGGGGATGAGGTAATAAATTCACTGGTTATTCTGTATAGGCTGTCCCCGATACTTAGCTCATGCACTAGCATCTAAGTTAAATACAGGGTATTCACTTGACGTCATCAACCGGATGCGTGGCCATTGTGGCGATATCAACCAGTAAACATCCCATAGAGTTTGCCTGTACGCGCAGTGCAAAAAGTTAGTTTTTTATTAAAGATTAATAGAAATACATAAGCCTAACCATATCAATTTAATATAATCTTTTTGGTAAACATGTTTCCTATATGTGTACCAAGCGATTTGTTTCTAGGTGGTGTGGTTTTAAAGATATTTCACTTTTTCTGTATGAAGATTGCTCACGACCATTGACAATGCCTCGAGTTTGCCGGTACGCGCAGTGAAAAACATTAGTTTTATTCAAAATTAAGAGAAATCCAGAACCCTTACCGTATCAATTTAATATAATCTTTTTGGTAAACATGTTTTCTATATGTGTACCAAGCGATTTGTTTCTAGGTGGTGTGGTTTTAGAGATATTTAACTTTTTCTGTATGAAGATTGCTCACGACCATTGACAATGCCTTCAGTTTGCCGGTATCCGCAGTGCAAAACATTAGTTTTATTCAAAATTAAGAGAAATCCAGAACCCTAACCTTATCAATTTAATATAATCTTTTTGGTAAACATGTTTTCTATATGTGTACCAAGCGATTTGTTTCTAGGTGGTGTGGTTTTAGAGATATTTAACTTTTTCTGTATGAAGATTGCTCACGGCCATTGACAATCTATTGAGTTTGCCGGTACGTGCAGAGTAAAATGTCAATTTTATTCAAAATTAATCAAAATGCAGAATCCTAAACATATAAATTTAATATAATCTATTCATTGAATATGTTTTCTATATGTCTTCCAAGCAGTTTGTTTCTAAGTGGGGTGGCTTTAGAGATATTTCACTTTTTCTGTATGAGGATTGCTCATAGCCATTGAGTTTGTAGGGTGACAGTGCCTTTATTATTGTGGTTACTATCGCCACAATGGCCGCGCTTCCGTTTAACGTGACGTCAGTGCATACCCTATATATATAGAACCAAATTTAGATAAGTGTTTTGGTTTCGGACCATGCAACTTAAAAGAAAAAAAAGTTTGCACACTTTTTGCTGTTATTTTATTATTGTTAAATAATTGCTCGTGTGCAAAACAGATGAGTGGGGTGAGGGATAGCATGCACTTGAGTCGGGGTTGCTGGGTGTTAAGTGCTGATGGGTCTGTAGGGTGGTTGGCATAATCAATGTGGCATCATATGGCTTGGGAGCACAGGGGGTGGGGTGGGGGGCTCGTGTGCAAATTACTAATGTTAGCTTGATTGATTGATAACTATATGAGGTGGTACAGTCCAGCTGCCCTCAAAAAGGCTCAAATGTTTTCTTGTTTTACTTAAGTAAAAAGGTCATGCATACTGTCTGCAGTGTAGAATTGTTGGTGCAGGGCCAAAAAATCAACGCAACTTAGTAAAATGTGTTTGAGTGTCAGCGGGGACTGACACCCAATACATTCAGGGGGAGGTTCCCCCTTGAGCAGAAAAGCATGTGTAAGCCACGAGTGGCCAATACGGCAGCGGCTAAGGACCACTTGGGCCTGCTGACCTCCCGCATGAGTCTGTGGTGGTTTTCCCACAGATGGTTCAATTTCTTTAAGTTTATTAATCTTTTCATCCCACTCATGTTGCCATTCGGATTTTATGTGGGTGGCTATTAGTGGTTTCAGATCAGAGTGAGGGATCAGACACGGTTCAAGATCACAGTTCAGGGCCTTCTTGGCAGCCCGATCAGCTCGTTCATTTCGTGGGCCTGCTAGCTAATGTTAGCAGGCCAACATTCACAATTTCAGTTTAAAGTCTATTTTGCAAGCCAAAATAGATTATTTTTCATATTTTCCCTTCTTGCCACATATCATTAAAAAGCTGATAATATAAATTATAAGCTTTCCACTGGTTCTAGAAATAGATGTGTAGACTGTATACAGCCAGACCCTATCGCTGCTGAAAGTAGTGAGTAGTTTATGTTGTACAGCCGGCAGTTCATGTGCTGCACATAATTGTGTAAAACACATGTTTTTCAAGTACATCTACTCAAATTAAAAGCATTAACAATCAAGCCAACGGTCAGGAGTAATTATTCTCCTTAATCGACATATATACTTTATAATATCATAGGTTGCCTGTACGTGGAGTTAGAAGCAATTAAAAAACACAAATTTACTCATTTTACCCAGTGATTGGCAACATGACAACGGGCTGCAAATTGCAGTGGCTGTGATAACCGTTTCCCAAAACCACTCGCATCCGTGCGGGGATGAGAATTTCTCGCCAATCAGCGGTTTTCCGACTTTTGGCGATATCACAGGAATGTGGGAAGCCTCCCTCACCATCCTCCGCTCAGTTGCTATGCACTCATTCGCAGTGACCCTACTTTTTATGTCTGACATGTTCTCATCCCTGACCTTGTTAACTTTAAACAAATTATATACCTAGCAGTGGAATTTAAAACCCTATTATATTTCCTTCGATTTTGCAAGCTGGTATTTACTCAGTCAGCTTTCAAATTTCAAGAAATTTCTTCTTATTGATCGCTTAGATTAAATTGTTAAGAAATAGCTTTGCCTCCGTCCCTTTTGTAATGAACGCGCACCGTCTAATTTGTGTTATCTGACACATGCTCCTCAATCTTTGCAGGTTGACGTAAGGAAACACAGCTACGATGATTGGTGTTTACTTCGCACCAGTTCTCGCTCGTAACTTTTCTCGCCTAGGTTTTAGTATGCTCAGGATGCCCACGGTAAGAAAAATAGCAATCAATTTGCTAGAGAGAAAACGTCACTCCTTAGACCTACGAGTAGTTTGCGAAAATAATGTACAAGTAGTCTAACTTAAGTACGGAACAATTTTTGTTATTCATTTCTCTTTGTACATGTGACACAGTACAATCTACAAACGTGCACATATTGGCTCACTGTGAGCGTGGCCCTGATAGTAATTTCAAGTGACAAGCTGTCCACCGTCACAGGGCTCAGTTAAAGGACAGTTAATAGCTATTATTGTATTGATCATCTTCGCCATTTTTGTGGGCTCGGGGAATCGGCCTGACTGTTTGAGACGAGACTGATTAAACCCGGACAGCCCGCTTCAGGGCAGTGGACTTGGAGAGAACTGCATGGAACTAGGCCTTTATACATTCACACAAATATTAACTGCTGCAATATGTTGAAATGGTTTGTTTCTAGAGGGTTCGTATTGGTTATAAAAAACTAAGAAGTGCAAACATTTGAAAATGCAAAAATAAAGTACTGAAAAGTCCTACAATTATACAAAAAGTATTATAAGCCATTAAAAATGATGGATGTCTTGGGGGGGGGGGCGGAAAGTTTTTTTTTTCTCAAAATGTTCATCTTGTTTCAAAACTGGCTCTTTATTTAGTTTTTTTTTTTTAAATTATTAAAAAAAAGAAAGTTCACCACATAACTTGCACTTTAAAGTATTTTTGTTGTTTTTGTTTATGTGCAGTATCTCTAGGTATGCATATGAATTTTTGTTTTGCAACCTGACCTTATTTCAAGGTTGAACACTTCTTTGAAAGGTGACATTTGCTGTCCTTTTGAAATAATATCTCAGGGTTACTGCAAACAGACAATTATTTTGGGCCAACCATGGCTGTCCTCCAAAGATAAAGGAATTTTGGAAAAGGATCAAAGGAAGTTTGAAAAAGGGTGAGAATCCTGTTCAAATGACACCTGGATTTCTAGGAATTTGGACATTTTTAATTGGATTCGTTGGGGTCGAAAAAGGTCTTTAAAAGAAACATGTTTAGTAGTTTGAATAGGAAATCGCTGATCACCTATTTGCTGCATTCTGTTCGCGCGTGTAATCTGTGTCATAAGTTAAGCGTAAGCTGTTATAGGTTGCACGTGGTAATCCATGGTTGTTTGCATATGCAATCTGTTAAATATAATCTGTATCATTATAGGTTGCACAGAGTGTTCAAGTTTTATAAATCGGGTGGGATTGTTGAATCAGTAAGAGCACTTATGTTGTGGGTTCAAACGACTTGCTGAGTCAAACCAATTACTTAGAAAATGTATACTTGTTGCTACCTAGCTTGACACTCGGCATTAATAAGACATGGCAAGAACTGATTTGCTCAATATGACTGAGTGGGATATCGGGTAATGGTGCCAGTTGCACTATAAAGTAGCTATGAGTGCGCACTGCCATAAGTCAACACCTGTCATGACGTAACCTCAGAAGTTGTTAGGACATAAGACCCCAACAAAGAAATAAACAATGGTTTATAATATACGCTGCTTGTTTCCAGGGAGAGCCTGTGACGCTACCACAGCAACCAGTGTGCCGCGTCTCCTGGTCGGCAGCTATGCTGTCCCTCTTCGGATTAAGCTTCTCTCTCTTCTCCTGCTCGCAACTACCTGACAGAAACGGCCACCTGGCTTCGAAATGATTAACTATCTAGCCTGGTTGTATGAGAAGGGTAGAGTGAAGCTCCTTCCTTCTCTACCCTACTACAAACTTTTAAATGAATTTCATCAAATATTTATAGGTCGTGTTGTTAAAATATAGCAACATTTTAGGCTTCAGCCACAATTACTGGGAAAATAAAACATATTGCTGGAACTGTAAGTTGCAGCAAAATTCTTTTAAATGTTACAAAAAGATTTATATGATCTCGTTTTGTTATTCCTTTAATCTAAGAATGCCATGGTTATGTTGGTTGTATTATAGGTAGACGTTCACCATTAAGTGAACGCACCCCAATAAATCGAGCTATAAGATTAAAGGCGCATAGTCCGATATAAGCATCACATTTTAAAAACCAAAACACTTACCTAGATTTGATATCTACATATCCAACTTATATAATGGTGTACTCACTAAGCATGTCTTCTTGCATACAATGGCATATTAAGCCAATTTAATAGAAGCTGTTATAGTGTCAGAATGTTGACGTACTTGCCAAAATGAATTTGATGTGTTTTCACTTCAAATATCTCCAAAGTTAGCTATTTTTAAAATAAAAGTTACTTCAAACTAATGTCGATTAATTCATTAAAGGGCCATTTAGACTTTTTTATCTCGACGTTAGACAGTGCAAGCATTGGCCAGAGTTCAACTATGTTGAACTTTAAAAGGTCAGCGCTTCCACGCCGGCAAATCGACGTTAGTGACCGTGTGTGTCAACGCATTCAGAGTTTCATGGCGAGGTTCCACGAGAAGGGTCCACAGCGACGAAAGGAGCAAAAACGGGTGACCACTGGGTCATATATACCCTTGCAGGATGAGTTTCCCATTCAGTAAGTAGTGATATTGGGTGATTTAAACAGAAATCAATGTAGATCAATTTAAAATATACTTCAAACAATTTAATCTGTGTAAAAGAAACATATATATGTGTAACAATGTCTGAACAAGAAAGTACTAAACAAATAATGGGATCTTTCCATAATTTGAGCCAATCAGAACTGTTCTTTTCGATTGCAAATGGCCACCCCTTATGGGGGCCGCCATTTGCAATAAAAAAAGAACACAACACATGATTATGATAATTGAAATAAATATCATTTTATAACAAAGTTAATGTATATTATCAAGTATTTCTCTTCTATAATCTATCAATAATGCGGAAAACTAATCCACTTCACTGAGTTCTCGCGAAGACGAGAATAGGAAAGTCTATTTCCGGCAAGTTCAAACGAGTTCAACCGTGGCTGGTTGGGTCGCTCCGTATAGCGCTGAATATGCTTATGCGTTCCACTCGTAGACTCCCCACCGTTTTGCGCTAACCGGCGTAAAGTTGACCATCACACGCCATCAAAAGTCTAAACAGCCCTTATGTTGATTTAATGTATTTAGTGCAGAAAGTTGCAGAAACCCAAAATCATCGGATTATGCAACTTTAATTGAATCTTGATTTAGACATACAGTATTAACTATCGTAGACTAATAATTGATCCAATTTTATATATAATTATTTTCTGCTGTATCAACCTTCACGAGAAAGAGTTCCTGATTATTGTATCTGCTGGTCAGTGTTGGCACTTTCTAAGTAGCTAATCCACCCGTCCCTTCTGGATTGTTAAAGTCGCCCAGTATTGACCAATTTCATATGACGTCAGTATGTGTATTTAGGTCAGTGCGTGCGCTGCTTGGCTGCAGGACAACATCCGCTCACTGCAAACTCAATGGTTATGAGCTCAGAATATCCCAACTTTCCCTATTATCTCTGTTTTTAATACTTTCAGAGAAAATTGCCCTTAAGTTAAATTAAATACTTCAGATCTTCCTCTTCAATCGCGCATTAATATATTTTTAATCGACTCAGTGAAATTTTGCTAAAATGCTCTGCATAGACATAGCATTGCTGCAGCACAAATCAATGCAGTGTTTACCCTTCGTGGGCAGGTCAGCAAACTCAGTGCATTGTCAATGGTCGTAAGCAATCTTCTTACATAAAAAGTGAAATATCTCTAAAACTACACCACTTAGACACAAATCGCTTAGAACACATATAGAAAACATATTTAACGAATAGATTATCTTAAATTCATAAGATTAGGGTTCTGCATTTCTATTAATTTTGAATAAAACCTACGTTTTGCACTACGTGTACCGGCAAACTCAATGCATTGTCAATGGCAGTGATCAATCTTCATACAGAAAAAGTGAAATATCTCTCAAACCACACCACTTACACACAATCCGCTTGGAACACAGGTAGAAAACAATCACCGAATAGATTATATTAGATTTATATGGTTCCGGTTCATTATTTCTATTAATTTTGAATAAAACAAACGTTTTGCACTGCGCGTACCGGCAAACTCAGTGGCAGTGTGCATTCCTTCTGCAGCCGAGCTGCGCGCGCATACACAATGTTTATAAACATTGAAATAGGTCTATAGATCACACACATGAGCTATGCTCTCCGAGCACACGGTTTCTTCTATTAAAAAAAAAAAATTCAGTTTATACAACCGAATATATGGAGGGAGGGGGCGCGGGGAGTGCTGAGGTCTGTGCTCTTGTGCATTGTATGAATGATGTCACGGGTGGGATTCCCTCATCACATGAATTTAGAGGGATGACCCACAGACCGGGGAGCCCCTCTAGGTTGCCTTACACCTTAGCCATCTTGACATTGTCCTCAGCACTATCCCTCCACATATTCAGTTCCATGAGTTGAAAAGGTGTGCTTGGAGAGCATTTGTCATTTTGTGGGATCCCTTTTAAATGAGTGCTTGCGGTGGGATTTGTTTTCCTTTGACATATCCCATTGGTAAAGAATGCAAAAAACAAAGATGGCGGCCACATAAAGTCAGTTAATCTACATGATTTAATAAATTATTCACCCCAAAAGTAGCTGGCTATGAGAACTAAGTGTTTTAACTATATTTAGCACTTTACATTGCAAATTATGACACACAGTTGTCTAGCAGCCCTGTTGATGCTGCTGGATTAAAGTTGCATGGTCCGATGAAATATAATTTTGTCAAAATTAAAACTACTTACATTTGATCCGATATATCCAACTTAGATACTGGTGTATTAGCTAATGATTTGGGACAGCATATACAGAATAACCAGTGAATTTATAACCTCACCCCTTTGGACACTCACTTTGAAACACCCATTAAGCAGGGAGGCCATTAATCAATTAGGCCAATCTCGTGACCTCATTAGCCTCCCCGGACCAAGTAGACCAACTGTGCAGGGCCATAGAGGGGAAGGGGAAATGAGGTGGATGTTTCCCCCTCCCCTCCATGTTGGATATTCAATGCTGTTTGGTCAATTCTAAAAATACAGGGATGAAAGATTCTTCAGGATCGGTGCTGTGACTAATACAGCACTGACCAAACTTAGATTGTTTAGAATGTCAACTCCAATAGTAAGATCGCCGATAGACCAGTGCTTCGGCGCTGACAAATGTCATATTCAGATGAATAAATACTTTACCAAAAAAAAAAACCCCAAAAAACCGGAAACTGCAACACCGGCCATATAATTAAACATAAGAGTGAACACCAAAATCCGTACCGGATACAGATAACCCGTATCACGTGGCAGGTCTGGACATGGGCTTACCGTACATTATGGGGCTATCACACTATGGCATATGGCATTAGCGTATGCCGGCGTATGCGGTTTTCGAC
The DNA here is from genome assembly GCA_030323885.1 of Branchipolynoe longqiensis. Classification (NCBI taxonomy): domain Eukaryota; kingdom Metazoa; phylum Annelida; class Polychaeta; order Phyllodocida; family Polynoidae; genus Branchipolynoe; species Branchipolynoe longqiensis. Next base: position 19,356,277 of record CM059199.1, on the reverse strand, counting down.
ATATTCGCCATCATACGCTACTCATAGGTTGGGCATTCGCCGTATATGCTCGTCATACGCTGTCTTACGCCCGTCCGTCCAACAATTTTTGTGCATGCTCAAAATGTTCAGCGTATGGCAGCGTGTGCTCACGCACTAGACGTACGCTATGCATACGCCGGCATAGGTTACTCATAGGTTAGGGGTACATCGGCATAGGTAATGGGGCTGTCACACTACGGCGTATGGTGTAGGCATATGTCGGAATAAGCGGTTTGCGTCATATACGCTACGCATAGGTCGGGCATACGCCATATACGCTTGGCATATGCCGTCATACGCCTTCTTACGCGTGTCCGTCCTAAAATGCTTGTGCATGCTCAAAATTGTTAGCGCATGGCAGTGTATTGCTCTAACGCTGCGCATACGCTAGACGTCCGCTTTGCATAGGTTATGCATAGGTTAGGGGTACACTGGCATAGGTTATGCGCATGCTAAAACCGCACCTTCGGCGTATCTCTAGCGTATGTCGCATACGCCTAACCTACATATAGCGTGTTCGAGAGTACTCCTAGCGTATATAAAGTGTATACAAAGTGTATGCAAAGCGTATGCCCAACCTATGGTCACGGTATATAAAGGCGCCATACGGCTTCTTCTGTCAGTCCTGCTCTGCTGCTCAGACAGGATGGATGTCCAGGCAATCCAAATACACTTCCAGCATCAGGACAGAATTGCCCTTTATCAGCATGAGCTATGTCTCTACCTCATGGTTCTTCTGGCGGCCCGTCTCCAGAGGAGAAGGAGGAGGCAGCGACAGACCCTGGATTGGGAGGCGGCCACAGTTTGGCTTGTACGACAAGCTAATGGTCGAGCTCCGCAGCGAGGACATCGCGTCGTTCGTGAACTTCATGTAGATGCCTCCCCAGTTGTTCGACGAGATTGTGGTGCGAGTGGGACCGGGGATTGAAAAAAAAATGCACCACATTCCAAGTGCAGCTCGAGCCTGCGCTGTAGATCGCACTTACTCTGCGGCACCTGGCATCTGGCACCAAATACTCGTCCATGAAGTTTGGGTGGAGGGTCCCCCACAACACACAGTCGCTCATAGTGCGTGAAGTCTGTCAGGCCATCATCGACAAGTACATGGACGATGTCATGACGTGTCCGACGACTCCAGAAGGATGGCGTGCCATCGCGGACCTATTCTTAGAGAAGTGGAACTTCCCCCATACCTGTGGCGCTCTGGATGGGAAGCACATCGCCTGTCGGTGCCCTCCAAAGAGTGGGTCGCTCTACTACAACTACAATGAGTTTTACTCCGTGGTCCTGTTGGCACTAGTAGACGCGGACTACAAGTTTATCTGGGCAGATCTTGGGGGTTTGGGCTCTGCGTCTGATGGCCATATCTACAACGACTCCGAGCTGAAGGCGGGCACTGAAGGTGGCACCATCGGCTTTCCGCACCCTGAACCGATCATGTACGGCCAGAAGGATGTGCCATATTTTCTCATCGGTGACGATGCCTTCGCCCTGCGGCCGACCATGATGAAGCTGTACGGCAAGAGGGGTATTGATACCCAGACGGCCACCCACCCCCGACCTCGGAGAGATACCATACGCTTTCCATATGCCACGCATAGGTCGCACATATGCTGCTCATAGGTCGTGCATAGGTTATGCATATGCTGCTCATACGCTCATATGCTAGGCATAGGTCGCTCATGACGTATACGCTCAACTTTTTGTTGTTGGTCCATTAGTTGTTTAAGCAGGGGAAATTTCAGTCATAGACGACTGGTCTTCCTCATTCCACTGCTGGTCGATAGAAAGTCCGAGCCTACACTTTTACCGACCCAAGGGATTTTTAACCTCCCACACCACATAGACATGGTATGAGAGCAACCGGCCTTTGATGACGCTGTAAGTTATACACAGTGGTGGAAATCCAAATTGGCAGAGCAGGCGGCCCGGGTAATCGAACCGCCGACCCTCAGATTAGGAGTCTGACCTAGAAAAAAGTCAGACACTCTAACCACTCCGCCACAGAGAATGCCACTCATAACCGTCAAAACAAATCACAGTACGCCGCGCATAGGTCGGGTTACGCTTTGAATACACCGTCATAGGATAGGGGTAGGTTACGCATAGGTTACGCATACGCTCCAAAAGACACCAGAGTGCACAAAGGTCACCATACGTCATCCCACAACATTTTCCACATTTTTGCGGTAGGTTTTACATACGCCGCCGCCATACGCCGTAATGTGAAAGGGCCTTTAGGCGTACGTTGCACCGACACCCTCGGGGTGTCTCTGGCGTACTCACAACGTTCTGTAATGGGGCTGTCACACTATGGCATATGGCGTTAGCGTATGCCAGCGTATGTGGTTTTCGACCCATACACCGTCATACGCTATGCATAGGTTAGGCATTGGTTGGGCGTACGCTGTATACGCTCGTCATACGCCGTCTTTACACCCGTCCATTCAAAAATTTTGTGCATGCTCAAAATTTTCAGCATATGGCTCATACGCTAGATGTACGCTATGCATACACCGGCATAAGTTATGCATAGGTTAGGGGTACGTCGGCATAGGTGACTCATACACTGGTCCTGTAGCCTCCAACCGTCCCAATATGCCGAGTATACGTCGTCATATGCTTTGCATACGTTGATATACGGTGGGGATATGGTAGCCATACGCCAGGCATACGCTACGCATACTTTACTGGAGTGCAAAAAGGTTGGCGTATCTCGACCTATTCTCATTTTCAAATTATTGCACCACGTTACGCATACGCCGCCGCCATACGCCGTAGTGTGACAGCCCCATCAGTCAACTTGGACCATGGCTCGTTCCCGTCCTGATATGACGCTAGGACGTAGACCAACAACAAACAAACAAACGTTCAGTTTTCAACGCTGCTGCCCTTTTTATGTTTAGGCCCCTATGCACTAGTTGGTTGGGTCTCCGCTTTCTACATTCGTACATTGTACCAGAGAGCGTGTATACAGATGAGAGGGACAACTCCCATACTACACAATGTAACAGCTGCCGACTCTGGTGCTCCAAGTGGTGGTTGTTGAACAGTTTACGCATATGGGCAAACTCAAGGCATTGTCAATGGCAGTGAGCAATCTTCATACAGAAAACGTTAAATATCTCTAAAACTACAACACCTAGAAACAAACTGATTGGAATACAAATAGAAAACATGTTTACCAACAAGATTATATTAAATTGATATGGTTAGGGTTCTGGATTTCTATTAATTTGGAATAAAACTGACGTTTTTCACTACGCCTACGGCAAACTCAAGGCATTGTCAATGGTCGTGTGCAATCTTCCTACAGAAAAAGTGAAATATCTCTAAAACTACACCAAATAGAAACAAGCCGCTTAGTACACATATAGAAAACATGTTTACCAACAAGATTATATTAAATTGATATGGTTAGGGTTCTGGATTTCTATTAATTTGGAATAAAACTGACATTTTTCACTACGCGTACGGCAAACTCAAGGCATTGTCAATGGTCGTGTGCAATCTTCCTACAGAAAAAGTGAAATATCTCTAAAACTACACCAAATAGAAACAAGCCGCTTAGTACACATATAGAAAACATGTTTACCAACAAGATTATATTAAATTGATATGGTTAGGGTTCTGGATTTCTATTAATCTTTTAAGAAAATTAAAGTTTTGCACTGAGCGTACCGGCAAACTCAAGGCTTGTTCAACAATAACCGCCAGGATCGCCACTGCAGTCTGTGTTACATATTTTCGCAGGAGTTGTCCCTCTCATCTGTTTATATACACGCTCTCTGATTGTACCAAAGACATTCGAACATTCTCTGATTGGAGGCCTACCAAATACATTGGGAGCATTCGACTGGGCCCTTTCTATCCGGATGGATCGGATGGAGCCACATACGGTATATGAACCCACTTCCGTCCCAGTTGTTCAGAAATATTTTGATGTTCGGATAGAGAGGCCCAGTCGAATGCCCCCATATGTCTTTGATTGTACTATTGTACTACCTCTTTCGTCACTGTTTATCCTTCTCCGCCAGCGAAAGTGGAAAAGATTTAGCAGTAGCAGCTTGCGTCACTGACCTTAGATGTTGCCAAGACGTAAAACTCCAATAACCAACCAACCAAGCTTGAGTCACCCATTTGTGAGCGCAGATCGCTCAGCGTGGCCGGCCGTGAACGCGCGCATCGCGTGCAGCCCCGCAGTGTCGGCTTTGTGCAGACGAGGTTTTGTTTTTATATGTCTGTGACGTTAGATTTACAAGCATCCCATAATGACGGTATGTGAATCGCACATTCCACGTTCTAAATGTTTATTGTCAGGCTGTGTGGGGAGAGGAATAAATAATGCACGCTTTATGTTAATGATCGACTGCATGGCCAAGTTGTTGTCAATTTAGAGCAGATTCGTTTAAATAATGAAAATGGTTTCTCACTTTCTGTCAGCACTCACTACTCACTGTGAGTGACATTTTGATTGTCAATGGCAATGCCGTTTCAGTGCACAATGAACCTTCTGTTTGCATGGTGACGAGCATGTATAATATTATTCAGTTGCCCACAATTGATGAGTTATGTGTCCTACTTAATAAATAAACACAATCACTGAATCACCATCACTACTAGTACTACTACTGTGTACTAGCAATACTAATTACTAGTACTATAGTAGTACTATAGACTAGTACTAGTTAGTCTAGACTAGTACTAGGCACCTAGTAGGGTTAGGCCAAATACCCTATAATACTAGTATTATAGGGTCTTTGGCCTAGGCTAATAGTAAAACCAATATTACTATACTACTACACCCCACCCTCTACTGCTCTAGTACTCATATTCATTAATGACTTTCCCTTGGTAACAAATGAGGCCATGTTCAGACTGTTTGCTGATGATGCGGCCCTCACAGTCCATAGCCCAAACATTGAAGCTGCAGCAGAGGTAGTTGAGGATGTACTAGTTAAGGTTAACATCTGGTGTAAGGAAAATAAACATGAGCGAGAATACAGCCCTGTTACTATATATAGCCACTATTTTTCCAATAATTGACTACAATGATTTAATATACGGACTGCTGACAAAAGAACAAGAACACAAATTACAGAGGATTCCAAACAGGGCACTTAGAACTGTCTATAGAGGAAAAATCCTGTCTGTAAAGGAAATGCATGCTAGCTACCTTGGCCAAAGGAGGGACACACATCCTCACTCTCATGTATAAAAGAACTAATGATAAACAATATGTTGACCATACAAACAGAGTAACCAGATAGAGCGATGCTACACTTCTAAAAATACCCAAGCCACTAACAAACAAGCTGACTAAAGCACCAAATTACAGAGGTGGCACATTATGGAATAAACTTCCAGTGAGGACAAGACAGTCCACAAGTCTCCTTGAATTAAAAAACTTAATGAAAATACAACAGGCCTGTCAGACCTCTACACAGTTATAGGTACTCTAAAGGCCATCCTTGCCCGGACCCTTGTACATACATATGTATAAATGTTCTCAAATGCACTACACAGCCCTGCATGCTGATCCCCTTCCCACCCCTACCCCACCCCTACTACACCTTCCTTCAAAACCGGTTACCTAACATTTTTCTTGAATTTGACATAAAACCTGTCTGATGTAAGTCCCCACTGCAATCTCAGACTTACGATCCCATCATTGGGCCACACAATACGGAACACCTGTGACAGGATTAAAAAATGGGCAGGTTTGCATTTGGTATTGGTGATTGGATTTACTGATTTGCATATTTACAATATAATGTATATATGTGTATTGGAGATATGTTATATCTTTTGAAAAAAGAAGAGAAAGACAAAGAAGAAAGAAGTGTTTAAAGACAATTCTAGAATCATGCAATACCATGTGATGCATACTCACCAAGTGCATAATACATATGTTGAACTGAAATTGTATGTAGTTATTATTGCAACTAATAGTCCATTTATATTATGTTTCTATTATCGAACAGGATTTTCATGTGGTTATTATTGCAACTGATATTGTCATTTATGTACCAACAAATTGTAATGAACGGCTGGAAGACCAGTGCTCTGGCGCTGACAAAAGACATTATTTGCTGAATAAAATACATTTAGTAAAAAAGAAAAGGGTCTACTCGTAGTCCTAGTAGTAGGCATACTAATAAATTAAATAAATTGTTAATCACCAGCCATAATCATATTTATATATCGTATTTTACGGCTAGGTCTATGTAGTGTTCAGTTTGTATTGGTAACTTGGTATATCAGAGATTTATATAACTTATAAGGTCCGCTTACAGTTGTTGATATGCATTTACTCATTATATGTCTATGAGGCTCTATTAGTTTATGTCCTTGAGCTAGCCAATCTCCAGGGTTTTAGGGCTTGTCGAAAATTCAAAATTCAAGTCCAAAATGTAGTTTGAGTAATAACAGGATAGTGTGGAATATGACAGTGATCCGATGTGCTACTTCGACTATTCTGCATTGTGCAGTACTCAACGTTAAAGCCGTATAGTCTGATGAAAACATCAAATTTTCCAAACCAAAACGATTATCTAGATTTGATTCTAAATGTCTAACTTAGATACTGGGACACTTATTAAGCATTTGTTGCCACATAAAGGGAATACTGAGGTAATTTAATAGAAGCTGTTACTCTCGAAGCCTATATATGGTGTCAGAATTTTGGCATGCTTGATCAAATTAATCTAGCATGTTTGCACTTCAAATATCTCAAAAGTTAGTCAATTAAAATAAATGTACATTATCAGTTCTGCCTGCTAACAACCTGCCTCGTTTGTCTGAGTGGGACCACGTATCATTCTCAATGTTAAGATAAGGCTGGTTTTCAGTTCCAGTTGCCATGGCTATTAACAAGGCTGCTTGTCTGGGTGGTCATCATGCCTCCCATCCAGTGCATACTAATTGACGGTACGTGCATTTCTGTTTAATTCTAACATAGATGAATTTCTGTCAGTGGTCTACCATTTTACAGAAATATCCCCAAAGTAATTGTCTAATAGTGCATTTCTATATACAGTAAAACCTCTCTAAATCGCCCGACCTTGGGACCGACTTTAAATGGTCCATTTAGGGAGGTGGTCAGCTTGGGGAGTTAGAATATGGTTATAATGGTATTGTTGGGACCCAAATAAAGCGGTCGATATAGGGGAGTGGTCGATCTGTGGAGGTGGTCGGATAGGGAGGTTTTACTGTACAGACGTATTCATAGACATTTTGAGCTTGATACAGTCATAGGTGAACACATTTAATATCAAGTCCATCTTTCACTATGCCAATCTAAATTTAAGACAAATTAAGTTGATAATCTAAGCTGAGAATGCAGACAATTTTCACAAATCCCATATGGTTAGATCGTTTGTGATCCCGCTGTATTTACAAATGGGGTGGGGGTGGGGTAGTGGGCTCTAGGTGTAGCTTAGTACTTATTTCCTATGCTTAAAGCAATTCTATTTTTTTTTAATTTCTGTATTATATTCAGTAAGTATTAATTGTGGTTGCCCCCCTTGCTTAGATTAGGTTTTATTCAACCAAGAAACTGCTCAAATAAACGCTAGTTTTGTTGTTTTTCCTATACAATTTTCATGGATAACTAACATAACAAAGTTTATGTTTAAATATTCATAATTGTATCCTTATGGATAGATAGACAAAATAATATATTTAATTGTTTAAGTCACCATTGTTTGCACATGGCTATTACCGCTACCACCGCCGTTGTCATCGTCATCGTCGTTGTCATCATCATCACCACAATTTGGTAACCATCATCAGCGTTATTCTATTTAAGGGTCATCCAACATTTTCATCATTTTCACAATCGTACACAGTATGCGATGGAGGACAGGGATGAACTGATAAACTGAAACCACTGCCGTGTACTACTCTGTGATCTAGGGGCAGTTCTTCAAAGATGGTACTTTTGACAATGTTGAATGTTTTGGATGAGCACTATAATGTTGTTATTACTATTGTTATTAGTGCCCGGCTATGCACAGCATCTGCAGGGAGGAATCTGCCAGGGAAACAACCTGGAGGATTTCATGGTGCCACGCTTGCGTTGCGCCGACGAGTGCACAAGCCGCTCCCACTGCGCTGGCTTCGTGTACCACCTGTCGTCTTTGAAAGCATGGCATACCAAGCCCTGCCTTCTCAAGAGCTCCATGTGTGATGTGCCCTTGAAAGTGGCCGGCATCGATGCTGGCAGTTACTACAAGACCAGCATCGCTGGTGAGCTTGGATGGGTTGTAGCTGACCCTTCGTCCTTCCCTCCCCTTGTTAACCTCCTGACTCCTGTCAGTTGCTACAAGACCAGCATCGCTGGTGAGCTTGGATGGGGTGTAGCTGACCCTTCGTCCTTCCCTCCGCTTGTTAACCTCCTGCCTCCTGCCAGTTACTACAAGACCAGCATCGCTGGTGAGCTTGGATGGCTTGTAGCTGACCCTTCGTCCTTCCATCCCCTTGTTAGCCTCCTGACTCCTGTCAGTTGCTACAAGACCAGCATCACTGGTGAGCTTGGATGGGGTGTAGCTGACCCTTCGTCTTTCACTCCCCTTGACCCACCTCTCTCCCACCCTCCCTCCCCTTTTCCTCCCTTCCTCCTTCCTCCCTCTCTGAACTCCTTCCTCTTTCCACTCCTTCTTTCCCTCCACTGCACCCTCCTTCCTTCCGCCCTATCTCCCTCCATGTTTCCCTCCATGCCTCCCTCTCTCCCTCCATCCATTCATCCATCCATCAATCCATCCGCCCGTTCCTCTACCATCCTTCCGCCCTCTCCCCCTTCCCTTCGTCCTTCCCCCCCCCCCCCCTCTCCCTCCTTCCCTGCCTGCGTCCGTCCGTTCCTCCCTCTGTCCTGGCCGGCCCCTTCCATCCATCCCTCCACCAGTCCTTGTTATGTTTAGCTCTAAAAGTCCACTTTGTTCAGCAGAACACTTTCCATTAGTGTTCAAGTTAATAATTTTAGTATCTCGTCACGTGTTTCTGAGAGTGAGAATGTCAGTGCAATTCAGAGTGCGAGAAAGAGAGAAGGAGAAGGTAGTTATGCAAGGTTTTCCATTGTTTTTTTAACAGAACATACCATAACAGATGATGGAGACGGAAAGTGAGCCGCCACACACAATTGTTCTTTCCACTACCAACAGAGCAGTGGCTTGGTTTGTTTGTATTACATTCTGGCAATATCTAAGGTCATATCAGGGTGGGTATCGACTACAACTAAGTACAAGTGACAATGCACACTCATAGCGCTTTTATAATGCTGCCTCATTGGGAGACCAGGCCACCGGCACCATGACCCGATACCACTCAGTCGCATTATCCCACGGATGAAAGATCTCCGCGATTTCGCGCATTTTCGCGATTTTGATAATCCCCAATTAACATTTACAAGATGTCGTTGGCCAATGTTGCACAACAATCTCACAACACTCAGCATACACCAATGCACTCCTGCACAATACTCCCCAAGTCCTGATGTAATAGTCTGTAATTACAGATCTTGTGGAATGGAGCTAAGATAGTGCTAGGAGAGTAGGCCTATTTGATGAAACCCGACTTTCGGGAATTTTCCGCGATTCCCGGGCAGTGCTAAATCTATAGGAGAAGAGATCTCCGTTTTCACAAAATTTCACCATCGGTTTCCCTTCATTTAATAATAATTAACAGGATAATGTATTATTGATTATTAATGAATATAAATAATGTTCCAATAAAAGGTTATTGCAACAACATTATTTACAGATAACATCACCATATATTTCCGCTATTTGTGCTGGAGACCATATTCATTCCTGTTATTTCTGAGCTAACCAGTCCTTCCCCTATCTTAATAATGCCAATCGACCGGCTAGATAGCAACAAGTATACAATTTGAAAGTCATTTGACCTGGCTGGGTTTCAAACTCCTGCTTCACCAATTTTTTTAATTTTTTTTTTTTTTATTGATACAGTATTTATTCTGCCCATAGAGCGTAAGCTCTGGTGAGGGTGCTTGTTTTCAACGCTGGACAGCTGTGAGGAATGTTATGGTGTATGCCCAGGTTCCGGTTCCGGGTTGGTATCCGGGACATCCACCAGCATTTATTTAAGTAGTTAATATCTATGTTAGTTTTTTTGTTTTTTGGGGGGAGTATAATTTCCTATCATATAACTAATATCGTAGCCTGGTATGTACATCTAGTGAGATGGTAATCGGCTTGTAGATGAGGACGTGTTCCCAGAATTTGTTTGTTTTGTTTGCAGCTTTCCTTTCACTTGTGCCCTGTCCCTAGTTCGTGCCTAGATGTGCCAGAACACATCCATACTCTTCGGCACTGTGACCAGGTGGGTCAGCTGCGGTGTTAAATTGTTAACCATAGTTCTAATGGCATTGACCCTGACTTTTGGTTTTACCACCTTCCTTTCACCTGTGCCATGTCCCCAGTTGGTACCTGGGTGCGGCAGAACACACCCGTATCCTTATTATGCCACCACATCTGGTTTGAGTGGGTTTGGGAATGGAAATCCTTTATAAAGCTTTTTCCAGAAAGTGGATAGGGTGGCTGAATAAGGTGAGCATATCTGCCTCCTGTTTTGTAGGTCGTGGGATTTGAGGCCCCAGCTTAGTTTTATTTCTTTTTCTTGAAGATTTATACTGGATAAGTCTGAATAGACTTGTTTTCACCATTAGACAGTTTGTTGATAGAAAGCCCAAGCCTACACTTTTACAGACCGAAGGGCTTTTTAACCTCCCACACCACATAGACATGGTATGAGAGCAACCGGCCTTTGATGACGCTGTAAGTTATACACAGCAGTGGATATCCAAATTGGCAGAGGTGGGGGGCATGGGGAATCGAACCACCGACCTTCAGATTAGGAGTTTGACCTAGAAAAAAGTCAGACCCTCTAACCACTCTGCCACAGAGAACACCACACTCAAATCAATGACTTAAAAATTGATAATTGTCGTTACTTGGCCCGGTATTTGGAATTACTATGAGAGCAGTGGAATGAAGAAGACCAATTGTCCATGATGGAAAATGCCCATGCTTAATCAATTCCCCCCCCCCCCCCCCCCAATACTGCAAAGTGAGCTGCCACTACACACACCATCACCCGACGTGGTGACCGAACCGGTAGAGCTCAGACTTCCCGTTTGGAAGGTTGGGAGTTTGAATCCCAGTTGAATCAAACCAATGACTTATAAAATTTATACTTGTCGCTACCTAGTCTGGCACTCAGTATTAATAGGATAGGATAAGGACTGGTTAGCATAGTATCAGGATAATGTGACTGTGGGATATCGGGTCAAAGTGCCATGCCACATGAGTGCATACTGTCACAAGTCAGTACCCATCCTGCTATGACTCTAGATGTTGCTAGGACGTAAAATATTTTGAAAAACCCAAATAACCCCACACAACATCAGTTCTTCAACTGACATCAGAGGGTCTGTTGTATTCAGTGGGTATTGTCATGTCTCCGTTGTAGGCTATCTGTGTGTGGGTTGGCGCTATGACCTTTGACACAGCGTGACCCCTGCGTAAATGCGTAATCAGACTGCTCCGTCTCTTCATCACCTGTTGCTGTTCGTGTCCTCGCATCGTTCACTGGTAATAATTGCTAATTAACAGCCTGTTCTGGGATCCTGATAGTTGTCGGATACGTGCAAGGTGCGGCTGGAGACTGCCCAGGCAATGGCTTGATGGAACTCTTTGCTTCGCGGAAAGAGTGTGGCAGGAACTGTGATACCATGCTAAACTGCGTGGGGTTCACATTCTTCCGCCCGATATTGAAGGAGTGGAACAGCTTCAAATGTTTCCTGAAGAGCAAGATGTGCGCGAAACCTCGAAATCTCCTTGGTGTGCATGTTTCAACTTACAACAAAAAAAGTAAGACTTTTTAAACTCCTTCTACCTCTATGCCTTCAAACCCAACTGGTCTCTGCCACGTCTCCCAATATATCTGAAAGGATTCCTTAGAACTATCCTCATATTAGCTGCATGTCGTTATGAACACTCAATAATACAAATAATTATGTCCTTTGAAATAGTGTGCTGTCTAATAGCTATAAACAATGATTGTACACAATTTGAATTCAAATAACCAAAATTAGTAGAGCTAGTCATTGACAGGTTAGTCACCAGAACAATTGTCCACTCAATGTTTATATACAACCACCTCATAGTCAGAAACCACATGGTGACACTCGGCAAATATCCAGGTTGGTCGGCGCAGGAGAGCACATCAACAACGCAAAATCCTTAAATAGGACACCTGCTCCAAAGACGGGTGGGGAGAGGGGATGGAGTCTTAATTGCCAACAGACTGGTTCGTCCTGTTGCTGAGACTAGGCCGTACATGTATTTCATGTGTACTGCCTGCATTATACAGACTACACCTCTTAGTGTTTGGGGCTGTACAAAAAGAACTTTTCATGCACTACGCTCAATGCACGGTGTATGTTAAAGTTGCATAGTCCGATGGTTTTGAGCTTCTGTAATTTTCTGAGGTAACTAGAGTAGACTGTTCGTTATAATCTACCTTAGTTTAATTTGAAGGAATTTCTATTTTAAGTGGCTAACTTTTGAGATATTTGAAGTGCAAACATGCCAAATTAATTTAGGCAAGCACACCAAAAGACTGACACCATAGGCTTTTGCAGTACCAGGTTCTAATACATTGCCTTATACCCCTGTCACACTACGACGGAAGAGCCAACATAAGCCTGGCGTAGGTCACTTTTGGTCATTATGTTGAGGTACGTTGGGTTACGTTATGATGACGTCAGAATGACGTTAGACCGACGTTGAGATATGTCACGTTACATCGTGTTACGTCGGCGCGCGTCAAGGTTTTGAACATGTTCAAAACTTTCGACGTAACTCCAATGTAAGGGTTTACGTTCGCCGTATGTTCGCCGTAAGTTCTGTACGCGTTAGACAGACGTTATTAAAATGCTGGTCACTACATTGCACTATGTTGACCCACATTAAAGCCGGTGGAAACGTCCACACAGTGTAATGGGAATGTCAGGAGAACGTATGCCGAACGTATGTCCAACGTACATTCAATGTTTCGCCAACGTTTCATGACGTAAGTAACGTAAGGTAACATAAAGCAAAGTAGTTCTGGCGATCGAATAACGTTAATAACGTACGGTCAGCGTAATTACATTGTCCTCTCTCATTGAACGATGCTATCACTATGCTTTACTGACGTTACGCTCTCATCAACTACGCTGCATCCACATTCAACTTGTTCTGAAATTTGCATACTACACCGAGAAGTTCTACGTTTTTCATGTTCTCCCTATGCTGACGTCGTTACGTCATAGTGTGACAGGGCCTTTATAGTAGTTCCCTCTATGTGGCGACAAATCCTTAATAAGTGCACCAGTATCTAAGTTAAATATGTTGAAACAAATCTAGATAAGTGCTCTGGTTTGGAAAATTTAATGTTTTCATCGGACTATGCAATTTTAACATCACTCAGTGATGGGCTCTGTGATGACGTGACACAAAGATAATGTCCATGCTGACGTCACCCAGCGATATTCTTGATGTGCTCTATGTTGACGTCACTCATTGATATGCTCTATGCTGACATCATTCAGTGATGTGCTGTGCTCTGTGCTGACGTTTCTCATTGATGTGCTCTATGCTGGTTCTATGATGACATAGAGTCATAACAAAAATCACAATACCATAAGCATGCAGGCAGACACCACAACTTATTGGGAACAGGCAAAAACATGTAATACAAAAATCACAATTGTGAATCCTACAAATGTGTACAATAGATCGTTAATAATGATGAAAAAACTGTTAGAAGAAACAGATCTCAAATAATTGAGTGTAGAATTGGTCATAAAGTATCAACACGTGATCGATTGTAAAGCCAACAAATCCAAATCCCCGAATCCATAAATGTGCATATATCCAGATATAGACATGTACTAAAATCAGTACTAGACCCTGATGCAATCAACCTAGCCTGTGTATGTGGCATTTCACCTGTGCTGGTGAGTGCTGGTGGAGCGGGACATAGCTCATGCGGTAGCATGTCCACCTCTGAAGGTGTCGGTCATCGGATCGATCCTGCTCAGTGGACCCATTTGCAGTTTGGGCTATTTTCCATTCCAACCAGTGGTCCACAACTGGTTCATCAAAGACTGGTATGTGCTGTCCTGTCTCTGGGAAAGTGCATATAAAAGACACCTTGCTGCTTATCGGAAAGAGTAGCCTATGTGGTGGCAGCAGGTATACTCCAAAGCAATATCAGAATGACCATATGTTTGACGTCCAATAGCCGACGATAAAAATCAATATGCTCTAGAAGCATCGTTAAAAAATAACAAGCTTTACCTTTTTTGGTGACTGCTCCTCACTACAGTGACACTGCTTGTGGTAAGTTTGCTGGTTGGTTGCTGCCACCTGAGCCCATCGCCCGTCCTCCCACTGTCTACACCCGCAGCCCGCCTTACTGCCGCCGTGCCCCGTCGTCCCTCTGGTTCCAGATGAGGTCGTCACTGTCAATGACAGCACCCCGACCACCGTGGTGCTGGAGGTGACGCCCCGCTTCCCACCCGCCACCTACGTGCTCGAGTTCTCGGACCACCTGGAGGACGGCTACGTGCGGGGCCAGTTCCTCGAGCCGGGCCTGGCCGCCGACAGTCCGCGGTTCACTGTCACACAAACCGGCCTGCTGCCTATGACCAACTACACGTTCCGCATCGTGCCCTACCAGGGCAACGTCCGCGGGGAGCCATACAGCACCGTCACTGCATTCACACGTCAGTTGTATTCATTTTAGATGGATTGTTGTTAGATTAAAGTTGTTTCTATTAAATCTTTAAACAGTTTTCGAATTTTGTTCCCATTGTCTTTTTATATGTAATTTCTGTCTAGGGTAAATCACATTTTTCTTTATAGATTTTGCTTTGTAAAATTGATATATTTCTTATTTATTGTCTGTGTGCTTGTCACTGAATGCCCTGTCTGTGATTGTCACTGAAGTACATCTCTATGGGCATGTCACGGAGTGACCCATCTATGTGCATGTCATTGAGTGACTTGACATTGGGCATGTCACAGAGTGACCTATCTATGTGTATGTCACAGTGACCTGCCTATGGGCATGTCACAGAGTGACCCATCTATTTGCATGTCGTTGAGTGACTTGACAATGGGAATGTCACTTAAGTGACCTGACAGTGGGCATGTCACCGAGTGACCTGTCCATATGCATGTCACAGTGACCTGTCTGCATGTAACAGTGACCTGTCTGTGCATGTCACAGAGTGACCCATCTATGTGCATTTCACAGTGACCTGTCTATGTGCATGTCAGAGTGACCTATCTGTGCATGTCGCAGAGTGACCCAGCTATGGGAATGTCACAGAGTAACTCATCTATATGCATGTCACAGTGCCCTGATTACGGGCATGTCACAGAGTGACCATTTATGTGCATGTCACAGAGTGACCTGCCTAGGTACATCTCACAATGCCCTGTTTGGGAATGTCACAGACTGACCCATCTATGTGCATGTCACAGAGTGACCTGTCGATGGGCGTGTTATGGAGGAAGTCCGGGCTAACGCGCGTTCCTGCTGTTTCCCTTCTAGTCCTGCCGTCGTTGCCGAGTGCCCCCGAGTACGTGTCGGGCACGACGACCAGCCTCACTGTGAACTTCGTGCTGTCCCAGCCACCGGCCGACGTGTACGTGCTGGAATACGCCGAGAACGTGACCACTTTCTACGAGGAGGGCAAGAGGGTGTCCCGCCCGGCCGGGCCGGACGCCCGCCTCACCCAGACCGGGCTGCGGCCGGACACCGCCTACCGGCTGAGGCTGGTGCCGCTACTGGAGGGCGTCAGGGGGTGGGCGTCCGACACACTCGTCGTCTCCACAGGCAAGTGTGGCCGGGTGGGCAGCACCTCCCGGCCGGGTTGACAGGGGATCCTGGTATCCCAGGCCTCAAGCACCATATTGGATAATTATTTTTTAATATATATATTTTTGGAGGCAGTTGATGTATCCTTAAAAATAGTTGATCGCACATTCTGTATGATGTATTTTGCAATGCCCAGTGGACTCTTCAACTCGATAGAACTAATAACATATACCAGAAGTTCAAAACCACCGGACTATGCAACTTTAAGCTTGCACGACTTTCAGCAGTGACATGTTATATTAAATCGACTTAATATTCCTAATATGCAGCAGTAACAGTTGAATGAGTGTACTAGTATTTTAATAGGATATTCAGGATGAAATCTAGATAACTGGTTTGGTCTAAAAAAGACTTTGTTGCTTTCATCAGATAATGCAACTTTAAATAATTATGTTGCGTATCACCCGGTACTTGGTTCTCAAAGTACATAACCTCCTACCTTTGTCATAGTTGAATATGTTCATGATATTTTAAAATGTGTGTTGTAGTAAACGCCACAGACCCAGTGTTCAGTGTGTCCGAGTGAGTTGGTTTTCAGTGCACCTTGGCAGAGCTGTGAAAGTTGTAATCACCGAGTCGCGAGCATTGTAGTCTCTGGAAGGTAGGCCTCAAGTAAACAGATAAAAGATTTGGCAAAGAAAGTTTTGGGCCGACTGGAGGCTGGATCAACGTGGGTGGTAATGCGTGTTGTATAGTGGGGGAGGTGTAATAATGAGTGGTCCATCCCGATTCTCACCAATGTTAAAATTGCATAGTCCGATGGTTTTGAGTTTCTCTCATTTTCTGAGATAAACATATTAGGTTGTTCATTATAATCTACATTACTTTAGTTTGAATTAACTTTTATTTTAAATCTCTAACTTTTGAGATATTTGAAATGGATACATGCTAAATTAATTTTGGCAAGCTTGCCAAAACTCTAACACCATGGGGTTCTGCAGTAACAGGTTCTATTAATTGACTCAGTAGTCCCTTCTATGTGGTGACAAATGTTTAATAAGTGCACCAGCATCTAAGTTAGATATGTAGAATCAAATCTAGATAATTGTTTGGGTTTTGAAAATTGTATGTTTTCATCGGACTATGCAGCTTTAATTCAATGTAGGAAACTGCTAGAGGGGGGGGGGGGGGGTAAGGGCAGGGGGGATATGAGATGAACTAGGGTAGGAGATGGGTGGGCGGATAGGGATGGAGGAAGGAGAGAGATGGCGGCTGGGTTTCCGAGGGTTTGGGTGGGGGGTGAAAGGACAGGGATAGGGAGAGGTGGAGGGGAAGGGGTTACGGGGGACAGAAGAGGGGGAGGTGGGTGAGAACGGGAGGTGTAAGGGGACAGGTTGCGGAAGGGAGAAGGGACAGCACGTGCGGGGAGCGCGGGAGGGAGGGAGGGGGACGGGTAGGGAGGGGGAATGACGTGCTTTGGTGGACTAGCTCAATGGTGCTCACTCTATATACATTATTTCAGGGTCGGAGGTGACACACAACATTGACGTATTTAACCTGTCCACCGCAACTCACATAGCACTACGTAAGTGTACCACGCGTTGTTGTTTTATTAGTGTTTTGTCTTCCTCTTCTCTAATATCGGTTAACATTTAGTTAAATTGCTTCAGAAATCACAATGCAAATTACGCAGATTGCCGTACAATAGTAAGATTCACACGTAAAATCACGAACCATCGTTGGCAGTGCTTGTTTCAAATGTCAGACAGTCTTGTTGCAGTGAATCATGGCGTTTAAAAATGTATTTACATATAATTAAAGGAATTGTTGCACAACATCGCAAATTGATTGTCAATTGTGAACAATTAGTATATCAGTTGTTCTGTTCAGGAAGGGAGCCTTGGCGCGAGACGGGATAGTTATCCCATGACGTGCTATTGCCTCTGCCCTTGCCCATGGTTTCTGTTGGATGAGAGGAAGGTGGTGTAAGGAGGTAGGGATGTGTGGAGGGTTTTGTGGGGAGATAGGAATGAGTGGAGCGTGGAGAGGGGAGATAGGAATGAGTGGAGCGTGGGGTGGGGAGGTAGGAATGAGTGGAGGGTGGAGAGGGGAGGTAGGAATGAGGGGAGGTGGAGAAGGGAGGTAGGAATGAGTGGAGGGTGGAGAGGGGAGGTAGGAATGAGTGGAGGGTGGTGTGGGGAGGTAGGAATGAGTGGAGGGTGGAGAGGGGAGGCAGGAATTAGTGGAGGGAGGTGTGGGGAGGTAGGAATGAGTGGTGGGTGGGGTGGGGAGGTAGGAATGTGTGGAGGGTGGAGAGGGGAGGTAGGAATGAGTGGAGGGTGGGGTGGGGAGGTAGGAATAAGTGGATGGTGGGGAGGTGAGGTAGGAATGAGTGGTGGGAGATGTGGGTATTTAGGAATGAGTGGAGTGTAGGGGGGGAACTAGGAATGAGTGGAGGGTGGGGAGCGGAGGTGGGAATGAGTGGAGGATTGGGACAGGAGGTAGGAATGAGTGGAAGGTGGGGAGGGGAGGTAGGAATGAGTGGAGAGGGGAGGTAGGAATGAGTGGCAGGTGGGGAGGGGAGGTAGGAATGAGTGGCAGGTGGGGAGGGGAGGTAGGAATTAGTGGATGGTGGAGATAGGAATGAGTGGTGGGTAGGGAGGGGAGGTAGGAATGAGTGGTGGATGGGGTGGGGAGGGGAGGTAGGAATGAGTGGAGGGTGGGAGGGGAGGTCGGAATGAGTGGTGGGATGTGTGGGTATGTAGGAATGAGTGGAGGGTGGGGAGGGGAGGTAGAAATGAGTGGAGGGTGGGGTGGGGAGGTAGGAATGAGTGGTGGGAGGTGTGGGGAGGTAGACATGAGTGGAGGGTGAGGAAGGGAGGTAGGAATGAGTGGAGGGAGGTGTGGGGAGGTAGGAATGAGTGGAGGGTGGGAGGGGAGGTCGGAATGAGTGGTGGGATGTGTGGGTATGTAGGAATGAGTGGAGGGAGGGGAGGTAGGAATGAGTGGTGGGTGGGGTCGGGAGGTGTGGGGAGGTAGGAATGAGTGGAGGGTGAGAAAGGGAGGTAGGAATGAGTGGAGGGAGGTGTGGGGAGGTAGGAATGAGTGCAGGGTGAGGAAGGGAGGTAGGAAATAGTGGTGGGGGGTGTGGGGAGGTAGGAATCAGTGGAGTGTGGGGAGGGGAGGTAGGAATGAGTGGAGGATGGGGAGGGGAGGTAGGAATGAGTGGTGGGTGGGGTCGGGAGGTAGATGAGTGGTGTGTAGTGTGGGGTATGTTTGAGTGATATAGGCCAGGTAATCCATGCGCAGGGTCGTTTTTTGTTGTTGTAAATATGTTTTATTCTGCTGAATAAGTTCTTTTGTCAGAACCGAAGCACTGGTCTTCCAGCCATTTTTCACTTGGGGATTGTTTACACAAATATGGTATATATACTATGTTATGTTTAATATGTATATAGAGTAAAGTAAACTGTTGAATACGCAATTTGCAGCATATAACATAATGGAATTCTGGATAAGCTTTTTTTTCTATCAAATAGAGCCGAAATAGATTTAAGCCGTGTTCACACGGGGCAGTTAATTCGAATCATATGAATCGACTTGCCTAGTTCGGCTCAGATTTGGCGTGTGAACGCGCGTCTGAGTCGGTTTAGGGCTGATTCGAATCAACTAGATCGAATCAACTAGATCACCTCTGTAGGTAGTTTATATGAAGCGAATTTTATGAATCGACTTAGATCGCCCATGTGAACGCAACCGACTAACTTGAGGCGGATTAAGGACGTCACACGCATGCGCAGTCGAGACCTTAGTTTGTTTACTTTCCGGTCGATCAAAAGCGCATATTATATAATTTAATTAATGAAACCGCTATCTATGCACAGATATGTTTTTCATCATTTATTTTTAGGGTTTCACTGCCCAGCAGAAGTTTTGACCGTTCCAAAACAATACGATTCAGTCGAAACAGATCTAGGTCGAACCCACACTCTCTAGTGCCGACGTCGACTAAGCGAAACTGGCGCTGGTTAGTCTTGACTTGCTCATGCGCAGATATCGATTTCCGCCTTAAATCAACGCAAAGCACTGCCCGTGTGAACGCGAAAGACTTTCAAACTAAATCGAATCATATGATTCGCCTTGTCTAAATCGCTTTACATTTTGCCCATGTGAACACGGCTTAAGAGTCATGAATTTCTAATTATAGACAAAAGTTGTATAGAAACTACAACAGAGTTCCTGAATCTACGTTCCAGAAAGCCTACTTTGATTTATAGTCAATTTGAAAGCATCTGACTATGGCTTATCCCCTTTGTAATTCCACCTATCACTTTGCATGATGTCACAAAATGGGCTGTTTAAGCTCCAATCCAATAGACCTATTTCAATGTTTGTAAACATTTTGTATGCGCGCGCAGCTCGGCTGCAGAACGAATGCACACTGCCAGTGAGTTTGCCAGTACATGCAGTGCAAAACGTTTATTTTATTAAAAATTAATAGAAATGCACAACCCTAACCGTATAAATTTAATATAATCTATTCGTTGAATATGTTTTCTATATGTGTACCAAGCAGTTTGTTTCTAAGTGGTGTAGTTTTAGAGATATTTCACTTTTTCTGTATGAAGATTGCTCACGGCCATTGACAATGCACTGGCACTGACACTCAGAATATCCCAACTTTCACTATTATCTCTGTTTTTAATACTTTCAGCGTAAATTGCTCTTAGGTTACATTAAATACTTCAGATCTTCCTATTCAATCGCGCATTAAGATATTTTTAATCGATCCAATGAAAGCTTTTAAATTTATTTGACAAAAATAAATGCTCCACATAGACATAGTATTGCCGTATTTTACCCTTCGCGGGCAGTTTGCCGGTACGCGCAGTGCAAAACGTTGATTTTATTCAAAATTTATAGAAATCCAGAACCCTAACCATATCAATTTAATATAATCTTTTTGGTAACGATGTTTTCTATCTGTATTCCAATCAGTTTGTTTCTAGGTTGTGTGGTTTTAGAGATTTTTCACTTTTTCTGTAAGAAGATTGCTTACGACCATTGACAATGCACTGAGTTTGCTGACTAACCCGCGAAGGGTAAACACTGCATTGATTTGTGCTGCAGCAATGCTATGTCTATGCAGAGCATTTATTTGAGCAAAATTAATTTAAAAGGTTTCACTGAGTCGATTAAAAATATATTAATGTGCGATTGAAGAGGAAGATCTGAAGTATTTAATTTAACTTAAGGGCAATTTTCTCTGAAAGTATTAAAAACAGAGATAATAGTGAAAGTTGGGATATTCTGAGCTCATAGCCATTGAGTTTGCAGTGACCGGATGTTGTCCTGCAGCCAAGCAGCGCGCGCATTGACCTAAATAGCCATGCTGACGTCATATGAAATTGGTCAATAGGTACGGATTGATCTGTCCAGAATCATTACGTGATCAGATCTGGAATGGAAAGAGGCTTTCACTGACCCTGGTTTAGGAACGACCCACCATTAATTTATTAATAAGCAAAATGAGATTGAAAAGGGCTCGGTGCAAGGCTGCACGGCAGGCAATGGAGGAGGATACGGACGCCAGGCCGCTCTCACCACCCCGCGTCCAGCCCGAGGCGTGCACACTGGCAGTCAGCAGGAGCCACACTACACACATAATATACAGTAAAACCTATCTAACCGACCACCTCCACAGATCGACCACACCCCTATATCGATCGCTTTATTTGGGTCCCGAACTATCACCCATTGTAACGATAAAAAAAATCCCTAAGCCGACCACCTCCCTAAAAGGACCTATTAAAGTCGGTCCCATGGTCGTTCGATTTACAGAGGTTTTACTCTATACATAACCAATAAAATTCTGCCCTTCCTTGTGCCTGGCCCAATCACGTGACTGCCCGGTGCCTCCGGTGTAGAGAACGTGGCGCTGGGGAAGTGGACCGAGCAGCTGGCGGCGGCCGGCCGGGACCAGTCGCCGCTGGCCGTCGATGGCAACCCGTCCGCAGGGTCCTGCGCCACCCCTTTCGGGCCCAGTGGCGCCACGTGGTGGGCCGTCGACCTGGCCGACTTGGACCCCCACAAGGTCTTCCTCATTGTGAATGTGACGGTGCATTTTCTAATCGATAAGCAGAATAGTAAGTGCGGTTTCATTGAAGCGTTGAATATGGACTAGAACGGTAAGTTCTGCACTTCGATAAGTGAACACCTAGATTGTGGCATAACCAGTGATTTATTATGTCCATATTTCTGAGAGGCAGCATAGATTTGTATTTGAGTACCAAGTTTACAACTGACCCAAATTTAGCAAAAGGGAAACTGCTGGTGATACCTTTGTGCCTCCTATCGCTGTCCCAACACATATTTGGTGATTAAATGAACGAAGGTTAGGCAAGATTCTGTCGAAGAGCTTTGGCGATGTACAGAACTGTCTCTGGTCCATATCCAATACAGTCAATAGTCAGTATTAAGTTGTCCTATTTATAATATCCACGACATGAACTGATTCTATTTTGTCTATCTTTATTATTAAAAAAGCTGAAAAGGAAGATTCATCAGCAGTATATACCCTATATTATATTGTATATGCTCTGTGGGCCTTTCCTAGTTCATAGCTAATATTACCTTTATTTACAACAATGATAAGCATCAATTACATTCGTCCAAGGCATTAGTAACGTTATCAGTGTTTCCAATATATGGCTTGGATAAATAAGAGCCCAATTTAACCTGTTGCTAAATTTAGTTTTCTATATACAGAGCTCTCCTCTGACTGCCTTAACGAAGTAAGTTTCATTGGCCATTGGACCACTGAGGTTGTATTATGTTTGAAGCACAATATTCAGGGTCAGATGCTAAAGTGGTGATCGAACCGAGTAGAACTGTAAGGTTCAGTCCCAAAGGAGACAAATCATGTTTGGTTACCTCGAGTCATGGGCCGCCGCACCTCATAATATATTTTCCCGACGCGAGTGAAGTATTCGGGGTAGGCGGGTACCGGGCGCAGCCGGGGGTGGCGCCACCAGTCACGAGATGGAGGAGGCAGTACAGTATGTATCGTAATAATAACAATAATTAGGAGATAATAGTAATAAGGAGGGGTTAATTCCCTTCCACGCCTTTATACTCGCATAATGCGTTATACATCACATATATATAGAGAGAGATAGAGAGAGAGTCAATGGTGACACACCCAATGGTCAGGAAGAGTACTAAAACTGGTCTCTGCTATATACATATGGGTTGTTTCATGGTAAATGGGGCCAACGTGTGACATGAGGGTCAAAAATGAATATTGTATATTTTCCTGATTCGGACAGAGGAAGCTCGAGACAGGGGTGGGAGAAAAAGGTTATTTAATCAAGGAAGAAGTACAGGTAAACAGTGTAAGGTCAAGTGTCAATCTCAATCAGTCCACCTGGTCGATGTTCGAGGAGGGCATGAGGAAGACCTGGGAGCCTGAGGAGGAGGGCCCGAGAGCCACGCCTCTGGTATAAAATGGGTGTGTGGGTGCGGTAAACGAACTGTCACGTTGAAGGATGGAGCCCAAATGCAGGTCAGGGGTTTAGGTGGGAAAGAGGCGAGGGGAGGGGGGGGGGGGGGAGTCTCGGGCTTCCTCCGCCGAATCACCCGCAATTAGTAATTACGAGCCGATTCGGACAGAGGAAGCTCGAGACAGGGGTGGGAGAAAAAGGTTATTTAATCAAGGAAGAAGTACAGGTAAACAGTGTAAGGTCAAGTGTCAATCTCAATCAGTCCACCTGGTCGATGTTCGAGGAGGGCATGAGGAAGAGCTGGGAGCCCGAGGAGGGCCCGAGAGCCCTGCCAAGGCTCTCGGGGCATCCGCTGAGACGATCTTCGGGACGTAGGCATGCACCGCATCCGACTCACAGGTCCCCTGGGCCGTGGAGCGTGTATCTGGCGCCCTCCGGGACCCCGGCGGCCTCGAGGGCCGCTCGAAGGAGGGATGTGACGCCTCAGGGGGTGAGGGGGGTGCCTCTGCGCGCGAGGAAGGCCGGGGCGTCCCCCGGCGCGGGCATGACGGCGACCGCCCTGTCCCAAGCTCGCACCGGGCACATGGGGGAACCCGGAAGCGCCGGCACAAAGAGGGAGACCGCCTGGGCGGGGAGTGGATGGTCTTGGACGAGGCTATGTGGAGGCGAAGGCCGCCCGGGGCACGCCGGACGTCATCTCGTTGGAGCGTGTGTGGGCCTCCCCACGGGGCGTGGGGGGGTGAGACTGCCGGATGAAGCTGAAGAAGCAGATGACGAGAGGGGCCCAAGGGGCGACCGTTAGATGTCCTTGGGTGCGCATATGGGCGTAGATCGCTGGCATCATCTGGGGTGTGATGGCAGGTGCCCTTCTGATGCCCTTCTCGCTGCCGCGCTTGACGCGTTCCGCGAAGGGTGCGTCGAAGGGGGCGACGTCCCCGCTCGCCTCGCGGACCCAGGATCGAGCCCCTGATAGGGCGTTCGCAGCGGAGGCAGGGGAGGGGAGCTCACGGTGGAGGTGGGCGATGTAGTGCCCGACGTCGTAGGCGGCCGGGGCAAGATGGTCGATGTCGTGGTCGATCATGTATTCAAGGTAGCGCCGTGCGTGCCGATTGCGGTTGTGCCAGGTACCTGGGGCGAGGGCGGCCCGGTGCAGGGTCATCAGGTGCTCGTGGGCGCGTCTGTCGTAATCTGCGGAAGAGATCACAAGTCATGGGTTAGAATATCGGGGGAATGCGTCACCGTCAAGCGCCCTAATCCCCTTAGTCGACATTGATCGTGGACTATGTTCAGAGCGGCTCGGGAAGAGTGCGCGTGGCTCAGGGCGTCCGCCAAGACCAGAACCACTCCTGGCTTGTGGCGGAACGTGATGGTAAAGGAGCCGAGTGCGGCCAGGAGCCATATCTCCCGGGCGCATGTGGCGAGGGTGAGGTCCGCGGCTCGGCCGGACTCCAGGGCGTGGGCGGAGGCCTCGTTGTCTGTGTTGACGAGTATCTCGTAGCCGCCTGGAGCCGCGGGGGTGAGGGCCCGAACCGCCATGACAAGGTTCAGAGCCTCGAGCTCATGGATGGCTGGGAAGGCGGCGATGAAGGCGTTGTCATAGGCCTCGAAGAAGCAGTGGGTGGGGGAGAAAGCGCCTCCGCCGGTGAGGCAGGAGTCGCACTCTATTACCCAGACCGGCCGCTCGGGCAGAGGGAGGAGGCAGACGCCATTGGCCTTGGCCGCAAAGTCGCGGAACCAGCACATGTCGCGGCGGAGGTCGATGTCCACGTCTGTAATGCCGGATGCTGGGGTAGCTCTCAGGCTGCGCAGGAGACGGGCCATGAACTTCCGGGCCACCAGAACGCAGGTGCTGATGTGGGCGAGGCGGCCAAGGAGCCTCTTGAGGCCCTTCCTGGTGAGGGAGGGGCGCTCGAGCCAGCGCTCAAACTCGGCGAGGACCTCGCGCAGTTTCTGTTCGGGGATATGCAGGACCATCGCCTCTGTGTCGAGCTCGATGCCGAGCCATGTGAGTCTTACAGTTGGCGGGCAGCATTTGTCGGGGGCGAGGGTCAATCCGAGGGCGGAGCATATGTCGCGGAGGGCGTCGAAAGCACGCATGGACTTCAGGAAGGTGGCCTCGCAGCCGACGAAATCATCGACATATACGAGTCTGTGGTATCCCTTCCGCTGGAGTATCCAGGCGACCGCCTCGGTAACGCGGACACAGGCCGCGCCCGAAGTCCTGCAGCCGAAAGGCAGGGCAATGTCCACGTACAACTTGCCGCCGACCGTTATGCCGAAGAGGGGGGCTGACAGGGGTCCGCCCTAAGCTGCCGATATGCCCTGGAGACGTCCGCCGAACAGCAGAAGGAGTCCTGCCCCTCGTGGACGATGCACTGCCCGGTGTCCGAGGCGGCCGGAAGGCTGTAGGCACACGGGCGGCCGAGGTACTCGTGCCTGCATATACCCGAGTTCACTCTGCACCCTGGGGGGAAGGACAAGTCCACTATGACACGACGCTTCCCCGGTGTCGACTTGGGGCGCGTCATAATGCGGCTGCATTGCGGCCAGGGGGTGAATCCCCATTCATGAGGAAGGGCCCCAACAGGGCACCCTTGTCGAGCTCCTCTTCCGCATAGGTTGTTATGTGGTGGGTGAAGTGGGGGTCTTCTCGGTGATTGTGGAAGGTAGGCATACTCGAGGTGGTCCACCAGCAGGTCATCGTGGTGGCCGCGAAGCATTTCACGCCACGCGGGAATGATGAGGGCCGAGCCAAATAATTCGGAAGGCTGGAGGGTCGGGCCGCCGCGTAATCGGGGTAGTCATCCCAGCGTTCGCCCGACAAGACGGGCCAGAAGGTGTCGAGGGTGGCCCTGTACTCGAGGGGGGAGGGGCCGCACTCCGGGGCGGGGGCGGCGGACTGCTGCAGGGTGAGATCCACGGCCTCATGCACCGTCTCGTAGTCGCCGGGGGTGTGTCGCTGAGCCGCCGCGGTTGCATGACATAGCGGGCAGGCCTCGCTGTTGGAGAGTGGTGTCTGCGTCGAGGTAACGAGGGGTGGTGTCGGCGTCGATGTATTGATGTCGGGCCGGCCGTGGGCTGCGAAGTCGGTGTATGCCGGGGAGTGAGGCGTGGGGGCGGGGCCCCCGGGAGTCTGACCTTTGTTTACAATCCGTGTGGCGTGGGTGCCCGCGAGGCAGCGTGCCGGCCCGCCGGGCATCAGCGGTTGTGATGTCATTGCAGGGAATCCCCGGGGGAAACCGGCCAGCCTTCGCTGGTTCGAGCGGCCTGGGGGCGCGCGGGGTGTGCAGGCCGGTCCGGTGGGAACCAGCGGCTGTGATGACGTCATTTGGGGGTATCCCCGAGCCCGCCGCCAGGGGAGATCCCGGGGGGAAGCCGTGTGGCTTCGTCAGAATGTCAACAACGGGCTAATGTCAGAGGAGGGCAGCTCAGCCGCACGGCGTGGCGAGGGGCAGGCGGGAGGGTCAGCAACAATCGTACGGCGGGAGAGGGTGGTTGATTCTACTCGCTGTATTCCTAAAAATCCAAGTGCGACTTCTTACCCGGTCTGTCCCGCGACTTCTTTGAGTAACAGCTCGCCTCTGTGTGGTTCGTTACAATCCGGTGAACATTGGCGCAGTATCCGCATATGTGAGCAAGCTTTTGGGTGCCCGTGACATGGGATTCACCCTTCTGCGCCTTGTCGCAAGTTGCTGGATCCTTATTCCAGGCGATGCACGGTGCCCCTACGACTGCCTTGTTGTACTGGTTGTGGGGGTCCCCGCCTCCCTTCTGCTGCTGTTGCTTCCCGGCGTGGTGGTGCTCAGTCGGGGCGGTCGAAGTCGCGGGGGCGTGTCCCGCCATCGCTATTATTTCCAACCGTACAGCGTTTACGGCTGCCGTATCGGGGGAGCCTGCCGTCCGCTATCCTCGTAAATATTTCTTCTGAATAATGTCTCACTACGTTCCAGGCCAGGGTACAATTGTCTTGCGCCACCATCTCCTGATGCCGGGATAGGGCCTCCAAGGCGCTGGCAGGGAAGGCACGCTGGTTGTCTAGACACATTAAACCCAACGTATACTCTTCCCCTTACGGCTTTCCCCTCGTCCCCCTCTCTACTAGGAACAAGTACTTAGCTGGTATACCTTTTTTACGGCTGTGTGACTTGCCGTCTGCTGCCGCGACTATCAGGCGAACCGCCTCCTCCTCCGTTGAGTGGGATCTGTAGCGGCTCGTTCGGTCTGCCTGTCTCCCGGCCCGGCTCCTATGCGTGTGTTCCCTCGGGGAGGCCGGCGACAGCGTCCTAGCTCGGCTTCGAAACCGCCTGGCCGGTGATCTGTGGCATGGGCAGCTCGGTGCTCCGTGGCGTAGCCGGGCTGGTGGTGTCGATGGGGCGGAAGGCGACCTGGTGGCTTCCGGGCGGCATGCGTTGGCTGTGGCGGCGGCGAGCGCGGCAGTGGCTTCCACGAGCACCTTACTGTGTGCCGCCATCTCGTCTCTCTGTCGAGCGTCGTGGGCCTCCAGAGCACCCCACCGCCTCTCGATGGACGCCTGCATTTTAATCATCCCGTCAGCCTGCTTTGCTCTAGCCGACGGCTTTTTGGGTCGGATCGACTGCAGGGTCGGCGGGGAGCGAGGGCTGGTAGGTGTGCCGCCATCTTGGGCACCGGGCGAGTCGCTCGGGTCTGTTTGTGGGATGTTTCGCTGGCCGGCCCCTCAGATTTGTGGCGCGTCGTGTCCGCTGCATTTTGCTTTTTAACATGGGTGTGCTTTTTACAGCTGTACGTGCGGCTTTCTGACGTGGGTATGGGCGTGGGTGGAAGCGGGCAAAAACAAACCGTCACGTTGAAGGATGGAGCCCGAATGCAGGTCAGGGGTTTAGGCGGGAAAGAGGCAAGGGGAGGGGGGGGGGAGTCTCGGGCCTCCCCCGCCGAATCACCCGCAATTCGTAATTACGAGCCAATTTCTTCACTGAGTAGCCACCTGTTGTCCATATATATCCTGGTACTGTGAAGGAAAAGATAGTTGAGGTTACCATTTTGTAGAAAAACAAGAAGTAGTTGAGTAGCCAGCCCCAAGTGTGGACTTTTGAATCACCAAGTGTGGATATATTAATCAAATCAATTATTTAATCAAATTTATTGCATGAAATAATAAATTTCTAAATTGTGGTCCCCTAAGTATAGAAATGCACTGTCAAGAAATTTGCATAAGATGATTGTATTTTCCCCAATTTTGAGTTGTGGATGTAAGACGATAGAAGGGGACACCCAAAATAATATGGAACTTCATCTTCAATTTGTATTTCATCAAGCTTTGTAGAAAAATTATATTACTAGCCATGGTATTAGAAAATAGCCTTACACATGCAACAATAGCAACTCTTTTTTTACTGAAGCTCTGGTATTTCCAGGATAACATATTTCCTAATTTAACAAGCATGGGACAAGCAGTTTGATCACCTGGAATTTTAGATATAAGAGAAATATATATGCATGCAAAATAAATATTTATTTCAAGAAAGAGTCTTCTTTTATTATTTCATTGACTAACAGGTAATATTCTATGCAAAATAAAGGTCTAGTAGGCCATAGAAAAGTCCAAATTCTCCATGTCACAAATTCATACCTTTAGAACACGATATTCTTTTAATGAAAATGTTGGTTTTTTTTACTATGTCACATTAGGCCTTAATTTTTTCATATCTATCTCTCCAAAGTGTAAGAATACTAGTTTTATAAAGAAAATACCTCCTCTACGCTTTCCATACTTGTTTTTTACCATTACATAATGAAAAGTAAATTGGCCCCATTTACCATGAAACAACCCATATATATATATGTATATATACCGTATTCTCGCGGGTTAATGCCCTTGTGTGGGTTAATGCCCACCCCCCACTTCAGTGATTTGCCAATTTAAACGCCCAGGGCGTTAACCCATGAGAATATGGTATATACATACATATATGGGTCATTTAATGGTCAATGGGGCCCGTGAGTCACGGCTCATATCGGTGGAGGAAGGTATCCTGGTGTATGAGGATAGCAGGGAGCTGAGGCTCCATGTGGACCAACACTGCACTTTGGCCCCTACTTCACCTAGACAAGAGGTTGGACTGCCTCGGTCCAATCAATCAGCTGATCATGCCAAGCCCTAGGATAGCTTAAAGAGACTGTGTTCTTTGGGGGGAAAAAAGAGAGCAAACCTTACACGCAGCACTTTGTAAAGCAGTCTTTCTCCGCTATCCCTAGAAGGCGATGGCTAGGGTTAGTGCCTTTAATTGCGGCCTTACTAGGGTATACCGTCCTTGTATCCCTGGTGTGCATCTGTCGGATACCGCAGTTCTGTACATCCCCTTGTAGGGCTCCAAGGTGGTTGGGGAGAAAGGACAGTGAAGCATAAACCAAGATATGGCTAACAGAAAAACCCACCCAAATAGACGAAAATAGAGGAAAACAGGACTCAGACTCTGATCCGAAGACTAATTAGCCTAGATTCATAATGCTTGAATCTAGAGTATCTGACAAGTCAATCACCAAGCTAAAAAAACTGTGGTCTGGCAACATTCTTGTGGAATGCGTGAAGAAGACTCATGGTGACAATCTGCTATGTGCAAGCACACTAGCGGGCGTTGCCATTAAAGCCTCTCCTCATCATACACTTAACTCTAGTAAGGGAGTGATCCGTACTATAGATTTGGATGATTGCGATGAGGATGAAATCGCACAGTAACTTAAATCCCAAGGTGTATTGAACGTTTGACGAATAGTGATTAAGAAGGATAACAAGTCCATCAAAGCAGGGACATACATCATAACGTTTAATACACCGGTTCCTCCCAAGAATTTGAAAATCGGCGACCTTAGCATCGCAGAGGATTTGTTCATACCAAATCCATTTCGCTGTTTCCGATGCCAGAAATTCGGTCATGGTAAGGACTCATGTTGTAACGAAATGATGTTTCCAGTGTAGCCAGAAAGGTCACGACAACACTGGTTGTCAGACCTAGGCAAAATGTGCCAATTGCCAGGGTGACCACATGGCTGCATCGAAAGACTGCCCTGTTTGAATAAGGGAAAAGAACATCCAACAAGTGAAAACTGAAAATGGATTGAGCTATCCGGCAGGTTGGAGGTAGGTCGAAGGTACCACACCTTCACCAAACACCAAGAGCTATGCTGCGATAGTCAAGCCCGCAAACAGGTCAGTTGACTGCCAAACCGAATTGACGTGGTTGACAGTGGAGAAGCCCAAGGCTGTACCTCCGGCCCGTCGTCCTACCGCTGAGCCGATAAAGAAGACAACGTCAGTACAAATGCCAATTGTTTCAGATCAAAGTCTGAGTCCTATGAAAAGGACTCCTGTCCTGTCCTAAAACGGAAACTTATTTTAACCACCTCGGACAGAGTCCCGAAAGGGTCTCTGAGCATGACAACAAATAAATATCAGGGGCTGGAAGAATTGGAGATGACTGAGGATTCGACCAGTCAAAGTCGCAGCCTGTCCTCCAAACCTCAGGGGAGGTGGAGAATACCTGTCACCGCTCCAAGATGACAGGTGGATCTCTAATTCGATGGAATTGCAGAAGTTTCAAAGGCGGCATCAAAGAGTTAACTCTCCTATGCCGCAACCTCAACCCTCTTGCCATATGCTTACAGGAAACTTACTTAAAAGCTTCTGAGAGTTGTACTCTTAAAGGCTACACAATGTACAACAGACTCGCCCTGGAGGGAGACTGTGCCTCTGGCGGTGCCTCCGTTCTGGTTAGGTATGATCTGTTGTGCAACCCAGTAGCATTAGACACACCACTACAAGCCGTAGCTGTGCATCTAACTTTGATATAAGACTATAATTCTCTGTTACATCTATATTCCTCGCAGCTCCGTACCCTCATTGAAAGGACTGGATTCCCTTGTGTGCCAGCTACAATCCCCATATTTGCTTATGGGCGACTTTAATAGGCACAACCCCTTGTGGGGAGGAAATAGCAGGAATACTAAAGGCAAGACGGTCGAGGACTTTGTGGGCGGCCATGCTCTATGTGTATTGAATGATGGGTCGAACATGTATCTCCGTCCGGCCTTTGGAACATACTCTGCGATTGATCTCAGTATAGCCGAACCGGAGCTGATGCTGGTCTTCTCGTGGAGGGTCTGGAATGATCTCTGCGGGAGCGACCATTCCCCAATTATCCTTACTTGCGAAAGGTCATGTCCCGAGGAGAGAGAACGGAGCTGGCGGCTGCATGAAGCTGACTGGCCCGCCTTCCAGACCCTTTGCCGTGAGGACTTGACTCCAGCCATCGCTGACATCAATCACTTCGCAGAGGTGCTGAGATCAATTGCAGAGGAAACTGTTCCTAAAACTTTGCCACTTCCCAAGCGTCTGACGCCCCCATGGTTTGACGACTGTAAGAGGGCTATTAAGGACCATAGAAAAGCTCAGCGCAGATTTCACAGAAGGCTAACTGCGGAAGATCCAGGGCTCTTTCGAATTCTGTGAGCTCGTGCTCAAAGAACGATAAAAGAAGCGTAGAGGCAGTGTTGGAGACGATTTATTCCTGGCATCAACATGCGCACACCATTGAGCAGAGTCTGGAGAATGATGAGAGGAATCAAAAGAAGTAGAGGTGATTCTTCTGTAGTCCAGCCCTTGAAGCGCAATGGCACTGTTCTCACATCACTCGAAGAAATAAGTGAAGAACTGGCTTGCGCCTTTGCCAGGAACTTGTCTTTGGAACCCGTCAAGGAACGCCAGGAGCGAAAGCTGTTGGATTTTTCCTCCGAACGCAATGAGCACTACAACTGCCCATTTAACATGCGTGAGTTGAGACATGCTTTGGAGAGCTTGCATGATACTGCAGTAGGTCCCGATAATATCCATTATCAGTTTCTAAAACACCTCCCAAAATCTGCGCTGAGACTGTTGCTTGAGCTGTTCAATAACATCTGGGAATCGGGTGTCATCCCTACCTCTTGGCGGGAGGCGACAGTGATACCGATTCCCAAAGCCGGCAAAGACCGCGTCAAAGCCAACAGTTACTGTCCTATAGCCCTCAGAAGCTGCATCTGTAAAACCATGGAGCATATTGTGAACAATTGCTTTGTCTGACTACTGGAGTCAGAACACCATGTATCTGACCTCCAATGTGGCTTCAGACGAAGCTGGAGCACCCTCGACCATTTGGTCCGTATGGAGCCCTTCATAAGAGATGGCTTCATAAAAAAAGAACATGTAGTGGCCGTGCTTTTCGATTTGCAAAAGACATACGACACAGCATGGCAACACAGCATTTTAATTCAGAGTTTTATAGCGCACAGACACTTTCGTGACCGCTTGAAGATGACAGGCTGCAGGAGCTGGGAGTCCCACAAGGCAGCATACGGTCTGTGACCCTTTTTGGGATCAAGGTCAACACTATCATCGACTTATCCATAATAGGCAGTATAAATCTTCATGAAAAAAAAGAATAAAGATGAAGACTGTCTGCCTGCATTTCTGCCAACTACACAGAGAACACACAGACCTGGAACTGACCCTTGATGGGGATCCCATCAAAGTCATCAAGGAGACCAAATTCCTGGGTCTCACCCTTGACGACAATCTCTCTTTCATGCTACATATCAAGCAGCTCAAAATCCGATGTTTGAAAGCGCTAGATATTCTAAGAGTGTTCTCCGGCTCGGAGTGGAGAGCAGATTCTCCTCTTCTTATACCAAGATTGGACTACGGCAGTATTATATATGGTTCCACAAGGGATTTGTATATTCGCCTGCTGGACACGGTGCTCCCAACCCGGACTCCGGCTGGTCCTCGGTGCCTTTCGTACCTCGCCGGTTTCAGAGCCTTTATGTTGAGGCAAATGAACCTTCACTCATGAATAGAAGAATCAAACTGGCCATGCAGTACATGTTTAAGATGAAGACCAACCGACTGAATCCTGCACATAGCTACCTTTTCCAGAACAC
The DNA here is from genome assembly GCA_030323885.1 of Branchipolynoe longqiensis. NCBI lineage: Eukaryota > Metazoa > Annelida > Polychaeta > Phyllodocida > Polynoidae > Branchipolynoe > Branchipolynoe longqiensis. The sequence goes on along the minus strand of CM059199.1, from coordinate 19,322,909 downwards.
CAACGAGTCCCTGTACGAAGCCAGGCTGAATTTAATTCGACTACTCAGGCTTCGAATGAGGCCTCACATTGAGGCTTTGGGCATAGACTTGGATTTATTGGTGATCAACAAAGTCTCGAAATGTCCCCCTTGGTTGCTGAGGAAGCCATTGGTCACCCTCCGTCTCGCGGAACTGAGGAAATCTGAGACAGATCCACTGGAGTATCGGAGTCTGCACGGAGAGTTTAAGGTTCCAAAGACCAAGGTCGGGCAGCTGCTGCAGCAGTCTGCCATGGCTACGAATATGGAACCAGAGTTCAATTTTCACTGCAGAAGCCGAAGCGCTCATTCATGCATTGGAATTCATCAAGGTCTTCAACCAGAAAAACTTGATCATATACAGCGATTCGTTTTCTTGTCTCATGGCTGTTTCAAAACTCAAAACAGACCACCCTTTTGTGAGAAAGATCATAAAGAAAATGAACTTGCTGGAAACAGCTGGATATGACATACATTTGTGCTGGGCGCCTGGCCATATTGGTATCCCAAGAAATGAGCGTGCTGACAGGGCTGCAAAAAAATGTTCTGATACCCCACTCCGATCTGAGACCACTTGTTTTCACTCACATAAAATCCTTATGGCAGCATGAATGGGATGAAAACATGGATAACAAGTTACACGAAATCATCTCAAATGTGGGGAAACCACCACAGACTCGTGCGGGGGGGGGGTCGGCGTGACCAAGCGGTCCTTAGGTGTTGCTGAATTGGCCACTGATGGCTTACACACTCCATTCTGCTCAAGGTAGAGCCTCCTCCCGAATACATTGGTTGTCAGTCACCACTGACACTCAAACACATTTTATTAAACTGCGTAGATTTTATGGCCTTGTGCCAACAATTTTACAATGCAAACACCATGCATGATCTTTCGACTAATGTAAAACAAGAAGTGATCCTAGCTTTATTGACGGTGGCAGGACTATAGTTCATTAAAACAATGTCACCAATTTATCTAGTATTTTGCCTGGCTTCAAATTTGTTGTCATTATAATTGTGAGCCTTTGACTTCAAAAGTATCTCAGGACATAATTGACTATATGCTTTTTAAAACATTCTCGGTAAAGGTGATGACATGATAATAATATGACAGAATAAGATCTGACCAATTCTCGCTGTGATTATGGCCTTTGGAGCCGACATAGCGTTAAGCAATCACCACTAACTAACTAACTAACCGACTTGCGACAGTGTGTGATCATGGTGGCTTTATGGTGCTGCCCACTGGGATACACTGCTACCAGCGTGACCATGACCCAATATTCGATTCAATCACATTATGTTGAAAATGAGCCAACCAGTCATCACCCTACCCTAGTAAAGCAGAGTGCCAGGCGAGCTAGTGACAAGTATCACTGTTGTAAATCTGTTGCAAATTGCTGTTCATTTGCTGACGGGTGCTTTGCAGGAGACAGCGTTATTGAGGGCGAGGTTTGGGTGGGCGATGCCCCAGGCATGGGCATATCACAGACGATGTGCGCGCGCATCCAGGTACATGGCAGGGTGCAGACGGTGCAGTGCGCCCCAGACCGAGCAGTCCGCTATGTCACTATCAAGCACTCAGGCGGGCCCCCAGTGGCACTGTGTGAGGTCATCGTCACGGGCCACGAGCAGCAGCGTAAGCATCTCCGAGTGGCCTTCTTCTGCCAACATTCTCTTTGCGTTCATGTCATCAATTGCACTACAAGTGAATTTTGAATTGAATTGAATGTTATTTACCCACAAACATCTAGTAAGGTGTCTGTAGGGGTGATTTTCCAGCCGAGCAACCAATGTTAACAAGTTACATGTATTGCTCTGCAATAATTACATGCATTGCATAAGGAACAGTCCATGAATCAGGGCTGAAAGATCTCTACGATTTCGTGGATTTCTGCGATTTAAAAAATATGTACCGATAGCGTTAAACAAAATGCCAAGGAATCAGGATATATATGACAACAATTGGATAGTTTGAATCCCGTTCTTATATGACCTTAGAAGTTGCTAGAACATAAAACTCAAGCAAGAACGAGTTAGGTAAGCATGATACTATAGGTACAACAAAGATAGTTGAAACCTGGCTTCTGGCATTTTCCCCACGATTCCATGACAGTGTTAATCCTATGGGGGAAAATCTAGGTACCGGTTCTTTCATTACTGCAGCTTGTATACCTGGTCCTTTCATTATTACAACTTGTCTGTCTAGATTATCTTATTATTGCAGCTTGCCTGAGAGCTTCTTTGATAATTACAGCTTGTCTGAGTGGTTATTTAGTTAATTATTGCAGCTTGCCGGACGCATTGTTTTCATGATTATAGGTTGTCTGCCATATTATTTGATAACTGCCTGTCAGCCTGTTTGTCTTTTGTCTGTCTTATTCTTTTATTACTGTTTGTTTTAATGGTCACATATGGCTTGCCTTACTCTTTTATTCCTAATACTTATCTGTCTGTTTGCTTTCACTTTTACAGCTTGCCTGCCTGGAAAATGGGGGTGGAATTGCATGTCGTTTTGTCCATGTCCCTATGTATGTAGTGAAATCAGCGGAACTTGCCAAGGTGAGCGTACTTAAAGTTGCATGGTCCGATGAAATATAATTTTGTCAAAATTAAAACAACGACTTCATTTGATCCTATATATCCAACTTAGATACTGGTGCATTAGCTAATGATTTGGGACAGCATATGGAGAATAACCCGTGAATTTATAACCTCACCCCTCTGGACACTCACTTTGATAGACCAATTATGCAGGGAGGCTATTAACCAATTAGGCCAATCTCGTGACATCATTAGCCTCCCCCGACCAAGTAGGCCTACTGTGCAGGGCCATAGAGGGGAAGGGGAAATGAGGTAGATGTTGCCCCTCACCTCCATGTTGGATATTCGAAATAGCGAAATAGCGAATGGTAGACAGGAAGTGTGAACACTTCTTTGTCTCTCATTTTTGCTTGAGTGCAAATAAATAAGCAACACAAGGAATAATTAGTAGCATGTGGTGAATAAGGGGTTAAATTTCCCTGGATCATCAGCCCATGCTTTTTCTAATCTGTTCTTGAATGAATTTATTGACTCGGCATCAATAACATTTTATGGGAGACTGTTCCATATATTTATGATCCTGTTTGAGAAACTGTGTTGCCTTAACTTTGAAATGGCTCTGGGGTTTCCTAGTTTGAGAGTATGGCCCCGACTGCCTTCTCTTTTATTCAAGGTGAAAAATTGGTTCATATCTATTTTATCAAAACCTTTCATAATTTTAAATACTTCAATTATGTCACTTCTTTTCCTTCTGTAGGAAAGGGTAGGAAGTTTCAATTCCCTAAGCCTTTGTTCATAGGGTAAGTCCTTTATAACTGCAACTAATTTCGTTGCACGTCTCTGAACCTTTTCGATCTCCAGAATATCTTTCCAAAAAATTGGGCTCCAAATTTGTGGACAGTATTCCAAAATTGGCCTAACAAGAGACTTAAATAGAATGAGAAAATTGTTCTTGTTGAGGCGATGGAAAGTTCTTTTAATTATTCCTACTCTCTGGTTAGCATTTGAGATGATAGTCCTCATGTGTTTCTGAAAGGAGAGTTGGGAGTCAAAGGTTACGCCCAAGTCCTTTTCATAGCTGTCTTGTTGCAGGACAGTGTTCTTCATATTATAGGCATAATGAGGATTATTTTTCCCGTAATGAATAATTTTGCACTTCTTTTCATTGAAGGGCAATTGCCATTTCTCGGACCATTGTGCAAGTTTCAGAATATCCTCTTGCAAGAGATTTTTATCTCTTACATCTTTTATGGCTCGAAAGACTTGTGTTGTCCGCAAATATTTTTAGGTTTGATGAGACACTGCCTGGCAGGTCATTTATAAATATTATAAATAATATTGGTCCCAGCACACTTCCCTGAGGTATTCCTGAGGTGACAATGAGGTATTCAATGCTGTTTGGTAAATTCTATAAATATAATTAATCAATTTGGGCAATTTAAATTTTGACATTTTGACATTTGTCAATTAAAATTGCATCTGCCATTGGGACTATGTATGGTGGGAGGGAGGATGAGACATGGATGACATAACAGTAAATCATAACAGAGCAATAATATGTACATGAGAAATGCAAGCAGTACGCACATCCTAGGCAGTCTAAATGTATTTGAGGATGCACATGCATGTGTTTTGCGCACATCCATTTGAAATTTGTCAGTTACTCTGCATATAAAAGGAAAACGTTTTTTTTGTTATGGAATGTAAAAAGGAGTGAACCATATGGAGTGAGTGAGATATGTGCATTTGAAAGTTTTTGACTTTCAGAGCTTTTGTATTAGCTAATGTAGCAGCCGGGCCTGAGCATTAATAGTTTGATGGGATCCGCCGCAAATACACAGGTTTCCGGTTTTAATGCTATGATGGCAGCAGCCATTCTCGTTATCATTTTGATGGGATTCATTGCAAATGCGCCGGGTTCTGGGCTTAATGCTGATGGAAGCAGCCATATTCTACGATCCGGCTGGACCTGAGCATTAATGGCTTGACAGGATCCACTGCAAATGCGTAAATCTCCAGGTTTAATGCTATGATGGCAGCAACTGTTCTGGTCATGCGTTATCGTTTGCGGGATCCATCGCAAATGCGCCGGGTTCTGGGCTTAACGCTATGATGGCAACAGGCGTTGTGCAGCGTATGCGCCGGCGGACGGCTCGGGATGGTAGAGCGTGCAGTTCGTCATAGGTGAGTGTAGAAACTGATATGGTGCTATGTCCCCAGGCCGTCCTCCGACGCATACGCTGTGGAATGGTGCATTTGCGATGGATCCCGTCCAAACGATAACACATGGGCACAACCAGAATGGCTGCTGCAATCATAGCATTAAACCTGCACAATTGCGGCGGATCCCATCAAACCATTAATGCTCAGGCCCGGCTGAATCATAGAATGTGCAGTTTGGTGGGTGGTTGCATAGTTTGATGTTTTGAAATGTCTGCCATTGGGACGATGTCAATCATATACCGATGTATATGTGATGTTGGATATTCGATGCTACTTGGTCAATTCGATAGATATAAATCAAATTAACCTTTCTGCAAAATAATATTTGGTTAAAAACCCTAGTGCCGTGGGTCTATGGCACCAATCCGTTCCCAGAATGTTCCCAACCTACAGCCCTGTCATATTCCAGGATTAGAAGGTCATCTCCCATCACGTGGTTACCGTGAGGTGACCATCTGGGTCATAGCCACAGGACTTTTGGCAAGCTTGTCAACATTATTTTGGGTTCTTTCAGCTCAAATTGCTTCAAAACTATTCATTTTTCATCAAAATGACTCCAAACTAATGATTAGTAGCTCATAACGATCAATTTGATATATTTATCTAAAAAATAAGACAACAATTCAAACGCCATTGGACCATGCAACTTTAAATTCTTAGCTTGGCCTCTGCATAGGACATAGATATATATACTCAAACAATATTGGGGTTCATTAGTTGATTAAGCAGGGGAAATTTCAATCATGGACAATTGGTTTTCCTCATTTCACTTCTTTCCCTATCCTAGTAATACCAAGCACCAGGATAGGTAGCAACAAGTATACATTCTTAAGTCATTGGTTTGACTCAACCAGGGTTCGAATCTGCGGGTTCGAATCCCATGACCTACCAAATCGGGAGACGGACGCTCAACTTATTTGGCCATCCCATCTGGATTTAGACACTTAAGACCTGGTCACATAGCCGTTAGTGAACGTAGGTGAACGTAGTGGAGGCTAACGTAATGGAAAGTAGTTGAACGTAGTTGAACGTAGTTGAAGGTACCGGCATCCATACTTGTCCTTGATGTTAACTTGGTAATAACATGGGTGAGCCGTGATCTCCGACTTAATTTTGGACATTTTCAAAAGAGCGGTTCGTTAGAGGCTGAATTTGCATCCGTGATGCTAACGTACTGTGGCAAAGTCGACCGTAGTAGAACGTACCTCTTAATGTACTCTAGCGTACTTTGACCTGCACAAAACTATGGCTGTTCCACGTCACACATGCCGTGGTCACATAGCCGTCAGTGGACATAGTTGAACGTAGTTGAACATAGTTGAACATAGTGGAGGCTAACGTAGTTGAAGGTAGTTGAAGGTAGTTGAACATACCAGCTTCCGTACCGTAACGTATTTATCCATATCATTCGGTGGCTCATCAACCAAAACCTGCCATACCTTAATGTATTTCAACGTAGTTTAACAAACTTACACAACGTTTGACCCACATTAGCATCCACTACGTTCACCTACACTCAACTACGTCCACTAACGGCTATGTGACCAGGGCTTTATTGCCTGATATGGCCCGAAGGACTTCAGATGCGTATTGACTGAGCTGAAGCCTAAGTCGATACACATTCGAGACGCCTGGGTCATGGGTGCTTTTAATAATTACATCACACTATATATATCATAGAGTAATTCTGAACATGGTAAAGGCAAATGGGAAAGTGATTGGCAACTTTCCGTGTTCTTTTCCAGATGTGCCGCATATAACAGCAAAACCACTGATTGTAAGATGCTTGTCAACAAGTATAACCGTGCAGTTCAATCAATCCAAGCCCGAAGCCAATGAATATAAACTCGAATATACCACGGATAATAGAATCTACAATGAAGACACAAAAATTATAATATCCGGCCAAAATGCTACCTTCACCATTACCCAGCGTGGACTTGAACCGAACACAACATACTGGTTCAGAATCGTGCCTTATGTACAAGGTATTCGGGGAGTGGCATCACCTTACCTCGTTGTAACCACAAGTAAGGAGAGTTTATTTAAAATTCTTTATCCTTGGTTAATTCTTTCAATAGTTCTTTGTTGTCTTTTTTGTGCACCTGTTATTTGCTATAGGCTTGATTGTTTGGGCATATAGCAATGTGTACTCACCAGACAGTGTCCAGTAGTCACCATCTAGGCTTACTTGTACAACATTGTGTGAAGCTCAAACACGCTGATTTGAACCCAAAGTGTGTAGCAGACCCAGCTAATTGCATGCGCATGTAGAAGGGTGCCAACTTCTGTGGCCTTCATTTCGATAGGGCCACCTACACATGACCCCTTAGGTCTGTTGTGGACCCAGCTAATTGCATGCCCATGTAGAAGGATGCCGACTTATCTGGCCTTCATTTCAATAGGGGTACCTACATGTGTCACCTTATGTCTGTAGCGGACCCAGCTAATTGCATGCCCATGTAGAAGGGTGCCGACTTCTGTGGCCTTCATTTCAATAGGGGTACCTACATGTGTCTGCTTAGGGCTGTAGCAGACTGAGCTAATTACATGCCCATCTAGAAGGGCACAGACTTCTGCAGCCTTCATTTCAGAAGGGCAACCTATATATGTCCCTTTAAGTCTGTAGCGGACCCAGCTAATTGCATGCCCATGTAGAAGGGTGCCGACTTCGGTGGCCTTCATTTCAATAGGGGTACCTACATGTGTCTCCTTAGGGCTGTAGCGGACCGAGCTAATTGCATGCCCATCTAGAAGGGCACAGACTTCTGCAGCCTTCATTTCAGAAGGGCAACCTATATATGTCCCTTTAAGTCTGTAGCGGACCCAGCTAATTGCATGACCATGTAGAAGGGTGCCGACTTCTGTGGCCTTCATTTCAATAGGGGTACCTGCATGTGTCTCCTTAAGGCCCTGTCACATTACGGCGTATGGCGGGAGCGTATTGAAAACCTACGTAGGTCCTGCGCGTGCCGGCCTATGATGACATTTGGTGACCTTTCGGGTGGTTTTGAGCGTATGTGGAACCTACGAGGAGCGTATGGGAGCGTGCTGTGACATTTTTTGACAGTATGGGCCATACTCCCTCATAGGTCGAGTTTTTTTGAGCATGCACAAACAAATTTGGATGGACGGATTTATGAAAGCGTATGGCGGCGTATGCCTCATACGCTTCACATACGCCGGCATCTGGCGGCGTATGAGTAGCGTATGAGTAGCGTTTGCGTAGCGTATGAGTAGCGTATACGGCGTATGCCGACGTATATGACGTAACGCGCTTATGCCGCCATACGCTCCCGCAAAAAACCCTAATGTGACAGCCCCTTTAGGGCTGTAGCGGACCTTGCTAACTGCCTGCCCATGTAGAAGGGCACCGACTTCTGTGGCCTTCATTTCAGAAGGGCAACCTATATATGTCACCTTCGAGATTTTATGAAATGGTGCCCATACTTGAACTTTATCTTCTTTCATAATTAAGAGTACATGGATTGCACACTAAAACTCTAGTCACACTAAGCTATGACTTGAGATCTAAAGACAATGTCAACAGTGTCCAATCATGTTTGCTGTTTAAAATTTGCTTCCAACTTTTTGATGGAAAATGTGTACACATTGTGCTTTATGTTGTAATATAGCATGTAAACATGGTATTATATTACTTGAAGCTAAGATTCCATATACGTGGTATGCGAATGCGGGAAAAAATCGAAAAGCATGTAAAGGCATAGTAGTGCTTCCATACGTCCGAATGTGAATGCGAACGTGAATGCGAATGTGAATGTGGCAAATCGATCGACCCATGGGACGATCGGTGCGAATGCGAATGCTACTGCGCTTGCCATAGAAAACAATAGTAACTTTGATTTTCCTTCACAAATTTGGAGCAAAAAACTCCAAAAAATGGGATGGGTATTTTTTAATTATTTTTTTTTGGTTTGTTTAGCAACCCCAAAACACAAAAACGAAGACCGACTATTGGAGGTCAGCATGGGTATATATGGCGCATACCGCATACCGCGTATATGGGATCTTAACTTTATGCAGTATGTATATGGATTTTCCGTTCAGTTTGTTTAATAATAGAGATTCAGTGCAATAGAAGACAAAGCTTTACAAACCAAATTAGTTAAATCTGTCAAAGATGCTGAATTCTATGCCACCTTCCTAGACCCAGGCCTATTCATTATACACGAGGTCACTGTTGTTACTTATACTACTGTCAGTTAGAGTGCGGTCTTTGCACGAAGCATCCTGTTAGAAGCATCATTTACTCTGTTCACAAGAATGCAAATATCACTGGCATTAATAGCAACAACTACTGTTTAATAACCGGAGTGGTCCAACACAATGACAGAGTGACCCTGTTGTGGATGACAGAGAAGATTGATACCAGCTCTGTGCATCTTTTTCCAGTTATGTTAAAAGGTGAGGAAATAAAGGCGACATTTGTCAAACCAACAAGTATTGGGTTGCAGTTCAAAACAACTGGAGCAGATGAATATGTAGTCGAATATACCGAGGGGGCAAGTAACGTGTATGAAGAGTTGAAGATAATAAAACATAGGAATGTGGCCTACCTCAATGTCACTCAACGTGGCCTACAGCCAAACACAAGCTACTCATTCAGAGTTGTGCCATTTCTACAGGGCACCCGTGGCCTAGAGTCTGAACCCCTCACCATAACCACAGGCAAGCATCTTTTATTTTAAATCTCTCCACTTACGTATGTATATATATATATAAAATTGTTGGCGTTAAGTGAGTAGGACAGTGAGCAGGCCAGTGGTGGTGGCACCATCGGAGTTGAAGCCTGAGCAGTAGATGATTACTGGTGGGTGGGTGTTAGGATAGTATAGAATTTCGGGTTATTATACTCGTATAATTCTTATACAGCATATGTATATATACATACATATAGTTTTACCAGATGAATTTATTCTCTGATCATTTGTTTCTTTAGCACTGGGCACTGCTCTTTTGAAAATTACCAATTATATAGTCACTGTTATTTATACAGATAAACAAAGGATCAAATACAATTTAGACGAAGAGAAGTGAGTACTCTTCATTAGTAAGCATCATTCAGGATGTGTTTGTGGATAATGTATGGGTACATAGCAAAATCTTAGCGAATATACAGCAAGCAGAGTGTCTTGCATACCATGCTCGGTGTTTTAAGTCGCATGTAGGCCTACAGTTTGCCATGTATTAATACGTATTTAGTTAACACTGGGTTTTTCCCGTCATTTAAAAAAAAGAAGATAAATTCCCTCAGCAATTTTGCTGAATTAACGTTTTCGCATTAAGAGGTACTTCTTGAAATCTATTTGGGTGCTTTATTTTCATCATTTTGAAAATATAAGATACTTTCCATCTTAATCATCAAGCTGATAAAGCTGTCGTTTAAATGAACACACCCAAGAAACGTTAACATACACCATTTCTTTCATATCGATCGCAAAAAATGGAAATCACAACTTATTCCCAATATGTTTATTGAAATAATTATATCATACCATTTTTAGCAAATGCTTCAATGTAAACAGTTTACACCTTAACAGTAGTTCAAAATCACTTTGATCTGAAGTGTCAGTCCTGCAACTATGACTCCCAACCTCATAACTACAATCGAAAATAGCACCAAAGACAACATTGACTAGCGTTTTTCGGCATGGTGGCTCAGGTTGAATTTAATAACTACCTCACAGTTCGCAAAAACACATCAAGTATCGAATACAGCAATATATTATCGTACATAACTGATATGTGTTAGTTTTAACTAATTTTGTATCTCTTTGCAGCTATCCTAACAGTTGAGGAAATAAAGGCAACATTCATCAAACCAACAAGTATTGGGTTGCAGTTCAAAACAACTGGAGCAGATGAATATGTAGTCGAATATACCGAGGGGGCAGGTAACTTGTATGAAGAGTTGAAGATAATAAAACATCGGAATGTGGCCTACCTCAATGTCACTCAAAGTGGACTACAGTCAAACACAAGCTATTCGTTTAGGGTTGTGCCATTTCTACAGGTTACCCGTGGACTAGAGTCTGAACCCCTCACCATAACCACAGGCAAGCATTTCTTTTATTTGGAATTGAGTTAATTCTATCTTCTGAAAAATACATAATCTGATGAAGAAGGACTATTTTCAAAAGCAAGCATCTACCTAGACTTGATTACACAAGTCTCAGCTAGATAACCACACACTTAATGTACCTCTAAAGGGAACAACACAATTTAACTTATTCACATCTACCATAATCAAACAGTTTGTGTATGTTGAACAACATATATATTCTCTGAGTTATTTAGGGCCTAGTCAAGCTGTTACTATTTGGATCAGTCAGCAGAAGGTTTATAATTTAGACCAGACGGGATGGCCGAATGAGTTAGAGCATCTGTCTCCCGTGTTGGTAGATTGTGGGTTCGAACCCTGGTCGAGTCAAACCAATGACTTAAAAATTGATACTTGTCGGTTCCTAGGCTGGCGCTCGGCATTATTAGGATAGGACAAGGACTGGTTGGCTCAGTGTCCGGATAATATGAGTAAGTGGGATATTAGGTCATGGTGCTGGCAGCCTGGTCTTCCAGTGGGGCAGCACTATAAAGTCACCATGAGTGCACACTTTTACAAGTCGGTACCTGTCCTGATATGACCTTAGATGTTACTAGGACGTAAAACAACAAACAAACAACAAACTTCCCTGCATGACGTCACCGAAGGGACTATTTGAGCTCCAATGCAGTAGGTAGCGCTTGATCTGTCCAGGAGCATTAGACCGAATTTCCTATGGCTGTTCTAAGCAGTTCTGAGTACAGTGCGATTAATATTTATAAGATATGAATATCATGATAGACATAGTCAATATTCACGAAAGGAATACATCTTTAAATAGGTTAAACAGATACGCTTTCCCTTCATCTCACACTTGCTTTACCACTACTGACAGTGACTGCAACATCTGCCTGTTGCAATGTACCTACTTATGCCAACCTGTGTCCGCCTACCTCACCCTGGCTCGGTGAGCTGGGAGCAGTCTACGACAGTAAAACAGCATTAACCATAGTCCGTCATCACCAACTTGCAGCGCCGCCCAACACTTAGCCCTTTCATAATCACGTCTAATCAGATCTAATCACGTGTTCACTCACAGGTAGATACCTAAGACAACTCACCTGCACTCCGTAAATTTGAGTAGATAAGCTAGTTAAGGGATGTTAATTACAGCTAATAAACACTACCAATATCTGAACTATGCCAGCTCCAAACTGGTCTCATTTCCAGGTACATATGAAATAAAAGAGCCACTGGAGCACATTTTCTGCACACTAACAAGCATTACTTTGGCGTTCCTACCGTCCACGCCTCCTGCGGAAGAATACAGGCTAGAATATGCTGAGAATACAGACACGGACTATGAAGAGAGTAAAAAGGTGCAACACAGCAATGAGAATCGCTTCATTCTCACGCAGGGCGGACTCCGGCCTAATACCCACTACCGGTTCAGAATCGTGCCATATGTAAAGGGGCTCAGGGGACAAGAGTCTGATCCACTCCACATTTCAACAAGCAAGTCATTTTTAATCCATTCATTCCCGGTTTGTCAAAATAAATACATTTTCTTGCAAATCATTCAAGCTGTGTGGCGAGCTGTACTGCTGAAGTACAAATGGTCAAACTTTTGACAAGCATACCAAAATTGATTCTGTGTACGGCTCAGATCATGGGTACTGAAAGTGTTACGCTATAGCCATAAAATGAAAGTGGCAACAGGGTCATAAAAGTACATGCACTGTGTTGTGTGGAATATCTCCTGAGGAATGAGTTATAATTTAGAGCAAGAAAGTTAGTATTTTGACTTTGTACTATTCACATGTTGTTGCAAAATAAGGTTAAAAACATGAATCATTAATGGTCACACATGAAAATCGGACACGACAGGTTATGTACAGAAGTAAAAACTTGCTATGTTAATGAGCTGGCTAAAAAACAACACACTGAACGATACAAGAATCTGTTAGTAAAAGAAACACTTTTTTAACTCATTAATGTGGAAATTTAATTGTTATTGTCATTCTTTTTGGCAAGAGCTTTGTACACATATGCTCTTCGCAAGTACAAAATCTGGACACGATAGGTTATGTACAGCAGTGAAAACTTGCTACGTTAATAACCTGGCTAAAAACCAACACACTGAATGATACAAGAATCTGCCAGTAAAACAAATACTTTTTTAACTCATTAATGTGGAAATTTAATTTTTATTGAGTGGCCTTATAATAGAAAAGACAGTGTGAAAAGAGTGAGTGATGCCATGTAACAAATGAGTGCTATTTTTAGCTCATTTTAAGACAAAGTTTTGTCCCTAGCTACAATTGTACAGCAATGCGGCCATAATGTCTGCTTTCTCTAGGCTACTGAATATCACCTATTAGCAGGGGGCATGTCAACATTTTGAAACTGGGGACCATTTTGTGGTTAGATGAATATTAAATGGGCAAGTATTGAATGGACCCATGATCAGAGCCTTAAACTTCAGCATGTGTAGACTTATAACATCTACTAGTTAGTTATTTAAAAGAAAAGTTACTTCAAATTAAAGTAAAATAAATTATAACTATCAACACAATATATTTATCGCAGAAAATTACAGAAACTCGAAACCATCGAACTGTTCAGGCCTATATTATATTGGGCGTTACACAAATATATTCTGAACTCAGCAATGTTGCTGCCAATAACTGGATTGAGATAAGGTTTACAGGAACTTTCTGTGCTTCCATTCAGATATACTCGAGATGACAGAGAAACCCCTGATTATTAAACGCACACCAATCAGGGTCACCCTGCACTTCAGCCCATCCGAGCCTCCAGCCGAGCAGTACAAACTCGAGTATACCACGGACGAGAACACTGACTACCAGGAAACCAACGCCGTAACATCTGGCAGCAAGACGAACCTCACAATCTCACAATCGGGACTTATACCCAAATCAAAATACCTGTTCAGAATCGTGCCGTATGTACAAGGGATCCGCGGAGTGGCGTCACCTTCCGTCACTTCAGAGACAAGTAAATATTTTAAATTCCAAAGCCTTACCTGGTTAATTATTGGAATGTTATATGCGTTGTGGTATCTCAGCCCATTATTTGATGTAGAGAGAAATAAGTCCATCGGCCTGTGCCAAGCAGGAGGCCAATAGAGAGTGAGTTCTCTGCTCAATGGCATGGTTCCATATAGGCCTACGCTATTCCCCCAGTACCCCTGGCTGCATGGATGTTGGGACGAGCGGTGGTAGCGGTGGTATGTATATGTGCCTAGTAGCCTTAGATAACATTTTTCTTTCACAGTATTATGTAGCTGACGCTCTCACACAATAATAACTGGGGTATGACGCCTATGGATGTGCACCTTATAATTTTATATGGGTTTTCACGGAAAATTCGCCATTGGTTCTGCAGGAACCGTTATGGCCCTATCACATTACGATGCATCGTGCAAGCGCATGGCCAATGGCTAAAATCACTTTTTTTCGTCGAGATGCATCAACATTTTCAGTGCGGGGGGGGGCCAAGTTGGACATCAGCGCAACGTAGTGAACGCAAGCGTACCTTTGGTCCGACATAGTGGTAGCGCATGTCAACACATAAGAACATAAAAATGTTTTGCCCACCGTGCCTACCGTGCAGGTGGGGTATACCTAGCATTTTCCTAGAGTATGCCTAGCGTCATCCCAACATTCTGCTAGCGACTGTTAAATGTGTTGCATAACGCATGAAAGCGTCATGCCTGCGCATGAGCGACGCATGTCAAACGTAGTTTGCGTAGTGACAGCTTCAACCCAGCACTCGCGACGTTGACGTAATGTGTGATTAACTCATACCAACGTGCGGGTGGGGGGGGGGGGCACCCGACCCACCCGTGCCTTGGCTAGCATGCCAGGAAAGAAGAGCTCCACTACTGCTAGCCTGTTTGGCCAGGGATGAGGCAAAGGCAAAGGTAGAAAGAGGATAACTGGGGATACATCATCATCTCCACCTGTGGCATCTCCTCCAGTGAGATCTCCATCTAGCCAGACTGAGGAGACGATGGAGATGCAGTCCACCTCTCCATCTCCTCCTCGTTCCCGTGCCTCATCCGCCTTTCCACCTCCTCTACCTCAAACCAGCAGCAGAACGCCAACAAGAGGCGGGTGAGGAAGTGTGACTGCACTCTGCCCGAAGCAGACAAGGAGCTCATGCTAGAGTTCCAGCATGACAACCCTGTCGTATGGAACTTTAAGATGACTGACTACCGTCGGATATGCAAGAAAGGGAAGATGTGGGAGGACCAGGCCCAAAGGATGGGGAGAACTGCGGTGCATCTCCAGGGTTGGTTCAAGTCCCTACGAGACACCAACAAGAGGCTGCACAAGAAGAAGAGCGGTGACGGGGCTCCCCAGCGCACAGAGAGGGAGTAGTGGATAATGGCCAAGTTCGCCTTCCTGAGTTCAGTCGTAAGGCACCAACCTGAGCCCCACAGAACTGTAAGTACTATATATTTTACTGACATTGTACTTTGCAATGATGTGGATTTGATATATTATTGACCTCATTCTGGATAAATCTATGTATATATTTTAATGGCATTATAATTTGAAATGATGTGGATTTTTTTAATTCTTGACCTCATTATGGAAAATCAATGTTGTATTCACTTTACTTATGTTGCTATATTATTTTGTCTTGCAGGTGTTTGCCACCATAGACGCACCTCAGGGCGATATGGGGGGTGTAGAGACTACCTTTGCTGAGCTGCTGATCGGGCTGGACAAGAAGCCGAGTAGACCAAGACCCCAAGCCACGGCCCGGGGCAAGGGGAAGCAGTCAACGGTTGTGGATGAGGACATTCTGCTGGCAGCTCTCCAGCAGTGTGTCGATGTCTCTGGGAACCTGCTGAAAGGCCTTACAGCACTGCCCATGACTGAGCTGACCGCATTCTCTAACTAGGTGTGGGACAGCATGGCGGCGATGTCCAAGGGGAAATTCCAAAAGGCGCGGGATGGGATCTACTGGTTACTGTCGCAGGTGATGTAGGCGGACAGTGACGACGACGAGCCACCCATGCAGCTGGAGCCGTCCATGGCCTACCCCTCCAGGGCTATGCTTGTGCGGCCCCCGTCTGTGACATCGTCATCTTCTCACGCATCCTCCTGGTCCATCACCAAGCGAGGTGTACCAGCCGCATCACCACCAGTGGAGACACCAACCATCACCTGGATCGCCATGAGCATCACAGAGCCAAGACAACATGCATCAGTACATGGTGCTGCCTGTGCCGCCGGTGGTGATGCATCAGCAGTCGACGGCGCCGATGCAGCACCAGCCGACAACGCAGGTACTGTAGCCACAGCCTATGTTTGCCCAGCAGGCCATGGGTGCTCCTCCACCAGTGGGGATTCCTTCAGCACCTTCAGCACCTTCAGCACCGTCACAACAGACTCAGCGGCATGGGCTTCAGCCCAGCCCGACAGTACTCTGGCCACTCCGACAGCCATGGACAGTTTGTTGAATCTGTCTGGGCTGTCGGTGATTTCAAACGTGTCCAACTTGAATATTGAGCCGCAGGAGCTATTTGCTGCGGCTGGGGACCTTGACTCCCTACCAAAGGCCCCGGAGGAGAAGTGACTATAATGTTGTGGCTGTATATATATGTATGTATTTATTGTTTTAGCATGTTATTATTGTGTGCCTGTATATATATATGTATATTTGTTATTATGTAATTATTTTGTCCCTGTATACATTCATATTTATCAAATGTTTTTGTAAATAAAACTATGTGTATTTTAAACTAGATTTTGGTCTCTGAGTCTATTTTTTGTAACCATTATTTATCCTTATTATATCATCATCATCATCATGCTGTCGGTCGCGATGCGACAAAGACTGCCTTCATTACTTGACTGTCGCTTTCCATTTAGCTCTTTCCTCTGTGAGTGATGTCCATGAGTCGGTCTTAATGTCTCTCAGCTTCAGGTTTCTCTTGATGGTATCCTTGAACCGAAGATGAGGGCGCCCTCCCTTTCTGTAACCAGAAGACAGTTGAGAGTAGAGGATCTGCTTTGGTAGCCTGTCTGATGACATCCTCATGAGGTGTCCAATCCACCGGAAATTCTTTTTGATCAGAAGATCTTCCATAGAGGGCAGCCCTGTCCATTCGAGTATTTCCTTATTTGTCACGTTGTCCTTCCAGGTTAACCTCATGATCGAACGCAGATGTCGCATCATAAAGGCATGCAGCTTTTTCCCCTGTCTTCTGTACACTGTCCAGGCCTCAGCTCCGTATAGTAGGGTGGATGGCGCGATTGCATGGTAGATCTTGCCTTTGACCTGCATGGACACATGGTGGTTGTTCTAGAGTCTCTGGCGTAGTTGGCTGAAAGATGCGCTAGCCTTGGCCATCCTCCTCTGTATTTCAGCATCAATGCTTCCATCACTTGATATAGTGCTTCCGAGGTAGGTGAATTCCGGAACAGAGTTCAGCTTGTTTCCGTCAACCATGATATCATCCTCTCGGGTCCTTGTAGAGTTGGGTTGGTACAGCACCTCCGTCTTCTTGATGTTAATCTTCAGGCTGAACTTCTTTGATGCATCGGAGAAAGCATCCACTATTTTCTGGATCTCTTCAGCAGAGTGGGCAACCAGTGCACTGTCATCTGCGAATAGCAGCTCTCTCACCAGTATCTGAAGTGTGCGACGTTGAATCGGTCAGCGCTCTGTCTGGACTGCATATAGACCCCATCCCCCATGCCTCGGAAAGCCTCATCGAGCATTGCTGATAGGAAGATGGAGAAGAGCATGGGGGCCAGTACACAACCTTGCTTGACCCCATTGGTAACTCCAAACGATTCCAAGACTTCGCCTTCAACACTAACATTCGCCACATTTCATGAAAGCTGCCTGCAAAAGTGTTGAAATGCTGCTGGCTTTTGCAAGTTACCAATGGCAGTCTCTCGGGGAGCAAATAGTGTTCTCACACCGGCAAGAACATGTCCAGACAGGCGCAAAACTATTTGTCCCTACAGTGGCTGGTCGGGAGATGTTGGGAGTTCCATACATCAACCGCCCTTGATGCTGCCACAGTGACATGGTTTTCTGTTTAGGGTTTGCTCCCTTAGCCTTCGGTTCTGTCAAGAACCTGTACCACAAGGCAGTGGTTTACAACTCTGCAGGGCAGGGGCGTAAAACTCCCTGAGGTATTGCAATACCTGCATACCAGACTTATTATATATAATACACAATTCCCCCCAAATACAATGTGTTATAAATGAAAGAAATTTAAAAGAAATAATTTTGCCCTTTGCCCATTTAGCATACTTTAAAAAAACTAATCTGACATGTAACTTTGTCCCTGTAAATAAAAAAACTTTATCTCCCCCCCCCATTTAAAATAAGTGACATGTAAATTTGCCAGTTTAAAATGTGCCCCTTAAAAAATAAAGTAATCTTCCCCATAAAGTAACCTTCCCCATCCAAATTTATAACTAACATGTAAATGTGTCAGTGTATATAATTGGAACCATAAACAAAAAAACTAATCCTCCCCACCCAAAATCATAACTGACATGTCAAATTGAGTTCAATATCAACAACAGATATTGATACCTTTTATTTAAACCAATAGAACTATCAAATTTTTTTACATAGACATATCAGAGTACATATCACAAAAAGATCACAGTACAAACACATCACTAGAACATACTGTCCTGCCATTCAACTGAACTGGCTGGGGAGTTGGCCCAGTCCTTGAGGAGATTCCGCTGCTCCTTTCCTGCCCTGGAGCCAGTGTTGCCAGGTTCTTGTGCGGCTAGGTCTGGCAGGTTTTGCAGGATGCCAAACGCATTCTCTACAACTCTCCTAGCTCGGGAAATCCTGTCGTTGAAGATGTGTTCCTCATGCGTCATACCCATTCTGCTGTAATGCTTCATCATTGTCTGGCATAGGGCGAAGGCATCATCACTGATCAGGAAGTAGGGTACATCGTCCTGGCCGTTCACAATAGGCTTTGGGTCAGGGAAACCTATGGTACCAACTTCAGTGCCCACCTTCAGCTCAGAGTCATTGAAAATGTGCATATCTGATGCTGAATCCTTTTCACCGACATCGGCCCAGATCAACTTGTAGTCTGCATCGACGAGCATCATGAGAACTATGGAGTAGAATCCCTTATTGTTGTAGTAGAGGGATCCGCTCTTTGGGGGACACCGGCAGGCATTATGCTTCCCATCTGGTGCTCCGCATGTGTGGAGGAAGTTCCACCTCTCCATGAACTTTACCGAGATGTCATGCCATCCATCAAGAGTGATGGAGCAGGTCATCACCTTGTCAGTGTATTCGGCGATGACTGCTTTACACACCTCTCTCACGATGAGTGATTGGGTGTTGTGGGGACCCTCCACCCAAACTTCATGGAAGCATACTTGTTCCCAGAGGCTAGGTGACGCAGAGTGAGAGCAAGCTTTAGGCAAGGCTCGATCGGCTCTCTGAAGGTTGTGTATTTTTTAGTTATCCGGGGACCCACTCTGGCTAGCATCTCGTCGAACATCTGGGGAGGCATCCGCATGAAGTTGATGAAAGAAGCTGTCCTCATTACGGAGTTCCACCAGAAGCTGGTCGTACAAGCCAAACTGTCGCCGCCTCCTGATCCATGCTCTCATCCACATTCTCCTCAGTCGACATTGTCTCTTTCTTCTAATAACACGGAGACGGTAAAAGTATCAATTGGTTAATATTATGGTGATGTTGGAGAATGGCTAGTTGGTAGTCCTGCAGGAGTCTGGCAGGGACATCCATCCTCTCCGAAAAGCTGAGCTGTTCTGCTCAAACATGAAATCTGATGCCTTTTATACTCGAAGGCAACACATTAGAAAAACGTTCACAATAAGCTCACAAAACGTTCACAGAATGCCGGTGAATGTTATATACATTAAGTGAGCACAAGACATTACGCGTTATACTTCAAATACCTTCAAGACACGGTGGAGAAACGCCAAACGAATGTTACTATTGTTAGACATACGTTACCCATACATTAGAAATACGTCATCATATGTTGTCAATACGTTGTCAATACGCACAGTCTACCTTACCGCCAGCTCTCTGTCAGACTAACGAAAGTCAATGTAGGGCTACGTATGAACAATGTACCTCTAAAGAACGTCTAACGTGCATCGATGTATATCTAACGTATGTATAACGTATGCCAAACATAACCACCACACATTGTCACACATCAAAAGTTTTGTGCATATACACAACTTTTGGGACTCCTTGATGAGCAGCGCCGTATAACGACAAACATTGACGTACATCGACGTATAACAACTTATGCATAACGAACACGTAACATCAGAGTAACGCATATTGACATGGGCCAACATAGAGGCCCAAAATCACCTACATTGGCGCATGTTTACACGATGCATGGTAGTCTGACAGGGCTATTAGGTGGTGCCAAAGTCTCAACCTGATTTCCGCATTGTTTTGCCAGTGATCACTTTCATCCCTGAACAATATTCAGTAGCATGTTGGTTTTTTTGGTGTTTTTTTAAAAAAAACCTGAGACATTTTCATGACTTGAAAATCATGAAATTTGCATTTCTCTATATTAAAATGTAGTATTAATTTACTTATTTTCACTCCCATTAAAAATGATACGTCAAATGTGTTAATATTTGTACACCCTTAGAGCCTCTAGCCATGACAAACCCCCCATGCTTTGTAGCATTTATGACCCCAAGCATGGCAGCTATATGCTTGATTTTGAACTTCTACCAGATCTGGGGGGATAAAATGGATTCAAGGAGCATCAAGATGGATTAATCCTAATGAAAACATCTTTGCGATAGTCCAGAAAACGGTAGCCTGGTCTCCTGGCCTTTATTCACGTCAGCATCATGTAGGATAATGGTACATGTTGTTCGGCAACATGGGTAATTTGCGCGCGAACGGGGGACTACGGGGACGGTGGCGCCGCCTGGATTCGAACTCTAAACCCACGAAACCCCTTACGGGCCCCCGAGACCCCCTCTCGTCTCGCGCGATCTCGCCTCCCCTCATGAGACCATGCCGCTCCGGGTGAATATAAACCCACCCACACACCTCACACCCACACGACTCCAGACGCCGGGCCGACCACAACCATCAGCTTTCTCGCCTCAAGACACCTCACCTCCACAGCCGTAAGGCTCGCTCACCACGCCACATCAGACACCTCCACAACTTCAACAAGATGCCCCTCGCCGCCAACCGACACCATCACCCCACCGCTGCACCTCCGCAGACCGCCAACACACGCGCCCGGAGCATAGCAGACGCCCCAGACACCGCACCAGCACCCCACCAGCGTGGCCGTCCCAAGTCTGCCGTAACCAGACCTGCCCCAGCCCGGGACCGGCACGCCGCCACAGACACCGCCGCGGCCGCGGCCACCCCCACCCCGACGGACACGGACAGCCAAAACACCATACTGCGCCAATCATTGGCGGATAGCCTCGCACAACAGGCAGAGATGAACCGGGCCGTGCTGGAAAGGATGGCCGCCATTGAGACGAGCAACGGAAAACGGAGACGGTCGTCCAGCAGAGAGTCGACCGCCACATCCACCTACACCTCACACACCGATTGACACAGATCAGCAAAACATAGAAGACGCAGGAGTAACTCCCGCGACTCGTCTGAGGGAGACCGTAGGCCGTGGAGACCCTCCAGCACGCCCCGCGACGACACCAGAGGACCCAACAAGGACGACAAGCGCCACCACAAGACACGCCGAGGCAGGGACAGACGCTCCCCGTGATCTTCCGACGAGGACGACTCGCGCCACCGAGCCGCCATAGAAGATATACTAGACAACAACGGCCTGTACGGAAGAAGGAGAAGAGGTAGGAAACCCCTTCTCCCTCATAAGTTTGTCATAAGGGGAGATCGCAAGGGGAGCGTCGGGCGAGGCGAAAGTATGTGGTACGAATACATTTTCGCATTATATCGCATGATGAAGGACACCTCAGTCCCCCGATCATGGGCAGACCCCATGGCTGAGCATACCGAGCACCTAGTGGAGATGGCGGCGGAATGGAACTGGAACACCTGCCTGGCCTGGTCCGAAAGAGTATTCGACATGATTGAAGATAAGAGGCTGCCCAAAGGATGGGCGGACCCAGTCGCCATCAAAGATACCCAACGGGACGCCTGCCTCACCGGAAGCAGGAACCAGGACACCCAGAAGCCCGCCGCCCCACACAGACGCCGCGAATCTCCGCATACCCGCAACGAGGATGACAACAACTACAGGAGCGACACCACAGCAGCCACGAACGGCGCGTACCTGCCGTACAAACGGCCGGAATTTAACCGTGACGTTGATGGACGACCGTGCCACCGCTGGAACTCGGGCCAAGAATGCGGGTTCACCGCCTCCCATGGTAGCGGCAGTGACAAGTTCCCCCATGTCTGCGGGTGGTGCGCGAACAAATACCACCGCGCAAATAATCACAAGGAAATCGATTGCAATAACAAAAAGCGCCAGCTCGACAAAAGACCCAGGAGCGATAACCAGGACAACGACGAGAAACAGGATTTTCGGTGAACGGCTTCAACCGAGCCAGAAAAAGCAAAGAAACCACCACGAGACACGACGAACAATCAAACACCTCCGAGGCACAAAACCAACAACCCAAATCTGGGAAAGGCAAAAGCCCCTCAGATCTACAGACTACTAAGCCGCAAGGAACGGCTGAAACAACACGACCGCCCATCCGAACCAGCAAAACCACACAGGAACTGACGCACCACACATCACAAGGCCGCACATCTGAAAGACGAACACCACACACAACGGCTAAAACAACGCCGCCCGCTCCCGTCACACAGAAGCCTCCGCTCCCACACGCTGCGCAACCGCGGGACGGGAGGCGTGCCACATCAGAAGGACGGCACCCACCCACAACGGCAAAAACAACATTGCCCCGCCAACATCAGACAGCCACCACCGCCCTCAATGCCACATCTGAAGCCCGCGTGACGAACACACCGGCCGCTCCAGCCACTCACGCCTCAACACACGCGACAACCCACCACGCCCCGCCCGACACAACAAAGCGAATTTACACCATCAACAACTCCACGGCTCCGCACCCGGCCCACCTCACCAACACACAGACTCCACACCCCCGCGAAGAGACAACACCCGCCGACCAACACAAGCCCGTCGGGCCCCGCACCCAGAACGCCACCCCCACCCCCAGATACGAAGAAAAAAAAGGGGGGGGGGAGGTGGGGGTGGCGCGAGTACGCCCCACCCAGCCAACCCCCGCCGCACCCACACGCACCCGAGAGAACCACAACGAACTAGCAGACGCCCTACTCCTCGCAGACTCACGGCCGGGAACAGCGGACGACGTGGATGAAGCCACCGACGACCCGGACCTGCAAGCCGCGCCACCATACGACCCGCCGCATACTCCGCTCACATATCGACACACCCTCCTGCGCATATGGCCGTCAGCCATCCCGGATGCCTGGGCCAACAAGCACTACATGGCCATCTACCAGCAGGTCAAGAAGACAGGCCTCCCCAACCACGTGGCAGCGCGGATACCCGTCCCGTCCGCACTAAACATCCCACGTTGGCACGCCCTCCTCGCCGATTATCACGACCAAGACCTCGTCGACTTCCTCGAATTCGGGTGGCCGGCCGACTACACGGCTGATCAACCCCCGGTGCCGTCCACCGAAAACCACGCGGAAGATCCTGACCACTTGCAGTGGATCAGGAAATACGTCAAGAAGGAGATCGAGCATGGCGCCCTCCTCGGCCCGTTCGCGACGCCCCCCTTCACGCCTTGGGCACAGACGAGCCCCATGATGACCTGCCCCAAGAAGGACACGGACGAGAGGTGAGTCATCGTGGACCTCAGCTTCCCGAGAGGAGCGAGCGTGAACAGCGGTATTCGGAAGGGATACTTCCAAGGGAGGCCCACCACCTATACCCTGCCGGGCATCATGGACATGACCACCGAAGTTACAGCCCTCGGCCAAGGCTGCTACATATGGTCCGCAGACCTAGCCAGGGCGTACCGACAACTCAGGGCATGCCCCCTCTCGGTCCCACTCATGGGCATCACTATAGACAAGGAGGTATACTTTGACGTGGCACCGGCCTTCGGATGCCGCACATCGTCGATGGCCTGCGCCCGAACAACGAACGCCGTCGTCTACCTTCTTCGACGCCGCGGACACTTCGCCCTGTGCTACCTCGATGACTTTGTCGGGGTAGCCGCCACAAAACAAGCAGCCGTAGAAGCTTACACAGACATCATCAGCATCGCCAAGGACCTCGGACTCGAGCTCTCGCCAGCCAAGTGCAACCCGCCCACCCACAGGCTCGAGTGGCTCGGGTACGAGGTCTGCACGACACAGATGACGGTCACCATCCCAAGGGAGAAGCTCGCCGAAATAGTCACCGAAAGCGCCGAGGTCCAGCAAGGCACCAAGATCACCAGGAAGCACCTACAAAGGATCGTAGGGAGACTCCAATACGTCGCACGGTGCGTACCCCCCACGAGGCGCTTCATGAACCGGATCCTGGAGGCCCTCCGTGCCACCCCGCACACCGGTAAACACAAAGCCACCCAAGAACTCATTAGGGACTTGGCCTGGTTCGCCGACTATGCGGAGTCAGCCAACGGCATCGTCCTTCTGCAACCGGCACCAGCCATCCAATGGACGATTGAGTGCGACTCCTCCCTACTCGGGGCCGGGGCGCACTCAAATACAGGATACTACACGGAAGAGTACCCCATCGAGTACCTGGCCGCAGGACACGATATAAACCGCCTCGAAGCCCTCAACCTCGTCCTCGCCCTACACACACTCTCCCCCGACGACCCAAAAGGACACATCATCACGATCAACACGGACAACCAGGCGTCACAGGCGGTCCTCTCATCCGGTGCCGGAAAGGACCCCGTACTCTGCGCATGCGCACGCGAAATATGGAGGTTCGCCGCAATAAATGCCTGCGAGATCCAGATCGTCCATAAACCAGGCAAGGACATCACTCTCGCAGACGCTCTCAGCCGGAGCCCCTTCGACCGAGCCGCCCAAAAGAAGGCGGAAGAAATCTGCTGTGACCTCCGCATACACCGTGTCCGCGTACGACACACCGACGACGTTGCGAAAAACGCACTCTAGCCTGGGAAGATCGAATAATTTGCCTCTCTCTTCCCAGGTACCCCAGGACCACAACACAGGAAGGTCATGGCCCTCTTCACCGCTGGACTTGCCGCAGGGACGTGGAAAAATAAAGGCTGCCAGGTCGAACGGTACCTCCGACACGCCTCACGACACCCTCGACGGCCCGAGCAGGCCGACGTGATGTCATTGATCGCCTCACTGAGCGACGACCTAAGGTCCCCGTCCACAGTACTCAACTACGTAAGCGGAGCAAGAACCTGGGTCCGCCTCGTGGGGGGGATCTCGACCTCCTTCGACTCCTACCCAGTCTTGATCGTGAAGAGGGGAGTCACCCGACTCTCGCACCACAACCCACGTCAGGCCCCCGCCCTGACCATCAGACACCTCGACGACGCCCTCGAATACCTCAGCTCGGCAGGACCAACAGCCAAGGTCCTCACGGCCGCACTCCTCATAGGATACTTCACCCTACTACGCCAAGGAAACCTCCTGGTCACCGGCAGGACAAAGGATCCAGGACAGACGATCACCGGAAAGGACATCACCGAGGATGGGAACGCCGTCAACGTACACGTCCGTTCGATGAAGACGACCAAGACATCGAAGGACGCCTTCACCATCAGCATACAAGCCATACCAGGCTCCAGAAGATGCCCAGTCCGCGCCTGGCGGGCCTACAAGAAGAGCAACCGGACCACGCCTGAGGCCCCAGCCTTCCTCCTTCCCGGGGGATCGCCCCTCACGGTGACCACCCTGACAACCGCACTAAGGACCGCTCTCGCAGCCTACAACCACCCTCACCCCGAATCCTTTACCCTCCATAGCCTCAGGCGAGGAGGCGCCCAAGCCTGCGCCCTCGCCGGAGCCCCTATCGATGATGTCCGCGACCTCGGAAACTGGCGCTCCGCCGCCATATATACATACGTCCCCCGCACGATGTACGCCGCCGCAAACCACGCTCTCTCCCACCATTTGGTTGAGAGAGCCTGATTTCCTTATTTTGATGACTGAATACCTATGTAACATGCAACTGTAAGTAGATCGCCTCTGAGGCACTAACGTTGGCCCTAGGGCCGTTTATTGAATAAACCCATTCCATGTAGTCCCCTTGTCGTGTTGTGAATTTTACATGTTGTTCGGCAACATGGGTAATTTGCGTGCGAACGGGGGACTACGGGGACGGTGGCGCCGCCTGGATTCGAACTCTAAACCCACGAAACCCCTTACGGGCCCCCGAGACCCCCTCTCGTCTCGCGCGATCTCGCCTCCCCTCGTGAGGCCACGCCGCTCCGGGTGAATATAAACCCACCCACACACCTCACACCCACACGACTCCAGACGCCGGACCGACCACAACCATCAGCTTTCTCGGCCGCCCACCCACCCCTACAAAAAGGACACCTAGTAGGGTTGAGAGAGCCTGATTTCCTTATTTTGATGTACAGTTTTTGCCTCTTATCTTATTATTACATTACTTCCTCATCTCCTGTAAACTCATTTGAACTACATGAATGACTACTTAATAAGCACTTGATTGACCACTGTAACCTTGATTGATCACTACTATAATAAGCACTTGATTGATGACGACTTTATATTACCACTGTAACCTTGCCTGATGACTGTGAATACCTATGTAACAGGCAACTGTAAGTAGATCGCCTCTGAGGCACTAACGTTGGCCCTAGGGCCGTTTATTGAATAAACCCATTCCATGTAGTCCCCTTGTCGTGTTGTGAATTATACAGATAGTTGTACTGGCTTTTCTTAATGATATAGTGTAGTATCTTTGACAAAAATTGACCTGTTCCCCTATCCTTCTTGTGAGTGATTGCAGTGAATATGGACCTTGCTGTGACAGGCATTAAATAAAAAATAATCAATTAATCCATTTTGTAAGGGATTCCCCTTGTATAAAAATAAATGTGGCTTAATCATGCTTACATAAATACAATTTTTACAATAGACCAGTTTGTAATTCCAGCGTCACGGTGCATTGTGGGAATTTTAAAAGCAAAACAAATCTGCACAAAAGCTCAAAGCACATGTGCTTGCTTTAAGACTGTCAACATGGGGGGTTTGTGATGTCCAGGGGGGATATGTGATTTCCTAGGAAATCGCAAACCCCCCATACCCATATATGGTATGGGGGTTTGCGATTTCCTAGGAAATCACAGGTGGGGTTTGCGATTTACAGGGTTTGTGATTTCCTGCTACACCGGTACTATCCATTCAGAATTAGTGGCACATGTATAGTGCTGACTTCAATTAACTTTATTAGTCATGGAAAATCACGGAAATATTATAGTCTAAAAATGTCATGGAATTTTGTATTAATTATCTTGGAAAACTATAGACGAAATACATATGGCCAAATAATGCAAACGAAATGGTGACCGTCCCCGCCCGTGCCTAGAAAATCGCCCGCCCTGAATTGTTTCGTCTCTAACGGCTCTGGTTGATTGCTTGATTGATTGGTGGTTTCTTTACGCCGTGTTGGCAGCATAGGCCATTTCACGGCAAGAATTGTTTGTTTGTTTATTCAACTGACGCTTTTACAGAGTCCAAACGCATACAATCAATTTTATATCAGTAGACACCGTGAATTGTGGTGTAATGTCCAGAGAAACTAATGAAACCATCGAATACAGTGAAGAAGCCCGTGTGTTTGCACCTGTTCCTCCCCCAGGTGAGCGTGCCATGCAGGCGCCCAGCAACACGTCGTGCACGCCCACCAGCGTCACGCTTCAGTTCACGCCGGCGCCGCACGCCGTGGACGAGTACAGGGTCGAGTACACGGAGGACGCCAACCCTGACTACGGCGAGGGGAAGCGGGTGCAGCGTGGTGCCAACGTAACGCGCATCACGCTGACGCAGGACCTGCTGCGGCCGCACACCCGCTACACCTTCCGGATCGTGCCCTACTTGGACGGCGTCCGGGGCCGCCCGTCCCGCCCGCTCACTGCGTCCACAAGCAAGCACTGCTCAAACCCTTCAGCTGCTATTTACCAGTTCTCTTGTTGTCGTCACTTTGGTTAAGGCCATCGATTGATTATCGACTCGGGCTAGTGGTATTAAAACTGATGCATAAAATGTGTTACAATGTGTACACCCTTAAGGGCGCATTCCATATACGCGTAATGCGTAATGCGTAATGCGAATGCGAATGCGAATGCAACAAAAAAATCGAAACGCCTTGAAACCTATGAGCTACATTCCATACACGCGTAATGCGTAATGCGAATGCGAATGCGTCAGAAATTCATTTTCCCGATCGGTCCCTGTAGCGATCGGTGCGTAATGCGTTATGCGTCAAGCTGGATGTGAATAGAAACCTGAGTCAGAGGGGTGCTAATTGGAAACACATGGTGAGCTGGGCACCAGGGAGACATAGGGTTAGGGGAAAGCTAAAAATGCTACCATATGCACAGAAATATGAATACTTATCTATAATTTGGTTATAATAAAGGTAGGAACCCCCATGTGACATACAAAAAGTTACATAGATATACATGCAATATTTGGTCACATACAGAGCAGTATGGAGAATAATTGTTTATTTTTATTTTTTAAATATAGCCAGTCGTGCGCCACATAACGCATTACGCATTACGCGTATATGGAATGCTGGCATTCGCATAACGCATAACGCATTACGCATTACGCGTATATGGAATGCGCCCTTTAGAGTTAGAGCCTCGAGACATCACAACCCAGTTGCATTTGTCGGCACTATCCAAATCAGAATTGGTGTCACACATAGTTTGAAGGAAACATATATTGCTGACTTCTAGTAACTGCCCCTTCTGATTCCTGCACCTCGGCAATAATATACTGAAAGGAAACTGTCCATGGGAGAAAGAATACTCATATTATATTGCCCTCCCCAGAGTAAAACAGCCCCCCGCTCTATGCTGAACAGTATGTGGTTATTGGTGCCAGTTACTGTGTGAGCGAGTGTGAGGTGGGCGGCATTAGGTGAGTAGAAGGTGGTTAATGCTCAGTTAATTTTAGGTCAAATAATAAATACAAATTGGTGATCGACCTTTTGAAATAAAATTCAGGGTTGGACGTTTTTTTTTATATTTGTATTTATTATTTTTTAGGGAGACATAATCCGCAGCCAGACGCAATGGCCGAATGAGTTGAGTGGCCGCCTCCCATTCTGGTAGGTCGTGGGATTCGAACTCCTGGGTTCGAACCCTGGCCCTCCTACCCTATCAGTAACGGGATGAATATACCTGGGAAAATATACCTTTACACCGGGTTCGGGAGGAATGCTCTCTGTACTGTGTATTTATGTCATTTGCCTTATCAGTTGATCTGTTGTTTGTTGTGGCACCACACTTCAGTTAGCTTACTTCTCAACTGTTGTATTGACGCATGTCACACACACTGTGACGATGTTAAAAACTGCCTCGTTTGGGGTTTTTCTGTTCAAACTATTTATTCATATTTATTCACTGGATATATTAATTAGATTTCGTATTTCGTACCCAGGACTTTGATTTGTAACGAAGTTAACGTACGGGGCTGTTAACTGGTTGCTAGGCGACCCCGGAGGTCCGTAGTCATTGCGTGGTTCAGCAGGGAAAACTTGGCGAGTATTCCCTGCACTATCCTATGCAAGTTGTGTCTTTATTCACTTTTGTATTTCACGCGGGGAGGTCTCACAACAGTCTGCCCCTAGAATTGTACGTTTTGTATCTAGAATGACAAATATCCATGTCGTACACTTATATGACATTCACAGTGTCACTTACCAGGTTTTTTATATAAATCTTGGCTGGTTGTAATAACTTCCCCGTGCTGGGTATACCTTAGTCATTAATAGTGTTGTGGGTGAGATTTTGTAAATGGGAAGCATTGCACCTAGAGTGGGATTCGAACTTAGTTTGCTGTCATTCTGGGGCTATTAAACCATTGGGTTGTCGAGGCTCCCCTGATGCACGCCTACCTGTGCACGCCTACCTGTGCATGCCTACCTGTGCACGCCTACCTGTGCCTACCTACCTATCCACGTGCGTGTGGTATTTCACCCGGGGAGGTCAGTGCACCTCACTACACTCCTCCCATAGAGGTGTACGTTTTAGACCTAGAATTACAAATATCTAGGTCGTACACTTATAAGACATTCGGGATGATTCCACACTTTGCATCATATAGATTGTATTATAGCCTGGTCACAACGCCAATGGTGTCAGATATTTTTGAAAGGGAAGGGAAATATTGCACTAGAGTGGGATTTGCACCCACACTTCTGCCATTCTAGAGCTAGTGTCATATCCATTAGGCTATCGAGGCTACCCTAATGCAATCAACACACCCCACGCCTACCTGTGCATGTGACATTTCATATGGGTAGGTGAGTGTACCTCACTTCAATAGCAACATCACATTATGTAGACAATGGAACTGATGCTGCCCTAACTGTCTGTTTGCCATTGCAGATAGACCTGTGATTACAAAGAAGCCGGTAGTCATCAACCACACGCCCGTGTCCATCACGTTGCGCTTCAGCCCGTCCTCGCCTGAGGCAGACGAGTACAAACTGGAAACCAGCAAGGACACCATCAGTATTTACATCGAAGACGCCAGCAGTCTTATATATAATCCCCGACACAAATTCATAATCAGTAAAGTCGGACTTGAGCCAAACACAACGTACTGGTTCAGAGTGGTGCCCTATGTACAGGGCAGCCGAGGAGTGGCGTCGCCTTTCGTCGTACTGATAACAAGCAATTATCCTTCATTTTGTTCACTTCATTGGTTATTTTAGTGGGTGACGCATAGCTTGTACCGAGTGCTGCTCGGATGTTGAGCCCTGCACTTATGCAGAGTAGGGCCTAGTCATCTTGGTGTGGTGTATCAGTGTCCCTTGGTTAAAATCTAAGCATCGAATCAGAATGTTGCATATTAATGATAGTTCAAAGCTACACAATTGTGAATAGTGATTGAATCTACATAATCCAGCAGGAGCTTAAACCCCCACGAACGGCTATTGATTGTGATTGACAATGACAACAAATTAGTAGATTGACAGTAATATGTTCACAGATAATTAATAACTTATGTAGATAGTAAATTGTATTGAGGTTGACATCAATCAGTTATCAAAAATATCAGATATACCTAAAAAATATTACCCATTAGAAAATTAGGTCAATCTTAGGCCCGATGTATTTCGCTTTCCAGATAGTTTATTGTTTTAAACTTACATCAAATTACATGTATTATAGAATAAAACATAGAAATACTTGGTCTATCTGCTCCCTTTTCCTTTCCAGAAATCCATGAAATTAAGCGGCCACCAAAGTGGGTTTCCAGCACACCAACAAGTATTACTGTGGGCTTCGAAAGATCCATACCCCTTGCAAAGGAATACGTGCTTGAATATACCGAGAATCTGAACACCTACTATGATCAGAGCAAAAGGCTCAAATTGAAAAAGCAGTTGCAGCTTCAACTGACGCAGGGCGGACTCCGGCCAAATACCAGCTACCGGTTCAGAATCGTGCCTTACATAAATAGTCTCCGGGGACAGGAGTCGCTTCCCACCGTCATTTCAACAAGCAAGTACCCTTGAAGTAGTTTTGTCTAAGCAGTGTATTTATCGATTTATTACTGTTTTTCCAATGTTATTAATACATAAACAATTTGTTGGAGATTGATATCTTTATTTATCCTGTTCATATTGTCTGTCTTGGCGCCAATGTGATCTTTGCTGATTATTTGGTCAAATCTGGAAGATATCAAGCTAACAACACTGTTGGACCATAGTTGTTTCCAATAATTAAATTCTTATCAACATAAACACTTATTTGTTAAATCATTTGTCCGCAAAGAAATGGACTATTTTGATTATATTTATTATAACTTTCTACCCAATGTGATTTAAAGGAAAATCCTAGCAATACTGAATAAATAACTAGTGATTATATTCAAGCAAAATTGTTTAATAACAGGACAAATGCAACAAAGCGAACACAATAGCACTAGCAGACGCATGGCGGTATCGCCGACTAACCCTCATGTTTCAAAGAACTCACAAACTCAGCATTCCTTACCATTTTCAACGAATCCCCCTTTTCATGTATTAAGACGTAGCCATGATTTTCATAGTACTGTAGAATCCTTTTCTGAATGCCGGAGTATTGGCCGTCGGGACGAGAACTGTACTCCGACACATGTGTGTGATAAATTTGTTTATTATACTGAATAGATTCTTTTGTTAGTGCCGAAGCACTGGTCTTCCAGCAATTGTTCAATTCAGGTTTATTTATTTTTTAATTCTAGGTAGGAGGTCGCATCCCTGATTCTGGCTGGTTGGTTGTTCCACATCATGCTGCATTTGTAAATTGTTGCTTTAATTAATTTGTTTGTGGAAGGTTTGGGGACTTTGAATATAGTGGAATCAGTTCAGCTAGTATTTCTCTTTGTATCATCTATGTATTTGTCTCTTTCTAACTCTTTTGTACATAAGAGATAGCAGGTGTGAATCTCTTTCATCCATCAGGTAATCTAGCTTTGAGTCATGCATTTACCTTTACACTTAGTGTTTTCCCCAATACATTGTTCGCAAGGCCTGGTTTTGGATCCTTGTAACTTAGTTGCTGCTTTGTGAGTAGGCCTATTCCATAAATTATATCGTTTTAGTCTATTATTGGCAGAATTGTTGGTTTATATAGCAGTAGGGAAGTGTTTTCACTCATGAGGCTCCTCATCTTCCCGATTGTAGTAATCTTTAGTGTCAATGATTTAGTTAGTCTAGCTAGTGGTTGATTTCTATTAAAGGCAAAATCAATCACACTTCTCAAATACCTGTATGCACTTGCCTCCTTGATTTGGTCTCTATCAATATGCAGTGCAATAGGTTGTCCTCTTCGCTTCCTTGTTGGTGTCATAAATTAAAAATTCACTCTTATTAGTGATAAGGGGTAGTTTGTTTTCACTACATCACCGATTAACCCTGGTCAACATCGCCCCAACCCGACCTAGTGCTATTTGGAGATCTCGGTTGTCTACCATGAGTGCTGTATCAACTGCAAATATTGTGAATGTTGCACTTGGGGTAGGTCATTTATAAAGAACTCCAGTTTCACAGTCCTGATTATTGACTCATTGTCATTAAATGTTATGCATTGTTTCCAATTGGTTAAATAGTTGGTCATGAATGTACTGGTTATCTTCCCTAGTCGTGCTTTCTAGATTTTCTGCAATCATATTTTATGGTAAATTGTTTCAAACCCTTTTTCGGAGTCAAGGTAGACTGCAATTGTAAGTTCAACTTTGTTCATATTAGTCAATAACTCATCCTTAAGTGAGCCCAATGCCCTTGTTGATCTGTCTTTTCTGAAACAATTTCGTTGGTTGGTTATGTAATTAGAAGAATGTTATGTAATTAGAAAATGTTTGTATCTGATGGTGTATTATTTGTTTTATGATTTTTCCAGGAAGTGAGATTGCAAATATTGAACACAACTCACTGAACTATTTTGGGTATTGATTTTGGGTCATTGACCTTTGGGATGGGTGTAACTGTAGCTAGTTTCCAGCTTTCCGAGAAGATGCCAGTGTTCACTTAGGTTATACAGGTGGGTGAATTTATCTATGAGTGCAGTAATTGATACTTTCATCAGGACTGGGCTAATGTCTTTAATGCCCGATTACTTCTATCCTGATGCAGCATTGACCATTGAGGATTTGCTCTTGAGTTGTCTCAGTCAGATCATACATCTGGTCATTAACGATGACTGTGACGTGTTCTGACTTTCTTCAGTCTGATCAAACTGCAAGATTATCCCCTACATCAATGAAGTGGTTATTAATTTCTTCTGCCAGGAGGCTATCTTGTATTTTCTCACAAGTATCTTCATTACTGAGGTTTTTGATAATATATTTTGCTTCCCGATTAATCTGCTGCAGTTCATGCGAGAGTTTCTTTGCATTTTGCTAGTACGTAATTATCTGGTCAAAACAGTGCCTACACTTGGCTTTCCGCACCTCGTTTCTGGCCTTTCTGACGATGCATTCGGCTATAAATTTGTCGCCAGGGTCTCTTGTTATTTCTGATT
This sequence comes from Branchipolynoe longqiensis, assembly GCA_030323885.1. Classification (NCBI taxonomy): domain Eukaryota; kingdom Metazoa; phylum Annelida; class Polychaeta; order Phyllodocida; family Polynoidae; genus Branchipolynoe; species Branchipolynoe longqiensis. Next base: position 19,288,802 of record CM059199.1, on the reverse strand, counting down.
TCCAGCAGAAAATCATTATTCAAATAACCAGCTGTTTTGTTTCTTATGTACAGTCTAATCATGTGACTGTTTGTTTGCAGCATTGAACATCATTTCTTGTAGCATATCCCAGCGTTTGTTCAGGTTTTCCTGTGCTAGTAGTTCTGCTGTATTATTTTCCCTCAGTGTGGCTGCTAGATTATTGTAAGTGGTCTCTGATGTAGGAGTGGGCCCACAGTATGCCAGCCAACCAGATAATACACCAGTGGTATGCAACATGACATCCACACATTCTCAGGATAATATTTTGACTAGTGGATGCAACTGATACACCACACCACTGGTATATATATTCTTGGATACTGGTTGAGTGATAGGTACACAGTATGCCAGCCGACCAGCGGACAGACCAGTGGCATGCAGCATGGCAGCCAAATATACCAAGATACTGTTTCAGTAATATGCACACAGTGTGACAATCAACCAGTTAACCTGCCAGTGGCATGCACCATGGCAGCTATATATTTTAAGATACAGTTTGAGCAACAGGCACACAGCATGACGGCATGGTCCGATGGAATATAATTTTGTCAAAATTGAAACAACTACTTACAAGTTACATTTGATCCTGTATATTCAACTTAGATACTGGTCCATTAGCTAATGATTTGGGACAGCATGTACAGAATAACCAGTCAATTTATAACCTCACCCCTTTGGACACTCACTTTGAAACACCCATTATGCAGGGAGGCCATTAACCAATTAGGCCAATCTCGTGACCTCATTAGCCTCCCCTGACCAAGTAGGCCAACTGTGCAGGGCCATAGAGGGGAAGGGGAAATGAGGTGGATGTTGCCCCTCCCCTCCATGTTGGATATTCAATGCTGTTTGGTCAATTCTATAAATATAATTAATCAATTTGGGTATTTTAAATTTTGAAAATTTTACATCTGTCAATTAAAATTGCATCTGCCATCGGGACTATGTATGGTATGAGGCTTTATTAAGCAGACTGTGTGGTGTCCTAAACATGTGTTACATCTGAGCAACACATGTTATACTGCCATAAGACATAGCTTAATCATGGACTACACCTTTAATTTTTATCTCATCAATTTATATTTTACATAGATGTAAAGGGGAGATTTCCAACTTTCATTTGCAACCAGAAAATGTTAAAAATTCAAATATTAGATTTTAACTCTCCATGTGACACTTCTGGCGAGTTTTCAGGAGAGTGACCCAAATACCTACCTACAGCCCTGTCAGGTTCCAGGATTAGTAGGTCATCTCACATCACGTGGTCACCACGAGGTGACCATCTGTGTCATAGCCAGAGGAGTTTTGGCAAGCTTGTCGAAATAATTTTGAGTTCTTTCACCTCAAATTGCTTCAAAACTAATCACTTTTCATGATAATGACTGTGGACTAATGATTAGTAGCTCATAACGATCAATTTGATATACTTATCTAAAAAATAAGACAGAAATTCAAAGGCCATCGGACCTTGCAACTTTAACCAGTTGACAAGCAGTATGAGAATTATATATTCAAAGATCATCATCATCATCATCATGCTGTCGGTCGCAATGCGACAAAGACTGCTTTTATTTCTTAACCACCGCTATTTCATGCAGTTGTGCATTTCATAAAAGCTGCTTACAAAGTGTTGAGGTGCTGCTGGCTTTTGCAAGTTACTAGCAGCACTCTCTCGGGGAGCAAATAGAGGTCTCACACCGGCAAGAACAGATCAAGATAGGCGCAAACTATTTGTCCCTGCAGTAGCTGGCCGGGAGATGTTGGGAGTTCCCTTCATCACCACCCTTAATGCTGCAATGGAAGCATGGTGTTCTGTTAGGGTTTGCTCCCTTAGCCTTTGGTTCTATCAAGAACCTATACCACAAGGCAGTGGTTTATAACTTTGCAAGGCAGGGGCATCAAACTCCCTGAGGTATTTTAGCAGATAGGTACATTACCCGCATACTGCTTGAGTAATAGGCACACAGCATGACAGTTAACACGCTGACAGACCAAAGGCATGTAGCATGGCAGCCATATATTCTAAGATTCTGTTTGAGTAATAGGCTCAGTCAAGTGTGATAGTCAACCAGATGATATGGCAGTGGTATGCAGCAGGGCAGTCATGTATTTTGTAGTACTGGTTGAGTAACAGGCACACATATTTAATTAATTCTTGATTTATATAACCACATATGTCTGGAGAGAGTGAAAGCAATAGGTAGGTAGTTTAGCTAGCTAGATAGTTAGATATATAGATAGATATAGTTCAAATTTCCAGACACATTTGGTTATGCATACATTGAAACTAAAATCATATATATATATATAATGTGTGTGTGCTTCCAATTGTGATATATAACCTAATCAGTGTTTGGAGAGTAAATGAACCAGGTTCTGGTCAGAGGGCCCTGAGAAGTGTGCCACAGTACAAGCCTGAATGGTTAAATGGCTAACCGTGTTTATGGCCAGAAGACCAGTGCCTCGGCGCTGACAAATGTATTATTCTGAAGAATAGAAAACTATTTATCAAGAAAGAAGTCACTTGGCTGAGTGAGTGACAACCTAATTGCATCTCCACACCTAAACTAGATCATTGGGGTCCGCAAAAGTTGGTACTATTCACCACTTGTGGGAGAACTGGGAACTACTGGAGCATGCCCTGCACCACCTGGTGTGGAAATGAATCTCACTACCAGGGCCAAGAGCTGGTCTCTTTAATATTATGTGCTTAATATTATGTATGACAGTACGAACCAATAGACATATAGTGGAATGAGGGTCTTCATAAATGCAGTACTTGAAGTCAATTAACATATTCTTGCATGTTCTTTGAACTGTCAATATTGTTGGGTTTTTATCGTTCAAAGATATTAAATTCAAATTGGTTCTTTTTCACTGCATATATTTTATAGCAAAAATATATTTTATACTAGAATTGTCCTTATCTTAATTTATTCATTTATTCCTGGTGTCTACTTTGATGACTTGCATTTGTATGGGTGCAATATTATTGTGGGAAGGAAATACATCAGTCGCATGATTAGAACTAAACAATGAAAATTCGAATCCCATCTATTGCTTGAGTAGTATTTCTTGTTTGTAATCAGAAGTGAAGGATACTGATTGATCATATATGGCACCTGATTGCGTAATCTTGAACTGACTCCTGTTGCTCTTTCCAGGTAATCCCAATATTTTTGATGAACCTTGGGTCATAGGAACCATGCCAACAGAAATTACCGTCAAGTTCAAACCATCCGTCCCGATTGCCGAAGAGTACAGGCTCGAATATACCAAGAATACAACAAATGTGTTCTACGAAGAGACCAAAGCACAGACCTACAAGCACCATGGGTACTTGTTAATCAGCAAGTCGGGACTTCAGCCAGGAACAAAGTATAAGCTTAGAATCGTGCCGTATGTACAAGGCATCCGGGGAGTGGCGTCACCTTCCATCACTCTCAAGACAAGCAAGAATCTTTCATTTCAATTCCTATTGACTTAAAGATTCTTGTCATAGTACATCCCTACCTTAAAAGTAGGAGTTCCGATTTACTGGGTTTTTAAATGGGTTTAACTTTAAAATGATCCTCCCCCCCCCCCACGAAATGTTCCATATATCCAAAGTACGCTCTTATCTAACTAATAGTTTCTATGGGCTTTATGCATCACCCCTGTACATCTTTGATAGATAACATCATCAGTGACCCACTTAAAGGGATACATGCTCCGACATCCCACTCTGTCACATTTAATAATCAACCAGCTATCAGTTTCCAACCAAATTCCACATTGCTGCTTTTGTTGTAACTGTATATACCAAGTTCTTTGGCTAAGCAATGTCAAACACGGGAAAGAATGAGTGATTAATGCTGATTCCGAGTTCTGATAGTCTCTCAAGAAGGACTAAAACTGGGACCCAATTTGGTAGGATTATTGCCATGCATTTGTTTCTAATGTAGATTGCAGTGAAATTGTCCTACAAATATTTTACATCAGATAACACCACTTTATGTATCATGGTGTACGGTTATTCAGCACCTTCCCCACCTTACAACAACCAGGCATGGTGGCCGAATCGGTAGAGCACAGGCCTCGTGTGTGGAAGATCGGGAGTTCGCGAGTTTGGTTCCCGGTCGAGTCAAACCAATGACTTCAAAATTGATACTTGTCGCTTCCTAGCCTGGTGCTCGGCATCATTAGGATAGGGCAAGGACTGGTTAGCTCGGTGTCAGGATAATGTGACTGAGTGAGTTATCAGGTCATGGTGCCGGCAGCCTGATTTCCCAGTGGGGGCGGCACTATAAAATTGCCATGAGCGCGTACTGTCACAAGTCGGTACCCGTCCTGATATGACTTTAGATGTTGCTAGGACGTAAAATAACAAACAAACAAAACAAACCTTACAACATTAGCTGTGGCTGCGACCTGGGATATGGGTCCCAGCATCAGGACTTCCTGAGGGACCAGTAGAACACAGAATACCTGTATTGGACCTGCTTGACATTGACCAAAGACCCTATAACACTAAGACGGCTCACTCAGCCTGTACTGTGTAACTGTAATTAAGAGAACAGCCAGCGCACCAGGTGGTGGGTTTGATCATTTTGATAGCATTATAATGGGTTGTGCGTATGGTGTGTGTGCTTGAGGATGTGTGTGTGCGTGTGCATGTGCATGTGTCAGTGTGCTGGAAGAAGGATGCTGGGGGAATGTGTGTATGGTGCGGGGGTGGGTGGGGTGGAGAGGTGGAGGGGCAGGGTGGGGGTAGCGGTGGTGGTGGGAGTTCTATAGGAGTAGCAACATGCAACCAGTGAGGACCTCCCTCCTCCCTCCCCCGCTTACATCAGGGAGGAGGTTGTGAGGTGTGGTGTGAGAGTGCTGACTGAGGTGGGTGAGGAGGGGGAGGGGGAGACGGAGTGCAGGGGAGGAAGAGGGAGTGTGGGGGAGGAAGGGAGATGGGGAAGGGGAGGCGGAGAGGGAGGAAGGGGAGGAAGAGAGAGTGTGGAGGAGAAAGGGGGGAGGGAAAGGGGAGGGGGAAGTGGTGTGAGAGCGCCAAGTGAGGTGGGTGAGGAGGTGGAGAGGGAGAGGTGAGAGGGAGTGTGGGGGAGGAAGCGGGTAAGGGGAGGCGGAGAGGAAGGGGGGAAGGGGGAGAGAAGGGAGGTGTGGTGTGAGAGCATTGGGTAAGGTGGATGAGGAGGGAGATAGGGAGAGGGAAGGGTGGGGATGGGAGGGGAAAGGGGAGGTGAATGGCGGGGAGGGTGGGACGGAGGGGGAGGGGAGTGGGATAGAGGGGAGTAAGGGAAGGGGAGGGCGGGGTAGGAGGGGGGAAGGGCGGTGAGGCCGGGAGGAGGGAAGGTCGGAGGGAGGGGCGGGCAGGAGGGGGGAGGGACGGGGAGAGAGCGGGGGAGGACGTGGGAATGAGGGAGGGCGGGGCAGAGGGAGGTAGGGACAAAGCAGTAGGCGCAACATCAGCCAAATCCAAATGACAGGCAGTCTATCTTTTTTTATTTTAAACTCACCCTCTCGCCTTGTATGTGTTTACATGTGAAACACCAGCCAGCAGCCGGGCTGATTAAACCTACCACAAGATGGCACTGCAAAATTGACATTGCTATTTGAGAGACTGGGTGTGAGCCGTCCTAGTGTTATAGGGTCTTTGCATTGACTCACTCATTGTCTTTTTAGGTACACATGAGGTCACTGAGCCAATAAAGAGTATTTCCAGCACAGCAACAAGTATTACTTTCGAGTTTGTACCCTCCAATCCTCCTTCGAAGGAGTACAGAGTTGAACATACAGAGTATTCAAATGTCCACTATGACGTCGGTAAACGAATACAATCCAGCAACATGACTAACTTCGTAATCACACAAGATGGACTCCGGCCGTACACTCTTTACAAACTCAGAATCGTGCCTTACATAGAAGGTTTTCGAGGATTGCCGTCTAATGCCCTCATAACTTCAACAGGCAAGTACCTTTAAAGCCATTCCATCTAAGCTGGCATTTTGTTTAATAAAACTGTTAAATGGCCAAGTGGACATACGCTTGGAGTTTGTGAAGAATTTCAGCAAGATTTGTATTTATTTTTCCATCAGTCAAATAGAATGAGCATTTTGTGCATAAGTTCATTTTTTGTGTAAACCCTATTCGCATATGAATTATGAGTAGAAATGAGATTTGCACAACTTTTGCTCAATTGGTTACACGATGGTATTATGCGTGGCCATGAGGGTGGTAGTGTTTGGGGAGATTTTTGCACACTGGAACCAACCAAAACAGACTGAAATAGCACTTAATTTAAATTCATTGTCTTAAAAAACATTATATCTTTGCCAACTTGATCGGCCCTGCGCCAACGGTTCTACACTGCAGACAGTATGCATGACCTTTTTACTAAGGTAAAACAGGAAAACATTTTAGCCTTTTTGAGGGCAGCTGGACTGTACCACCTTATATAGTTTACTAAATGGATTCTATTAATTATTAATGAAACTTTTCTTTTTCTATGGGAATTTGTTTCCCTTGACCACAGATATATGATTGTGAGCTTTCTAATTTAATTAGTGTCTATTGGCACATAATTGATTGTCTGCTTTTACATGTAAAAGCGATGGTTTGAACAAAAAACAAACATTTCTCGCCGTGAATATGGCCTATGCTGCCGACACGGCGTAAAGCAACCACCAATCAATCAATCAATCAACCAACTTGATCACATGCAGCTCAATGATTGATTCATCTATTGTAGTGTCACCCAATGAAAAAAAACCTATCAGAACCATATTTTAACATCAGGGTGTAAAAATATACGGATTTTCGGTTAAGAATTATATATTGGCAGAGAGCATTATTATTCTTGGATGTCGGAGTGGGACTTAAGTTATGTAAACTAAAAGTAACTAAAATCAATAGAATTCCACTCCCATGGTACATGATGCTGAGTGAGGTAAACTATATGTTATACATTATGAGTGGAGTTGATGGAAATGTATATGATGCCGAATGATGTAAACTATCTGTTATATATGATGTTTGGAGTTAATGAAAAGAGCTCCTTTGCAAGAAACAGTACATGATGATTGAAATGTTCTCTATGTGTTCATAAAGAATACAAAAGAGGAAAAGAATGATTTTACTATATACAATATCTGTAACTGTTGCAAGATCCTGTCCACCCAAGACCACCGACTGACCCACCTGCCTAATTTGCATATGTATAGAGTACACCACCTGCAGCTGGTTTGAGTGACAGCCCCTAATGGGGTGGTCACCCACCCAGTCTGTCGGGAGTGTCCCATTGGCTGGCTGGGGAATGTCCGGTCACCTGACTCCCTTGGCCTATCCTGACCACACACTAGTCTCAACTAATTAATTATTCAAGATTTTGCCTCAGACAGACTGAAGGAAAATCACTCTCATCCTGGCTCTTGAGTGAGACACACCTACTCTAGAGCAGGACCCCAGACACTCTGTCTGATGCTATCAAAATTCAGCTATTCTAATTGAGTGTATACACAGCCATAGGACTCCTGTCCCATGGGCTGTAGGCACTGCTTTCAATATACCGGTTAAAGTGACAATGAGACATAGTGTGGGCAGTATATGAGGAGTACAGGTGCTAGGTCACATGTAAGGGGGATGACAGGAGTTGCTGCCAATAAAGCACAACTTATTCACTGTTCATCCTTGTGACTAGTTTTCCTTCCTCTTTCCAGACATGGTTAAATTGGTTAGACTGATTGCATCACAGGTGAAATGAAGGGGGAGAGGTTTGTAATTACATAGGGTGCTCACAGCGGCAGAGACCCGTGGTTATATAACTGGCGACCATGACGATTGTCTGAAGTTCAGACAGATGACAGAAGAACTCGGTGAGGCGATGGCGATGACAGACACACCCGTGATGACGCGAGAACGCCGTGAGGATGACAGACGCGCCCGTGAGACGTGCTGCGGTGACAACAAACATCACGGACGAACATCGCGGACGAACATCACCGATGTCCGGGTAGGGTTCAGTTGTTTTATCGCTTGTTTTGGGTGCTGGGGCGCCGAGATGGGGGTGAGACACTGTGTACCGCTATCTGTAACTAATTTAGGAGTTGTGTGTGTGGAATTTGATATATGTGTGTTGAGGCATGTGTGTCGATATAGATGTGTGTATATATGTCGAACAAAGGTCCACTCAGGTTGCCATGCCCACACAGTATCTCGGTACGGGTGCGGGCCCGATGAGGCGGAAACCTAAATATATGTGGATAAATTAGGAGTGTGCGCGCGTCGCCGCCAGAACCACACGGTAACCTAATATCTAATTAAAAGGCGGGTTGTCCTTGTGTGTATGCGCGGCGCCGACGGTTCGGGTTAAAGAACGATATATAGGGTATGCACTCACGTCACGCAAACCGGAAGCGCGGCCATTGTGGCGATAGTAACCACAATAATAACACACTGTCACACTGCAAACACAATGGCTATGAGCAATCTTCATACAGAAAAAGTGAAATATCTATAAAACTAACCCACCTAGAAAAAAAATCGGTTGGTACACATATAGAAAACATGTTTACCAATAAGACTATATTAAATTTTTAAGGTTAGGGTTCTGGATTTCTATAAATTTTGAATAAAATCGACGTTTTGCACTGCGCGTACCGGCAAACTGCCCGCGAAGGGTAAAATACGGCAATGCTATGTCTATGTGGAGCATTTATTTTTGTAAAATAAATTTAAAAGCTTTCATTGGATCGATTAAAAATATCTTAATGCGCGATTGAAGAGGAAGATCTGAAGTATTTAATGTAACCTAAGAGCAATTTACGCTGAAAGTATTAAAAACAAGAGATAATAGTGAAAGTTGGGATATTCTGAGTGTCAGTGCCAGTGCATTGTCAATGGCCGTGAGCAATCTTCATACAGAAAAAGTGAAATATCTCTAAAACTACACCACTTAGAAACAAACTGCTTGGTACACATATAGAAAACATATTCAACGAATAGATTATATAAAATTTATAAGGTTAGGGTTCCGGAATTCTATTAATTTTGAATGAAATACACGTTTTCCACTGCGCGTACAGCCAAACTCTATGGGATGTTTACTGGTTGATATCGCCACAATGGCCGCGCATCCGGTTCGTGTCGTCACGTGAATACCCTATATAGGTTTATATATTATTAAATTCGGGTTGTGTCCGTTTTTCGTCCGGTTTATGGCCAGTGAAACTGATATATATATATTATGAAGTTCGGGTAGCCGTTGTGTGTGTGCGTGACGCCGCCAGAACCACACAGTAACTTTATATAAAAATAGACAGGCGGGTTGTCCACGGTGTGCGCGCGTCGCCGCCAGAAGCATACGGTGACTGTATATAAAAAGAAAAAGGCGTTTCTTGTCCGATTCGCGTTGAAATAGCGTAGTTCGCGTTGGATTAACGTATTTCGCGTTAAATTAACGTATTTAACGCTAAAATAACGTAATTAATGGTAGAGTTGTCCAAGAATTAGCTAGTCGGTAGGAGTGGCGAGGGGACTGTAACTAATAGAATATTAGTGATCGCACTCCTTTTGCTAGGCTAATTACCATGATAGACCGACCTCAGAGGGTTCGGTATATTGTATACAGCTAAACAACCCACAGAGGACTGTGTGTGTGTGGGGGGGGGGGGGGGTGTGAGCTGAGAGAGTGCAAGCAGCAAGCACACCACCCACCGCCGTGTATAAACAGCCGGCAGGACTCAAAAGGACTGTGGGTGTGTGTGTGGGTGTGTAGGGAGGTCGCACCCAGCATGGTGGGAGCCCACCTTGTGTGTGTGTGGGTGAGCTGGGGGCTGCACCCTGCAGCAAAAGTGATACTGTGCCAGTAAATTAAAGGTGCATAGTCCAATAGTTTTGAGTCCTGTCAGGCAGAGAATAGGTCCTGTTAAATAGGCTTGGTATTCCATTTCAGTGGACGACTGAGGTTTGGTAAGGACACATGTAGCTAACTTACATATGTAAAGGCAGATGTAGAACAGGGTGTTGGTTTGAGAAATGTTATGGTTTCAATTGAGTGTACAGCTTTAACGTAGTGGGGGCTGTCCCAGTAGAGAGGCGACCCACCCTGACTGTGTGTAGGGGGGCCGCACGCAGTGTGTGTGTGGGGAAGCCGCATGCAGCAGCAACGAGCAGGCAGGGGTCTGTGTATGTGTAGGGGAGTGAGTAGGGGGTGTGTCGAGAGAGCGTGAGACCTGAGACGACCCATAGAGCGGTGTTGTTGGTGTGTTTTTGGTCTTGTTGATATATATTGATAGTAGGTGGGAGTTGTGTACGTCGGTACGTCGATATATATTGCGTTTTTGATATATATCGACAGATAGAAGGGAGTGTACGACGGTACGTCAATTTGTATTGTTTAAAAAAAAAATATATCGACAGCTAGAGGGGAAAGGTACGTCGGTACGTCGATGTATATTGTGTTTTTGATATATATCGACAGATAGATGGGAATGGTACGTCGGTACGTCGATGTATATTGTGTTTTTGATATATATCGACAGATAGAAGGGAATGGTACGTCGGTACGTTGATATATATTGTATTTTTTTTTATATATATCGACAGATAAATGGGAATTCTATGAATGTATACACACACAGGTTGAGTGCACGGAGAAGGAAAGTGCTCAAAGCACACACCACTGGTTATGAGTATGACCAGACAGGTGGGGAGAGGGATTGTCAATTGCCATTGGGGCAATTTCAAGGACAATTACCAGAGCCATGGGTCATAGACGGTGAGTGTGAGAGGGCACGGTACCAAGCACACACCCAATGCAGACACGTGGGGGATGGTGTCTAGAGTCAAGTCCACTAGAGGTAATTGAGGGTCTTCCAATTATGGGCTGTAAAAGACGGCGTGCATCGACAGAGCATGCATCAACAGAGCGTGTGTGGGAGAATGCACACGATAAGTGTGTAATTAAGAGTAGTAAAAAGTATGTGCATGGTGAGACTGGAGGTGTGCAGCATGCAAAGGATGATGGTGCATGCATGCAGGATGCCAGGGGTGATAACAATTATGAGTGGGTGCATGGGAAAGAAAATAAGTGTGTGTGTGCAAATCTGAGTGATGGGGGGTTGAATGGTGGTACTTGCGTGTCTCTCCCTTGTTCTGTTCCCCAGCTTCCTGAACAGGTGGTGAAGCGGGACGAACCCAGCCCGGGGACGACAATGAACCCGGCACACTATCCTGTGGTGACCAGCAACCCGGAACGCAACCCGGTGATGGAGGTCGACCCACGACGCGGGTGCAGGCGAGGGGGCGGGGCACTGGACGATGCCCCGCCCCACGCACCCTCCCCCCGCACGGCGGGCAATGACGTAACCGGCGAGATGGCGGAGGAGGTGAGGGAGGCGTGACGTGAAATAGTGTGGGAGATGAAGGGAGCGTCCACCCCCACGCCACCCACACCGCACACCCACACACCACCCACCCACCAGCAGCACAGGGAAGACTGTGTGTATTCCTGAATATTATATATATATTCACGAGATCGTGCATATATGAGAATTTTTTTTTGTCACCGAAAACATTGAGATTTTGACTTTTTGTATTTTTGTTTGCTTTTAGCAGCGTGTCTTTATATACATAGGCACGTTGTAACAGGTCGGCCACATACAGTATGTAGAGCCCAGCAGGCACGGACATTGTGTGGTTTTTCTCCCGACACTGATAAAGAATACATTTGTTTTATTATTGAGTGTGTAAGGTCCAGCACCATAGATGTAGCTAGGATGTAAAACCACAACGAATCAACAAACAGACCTTCTGGTAGAGTGTACGGGGACATTGTGTGGTAACTTCTAGCAGAACAGTGGTTATTTAAGCCAACAGTGGTTCTAATTGGCAGCAGGCTGGATTGTGTTTTCTCGGGAGGTTAAATGGCTGACCTCGTGGGCGGTGAGGCGTGTATATGTATACGCTGCACGACGACTTGATATAAACCACCCGGTGTAGCGCAGATAAAAGCATCGGGACGGTGAGTGTGCAATAAATAAGTGGACCGAGCGCCACCGGTGTAGCGCAGATAAAAGCACGAGGACGGTGAGTGTGCAGTAAATCGTGGACCGAGCGCCGCTGGTGTAGCGCAGATAAAAAGCACCAAGACGGTGAGTGTGCGGTGATTAAGTGGACCAAGCGACGCCGGTGTAGCGCGGACAAGAAGCACGGGACGGGCGGTGCGCGGACAGCGCCCGGTGTAGCACGAATTGGCGCGCCGGGATCGAACCGTTACCCACCGGCTTGAACAATATTTAAGTTGGTGAAGATTCACGTCGGACTTGAACCCTCGAGCGGTGTGGGAGAGCACCGCCGGCAGTCAGTGCCGAGTGGGATTATTTTGAACAATATTGTTAAAGAAGCATCGGGAGACGCTTGTCCTGAAGACCAAGGCCTGTTTTTAAGACTAAAAAGTTTTTTTGTTTTTTTTAGTCGCTTCGGGAACCTCCGGGGTGCAATTAGATTGCGTTCAGGAGTTGTCCAGTCGATTGCAGCAGTATTGGATTGATTGAGATATACCACCAAGGTTCGTTGGGTATAGCGGTCAGGACTGATATCAGGATCTGTCCGGTTTCACTGTTCATATAGTGCTGCGGGACACGATCTACCCGGGGATATCACCCCAAGGACTGCAAATATATACCTCAGTCGTTCCGACCATGTGGGCTCTGTACTGGCACGTGGGCGTCATCTGGTGCTGCCTACCGCTGGCCGGCAGCACCGACCTATTTAAAGATGATGGCGTCCTAGTACGAAGCCAAGGAGAAGTGAGGACGGTGTCTGCTGTGTGGCAGCTGGTGGTGCTGATCACGCCACCTAGCCGGCCACCGGTGGATCAATGGGTCTCACAAGTACGGGGCTATATGGGGAAGCTGACTGCGAACCGATGGTCTGTGAATATTCATCATTGGAACATGAAGCTCGGAGTCCTGCAGGCCAGAGTAAAACATGACCCTGTAGATTTCCTACAGTTGGTAACTAAACGGCCTAAGCGGGGACTGGTTAATGCGATAGGGGAGGCAGCATCGTGGCTGTTCGGTACGGTAAGCCAAGCACAACTAAAAAGGGTGCAACTGGCTATTGCTGCCCACAGACTACAGAGCCAGGCCCTGAGGCATAACCATTTGCACATGATTTCCATGATGAATAGAACACGAAATATCCAGCTGCAATTAGCGAAGCATGTTTCTGTAGTCGAATCGATGATAGCCTTGGTGAGGGACGAAGCGAAGAACATGACGGCAGACTCCAATGATTTAGTGTTGCTGCAACGAGTGAGGCTGGCGGTGGAGGAGTTGGAGAGCGTAGTGGGCAATTATGTGGCGAAGCAGGCCTTGTACCACCGCATGGTGATCCAGCTGGAGCGCGGCATGTTAACAGAGACATTACTGAGGCCGGCGCAGCTGACACTGGTGAGGGAGGCGGCGAGGGATATAGGCTTTCGCGGTCTCGATCTGCACTGGTACTATCGTAATACAAGGATAGAGGCCGTGTGGGGTCCGGACGCGTCGATCGCCTTCCGTCTGCGTCGATCTACCAGCCTTGAATGTCTCATGGCCTCCCGTCCTCCACCGAGTGATGAGAGAGCAGCTCAAGCGGCTGCCCGAGTTACAAGTCCCCCTGATGTCGATGGACGGTCTGGTGCAGGTGCCGGACGAGTACGTCCGAGTTGAACATTTTAGTATACTATGGTATTGTTTGTTGGCAGTGACTGGTATAGTACTGTTGTGTGGTGCCGTGTATTGTTATTATAGATGCCAAGCTCGTTGTAAAGGATGCAGACGTTCAAGGACAGGGAAAGGTAAAGTGACGAGGTGCAGGGAGGGGGTGGTCTCTGAATCCAAAGAACTACCCGCCCCTCCCCCGTTGATGATCCAGGAGGATCCGGTTGCACGGTATAGGGCGCAGGGCTCAGTATTGGAGCTGGGTACGCTCCCGTATAGAGGGCAGTAGAGGTTACCGACAAGTGTGTACAGTGCCGGTGCACCGGCACCATAAAGTTTGGGGACGGGCAGGGACGCTGTATAACTTGGGTGGTTATTGACAGGTTTTTCCGAGCTGTTTTTGTAAAGGGTAATACGTATTGCGCAGGTGTATGCACTCTGGGGCGTCTGAACCATAAAGATTGGGGAGGAGCAGGGACATTGTATAAGTGCGTAGTTATGTATACGTTTCCGAGCTGTCTATTGGGGGGTACTGTTAGTTCACAGTCGTTATGCACTTCTCGTGCGTCAGAACCAAAATTGAGGGGGATGAGCAGGGACGTTGTATAAATGTCAAGACAGACGGAGTTGCTCATTCCGACATAATTAACGGGTCAAAAGTGACCAAGTTGTATGATAAATGGAGTGAGAGTTGCTCGGAACCGCTGGAGCTTGCCATCAGAGGATTTCCAGCCACCTACTCCCTAACCCTTCCCAAGCCTTTCGGTCGGGTGACGGATAGCTAACCGGGATGCTGGTACTGCTCGGGGTAATTGGGAATAACGGGAAATTAGGCTCCCCGCCCAACCCACAATGAACAAGTAAGGGGGGGAGGATTTAATTAAATATTATACGCCTCTCTGATTCCTGCTTGTAAGATACAAGTATAGGGGGGGGAAGCTAATTATAGCAATTGGTCTTTCCTCGGTTTCCTGCTTGCGATGAACCCGCAGTCGCGAAGTAAGGGGGGGAGGATTTAATGTAACATTATGCGCCTCTCTGATTCTTGCTTGCATAAAACTGGCGTGGTATAGCCATGGGAAGGTCCTAGCGGCCACCTGACCCATCAGGCACAGGTTGAGCCATAGACGAGTTCGCGCCTCGGGCTGCTCCTGTGATCGAACCGGACGACGCTGTCCGACAGGGACGAGTCCGCGTGTACGACAATAAGAGATAAGAGGGAAAGACGACCTAGGGTAGGACAGACGGGACGGTGGCGTGCTGTGCGTTCACCGCCTCGCTCCATGTACAGGTACTCATAGGTTAGTGTGCGGCAGGGACGGGGTCCAAGCACCAGTCAGAATTTGTGGAAACCAGGGAGGTGGTTGTTAGATAAAGGAGAAAAGACGACCTAGGGTAGGACGGACGGTGCGGTGATGCGATGCGTGCCCACCGATTCCCTCCAATTACATGTACTCGTGGGTTAGTGTGCAACAGGGACGTGATCCAAGCACCAGTCAGATTTTGTTTTTGTTTGTGTGTTAAAACCAAGGATGTGGTTGTTAGATAAGGGAGAAAAGACAACCTATGGTAGGACGGACGGTGCGGTGACGCGATGCGTGCCCACCGATTCCCTCCATTTACATGTACTCGTGGGTTAGTGTGCGACAGGGACGTAATCCGAGCACCAGTCAGATTTTTGGTTGTGTAAAAATCCAAGGGGGTTTCTGGATAAATACAATAAGTGCAGGCGCTGATCGCGGTGCGCGTATTGCCACGATTGGGGCCCGGATCCGTTAGTCGCATCCGTACGTCCAATCGGTGGTATGCGGTGCTGGACAGGCTGCGGACATGAGTGGGCTCACGACAAGGTGCACACCACGGGTGTGGGCATCGGCGGTGGGTGCCACAATGGGCGTTTGAGTGATTCGGGGCAGTTGATTGATTCAAGTCAGCTGATTGACTCGGGTCAGTTGATTGACCTTCGGGTCCGGGATTGACGGGGTCAACGAGTTAGGAGGGTCGATGGACCATTGAGTCAAGAAAAATGATTGAGTTCATTTGAGGGATTCTAGCCAGTTGATTGATTCGGGTCATCTGATTGATCCGGGTCATTTGATTGAGCTGGGGTCGATGATTGACGGGATCAATAGATTAGGAGGGTCACGGGACCATTGAGGGAGGAACTGATTAAATGCAGGCGAGGATTCAAGTCAGTTGATTGATGCGAGTCATCTGGTTGATTCGGGCCATTCAGTTGATGGAGGATCGATGGACCAAGCGGTCGATGATTGAGGGAAGCAATCATGGCTGAGAAATAGTGATTTGATTATCTTGTAGGGTAATCGACATTGGTTGATTGGATCAATCACTGCTAGAAATATTTGACCTCATAGTCTTATACAAGATCTGACCCGTCATGGTTCCCTGCTGGTGTCATTATTCTGTCCTGCTTACCCTATTTTTAAAACTATTTTTTAATTTTTTTATCATGAGTTTTAAAGGGGGCATGGGCGCGCAAGAGAATTGGCTGACACAGCTTGGACGATGACGGGAGGATAAAAAGACATCTGGTTAAATATAAAAGCAATATTAATTAAGGGGGGAGTAGTACTAGTGTAGATAGGTAGCAAGCTAGCCGGCTCAAAGCCACCGTCTACTTTGGGACCACCACTCTAACTGTAGATTTTGGGGCTGTTCTTGTCTAAAAACAATTACTGTAAACAAGTAAATAGGAATGGTCCTCAAGGTGGTGGAGAACTGGAAAAAGACAGAAAACGGGAAGAAAAGCTTTAACAGTGACTAAGGGAGGAGTAGCCAATACAGTGGAGAATCTACCTAAGTAAAATACAAAAGTGTCGACAACTCGTAATTGGTACAAGAGTTTACATGACAACTCATAATTGGTACAGAGTACAAAGGCAATGGACAACTCATAAGTGGTACAGAGTACCAAGGCTATCTCAATAACTCATGGTTGCTCCACTGTATGGCACTCGCTCTGGCTTAAACCGAAAACGACGTAATGTTTAAGGGCTTCCATTTTTCTTGATGGTTTTGCACAAGTAGAAATGGAAGAGGGACGTTGTAAAAATATACGGATTTTCGGTTAAGAATTATATATTGGCAGAGAGCATTATTATTCTTGGATGTCGGAGTGGGACTTAAGTTATGTAAACTAAAAGTAACTAAAATCAATAGAATTCCACTCCCATGGTACATGATGCTGAGTGAGGTAAACTATATGTTATACATTATGAGTGGAGTTGATGGAAATGTATATGATGCCGAATGATGTAAACTATCTGTTATATATGATGTTTGGAGTTAATGAAAAGAGCTCCTTTGCAAGAAACAGTACATGATGATTGAAATGTTCTCTATGTGTTCATAAAGAATACAAAAGAGGAAAAGAATGATTTTACTATAT
The DNA here is from genome assembly GCA_030323885.1 of Branchipolynoe longqiensis. Lineage (NCBI taxonomy): Eukaryota > Metazoa > Annelida > Polychaeta > Phyllodocida > Polynoidae > Branchipolynoe > Branchipolynoe longqiensis. The sequence goes on along the minus strand of CM059199.1, from coordinate 19,271,681 downwards.
ACAATATCTGTAACTGTTGCAAGATCCTGTCCACCCAAGACCACCGACTGACCCACCTGCCTAATTTGCATATGTATAGAGTACACCACCTGCAGCTGGTTTGAGTGACAGCCCCTAATGGGGTGGTCACCCACCCAGTCTGTGGGGAGTGTCCCATTGGCTGGCTGGGGAATGTCCGGTCACCTGACTCCCTTGGCCTATCCTGACCACACACTAGTCTCAACTAATTAATTATTCAAGATTTTGCCTCAGACACACTGAAGGAAAATCACTCTCATCCTGGCTCTTGAGTGAGACACACCTACTCTAGAGCAGGACCCCAGACACTCTGTCTGATGCTATCAAAATTCAGCTATTCTAATTGAGTGTATACACAGCCATAGGACTCCTGTCCCATGGGCTGTAGGCACTGCTTTCAATATACCGGTTAAAGTGACAATGAGACATAGTGTGGGCAGTATATGAGGAGTACAGGTGCTAGGTCACATGTAAGGGGGATGACAGGAGTTGCTGCCAATAAAGCACAACTTATTCACTGTTCATCCTTGTGACTAGTTTTCCTTCCTCTTTCCAGACATGGTTAAATTGGTTAGACTGATTGCATCACAGGTGAAATGAAGGGGGAGAGGTTTGTAATTACATAGGGTGCTCACAGCGGCAGAGCATCTGTGTTTTTATAAGGGGTTTGATGCAATGTAAAACGTCTAACTGGATGTGATCAATGATTCAGGTTGCGATGGCAACAGTATTGACAAAGATCTGTTGGGAAAATGCAAGAGGGTGAAAATTCTATGTAAGTCCTACAAAACCAACAAAAACTATGCTTACACTTCAAAAACAGTACTTGAGGTTCTCAGATTTGTCAGAGCAGATGTTTGTGTAAGTAGTGAGAAGACTATTGCAGAAGTTGTTGTAAGTGGCGGTTTCACCAAATAGAGCATTAGAGCTGGATGAGGATTCCAGGCGTTTGACAACTTTCATAACTCACACCAGTTTATTCAGGTATAAACGAATGCCATTTGGGATAAATGCGGCCAGTGAGGTCTATCAGAGGATTGTGAGGAATGTCTTAAGAGGAATTCCAGGGGTTGTCAACATCTCAGATGATACGGTGGTACACACAGAGACCGGGACATATCTAACAGAGGAAAAAGTCAAGGTGGTCGTAGCATTGGTTTTTTTTTTAATTTTTTTTATTGAGGCTCTATTTATACTGTCCATAGCATATAAGCCCGGGTACCCAGGCTTGTTTTCAATACTGGCCAGTTGTAGTGTTGGTGTTATCTTACCACACAGTGGCTGCTGATAAGGTATTTGATTGCCTGCATTTCAGTAGCAGATAGATAATTGGTTGGTATGGTTAGTAGCCTACATTGGTTGAGCTTGAAACACAGACTGAAGTCGGAAGTTGTCTGGGCTCAGTAAACTTCTGTGGGAGATACATCCCAGACCTTACAACAGTGGCAAAACCACTGAGATCGAAGCATTTAGGAAGGTTAAGGAGCTGTTCACAAACTCAACAAGCATGGGTTACTTTGACCCCGAGGCAGAGACAATTGTTACTGCAGATGCAAGATGCAAGGACTGGGTGCAGTTTTAGTACAGATCCAGAAATGCCAACCAAGGATCATTCGGTTTGATGCGAAAGGCTTGTCAGAGGAGAAACAATGCGGAAATTGACGGCTAGGTGGGCGATAATACAATCACAATGAGAGTGGAATGCTTTTTTAGAGGAATGGAGTTAGGATAGTGCAAGGAGAGTACTGGGTGAAATCTGACATTTTTCTGCGATTCCTTGACAGCAGTAACCCTGTATATTACACGTATGTAAAATACATTCATGCAATATACATACATGTATTGAAAGTAGGTATGCATATCTAAAATACTTATGCATATGTAAAATACTTTTCCATATGTAAAACACCTAAGCATATGTCAAATACCTCACATAAGACAAATACCTCACATATGTCAAATCCCTACACGTGTGTATAAACTTGACGTGGTTAGCCTACCGTCCGACTGCCCGTACACCCTATTCTTACCGGTCCCCTCCCACACAGTGGCGCCCACGTTTCTGGCCGCCCCGCGCCTTCTGGCACGTGACGTGACGAGCGTCACCCTCGACTTCCCGGTGCCGTCGCCGCCCGCCGAGGAGTACAGCGTCGAGCTGGCGGACAGCGGTAGCGCGCCGTACCAGGCGGGCCTGCGCCTCAACCACATCAACGCACCCCGCCTCCTGTTCACACAGACCGGGCTGCGGCCGGGCGCCAGCTACAACATCAGGATCGTCCCCTACCTGCAGGGGGTGCGCGGTCCCGCGTCCCCGCCCCGGCGCATCACCACCACCCCACATGACACTAACTTAGGCGAGCACTTCTTGTCACCTCAGACAGCAACAAATGGACAGCTTTTTGGGTTCTCGTTGTTTTCCACGTTTTGTTTCCGTTTCCCTTTGGTTAAAAACATTTTAAAAGAGATAAGATTTTGGTTATGCTAGTAATCTGCGGTCATATTAGGATGGGTACCGACTTGTTATGCACAACTAGCCTACCCACTAGTGTCGTTTGTTATCCACTTGTCTCTGTGTAAAAAAAAAACAGCCTACATTGTACTGTCGTTTGATATCCAATAAATATACTTCAGCAATGATATTGAAAATCCCCTAATCCAATGAATCCAGATCAATTTCCAAAGAAAAGATGAATCTGAAATAAGAGATTTTTTTGCTGCAGGTAAAGTAACCGCATCTCTGTTTGTAAATGAGGAGTCAAGCTTCTTCTTGATCATAGCGATGATGGTCACCATCACCATCTGCACCATCATCACATCCAAGTGCACCGTCAGCTATTACAAGAACAAGTACATTGCCGAGCTAAGTCTCCTCCGGGAATACGGTAAGTCTGGTAGTTGTTGGCGGGGTCATGGTGTTTACTATTGACACATGGTGCAATCATGACAGACATCGTGTACTCATGAAAGAAATAGTGTATCCAAGAGACGAGGCGCACTCATGACATGGTGTGCTCATGATGCGTGGGGCATTCATGACACATAGTGTACTTGTGGTACATGGAGTGCTTATGACACATGTACTCATGACATGCCATAATCAGGACTCATGCTCTACTAATGGCATGTTTTACCAATGACATATGGTATATTCATGATGCATGGTGTACCCATTACATGGTTTACCCATGACACATGTACTCATGGTACGTGGTAGGCACATGGTGTACCAATGACATTATACTCATACCAAACACATGTTAATATAATAGCACATGGTGTACGCATGACCCATTATAACTCAGGACAGTCAAGGTGTACTCATGACATGGTGCACTAATAACATACACATGAATAACTCATGACACATGGAATACTCGTGGCACATTGTGTACTCATGATGCATATATTCATGACATTGGGTATTCTTTACAACTTGTGTAGTTCTCATGATGTTCTCATTACGCATGTTGGCGTGTCAACATGGATAATTTTCTAGCGGGAACTCCGGCACTCTTTTTCCGCACTACTTTCTCTGACACGCACTACTTCCGCAAATGACTTTCCTACTTACCTCAGTCTCCCGTGTGATCCTGCTCCTGCCAGTTGTTTCAAATTTGGTTCTCGTACTCTCCTCTGTGCCGGTGGTCGGCGGTGCAATGCCGCCCAAGAAAGGAAAGGCGTCTCCTCAGCCTGGCAAGGTAAAGATAATTTCGAGGGTTGTGAAGAAGGTGAAGAGGAAGAGCGGGAGAGTGGCGCAGCAGTTGGCTCGGGTGGACTCCCCTGCCCCGCAGAGGGTTGGCCTGAATGTGGGGAGGACTGAGCCGGTTGCGTCAACGTCGGCGGCGCCGGATTTCCCGGACCCAGATAGCATGACAGTCTTTGAAATGCAGAAGGAAGTGCTCCTCATGAATAGAGATTTAGCAGTACGGGTGGCGGATTTGGAGGCAAGATGGCCGTCGAGGGTTGGGCCACGCCCCCCGGTTGTGTCTCGGATGTCGCCGCCGGGTTTTGAAGAAGCCTAAAGGTACAGTGTTTCAACCGCATTCTTTTGTTACACGGGGGGATGCGTGTAGATCGATTCAGATGGGGGAGGCAACCTGGCCGGAGTATTTCGGTGCACTCAAGAGGTTAGCCGCTCGCCCGTCCTTGCTCCCGGCTTGGTTGCCGGCTCTCGCCCAACATGAAGAGGAGCTGGCTGAGCTCGCCAAGACTTGGGACTGGCCCGTTTGCCGGTGCTGGTCCGAAAAGGTTTTCAAAAGGCTAGCGGCTGGGAGGATTAAGAATGAGTGGGCTAATGAAGCAGCCATTAAAGATCTACAGCGTGATGTGTGTTCGGCTGCGATAAAGCAGTCACAGGCAGCATACCAGAATTTCGCATACCAGTCAGCTGTCGGGCGCCAAGCGGGTGCGGCGGTGCCAGTAGTGCAGAGGGTGCTGCCGGTCGCACCTCAACAGCAACAACAGTCGGCACAGCCAATTAACCCGCGTGACGATTATGTAAAAGAAGTGAATGGCGTGCCCTGCCATAAGTGGAACTGGGGCGACGAGTGTGGCTTTACCGAGTCCCATGGTGTGCTGCCAGCACGCTATATTCATAATTGTGCATGGTGTGCGCTTCGTTACAAGAGGATTCTGACGCACCGAGAGCAGGATTGCTTGAAGAAACGGCGGTTCTTGGATAAGAAGGCGCTGCAGTCAGCGACAACCCCAGCCCCTGACGTGAGTGTTGTTGCTTCTAGTCAGCTGTTGGCGGTTCCGCTCGGTCGGTCGCATTTGGCTGACTCTCAGCCCCGCCCCCTGCCGCTCGGCGCGCTCAGTGCTGGTGATACCAGGCACCATTCACCTGTGAGGGCCACTACCGGTGACGAGCAGCGCGTAGCCGAGGACGACTCTGCACACCGCAGTGATCAGCTGACTTTGCCCGCTGGGGCACTAGGTCATCTCTACCCGGCGGTTGCGGGGTCGGTGTTCTCGGCTGATACTCGACCAGATGAACACTGTGTCTCGGCAGACACCGGTGTGATTACAACTCTCTCGAATGCTTGTCTTGATAGTGATGTTACCTCCCTTGTTCTTGAACCTAAAGACGCTATTCTGAATCGTGATGTTCTTTATATTGATTTAACAAATGAGTTTATGTTTGATTGTTTTGACCCAGGTTTTCTGTTTGTTGATAACCCGCAGCCGGGCTCCGCAGCTGAGGCCTATGCTCCACCGTCCCCGATTCACTATAAGCCTACCCTGTTGTCATTCTGGCCGGTTGTTGATATGACTGCGTGGCGAGATTGTAGTTTTTATGGCGATATTTTTTCGGCAGTTAGAGTCACGGGACTTCCTAATTATCTTGAGGCGAGGATTCCTGTCCCCTCGGGGTTGAATATAGAGAACTGGAGGGCTATGCTAGCTGACTACCCGGATATCTCCTTAGTTGATCACCTGGAATTCAGGTGGCCGATAGATTATTCTGCTAGTTTTCCCCCCACACCAACGCTTAAGAATCATGCCCCGCAGTGTGAATTGTTAACGCATGTTGTGCCGTTCATTCAGAGGGAGTGTGACTTCCGTGCAATGTTGGGGCCGTTTAGAGATCCTCCATTTGTGCCTTGGCTACAGGTTAGCCCAGTTATGACGAGACCTAAGAAAGATTCATTTGAACGCAGAGTGATCATTGATTTGAGTTTCCCGCTAGGAGCTAGCGTAAATTCGGGAATTAAGAAGGGTTTCTATCAAGGTAGGCCGTTTTCTTTTTCCCTTCCCTCTGTAACTACCCTCTCTGACAGGCTAGTTGTTACTGGTACATCCTCTTTTCTCTGGGCAGCAGATCTTGCTCGCGCCTATCGCCAATTAAGGGTTTGCCCCCCCTCTGCTCCATTGCTTGGGATAATGTTAGATAATAACATTTTTATTGATATAGCCCCCCCTTTTGGCTGTCGCACCTCCGCCTTGGCATGTGCTAGGACGACGAGGGCGGTGGTGTGGCTGATGAGGCAGGAAGGTTTTTTCTGTTTGTGCTACCTGGACGATTTTGTCGGGGTGGAAGAAAGTAAGGAAAAGGCAGCAGCAGCCTATGCTTTTTTCGCTAGAATTACTGCCTTGCTAGGGTTAGCGCTTGCTCCAAAGAAGTGTACCCCTCCCACACAAAAGTTGATATGGCTAGGATTCCTGATAGATGCTACTAATATGACTGTCACCATTCCAGAGGAAAAGCTAGCAGAGGTCCTCGATGAGTGTCGGTCGTGGAAAGAAAAGGCTAGCGTCAAAGAAGCAACTTCAAAGCATAGCCGGGAAGATGCAGCACATTGCGAAATGTGTTAAGCCGGCGAGGGCATTTATGAATTGTGTTCTTGCTGCAATTAGGAGCTCCCCTAATGCCGGCTTGCATCCCTTCTCTGACGAAATCCTTAAAGATATTGACTGGTTCATCAGTTTTGCAGCTGCTTCAAATAGTGTGGTCCTTCTTCCCTTGACACCTCTTCTTGATTGGATAATAGAGTGCGATTCTACGCTGAAAGCAGGGGGGGCTTTCTCCCCAGTCGCATATTATGCGGCAGAGTATCCGGTAGATATAGTAAAGAACCTGGAATTTATTAACCAGCTCGAGGCATTCAATTTGATAACGGCGCTTACCTTCTTGCTGCCCGGCGCTCCCAGGAATTATAATGTAGTGGTTAATACCGATAACCTAGTCTCACAACAAGTGTTGGCGTCAGGGGCAGGTCGGGATCCAGTCTTAACAGCATTTGCAAGGCAGATTTGGTTGATCGCAGCTTTGAATAACTGTAGCATAACAATCCTTCATAAAGAAGGGAAGAATCTCGTTCTTGCAGACAATCTGAGTAGACTACCACATAATCCACAGGCTAGAGCGGCGGCGTTACTTGAGTGTGAACGTCGTGGCCTACAAAAGATCAGAGTTACCTTCTCGTTGAAAAATGTTGATTTTTCTTTGTAATCATGTCATTGTATTCCCTGGAAGATAGCCACTTTTCTGCTTCTATCTTCCAGGCTACAGCTTGACACATCACCTACAACATGTTTCAGCATTGTCAGACTCCCTCTCCAGAGGAACTTGGGCGAACAAAGTCGTCCACCTCCGAACATATCAGACGTTCTGCTGGCGCCATCAGGTCGACCTCCTGAGCCCGTCAGTCTATGATGTCCTGTCATATGTTATGTACCTTAATTCTCGGTTGAATTCACCTGGTTCGGTTGCGAATTACCTCAGTGGTGCCAATACATCTATTGAGGCCCTTGGAGGCGACGTTCATAGCTTTAACGCATATCACATCACCCTATTAAAGAAAGGCATTCATAAGAATTCAACACATATTGTCTCAAGGGCAGCACCGATGTCTCCACATGACCTTAAGTCTATAATTGCTTATCTTGCCTCATTTGGCGATCAAGCGCTCGTATATATAGCAGCGTTCCTTATTACTCACTTTACGTTATCGAGACAAAGCAATGTTACATCACCGCCAGATACACTTCTCGGCCCCCATACCTCCGATATTCTCGTTGCCAATCATGGCCTATAGGTCTCAGTCCTCTCTTCTAAGACTAGATCTAAGTCCCAGCCTGCACTCACTTATCTACTACCAAGACTTCCCTCTTCCCTGTGCTGCCCGGTGACTGCCTGGTCGAGATATAAGCAAGTCTGTAACCCCTCCCTCCTCTCGCCGGCGTTCATACTGCCGTCAGGAGCTCCATTGACTGCACAACGCTTAACCAAGGTACTTGATCTCTCTGCCAGTTTCTTGTTCGGGCCTGAACGCCCGTTTACCTTGCACAGCCTTCGAAGGGGGGCAGTGCAGGCCTGTGTAACCGTAGGGGTCTCTATGGCGGAGATTAAGGAAGCTGGCCCCTGGAGCAGTGATGCGGTGTCCGCGTATCTCGCTCACTCTTTCATCTCCTCGGTACCATCAGCCCTCGGGACTTTGTTGGGTTGAGGGCTGCTGGTTCCGAGCTAGTCCTTCCCTGCTTCCTTCTCACTCCTTTCTTGACTAGACACCCTATTCCGACTCTACACAACATTTAACCAGTCTTACCGATAAGCACTAATCCAGATACGATACGATTTAACACTGATACCTGATATGATTTAATCAACCAATTTATTTACTATTCATCATGATACATTCTGCCATGATACTGACTATCCATCTCAATTTTCCGAGACACGATATCGATATGTTCTCCAGACAAGATCCTCGACCTGCCTGCAGGTTATGTTCTCCATTAAAATCTTTTGTAAATCAACTTGTCTCTTTCTCTACTTTGTTCTCGCGAGAAAATTACACATGGTGTACTCATTGCACATAGAGCACTCGTGACATGGACAATTTATAACACATGGCGTACTTATGACACATGGTGTACTTATAAGATATGATGTACTCAAATAAAGTTTGTTTTATTTAACACGCCTCTAGAGCACATTGATTGTTATCATTGGCTATTGGATGTCAAATATGGGCATTCTATATTTCTTTGGGGAAAACCTGCTGCCACCACATAGGCTACTCTTTCCGATAAGTAGCAAGGGGTCTTTTATATGCACTTTCCCACAGACAGGACAGCACATACCACAGCATTTGATAAACCAGTTGTGGGCCACTTGTTTGAAGGGAAAATAGCCCAAACTGCAAATGGGTGCGCTGAGCAGGATTGATAGGATGACTGACACTTTCACAGGTGAACACTACCGCCTGAGCCATGTCCCGCTCCGATATGATGTACTCCTGACACTTGCTGTAGATCTACTCAAGATAGACATGATATACATATGACAGATGGTTGACTCATTCCACATTGCATACTCATATATGGTGTCCTCATGACACATTGGGTACTCATGATATATTCATTACAGATGTGTATTCATTACACATAGTGTACTCATGACACATGGTGTACTCATAATACATGGTATATGTGTGAGATATGCTGTACTCATGAGATCGTGCTGCACTGATGTACTCATGACATGGTGTACTCATGACAAATATGGTATTAATGACATCCTCTACTCATGACATGTGCAGTACTCATGATAAACATGATATATTCATGATTCTTTTTATCCATAACATATGGTATATCCATGACATATTGTACTCATGGCAGGCACTATGTACTCATTGTATATGATGTAGTCATGACACATAGTGAATACTGATATTGATAATGTCACAAGTGATAACAAAAGTATGAGTTGATCTAGAATGTGCATTCCGATTTGTGTTTGCCACCTTTCAAACAGCTGTCTGTTGTTCCTTTCAGTAACTGTGTTACATTGAGTTTGTCTTAATGCTGTCCCCTTTTCTTTCTTCTAGTGGAGGAGTCCCTGCAAAGAGAAGGTAAGACACTACCAGTGTGTGTCATCGGGAGAGGTTGCTGGTTTCGAGGTGGGAGAGCAGGAGTTGGTTTATTGGGGGGTTGGGGGGGGGGGGGACTTGCCGGGTTGTGGGGTGGGGGGGGGGGAGGGGAGGGGACTGTTGTTAGATGGACTAATTCTGTAGGAATGCTGCTGTAACTTATTGACAAAGTGTTTCCAAGTGAGAGAATCAATCAACTAATTATGCAATCATAGATCTGACTTAGACTGCCGTAAAAACCAGCTGTGCTTTGTCACCGTTAAATGATGACTTTGTTGGCCCTTTCTTCTCACAGCAAACCAATACAAAGAGGAGACCTCATCAGATAATAGCCAACCAGAAAAGAGCTGAACGGCACAGAACAATGTAGGAGAGCGCAGAACAACGGCACAGAACAATGTAGGAGAGCGCAGAACAACGGCACAGAACAATGTAGGAGAGCGCAGAACAACGGCACAGAACAATGTAGGAGAGCGCAGAACAACGGCACAGAACAATGTAGGAGAGCGCAGAACAACGGCACAGAACAATGTAGGAGAGGACAGGTTAGGAGAGCGCAGAACAACACCACCGAACAGGGTAGGACAGCGCAGAACAACAGCACAGGACAGGGTAGGAGCACAGAACAACAGCACTGGACAGGGTAGGAGAGCGCAGAACAACAGCACTGGACAGGGTAGGAGAGCGCAGAACAACAGCACTGGACAGGGTAGGAGAGCGCAGAACAACACCACCAGACAGGGTAGGAGAGCGCAGAACAACACCACCAAACAGGGTAGGAGAGTGCAGAACAACAGCACAGGACAGGGTAGGAGCACAGAACAACAGCACTGGACAGGGTAGGAGAGCGCAGAACAACAGCACTGGACAGGGTAGGAGAGCGCAGAACAACAGCACTGGACAGGGTAGGAGCACAGAACAACACCACCTGACAGGGTAGGAGAGCGCAGAACAACACCCGACAGGGTAGGAGAGCCCAGAACAACAACACCCGACAGGGTAGGAGAGCGCAGAACAACGTCACCCGACAGGGTAGGAGAGCGCAGAACAACACCACCGGACAGGGTAGGAGAGCGCAGAACATCACCCGACAGGGTAGGAGAGCCCAGAACAACAACACCCGACAGGGTAGGAGAGCGCAGAACAACACCACCCGACAGGGTAGGAGAGCGCAGAACAACATCACCTGACAGGGTAGGAGAGCGCAGAACAACAGCACCCGACAGGGTATGACATTAAGGACGACTGCGGGAACCAGCAGCAGGTCTCACATTGAGATATAGCGTCCTAACCATTAGACTATATCTGGGCTCCATTATGCAATCAACTTACCTAGCCATGCCTACCTGTGTATATGGCATTAACCTAGCCAATGACTTAAAAATTGATACTTGTAGCCTCCTAACCTGGCGTTCGGCATTATTAGGATGTCTGGATTGTCTGCTAGTTAGAACGCGGGTCGGGTACTCGTGCACTGGAACCAACCAAAGCACAGGCGATGACCATCAACATTTACTAACAATTTCCTATTTTAAGTAAGATGATAGCTTCATCAACTTGATTACACCTAACTCGGTGATACCTAAACATTCCGGGCGCCACCCAATGAAAAACACTAAGGTAATCTTATATCTATGTAGCATATTTTAATACTCACTCTACCATTCAACACTATTTCAAACGGTACCTTTTTCAGACGTTTTAGCTGCAAGAGTCGTTTTCAGTTTCTTTGCATTAATTATGGATGAAAGATGCCCGTATTTTCGCTAATTTCCGTGATTTTTGACGAATTGGATTTCCTCGAAAATAACACAGCGCCTGATAGGATTTGTAGACAGTACCAATGTGTTCACCTTCAAAATGTGTGCATTTCACACCGTCTTTGACCCAAAGGAAACCTCGCCTATGTAAACTATGTACATATAATAAACATAATATATAAATTAAATGACTTTTAAATTGGCCCGGCGATCTGTAGAAATGCATGTGTTCGGCGCAATGTTAATAGGCACCTTCAGACGAAGCCAGCTCACCTCATCATGGTGCCCAGGAATCACCCAGCTGCAGCTGCCTAATTCATATACACTGCTTGTTCATTACCCACGAAAGTTGCTTTTCATGTAAGTAGATCCGAATCTTAAACGTCATCTAATTTTCACACCAATAACTAGGTCACGGGTTGCCAGTCCGAATGTGTCGAATGTAGGTCCCGTCCTTCGTTTGTTAAGATTCTGCACAGGTGACGTTGGAAAGGAGACCGCGCCATCTCGCTGACTTATCTACTTAAGAGAACGCCTATCTAGTCTCCACTCAGAAAAGAAAGCAATATTTCCACAAACTAAATAGGTGTAGATTAACTAAAAGTCTTAACATTAACTAGAGTCGTGTTTCACTGATGTGATGTATGGATAATCTGGTAGGGAAACGAATCGCTAAGATGCACAGTGAACTGAGATGACTGAGCAGCAAGAAATATTGATGGTTCTGGTAGTTAATTCATTATGGTTAATTGGGTATTGAGTTAAATCAGCTGGTAGTTTTGATTTGAGCCCTGGAGGTCTGTCCGCATTTCCTACCTAGGAAGAAACATGATACAGTGGAACTTCATGTGAAGCTCTAGCAGTAGTATGGGCATGTGAGCATTATAAGAGATTTGTGAATGGTATGCTACATTTCGAAGTGATAGCATATCACAAACCATTTGATGAACATTATGCAGAATCCCAGACCACCCTTAAAGATTGAGAGGCGTCGGTTGTGCCTTCAACCATATCGGCTAGCAATAAAGTATCAACCCTGGAAGGAAATCCCAGCTGACTGTATGTCAAGACATCCAGTATAGCAGAGGTTCCTACACAGCCAAGCACAACATCAAATACAGCTTGCCGGCAGGCTGAACCTCTTGGCTTGTTTGCATATCCTGAAGTGATGGCCATGCATGGAAGGTCTTCATCCGAGAGTGGGGAGTCAGACACAGATAAATAACACCTTTGTGGCCACAGGCCAATGCTTAGGAGAGAGTTTCAACAAACTGTTAAGGAAGGACCTCAGGGCAGCAACAAGAGTCCTGGTGAGAGGAATTGCAGTGTTGCATGCATATCTGTGTACACATATGATGACAATCTTCACACCCCATTATCTCATGATCGGTAGAGATCGTTGCGCAAAGCTACACCAAGTAATACATATATGTAAAGAGTCAGATGATGAGCCAGTTAGAACCAAGAACACATCAGCTGAAGTCGCCATGAAGGCATAAGATCTGCAGACAAATGGTGACTGGTGAAAGTGCCAGTGGTGGACACTGGTAGTGTACGCCAAGGCAAAGGTTACCAGATAACAAACGGTCCACCCCTTGGGATCCTAAACCTCTACTACTGATTGTGGATCAAAAGGGTTCTATGCTGACTGCTAGACGGGTTGAGGGATCCAGAGGCATGTGGAATGTGTCAATATTTCATCCATTGCACCATGAATCTCCTGAAGATCACCCAGTCGTTGACAGTGATGATAATGAGGATGTTAAGGATAAACATGATGAGTTATGACCCATGAGCCCCGATCTCGGACCAGAGGCAATAGAAGTATCACCAGTGATAGTAGCCGTAGAGCCCAGGCACTTCTCGCCCAACGAAAGCAACCAGGCATCTCTATTGGTAGAACTTTGAGTGATGGGCTATCTGGAATAGTCCCATATCTTAAGAGAGTAAAACATTTTTGTAAATTGAGTCATTTTTTTAACAAAGATGTTAAGACATTTTTAATAAAGACATTAAGAAATTCTCAACAAAGACATTTAGATATTCTCAACTCTGACTTCTAAGTCATTTTGTTCTGAGGGCTACATACATCATGTGGGTGTGCATGTTGGTTCGCCGATGCTTAGTGGACATATTAAACCGGCAATAAACAATAGAGAAGGCAACCCATCAACGAACAGCTGTTTGTGGTTAGTTTTTCTAGTCATTCACCCACAAATACAACAATCATGTGAGGTCATAATTAGATTATATACCTTTGTAGGCTGTATTATACAGTGAAACCCCGTTATAACGTGATCGTTGGGGTCCATACAAAATCATAGCGAAAATATCGGGGGCGTACTATATCGGGGGTCAGTTTACCGAATTACCTTTGAATTAAGGAATTCTGGGTGCAGTGAATCATCGCGTTACATCTGAATTCGTGTTCAATGAGGGCGCGTACAATCGGGGTTTCACTAATTAATTAATAAGGAGGACTCAAATGAGACAAGGTTATATAAATCTAGTATACTCATACCGTTATGAACCTGAAATCTATTACATTTTCAATATTGTTCACATACTAAAGCGATTGATGCAACATAATATTAAATTACCTGTATACATTATTTTAAAACAGATAAATCTACACAGAGAAAATTATTACAATGAGTGTGTAATTGTAAGTCCTTCTTTGTTGTTATTGTCGTGGCATGAAGATGACAGTAATTTGGATTAAATGCTGATCCGTATGGAAAGGTTCGAGGGAGAAGCCACCTGGCGACAGAATAACCCACTACACTTGGTGGCTGACATAAAATAATGCTAAAGTAATTTAAACATTTTAAGCGCCTTAAAAGTACACTAACACTAATAATAATTACCAATTTCATTATTAAACACTCAAAAATCCGTGGAAAAATACATTCCTGAGAATATGGAGTCATGGGGTGGCACTTTTCTTTAAACGGACCAGGTATAGGTCGCTGAGACACGACCCGTACTCCGACAAATGCTCTCCAAGCATACATTTGCCGGTTTTCAGTTTGCGCAACTACATATGTGGGGGAGAGGGCTGACATTGGTTGCTCCAGGGGCCGTATGCATGAACAAGTTTTTACCGGCTCCGGTGTTAAGAGCCGCCGCCGAAATGGGTCACGGGGTATGTACGGGGCCAAAGCGCGGTCAGGTTAACTAACATATTAGTTATTTATAGATTTGGAGTATCCCCCTTAACTGGTACCAGCGTGTACCGGCTGGCTTGCCATCTCCACACACCGGGCACCAGCAAGCCCTGTTATTGTGTGCATGTGTTTGTATGTATGTGTGTGTCTGTATGTGTGTATGTCTGTGTTGGTGCGTGTTTATGTGTGTCTGTGTGTGTATGTATGTGTGTGTGTGTGTATGTGTGTGTCTTTGGATGTGTGTTGTTCTCTATTTCTATTAACTTTCAATAAAATTGAAGTTTTGGACTACTCGTATCGACAAATATAATAAAATTGTCGTACGCCTTTGTGTTGCTGTCGGCGCCGTTTTCAGCGACTTGCCCGACTTGATGTTACCCTATCCTACTTGACGTTACCCTATCCTACTTGATGTTACCCTATCCTACTTGACATTACCCTACCCTACTTGACGTGACCCTATCCTACTTGACTTTACCCTACCCGACTTGACTTGACCCTACCCAACTTGACTTTACACTACCCGACTTGACTTTACACTACCCGACTCGACTTTACCCGACTCGACTTTACCCGACTCGTCTCTGTCTCTGTGTGTCTGTGTTTCTTTGTCTGTGTGTCTGTCCATGTGTCTGTCTGTGTGCGTTTGTCTTTGTGTGACTCTGTCTGTGTCTCTCTGCAAAGTCAGGTCGGGTGTGTGTATGTTTGTGTGTATGTCTGTGTGTCTATCTATGTGTGTCTGTCTGTGTTTATGTATTTGTGTGAGTGTGTATATGTGTATGCCTGTCTGTGTGTTTTGTCTGTCTATCTGTGTGTGTATGTATATATATATATGTATGTGTATGTGTGTATGGCTGTCTGCGTGTGTCTGTCTGTGTGTATGTCTGTCTCTGTCTGTAAAGTCAGATCAGGAAACACAGACACACACAGACACAGAAACACACACAGACCGACACACACATACAGAGACACACATACAGACACACATACATACACACACAGACACACATAAACAGACACACACACAGACATACACATACACACACAGACAGACACAGAACCACACAGACACACACATAAACATACACACACACAGACACATAACCACACACAGACAGACACACACATACGATGTTGAATCGACAGCTCATCGGCCGGGTTTACTGCTAAACCTGCTATGGAACAGGTTAGCGTACCCTAGTTTATGGTCGTGGTGTTAGCACTAACTCCACCTCTTGCATGCTGTCTTTTCTAAGCTAACCGGAGAATTGCCGGCAAAACGAGTTTTGGAGCGCATACACCACGTCATGCATACGGCCCTGTTGTGTTGTATTTAGTCCAGCAGCACTGGCACTTTTAGACAACCATATCGAGAGAGAAATGTTAGAAATTGCAATATATAATGATAAATATAAAATTTAAATGTTTATTTATCATAACCAGCTACTTTTTGTGTGAATAATTGATTAAATCATGTAAATTAATAGACTTTAAAAGTTGAATTGAGAGCTTTCTGTGGCTGCCATCTTGGTGGTTGCCATGACTTCCGCTGTGTGTGGGGAAGCCCTCTAGGTCATGTGATGAGGGAATCCTACCTATGATGTCATTCATACATCACAGACCTCAACTCTCCTCCCACATGTTCAGTGGCATGAACTGAACAAACTAAGCAAAGGTATGTTTGAAGAGCTTTTGATGCTGTATACGTTTGTATCTGGGTGAGGTATACCCGGCGACTTTAAAGCTGCATAGTCTGATGAAGTATCAACATTTTAAAACCCAAGGCAATTATCTACATTTGATTCTACATATCTATCTTAGATCTACTGATACACTTATTAAGATTGTGTTGCCAAATAGATGGGATAGAACCTGTAAAAGTACAATGTCTGAACACTTTGACTTCTGGATACTGAATGCTTTATTCACCGTCCAGGGTACTGAACCGCTGGCACCCTTTGTCATGACATCATCTCATTAGCATATTCCTTTGTTCTCCACACGTGCCTGGATGCCTTTATGCATATATTACATCCCCCCTCAAAGTATTTCTGAGACATGAAATGTTTCAAAATCGTCATCGTCACAACAGGTCTACATGTCCAAAACACACTGCAATAGAACAATACAATAAAAGCATCAGGAGTACTTATCTTTAACCACAGGTTTAAATGTCCAAGTGCACAATGTCACTGATGTCCTTTGAAATGGCCAGCTGCTTAGCCTCCTTTTAGACATAATGTCTGGCTTGTCACAATAACAATACAATATTACTCAATAATAATAACAATCTTAACCTACATGCACATACTTTATGCGCGACTACAGTTGCTGAACTGAACTCACAGGTCTAACCTGTCTGCCGGTCTACTCACCCGGCCTGACCTAGTTAGATTAGCCGCATTGTTTACATTCGACTGCGCCACTGACACACTTTGTGTGCCTCCATTCTGGCGCCCTTATAATCTGCACCCTATTCCTATACAACATATTTCCCGACTCATTCAAAATTTGATATTCTCTACCCGACACCCCCATACGCCCCAGAATCACCCCTTTTTTCCACTCTCCTGCATGATTCCTATACTTTACATTGTCAGCGGTTCTCATAGGCTTGCGCGTCTTACCACACTTCTTGTCATGAAAACCTTTCTGAACCTGCTGTCATTTCGCTGTCTGCTTTCTTCAGGTTTTGTGTTTCGGGTATTAAATTTTCCTCCGCCATCGGCAATCTCCCTCTCAGCCTTCTGCCCATGAGCAGCTGAGCCGGAAATGCATTCAAGACAGGCAACAGAGTGTTTCTGTAATTTAGCAAAGCTAACTGAAAATCTGTCCTTGTGTCTAAACATTTCTTTAACATGTTTTTAACTGTCTGCATGAATCTTTCGACTTGGCCATTACTTCGGGGATACTTCGGACTCGAATACATGGCCGTAAACCCATAGTCTCCTGCAAACTCTTTATATTTGAGGCTCTTAAACTGCGGACCATTGTCTGAAACCACCTGGCTCGGAATACCATGCCTTGCAAAGTTATCCTTCATAGCCTCGATGACTGTTACAGACGATGTATCTTTTAACAACTTACCTCAGGATACTTTGTGTAATAATCTACAGTAATCAGGTAATTTTCATGATTAATCTCAAACAAATCTGCCCCTATCTTTTCGTAAGGTTGACATGCTATCGGGTAATTCACCAAAGGTTTGTTGTGCAAACTTTTCCGATTATTCTGACATGTGTCACACCAACTGACTTTGTCTTCAATTTGTTTATTTATGTTAGGCCAGAACATGCAGTCGTGTGCCAACTGCTTGGACTCAGTGATGTCCAAGTGTGTCTCGTGCAATGCTTCAATCATTTCACTGCATAGCTTTGGAGGTACCACAACCCGATTGCCTTTCATTACTAAGTTGTTTTCTACAGCCAGCTCGTCTTTCTATGGATTGTACTGTCTTAGACATGGAGGTGTTTGTATGCGTGTGATGTCCCAGCCACTCTCAATCTGCATTATTAACATGGACATTGATACATCTCTTTCATACTCCTGGACAATTTTACTTAACAGACGGGATGACTGCATGTCCACTGTAGCGACGCTGAGTGTGTCATCAAACAGGTCAGCGTGACCTGGCAATGTGTGCTCAGGACAACGTGTCTGCAAAAAACATTAGAGAACCCTTAACATGATACAACTTAACGTTGTAATTTTGCAAACGCATTTGCATTCTTTGCATTCATGCCGACAGTTTATGAATGGGATTCTGCATTATCGCCACCAACGGTTTGTGGTCCGTCTGAATTTGAACTTCTTTGCCAAAGATATAGTCACAAAATCTCTGGCATCCGAAACATATGGCGAGCATTTCTTTTTCAATAGTGGCATACCCACACTGTGCTGGTAGACATGCCAGAGCCGTGTGACAAGCATATGCGTAAGACATCCAGGCATGAGCAGAGAACAAGGGAATATGTAAATGAGATGATGTCAGAGGCACAGGGTGCTGGCGGTTCAGGTCCCTGGACGGTGAATAAAGCATTCAGTATCCAGGAGTCAAAGTGTTCATACATACTTTCACACCGTATACGCAACGTAGCAGAGCATATGGCCAAAGTATGGCTAACATGCCTCCCGGCGAAAAACTTCACATTTGGTCACGGTACGCTCGCAGAACGGCGGTGAACGTTATATATGTAATTCGATTCCCAGAAGTATGCCTTACATCTTACATATGTTAAGACACGGTGGAGAAAAGCAAAATACAGGTTAGACGTACATTATCCATACATTGTCAATACACGGACAGTACATTTCCACTGGCTCTCCATCCGACTGATGATGGTCAACGTAGTGCTATGTAGTGAACAATGTTTGTCTAATGTATGTCTAACATACATCGACATATGCCTAACCTATACATAGCATACGCCCGACGTAAAAGCCACATGTTGTTGAACCTCAAAAGATTTGTGCATGCACAAAACTTTCGCGACCCCTTAACAAGCGATGCCGTATAAGACAAACATTGACGTACATCGAGGTATACCAACATACGCTTAACGAATGCATAGCGTTCGAGTAATGCATATCGATGTACACCAACGTATTGCCACAAAATCACCTACGTCGGTGCACGCTTGTGCGATACATCGTAGTGTGACAGCTGGGCTATTACAAACACCGAGAACCAGCATCGGGGGAGAGATTATACAATCAGCAGCCGGCCTAGAACAGATCAGAGCTGGCAGCCAGGATGAACAAACTGCAGGTGTACATGCGGCTACAGCACAACCAGGTAAGCCAGTTTTACGTAGGACACTACATTAGTTAGAAATTTGTAAATTACTAGGATAATACTTAGATGGTGTGACCTTGGTTCTACATTGAACATTTTATTTGATTTGCATTACGAGTTGAGATATAAGCACAGAGCACCCAGCTTTGGTTTTTGGTGATATGCCTACCTACAACTCCCTCCGAATTGGCAGAGTATAGGATTCTATACCAGGAGAAACCGTTGGTGTTAGGATAATATAATGAAGGCGAAGATAGATACAAGTTGCATCAAGTGGTCAAGTCATACTTTCCTGAATGTTGGTCTCTGATTCGGTCTGACCAGACTGATATATATGTTGACTGAATCTAAAATACATTCCTGTTGTCAAAAATAAGAAATATGTACTGAAAGCTGAATGTTCGAATCCTGGTCAGCTCCCTGGACTAAATAACGTTTAGGATACCAACATTTCTACAAATATTAATTATAAAGCCAATACTTCACTTGAAAGCAAAGAATTGCTTGAAATGAGAACAATGTTACAAATGATGGCGTTACCAGAGACAAATTTGGCATATATGTTCAAATGCTGAGCAAGCAAGCAATTCTGCATGTTTAGCCAAACTAGGTCAAATTGTCTCTCAGGCCAAGCTATTGAATATGTGGGTTCGCAGCCAGGGTCTACAGTTACTTGTCGACGACTGACCTCTTTTCCACACATATATATATATATGAGATTCTGACGATGATGACATTGTGATGGTTCTTAGGAAGAAATTGCTGACGTTCCAGAAAGTGATTGCGCTTCTGCGGGACCGACGTTCTCGCCAGCTATGATCAATAGTGCTGATCTCACAAATGTATACTATTCTGTAGGCCTACCCGCGGTATAACATAAATTAGAAAAGCTCATATTTAAGTCAAATAGCAGAAAAGGGAGGCGTGCTTTCTCAACATTGATGGTAGTTTCATTCTGACTTCAACTGAGCAGAAATGTGTTCATGCAGTCACTGATCTCCAATTATGCTTGAAGCTGGACTTTTTTTGGTATTAACTATAAAATGTCTGAGCTTCTGCCTAAAAATATGATAATTTTCTTAGAATATTGGTTAAATTTGATCCGCATAGAGGTTTCCCTTACAGAAGAGAAGACTAAGCTTGTGGATTCGGCAAAAGAATTGCTATAAGGGCGCCCTATAGGCCCCTACTAATTATAAGACAGATTGTTATGGTGGCCCATGCTGCTGCAGTAGAGTATGCTCCAGCTAACTACACTTGTCTTTAATTGGAAACAGAAATTCAAGCTTTGAAGCGTTGCAAAGACAATTTTGAAGCAGTGATGTGGTTATTGATGCAGAAACTTAGTTACATATGTGATTAATTAATTAGAATAAATCCGAGGATAATTAGATCTTCTAATCTGGACCTCCTTACTAATGCTTCGTTATTTGGTGGGGTCCTTATACAGTTACCCAACATACAGGGGCTTTGGGCAGAAAATGAACTTTCATATGAATGTTATGTCGGTATTGTTGAAACATAACCAATTGGGCCAACTGTTGGACTCTACCTTCTAATTAAATTTAATTTGAGCACACTTGGCCCGCAGGCCTTACAGCTAACGTAAGAGGTAGTGAATCCAAATTATTTCTCTTATATTGCTCCTTTTAGACCTATTTCTAGGAAGACTTTAGGCCGCTGGCCCTTAACTGGATTAAGTTTTGTAGTACAATGGACATAACACGAGAGGTATCTGCCTCTTATTTCTAGGAATATGGATGTGAACCTTAATGATGTGGTGAGGAAAACTTCTTCCAAGGAAGGATACGGTTGGGGTGTGAGTTATATGCACATATAACAATACTACTAGTTTTCCTAAACAAGATTACAAAACAGTAGATAATCCTGTTCAAAGAGCCCCACTGGATACATTTAATAATGTACAACCTGTGAGGTTCTTTCTGATACTCTAACTGGAATGTTTTCTATAGAAAACACTATGTGGGTGGACAGAATGCATACCAAAGATTAATTCTTTTTAATTGTAAGATATTGAGAAGTGTCCAGTATGGGCCCTACTTAGTTATTAGAATCATTGAATGATTATGAAACAAATAATGAATTAATTTAACTACGAAGTCTCTCCCTAACACTGGTTCCCGGTGTTTGTAAGATGAAAATATGTATTAAAACAAGACTTACGTGGGAAGTTGAAGTGTTACTAATATTACTACTCACTGTGATATATGCGTAATAGACGTCTAGACCTGTGGTTAATATATGTTAACGATATGCAGAGTTGGGGACAAAGAGATATGCAAATGAGATGACGTCATGGAAAGTTTAGCCGGCGGGTCAAGCGTGCCCTACGCCATGAATAAACCATTCAGTAACCAGAAGTCAAAGTGTTCAGACGTTGTACTTTCACATGGTGTCAGATGAGGAAGAATGCCGCCCGCAAATACTTTGCCGGGATTGCGGCCGCCTGGTCAGCTTGTCCTCAGCAACAACGCAAGATCGAACTGGAAAACATGGATCAGAGCATATGATATATACGCCACTGCGGCAGGTGTCATATTGAAAGGAGAACGAGTGCAATGCTGCATCTTCCTTCACGTTGCTGGCGAGGAAGCGCAAAAGGTATTTGCCAATATGACTTTTGCTCTCACCGATCAAGACAAGATCAAACCGTTAACTGAAGCATTTCGAGTTTATTGTGTCGGTAAAAGCAGTATAATTATCACACGATACAAGTTTAATTCACATAATCAAGCGTCAGAAAATATGGCGACGTACATCACAGCGTTAAGGGACAACGTCAAAGACTGTGAATACGGAGCGGTGGAGGAGTCGCTTTGCGTGATCGAATTGTGGCTGGCGTAAGGAATGTGAATTTGCGGAACAAATTGCTTCAAACTACTGCGTTAACGTTGACAAAGTGCATAAGTATGTGTGAAATGAGTGAGTTCAGTTCAGATCTGTTGGAGGACACCAAATCAGATGTGGAAAGTAAAGACATAGATTTCATTCGGAATTATGCTAATGTGCGTACCGGTGCACCGGCGGTCCAGTCAGCGGCGATGCCATCTTGGAAATCGCCATCTTGGATTGCCGGCGGCGCCGGTGAAGGAGATTTCAAGATCTGCTGCCAGAACTGTGGTTATCAACACCGCCGGGGAGTCTGGTTACTGAATGGTTTATTCATGGCGTAGGGCACGCTTGACCCGCCGGCTAAACTTTCCATGACGTCATCTCATTTGCATATCTCTTTGTCCCCAACTCTGCATATCGTTAACATATATTAACCACAGGTCTAGACGTCTATTACGCATATATCACACGTACTGCCCGACTGCCATGCACAGTGCCACGACAACAACCCATGCCGCCGACATGCAAAAGGAGAGGCAGGCCGCCCCTGTCGCGGCAGCCTTCCAGATAACAGCCTCACAGGCAGGCTCGGTCATTGTGTGACCCATTCCTAAACCCCGACTCCCTAGACTCACCTTCCTCTAACACAGAGTCGGAGCAGGATATAATTTGGCATCTGACAAGGGAAAACAGGCGGGTCATTCGTGCTGCAAGGTCCTCGGGTCAGGAGCCCACAGCTGTCACCTCAAACCTGGGCCGCGTTCAGGGTCCATCTCGGAGGCGCCTCGGCGACGTCTCGGCGATGCTTTTTGGTCTATTTGCGTTCAGAGTGCGTCTCGGCGACGTCTCAGCGACGCCTCCCTTTTCATAGTAGAGACAAAAAGCGCCTCGAAAATGGCCGCCGCATGCAGCGGTTTCATCCAATCAGAGCGCAGCATTTCGATTGCAAATGGCCGCCGCCTATGGCGCCTCCGAGACGGAGCCTGAACGCGGCCCAGGCGTCAAAGGTCAGGCCAGTCAGTTTCACTCCCTCCCCCCCCCCCCCCCGCACGCCCCACCACTGTTCCGGTTCTCAACGCCAACCTCCCTACGCCCAAAAGGACGCCAACCACCCAGCCTGCCATTCGATACACTGATTCAAATATGTTGTAGGCGCCATGTCGGCGCCATGTCGGCGCCAGGTCGGGGCCGACCACATGGTGACTGCAGCATCGCATGTGTTAGCACCAACCCAGGGCGGCGCCAGGGTGGCGCCAGGGCGGCGCCAGGGCGGCGCCAGGGTGCCAACCATTTTGAATGGCGCCGCCGGAACAGGGCGTAAGGAGGTTGCACATGCAGCAGCAGCAACCTCCTTGCGTCCAAAATTTTTGAAATGGACGCTGGGAGGTTGGCATCCTCGCGGCGCCAGCACTTAAGAAGGGCCTAAGGAGGGCGCAATGAGGACGTTTTGACATCGCGAATCGATCGTAGGCGAACGCAGGCCTCGTGTGACTGGGGTATTACAGCAACAAGAGACGTAACAGCCGACCCCTCCTTCCCCGAAGCTTGGTGGCCTGCAGTGTTACAACACGAACAAGACCTCTCGCGTATGGCAATCACATGGGATTGGCCTATGTGCCGGAGATGGTCCGAGCGGGTCTTTCAAATGGTGGCAGATGGCCGCCTCACTGACGTTTGGCTGGACGCTCCCCAGATCAAGTATCTGCAACGCGATGTCTGCTCTAACGCAGTAAGAGCCTAGCAGCTGTGCCCAGTACATGATTACCGAGCACCCGCAGCAGCAGCGTCAGTGGCCCCTTCCGCCTCCGAGTCTTCACTTAACCCCCGTGGGGATTATAATAAAGCGCAGGGTGGAAAAGCCCGTTACACATGAAATTGGAGGAAAGACTGGTTTTACCTCTTCCCATGGCACCCTCCCAGATAGGCAGCTTCACATCTGTGCATGGTGTGTGTACATGACAAGGTGCTCACTGTCACATCGTGAGCAAGGCTGTCAAAAGAAGCACAAGTTCAGAGAGAGGAAAACCGCTGCAGATCCAGCCCCCTCCCCCGCACCTGTAAGTGTTCCTTCTGTTTGTGTACATACAAACCCACCGCCGCCCCACTTGCTCCTTCCCCTCACCCCCACCACCCTGCTCACCACTTCACCACCACCCCGCTGCCTCCCCACCCCTACCACCCTGCTCACCACTTCACCACCACCCCGCCGCCTCCACCGATCAGCTGTGACCCACTGCCACTCAGGCCGCCTCCCGTTCTCCACACCTCCACCAACACCACCGCCTCAGACCCCCCCCCCTCACTACGTCACGGCCCACCCCACTGCCTCCACCGGTCACCTGCGACCCACTACCACAAAGGCCGCCATCCCCCACCCCAGCACCCATCCACACGCCCCCAACCCTCACAGCAACAGAACATAAAACACCCCCCCCCCCCCAAATGGCTGGCTTCCATGCAGCACATTCACACTACCAACATTGACTTAATGCTTCCAGATTTAGTCTTCGACTGGTTCAATACACCGGTGCATACTGCCCTGGCCCTTCCCCCTGATTGTGTATCCCACCCCTTTATACTGACCCCCTCCCCTCTCAGCTTCCAACTGTTCTTAGCTGGTTTTTGCTCTGTGTGCCTCTCCTAATCCTAAAGTGAGAGCTCCGTTCTCACTTTACAAGAACTGGACGCCCTTGTGGACCAGTTACCGTCCCCATATTTACTTATGGGTGACTTTAACGGCCACAACCCATTATGGGGGGGGGGGACAATAGGAACGCTAAAGGCAAGAGAATTGAGGACCTTGTGGCCGCTCATGCTCTGTGTGTATTGAACACAGGTGATTCTTCTGTAGTCCAGCACTTGAAACACAACGGCACCATTCTCACATCACTCGACGAAATAAGTGAAGAATTGGCTCGCACCTTTGCTGGAAACTCGTCTTTGGCAAACTGCCTCCCGGGCTTTCGGGCCATCAAGGAATGCCAAGAGCGAAAGCTCTTGGACTTTTCTTCCGATGGCGAGGAGCACTACAACTCCCCATTCAGTATGGGTGAGTTGAGGTGTTCTTTGGAAAGCTCGCATGACACCGCAGTTGGACCTGATGGAATTCATTATCAATTTTTGAAACATCTCCCTGAACATTGGGCTGAGACTGTTGCTTCAACTCTTCAACAACATCTGGGAGTCAGGTGTCGTACCCGCCTCTTGGCGGGAGGCGACAGTAATACCGATTCCCAAACCTGGTAAAGACCAGAGTGAAGCCCACAACTATCGTCCCACAGCCCTCACAAGCTGCATCTGTAAAACCATGGAGCGCATGGTAAACAACTGCCTCGTCTGGCTACTGGAGTCAGGACACCACCTGTCCAACCTTCAATGTGGCTTCAGATGGGGCAGCAGCACCCTCGACCATTTGCTGCGCATGGAGACCTTCATAAGAGATGCTTTCCTTAAGAAGGAGCACATTGTGGCTGTCTTTTTCGACCTCGAAAAAGCCTATGACACAATGTGGCAGCATGGCATCATGGAGGATCTTCATGCGATTGGCCTTCGTGGGCACTTGCCAATTTTCATCAGGAACTTTCTAGCCTTCAAGCATTTCCGCGTCCATGTCAAGACTACCTATTCCAGCCTACACTCACAGGAACTAGGAGTACCTCAAGGCAGCATACTGGCAGTGCCCCTTTTCGGGGTCAAGGTCAATGGTATTGCTGCTGCTGTAAAGCGGGGGGTCTCCTGCAGTCTTTTCGTGGACGACTTTGTTTTATATTACAGCGGTGCTAACATGAATGTCATAGAGAGACATCTACAACCAAGCATAAATGGGATCCATCGATGGTCAGTTCTGAACGGTTTCAAATTTTCCAAGACCAAAACAGTCTGCATGCACTGCTGCCTGCTGCGTAGAATGCATGCGGAACCGGAGCTGACCCTAGATGGGGATCCCATTAAAGTCGTTGAGAAAACCAAATTTCTGGGCCTCATTCTCAACGCAAAACTGTCTTTTGTGCCACATATAAAGTACCTGAAAACAAGATGCCTGAAAGCGCTGGATATTCTGAGGGTGCTGTCCAGGTCAGAGTGGGGAGCGGACAGAGATGTTCTGCTCTCTGTGTACAGAACCTTGGTTTGGTCACGAGTGGATTACGGCAGCATAGTATACGGTTCCGCAAGGAAATCATATATTGGGCTGCTAGACACGATCCACCACCAGGGACTGCGCCTGGCCCTTGGGACCTTCCGCACTTCACCAGTTCAGAGCCTCTATGTCAAAGCCAATGAACCATCACTTAACAACAGGAGAATCAAACTGGCCATGCAATATGTAGTCAAGATAAAAACTAATGCAGTGAATCCTGCACACAATTGTCTATTCGAGCAACATGACGAATCCAGGTATGAAGCCAGGCCGAATTACATCCGGCCACTGAGGCTCCAAATGAAACCTCATTTGGAGGCCTTGGGCATGGATTTGGACGTGTTGGAGGATGCCAAAGTCCCAGAACATCCTCTGTGGTCGTTGAGAAAGCCATCGGTTATCCTCCGACTCACGGAACTGAGGAAGTATTGGACACATCCACTCGAGTACCAAGGACTGCATGCAGAGATTCAAGGCCAGTTTGCAGACCACCTCTCCATATACACTGATGGTTCGAAAGGCCAAAGCCAGGTAGCTGCTGCGGCAGTCTGCCGATGGGAAAGATTTGGTGTACGTTTGCCCGATCAGAGCTCGATTTTCACTGCAGAAGCCCGAGCACTCCTTCTCGCGTTGGAGTGTATCGAGGTATCCAACCACACTAACTATGTTATATACAGTGATTCGTTCTCTTGCCTCCTGGCTGTTGCTGGACTGAAAACGAATCACCCTATTCTAGCAACGGTCATTTATAAAATGAACCATCTGACAACGGATGGGTATGACATCCACCTGTGCTGGGTGCCTGGCCATGCCGGCATATAAGGAAACAAACGAGCTGATTGGGCTGCGAAGAAGGCCCTGAACTGTGATCTACCGATCAGTAATAGAACATTTGCATTCCCCCCTATGCCATATATAGGAATATTTTACAAAGTGTTCAAGGTTCAGTCATACAGTTAAATCTTTCAAATTCCAAAGTTGTGTCCCTCCATAGGCTAGTCTATGGGGTTCTTTAATAACCAGTATTATAAGCTGACAGAGAACACGGTTCAACTCAACAACAGTTCAATAGGTGAACCCTTATTAGCACAATAGCATAGTCTCTAGTTAAGTTGCCTTATTTTAAACTTTTGGTTCACTGTATGCAGGTATTGCAATACCTCAGGGAGTTTAACGCCCCTGCCCTGCAGAGTTGTAAACCACTGCCTTGTGGTACAGGTTCTTGACAGAACCAAAGGCTAAGGGAGCAAACCCTAAACAGAAAACCATGTCACTATAGCAGCATTAAGCGTGGTTGATGTATGGAACTCCCAACATCTCCCGACCAGCCACTGCAGGGACAAATAGTTTTGCGCCTGTCTGGACATGTTCTTGCTGGTGTGAAACCTCTATTTGCTCCCCAAGAGAGTGCCGCTGGTAACTTGCAAAAGCCAGCAGCACTTCAACACTTTTGCAGGCAGCTTTCATGAAATGTATCAGCAATGCTTGACGAGGCTTTCCCAGACATGGGGGATGGCATCTATATACATCCCAGACAGAGTGCTGACCTATTCAATGTCGCACACTTCAGAGCGAAGACCAAGACTACTCGGATACTGGTGAGAGAGCTGCTATTCGCAGATGACAGTGCACTGGTTGTGCACTCTGCGCCAGAGATCCAGAAAATAGTGGACGCTTTCTCCGATGCATCAAAGAAGTTTGGCCTGAAGATTAACATCAAGAAGACGGAGGTGCTGTACCAACCCAACTCTACAAGAACCCGAGAGGAGGATATCATGGTTGACAGAAACAAGCTGAACTCTGTTCCAGAATTCACCTACCTCGGAAGCACTATATCAAGTGATGGACGCATTGATGCTTAAATAGAGGATGGCCAAGGCTAGCGCATCTTTCGGCCGACTACGCCAGAGACCCTGGAACAGCCACCATGTGTTCATGCGAGTCAAAGGCAAGATCTACCATGCAATCATGCTATCCACCCTACTATATGGAGCCGAGGCCTGGACAGTGTACAGACGACAGGTGAAAAAGCTGTATGCCTTTATGATGCGACATCTGCGTTCAATCATGAGGCTAACCTGGAAGGACAAAGTGACAAATAAGGAAATACTCGAACGGACAGGGCTGCCCTCTATGGAAGATCTTCTGATCAAAAAGAATCTCCGGTGGACTGGACACCTCATGAGGATATCATCAGACAGGCTACCAAAGCAGATCCTCTATTCTCAACTGTCTTCTGGTTACAGAAAGAGAGGGCACCCTCGTCTCCGGTTCAAGGATACCATCAAGAGAAACCTGAAGCTGAGAGACATTAAGACCGACGCATGGACAGCACTCTCACAGCAGAGCTAAATGGAGAGTGGCAGTCAAGTAATGAAAGCAGTCTTTGTCGTATCACGACCGACAGCATGATGATGATGATGGTCCACTGTAGCTCAGCTCTGTAGCTCAGTTCCAGCTCAGCACGGTCATCTTGGATCCGTTGCACAGATCTTAACCAGAGCTACATCATGCAGTTTTCAGATCATCAATAATCCCAGTAGTTATTGGGATATCATGGTTTAAGTCAACACATTGCCAATATCAATTGTTTACAACAGATTTAACTTCACAGATCCACGTGCATTGTTGGATATGGCTCCACGCATGTTCAACCATAACCATTTGGTTCTAGTGCCAATCTCTTTTCTTGATTCGTCGATTGCGGTGCCATTTTCAGTCTTGATACTAATATTTCTTGCGATTCCAGGACCACATGTATGATTCCTCCCCTATGTCTGATTCACTAGTTGTTTAGGGATCCGACTTCCTCGTCGCTATTGTTATGTATCAGTATTTAAGCTTACATTAGATTAAGAACTGGAGAGCTAACTGTGGCACTGCTTGTTTATTGGTTCCTTTATTCTGTAACCTCTTTCTGAGTATGGTGGCCCAAACTTACAAACACAACACCATTCAGTACATGGAACTTTATTCATAAACACGTTTATGACAGTTGATAATGATAAACATCTTACATGAGTGCCTTTAGACGTAGTGAATAACTAATATGTTGGATTCCCAAAAAGTCAGGTGAGAATACTTTGAAAATACATCATGAACCATTATAACAAAAGTGAGACAAATATTAGTCCTACTGCCTAGGCCTACTACTGATCATTAATTTTGATGGCTTGTTAGTTAATTGGATATTCACACATTGTTATAAGTTGTAATGTGTTAGGCTGTTAGCCGGATGTTAAAATATATTCATCTTTAAAATTATGTTTTATACACATTCACTCTCCCTCTAAAACCGGAGAGAATTCTTTAGTAATTGAGGAAATGTAGAACATAGGGTGTCAATGTCAATAAGTATACATTATGATAAAACAACTACAAACTACACATGGTCCAGGACACAGAATACTGTATGTCACTCCTACCCATATTATAGCATTTTGACAATAAATAGTTGAACTCGGCACGCACATTGAACAAGGCAATTCATCCCCATTTGGAAATAAATTCAGTTATGAGTAGTGACCCATACTTTATATATATTACAATGTGATTCTAAGATTTCCCATCTTTCTGCCATGTTCTTTTTGCGGATTGAGGATTTATTTGTTCACATTGCCATATATCGACAAAATCAATGAATTCTTTAACTTATCAGACGACAATGTGTTGTCTGAGTTCAATATCACTGTAATCACAGTAACGATGTTCACTGACTGTATTGGCGTTCTCAGAATCTATCGTTATTTGTTGGCTGTATCATGTTTTCTGGCTGCATCAATATTCCATACCTTTATTAACGTTTACTGACTGCCTGTGTTCAATGCCTGCATTGGTGTTAGACAGCGGTATTGGTGTTCAATGCCTGCATTGGTGTTGTATCGGTGTTCAATGCCTGGATTGGCGTTTAGACAGCTGTATCGGTGTTAAATGACTGCATTTATGTTAGACAGCTGTATTGGTGTTAAATGACTATATTGATGTATGTATTCAATGGCTGTATTGGTATTAGAAATATCAATGTTTAATGATTATATTAGTGTCAGATAGCTGTAGGCCTATTTGTTCTTAATTTTCTGTAATGATATTAGACAGCTGTAACGGTGTTTGATGGTTATACACAATGTTCAATGGTCTGATTGATGTTACACAGCTGTATCGGTGTTTGATGTTTATACACAATGTTCATGTTGGTGTTAGATAGCTGTATCAGTGTTTGATGGTTATACACAATGTTCAATGGCCAGATTGATGTTAGACAGCTGTATCGGTTTTTGATTTTTATACACAATGTTCAATGGTCGGATTGATGTTAGACAGTTGTATCGGTGTTTGATGGTAATACACAATGTTTCAATGGTCGGATTGGTGTTAGACAGCTGTATCGGCGTTTGATGGTTATACACAATGTTCAATGGTCGGATTGATGTTAGACAGTTGTATCGGTGTTTGATAGTTATACACAATGTTTCAATGGTTGTATTGGTGTTAGACAGCTGTATCAGTGTTTGATGGTTATACACAATGTTCAATGGTCGGATTGATGTTAGGCAGTTGTATCGGTGTTTGATGGTTATACACAATGTTTCAATTGTCGGATTGGTGTTAGACAGCTGTATCGGTGTTTGATGGTTATACACAATGTTCAATGGTCGGATTGATGTTAGACAGTTGTATCGGTGTTTGATGGTTATACACAATGTTTCAATGGTCGGATTGGTGTTAGACAGCTGTATCGGCGTTTGATGGTTATACACAATGTTCAATGGCCGTATTGATGTTACACATCTGTAACAGTGTTTGATGGTTATACACAATGTTCAATGGTCGGATTGGTGTTAGACAGCTGTATCAGTGGTTGATGGTTATACACAATGTTCAATGGCCATATTGATGTTAGACATCTGTAACGGTGTTTGATGGCTATAGACAATCTCCAATGGCCTTATTGGTGTTAGACAGCTGTATCGGTGTTTTCTAGATCTCTCAGCATTTGAAGGATACATGTTTATTGGCTGCACTGATTTTCCCTGGCTTTGATGGTGTTGGGTGGCTGCATCCCTTCTTGATGGCTATATTGGTATTCGATCACCATGCAAAGCAGTGAGAGTGGCTAGTGAAAGGTTGGGAGGGTGAGTAGATGAGGAGGGGTGGGGGTGGGGGGAGGGGGGGGGATGGGTCCTCATGTTAATGTAACAAGGAAGTGCGGGGGTTTCAGGGGAGAGTCCAGGGGTGGGGTGGTTAGTAGAAAAGTGACCAACACAAATAACATATACATTTTATTATAGAACAAATGGCTATACAAGACTAGAAACATTTTAAGAAGCCTTTAGTTATCATGTATAATGCAAAAATGAAACATGGCATGATATTGAAATTAGATTGTGAACTCTATTTATAACATATTTTCGTAGAATCTACCCATAAAATATAGTACTAGTTGAAACCTCTGTAGCTGAACCAAAGCTACTACTACACATATAAAAACAATATGCACTATTCCTATAAGAAAGAGTGCAATTGGGTCCATGTCTATCGGATATTAGCATCGCATAGCAACCTGTGTAATTTGTATTGCAGTTAATAACACAAAACAAGAAGTATTCGCTGTAGTAGTTAATAACACAAAACAGGAAGTATTCACTGTAGTAGTTAATAACACAAAACAGGAAGTATTCGTTGTAGTAGTTAATAATACAAAACAGGAAGTATTCGCTGTAGTAGTTAATAACACAAAACAGGAAGTATTCACTGTAGTAGTTAATAACACGAAACAGGAAGTATTCACTGTAGTAGTTAATAACAAAAACATGAAGTTTCCCTGTAGTAGTTAATAACACAAAACAGGAAGTATTCGCTGTAGTAGTTAATGACACAAAACAGGAAGTATTCACTGTAGTAGTTAATAACACAAAACAGGAAGTATTCGATGTAGTAGTTAATAACACAAAACAGAAAGTATTCACTGTAGTAGTTAATAACACAAAACAGGAAGTATTCACTGTAGTAGTTAATAACACAAAACAGGAAGTATTCACTGTGGTAGTTAATAACAAAAACATGAAGTATTCACTGTAGTAGTTAATAACACAAAACAGGAAGTATTCGCTGTAGTAGTTAATAACACAAAACAGGAAGTATTGACTGTAGTAGTTAATAACACAAAACAGGAAGTGTTCGCTGTAGATAACACCAGTGCTGTTTCAAGTAGAAAAGAATGGCACATATCTGGTCATTTATACAGTAGAATATTGTAAACAGTGAGAACAATGTTGGAGCTTGTTTACCGCTAAATAACCCAATTCACTGAAAAGAATGTTGCTTCAATATCCCACTATCCCTACCCTAATATGTATTGTCTAACGCCGAGAGGAAACTATGTAGGCCTACTTAGCGGCATGGGCAATAATACTTACAAGGGTAGTAGAATGCCTTCTAAGGATAGTCTGCAGGTCTGTACTAATAGGTCAGTGGATAGTGCTTGGAGATAGTACTATATGAAAGCTGACTTCCGGTAATTAGCTTGTAAGTAACTAATTTATAGTTCACCACTGAGAAGAGAATTGTTCCCTTCTTTTTTTCTTTAAACACCAAAAAAACATAATACTACAAATCAATTGGTGATGTGCAAAGAGCGAAACAATCTGGGTAGAAACTGTTACCATGGTGTAGTGTTAGGTGCTCACCGCCCGGGGTTC
This sequence comes from Branchipolynoe longqiensis, assembly GCA_030323885.1. Taxonomy (NCBI): domain Eukaryota; kingdom Metazoa; phylum Annelida; class Polychaeta; order Phyllodocida; family Polynoidae; genus Branchipolynoe; species Branchipolynoe longqiensis. Next base: position 19,238,875 of record CM059199.1, on the reverse strand, counting down.
CATGAGGTACCTATTACACGGGAGGTCAATGGTCTTATTGGTGTTGGACAGCTGCATTGGCTGTCTTAGTTTGGTAGTATCTTTGGATGAACTTATAGCCTTAAAGACCAAAAGAATTGCTAAAAGAGTATTAGTTTTCTGTCTACCAGCACAGAAAGTAGGCTTATATATGGAGAAGTGAAACTCCTATCCCAGACCATGTAACGGCAGCGACTGCCACGCACCAAGCAGCGGTTGTTGAACGAGGCAGCTCACTGAGTGATGGCCATAGACACACTGAGTGAGGGTGAAGTGAGGATGGGAGTTAGGGTGCATGTGAAGGTGACAGGCTGAGTGTGAGGGTGGGAGTCAGGGCGAGTATGAGGGTGGGAGGTAGGGTGAGTGGTGGTTTGGAGTTAGGTTCAGTGAGAGTTTGGGTCAGAGTCAGAGGGTGAGGGTCAGAGTTAGAGATATGGTGAGTGTTAGGGTGAGTGTGGGGTTGGAACTAGGGTGAATGTGAGGGTGGGAGTTAGGGTGAGGGTGACAGTGTGAGAGTGAAGTGTGGAACTTGGAACACGTGTATTTAAAAGTGCTTAGATTCTATAAGAATATCGGAAAACTTCAAATAACATTCAAACAGAACCCAAACGATAAGGTTGCTTCGACCACTACGACCTCTCGTAGGCCAACTGCTTCGAAACCGTAGTAAAATTAATTACAAGTAGTAAAATAATATTACAAGTAGTAAAATAAAATTACAAGATCTTAGTTTTACTATCTTACTTGGCGATGCAATTGGAATAGGTGTAGTATTTTCACCTAGAAAATGAAAATGAAACATTCGACATTTCTATATTCTGGTTATCACAACAGGTGCTTTCTGACAAGTGGAAGATGGCCACCATCACACCAATTCTTAAAGTAATGAATCAAAAGATCTGAAATGAACTACATCCTATATCAATACTCCCACTCCGAGGCAAAATCATTGAACAGATAATTCGTGACAAAATTAAGACCTTCTTGGAAGAAACTCCAACAAAATTGTTTTTAGAAAAAAAGGACCACAACCATGGCAAAAGCTTCACTGCTAGGTGAACTCCTTATCAACATCGACAGAGGGTAACTCACAATAGCAGTATTTCTTGATTTCACAAAAGTATTTGATTCAGTTGATCACATAATATTACTTCAGAAATTAAAAAGATCTGACATGAGGGAAAGTTCTTACAAGCCAATTAATTACTTATCTAATTGTTTGTGTGTTGGAGCTTTACGTCCTGGCAACATCTCAGGTCATATCAGGACACATTTAGCTAATAGAAAAGAGATAACTAAAATAAATGGCAGTGTCTCCTACTAGATGTGTAACAACTGGAGTCCCACAGGGATCCACATTAGGACCACTTCTCTTCCTCTTAGTCATAAATGACTTTCCATTAATATCCAATGAAGTATTTGTGTTCACTCTTTGCAGATGATGTAGCATAAACAATACACAATAGGAATTTTGAACAGGCAACCACAAGAGTTCAAGTGATGCTAGACAGGGCCAGCACTTGGTGTGCTGAGAACAATCTAACGCTAAATACAAAAAGAAATCTGTATATATCATTTTTGGAACAAAGCATACAAAATCCAAGAGCTATATGTAATATATGGTCTTCTGGCAAAACAGGTCAACAAACTAAACTGCAGAGAACACAAAACAGAGCACTCAAGACAGTCTTCAGAGGAAAAGCACTAACCTTCATACCCCTCTTCCTACAACTCCCAACAGCCCACCTCAATCAACCACCCTACATGACCGCATTATTTCTACCACCCACTATGAAACACAATGAAATGGTTAATAATACCCCACAAGAATGAAATAATTGTTTTAATTCCTTCCCAACCACATATCCACAGTACATGGCATAGTTATTAACATTCACAGGACACATGGCAACAGCAAACAGGGAAAAGGTGAGAATTAACTGCCCCTGATAACTTACGTTCTGCTGACACCGCGTTCTCCTCCTTATCCTCATCGGCCATTACTTGAGAAAGAAAGATAAATAAATCAAAACAGTTGAGGAAAAAGCAAATAATGTGATAAAATTGCAAAGTAAAGCTAAAAAGTTTTCAATCATAGCTGCTTATTCCATGGCTCCGAGCACATTGAAAATGACAATCATCTACGCTGAACCTATTCCAAGCGCCACCTACTGCTGAATTAGTGTGGTGCTGCTTAACCCATTCCCAGCACCACCTCTCAGCTTACTGCTATATTAGTGTGGTGCTTCAAAACCCATTCACAGCTCACCTTCCAGCATGGAGTCTTAGAAGACGTAGAGAATGTTTTTGTGACATACAAGAGGAGCTCACCTTCCGGCATAGTGTCTGAGAACACGTAGAGGACGTGTTGGTGACATTGAAGAGGAACTCACCTTCCAGCACGGTGTCTGAGAACACGTAGAGGACGTGTTGCTGACATACAAGAGGAGCTCACCTTCCAGCATGGAGTCTTAGAACACGTAGAGGATGTGTTTGTGACATACAAGAGGAGCTCACCTTCCAGCACTGTGTCTGAGAACATGTAGAGAATGTTTTTGTGACATACAAGAGGAGCTCACCTTCCAGCATAGTGTCTGAGAACACGTAGAGGACGTGTTGGTGACATTGAAGAGGAGCTCACCTTCCAGCACGGTGTCTGAGAACACGTAGAAGATGTGTTGGTGACATTCAAGAGGAGCTCACCTTCCAGCATAGTGTCTGAGAACACGTAGAGGACGTGTTGGTGACATTCAAGAGGAGCTCACCTTCCAGCACGGTGTCTGAGAACACGTAGAGGACGTGTTGCTGACATACAAGAGGAGCTCACCTTCCAGCATGGTGTCTGAGAACATGTAGAGGACGTGTTGGTGACATACAAGAGGAGCTCACCTTCCAGCACGGAGTCAGAGAACACGTAGAGGACGTGTTTGTGACATACAAGAGGAGCTCACCTTCCAGCATGGTGTCTGAGAACACGTAGAGGACGTGTTTGTGACACACAAGAGGAGCTCACCTTCCAGCATGGTGTCTGAGAACACGTAGAGGACGTGTTGGTGAGATTCAAGATAATTAGTAAATTCCTTCCCAACCACATATCCACAGTACATGGCATAGTTATTAACATTCACAGGACACATGGCAACAGCAAACAGGGACAAGGTGAACTAACGGCGCCCGATAACTTACGTTCTGCCGACACCACGTTCTCCTCCTTATCCTCATTGGCCATTACTTGAGAAAGAAAGAAAAATAAATCAAAACAGTTGAGGGAAAAGGCAATAATGTGATAAAATTGCAAAGTAAAGCTAAAAAGTTTTCAATCATAGCTGCTTATTCCAGGGCTCTGAGCACATTGAAAATGACAATCATCTACGCTGAACCTATTCCAAGCGCCACCTACTGCTGAATTAGTGTGGCGCTGCTTAACCCATTCCCAGCACCACCTCTCAGCTTACTGCTATATTAGTGTGGTGCTTCAAAACCCATTCACAGCTCACCTTCCAGCATGGAGTCTTAGAAGACGTAGAGAATGTGTTGGTGACATACAAGAGGAGCTCACCTTCCGGCATAGTGTCTGAGAACACGTAGAGGACGTGTTGGTGACATTGAAGAGGAACTCACCTTCCGGCATAGTGTCTAAGAAAAGGCAGAGGACGTGTTGCTGACATTGAAGAGGAACTCACCTTCCAGCACGGTGTCTGAGAACACATAGAGGACGTGTTGGTGACATGCAAGAGGAACTCACCTTCCAGCACGGTGTCTGAGAACACGTAGAGGACGTGTTGGTGACATACAAGAGGAGCTCACCTTCCAGCACGGTGTCTGAGAACACTTAGAGGACGTGTTTGTGACATACAAGAGGAGCTCACCTTCCAGCAGTGTGTCTGAGAACACGTAGAGGACGTGTTGGTGACATTGAAGAGGAGCTCACCTTCCAGCATGGAGTCTTAGAACATGTAGAGGATGTGTTTGTGACATACAAGAGGAGCTCACCTTCCAGCACGGTGTCTGAGAACACGTAGAGAATGTGTTTGTGACATACAAGAGGAGCTCACCTTCCAGCATAGTGTCTGAGAACACGTAGAGGATGTGTTTGTGACATACAAGAGGAGCTCACCTTCCAGCACTGTGTCTGAGAACACGTAGAGGACGTGTTTGTGGCATACAAGAGGAGCTCACCTTCCAGCATGGTGTCTGAGAACACGTAGAGGATGTGTTGGTGACATTGAAGAGGAGCTCACCTTCCAGCATGGTGTCTGAGAACACGTAGAGAATGTGTTTGTGGCATACAAGAGGAGGTCACCTTCCAGCATGGTGTCTGAGAACATGTAGAGGACGTGTTGGTGACATACAAGAGGAGCTCACCTTCCAGCACTGTGTCTGAGAACACGTAGAGAATGTGTTTGTGACATACAAGAGGAGCTCACCTTCCAGCATGCTGTCTGAGAACACATAGCGGACGTGTTGGTGACATACAAGAGGAGCTCACCTTCCAGCATAGTGTCTGAGAACACGTAGAGGACGTGTTGGTGACATACAAGAGGAGCTCACATTCCAGCATAGTGTCTGAGAACACGTAGAGGACGTGTTGGTGACATACAAGAGGAGCTCACCTTCCAGCATAGTGTCTGAGAACACGTAGAGGACGTGTTAGTGACATACAAGAGGAGCTCACCTTCCAGCATAGTGTCTGAGAACACGTAGAGGACGTGTTGGTGACATTCAAGAGGAGCTCACCTTCCAGCATGGGGTCTTAGAACACGTAGAGGACGTTTTGGTGACATACAAGAGGAGCTCACCTTCCAGCATGGGGTCTTAGAACACGTAGAGGACGTGTTGGTGACATTCAAGAGGAGCTCACCTTCCAGCATAGTGTCTAAGAACACGTTGAGGACGTTTTGGTGACATTCAAGAGGAACTCACCTTCCAGCATTGTGTCTGAGAACACGTAGAGGATGTGTTTGTGACATACAAGAGGAGCTCACCTTCCAGCATGGTGTCTGAGAACACGTAGAGGATGTGTTTGTGACATACAAGAGGAGCTCACCTTCCAGCATAGTGTCTGAGAACACGTAGAGGACGTGTTGGTGACATACAAGAGGAGCTCACCTTCCAGCATGGTGTCTGAGAACACATAGCGGACGTGTTGGTGACATTCAAGAGGAGCTCACCTTCCAGCATAGTGTCTGAGAACACGTAGAGGACGTGTTGGTGACATTCAAGGGGAGCTCACCTTCCAGCACGGTGTCTGAGAACATGTAGAGGACGTGTTGGTGACATTGAAGAGGAACTCACCTTCCAGCATGGTGTCTGAGAACACGTAGAGGACGTGTTGGTGACATAGAAGAGGAGCTCACCTTCCAGCATGGTGTCTGAGAACACGTAGAGGACGTTTTGGTGACATTGAAGAGGATCTCACCTTCCAGCATGGTGTCTGAGAACACGTAGAGAATGTGTTTGTGATATACAAGAGGAGCTCACCTTCCAGCATAGTGTCTGAGAACACGTAGAGGACGTGTTGGTGACATACAAGAGGAGCTCACCTTCCAGCATAGTGTCTGAGAACACGTAGAGGACGTGTTGGTGACATACAAGAGGAGCTCACCTTGCAGCATGGAGTCTTAGAACACGTAGAGGATGTGTTTGTGACATACAAGAGGAGCTCACCTTCGAGCACGGTGTCTGAGAACATGTAGAGGATGTGTTTGTGACGTACAAGAGGAGCTCACCTTCCAGCATAGTGTCTGAGAAGGTGTAGGCTCCTCCGTCTGGCTTCCCAGCTGTGAAGTGAAATGATCTAAAGGTCAAATTGTGGCATGATGTAAACAAACAAAGCTACATGTGCAAAATACAAACTCCAGTAAACTCTTAAGTAGACTGGCAGTAGAACTAGCACGCCCATGTTTCTGAAATTCCTTTAATTATTTAATTACAATTCTATTGAAGCCCTTTGTCTGGCAATAACACCTGACTAAATCAATAAAACATATACTAACGACAAAGCTATAGTTGACCAAAGACAATTTAAATGAGTCATGCAACCATTATTTGCATACCAAAATCCACTACTACCTGTATCAGAAAATCATGCCCATTATATTAATGTCTCCTCAGGTATGATCATCAAATCACTGATATAGTCTAAAGGTAAATTCCTATTCTCCAGTCTACATGTGCAAAATAAGATCCCCACTATATTTGTTGTGACTGATTTTAACCTACTACTGTCTATATTGTTCATACCATCTCAGCATCTCATCCACAAATAGTTCATATGCACAAAGGCCAGCACATCGGTGCTAAAAAAAATATTATTCAACTGGAATAAAATAATTTGAACAACAAAAAATGTCTCAATTGATGATCACCCATCAACCAGTGGTTTCAGTCACGTTATTCACATGAACAAATCAGAAACGAGCGTACAATGCGGTGCAAACATGTTTAAGTGGGTACTATCATGCATTTGAGATGTGGACTTATTGAAGGATGATGAAAATATCATGGACAAAGAAGATCACCAACAAAGAAGTTCTCAGAAAAATTAAAAATAAGAAAAGCTTGTTTGCCACTATACAGACAAAGAAACTTATTTATTTTGGCCACATCATTCGTCAGAGTTCAATATACCGTACATTGTTGGAAGGGAAGGTGAATGGCAGCAGAGGGAGAGGGAGACCAAGAACATCATGGTTTACAAATATTTCACAGTGGACAGGCTTGAATTATTCAGTCTTTCAGATCAGCACACCATCGGAACAAGTGGAGAACCATTGCATCCAACCCTCGACTAGAGGACGGAACTATTGATTGATGATGATCATGTCTTCAGTTTGGATAGTGTCATCTCTGTTAAGTATTGCACTTAGATATAAGAGAACCATAATTTCTCCCTTGATTTTGCTTAAAAACTACTGGGAGAATCAAATTTGTAAATCTATTATCTAAGGAAACGATTATTATTTCGAGCCAAGTTCCAAAGGGACTGCTTAGCTCTACAGACAAACTTGCAAAGGGGTCATCGATTAAAAAGAAACAAATCGATAAATTGATATCAGCCACTGGCTACTATTGAGATGGTCAGTGGCTACTATTGAGATGGCTGAGACTAAAGACAATCGTGGTCAAAGTCTCTACCCCAAACCTAAGTTGAGGGAGAGAAAACCTGTCACTGGCCCAAAATGACAGTGCCTGGTAAGATCTCTTTCCAATGGAATCGCGATTTCAGAGTTAATATGAGGAGATAATCCTTCTTTGTTGCAAACTAAATCCTCTTGCCAAATCTCTACAAGAAACATTCATTAAAGCTTCTGACAGTTATAGTCTTAAAGGTTATACCATGTGCAACAGACATGCCCCTGATAGAGACCGAGCACACTGGCAACACCTCCTTCTTAACTCCACGCGATCTGATATGTACACTGGTGGCATCAGATACTAGATTTGCAGGACATAGCAGTATGTCAAATTCTAAATAATACTAATTCAATGTTCTATTTACAGTCTCCTGAGCTCTATTATCTCCTTACAAAAAGACCAACAGGCTGCGTGAGCCGTGTTTCCGATGATGCGTGAATGAGATCGATGATGAGACCTAACATGTCAAGCATGACACCATACACACACACTTCCTACTTACGATAGCAGTAGACGCCGATGGAGTTAACCTTGAACTTGAAGTTTACAGCCAGGATGATGATAACAGTAAAGAAGCAGGCCCCGGCAAAACACCCCACCACACTGCCGACGATATGATGTACTTGAAGCGGACGTTCCTTCTGAAAGGCAGCTTTAAGTAGGAGGCAAGTAAACAGTGGTGTGTGTAGTGGAGAAAGCAGTAGGTGGCTGAGCAGCAGGATGTGTGTAATGAGGTAAGCAGTAGGTTGGTGAGCAGCAGGATATGTGTAGTTAGCTAAGCAGTATGTGGGTGAACAGCAGGATGTGTGTAGTGTGGTAAGCAGTAGGTGGGTGAACAGCAGGATGTGTGTAATGAGGTAAGCATTAGGTGGGTGAGCAGCAGGATGTGTGTAATGAGGTAAGCAGTAGGTGGGTGAGCAGCAGGATGTGTAGTAAGGTAAGCAGTATGTGGGTGAACAGCAGGATGTGTGTAATGAGGTAAGCAGTAGATGGGTGAGCAGCAGGATGTGTGTAATGAGGTAAGCAGTAGGTTGGTGAGCAGCAAGATGTGTGTAATGAGGTAAGCAGTAGGTTGATGAGCAGCAGGATGTGTGTAGTGAGGTAAGCAGTATGTGGGTGAACAGCAGGATGATGTGTGTTCACGGCGAGAAATGTTTGTTTTTTGTTCAAACCATCGCCTTTACATGTAAAAGCAGACAATCAATTATGTGCCAATAGACACTCATTAAATTAGAAAGCTCACAATCATATATTTGTGGTCAAGAGAAACAAATTCCCATAGAAAAAGAAAAGTTTTAATAATTGATAGAATCTATTTAGTAAACTATATGAGGTGGTACAGTCCAGCTGCCCTCAAAAAGGCTAAAATGTTTTCCTGTTTTACCTTAGCAAAAAGGTCATGCATACTGTCTGCAGTGTAGAACTGTTGGCGCAGGGCCAAAAGATCAACGGAACTTAGTCAAATGTGTTTGATTGTCAGCAGGGACTGATGCCCAATACATTCAGGGGGAGGTTCCCCCTTGAGCAGAAAAGCATGTGTAAGCCACAAGCGGCCAATACGGCAGCGGCTAAGGACCACTTGGTCCCGCCGACCTCCCACATGAGTCTGTGGTGGCTTTCCCACAGATGGTTCAATTTCTTTAAGTTTATTAATGTTTTCATCCCACTCATGTTGCCATTTGGATTTTATGTGGGTGGCTATTAGTGGTTTCAGATCAGAGTGAGGGATCAGACACGGTTCAAGATCACAGTTCAGGGCCTTCTTCGCAGCCCGATCAGCTCGTTTGTTTCCTTGTATGCCGGCATGGCCAGGCACCCAGCACAGGTGGATGTCATACCCATCCATTGTCAGTTGGTTCATTTTATAAATGACCGTTGCTAGAATAGGGTGATTCATTTTCAGTCCAGCAACAGCCAGGAGGCAAGAGAACGAATCTGTGTATATAACATAGTTAGTGTGGTTGGATACATCGATACACTCCAACGCGAGAAGGAGTGCTCGGGCTTCTGCAGTGAAAATCGAGCTCTGATCGGGCAAACGTACACCAAATCTTTCCCATCGACAGACTGCCGCAGCAGCTACCCGGCTTTGGTCTTTCGAACCATCAGTGTATATTGAGAGGTGGTCTGCAAACTGGCCTTGAATCTCTGCATGCAGTCTTTGGTACTCGAGTGGATGTGTCCCAGACTTCCTCAGTTCCGTGAGTCGGAGGATAACCGATGGCTTTCTCAACGACCACGGGGGATGTTCTGGGACTTTGGCATCCTCCAACACGTCCAAATCCACGCCCAAGGCCTCTAAATGAGGTTTCATTCGGAGCCTCAGTGGCCGGATGTAATTCGGCCTGGCTTCATACCTGGATTCTGTCATGTTGCTCGAATAGACAATTGTGTGCAGGATTCAATGCATTAGTTTTTATCTTGACTACCTATTGCATGGCCAGTTTGATTCTCCTGTTGTTAAGTGATGGTTCATTGGCTTTGATGTAAAGGCTCTGAACTGGTGAGGTGCGGAAGGCCCCAAGAGCCAGACGCAGCCCCTGGTGGTGGATCGTGTCTAGCAGCCCAATATATGATTTCCTTGCGGAACCGTATACGATGCTGCCGAGTATGGCAGCTGTAGGTGGTTGAACAGCAGGATGTGTGTAGTGAGGTAAGCAGTAGGTGGGTGAGCAGCAGGATATGTGTAGTGTGGTAAGCAGTAGGTGGGTGGGCAGCAGGATGTATGTAGTAAGGTAAGCAGTAGGTGGATGAACAGCAGGATGTGTGTAGTAAGGAAAGCAGCAGGTGGGTGAACAGCAGGATGTGTGCAGTGAGGTAAGCAGTAGGTGGGTGAACAGCAGGATGTCTGTAGTGAGGTAAGCAGCAGGTGGGTGAAAAGCAGGATATGTGTAGTGAGGTAACCAAAAGGTGGGTGAACAGCAGGATGTCTGTAGTGAGGTAAGCAGTGTAATGAAGTGTGAACACCTTGAGCTGCGTTATGGAACTGTTTATTTATCTTACGTCATCCTAGCACACCCCCATACATGACGTCATCGTTACGTCATGGTTACCGCTGACACAGATACATAACATCTCCTTTCCATGGAAACGCTTATTCCTATGATGTATTACCTTATACCGATATTGATAAACGTAACAGAACAAGATTGTCTTAAATCTAGTACACACTTAACCTAGCCTCAGATATGAGTCCATTAATTGTTTGTGTGGCATTATGGTAACACTACGACACCACTTGATAACAACCACACAATGCACACCCCATCAACGACATGTATTATTGGAGCTGTGCGAAGGATATGATATTAATACTAGATATACCGTATTCTGTGAACATTTACTAGATGTGATCCATAGTCATTTCTTGCTCTTTTATGGCAATAACATTTCTCCCAACAGGATAATTAGTCTTGAGTTAACTTAAGGTCTACTTATGCAAGAACACCCAATCTATCTGGTCGGCGAATATATCGACCGTAACGAGTTTGATATGGCTGCTTTATGCCATTCATATCTTTCTGGGTGTCGGAAATGTTGTCTGCATTTACTTCTAATCGAGCATTTTTATTCTTGCTCATATTATTTTTATTGGGAGGGGAACATTTAAATATGAACTTTCGGTTACGGCGCACCACCGTATTGTCCGCGTTCATGATTCTGTAGTCTCTTGGTCCAGGCGTATTACTTTGTATGATTTTACCATCCCTCCACTCATTCTTGTGATCTTTATATTTTATTATATCACCTGCCTGAAGCGTCCTTAATGTTTTTCCAGCTCGTTTATCAAAATACCTCTTTTGATTGAACTGAACCTGTTTCAACAATGCCAATTTAGATGGTTGCAGTCGGGGTCTCAGACGGACCTCTAACATAGGCATTCTGGTTCTTAATGTGCGAGACATTAGCAATTGTGATGGAGATGCCCCCATACCTTGCAATGGTGTGTTCCTGTAATTCAATAGGCCTAAATACATATCACCATCACCTTTTGCTGACTTCTTTAATATACCTTTGACCGTTTGTACAAACCGTTCAGCTTGGCCGTTGCTTTGTGAATGCATTGGGTTAGTATAAACAGGTTCAAAGCCATATTTGTTAGAGAAACTAGTATATTCTACACTTTTGAATTGAGGCCCATTATCGGACACGACATATCTTGGTATACCGTATCTAGCAAATGTCTGCTTAAGGGCAACGATAACAGCTTTGCTTGTAGTCTCATGCATATGTATAACCTCCGGGAATTTTGTATAATAATCAACAATGATCAAATAATTTAAACCGTTTGAATGACATAGGTCAACCCCTATTTTATAAAATGGGATGTCTACTATCGGGTGATTTATCAGAGGTTCCTTATGGGGCGCATTTCGGAACTCTTGACAAATCTGACATCTGGCAACTTTGTCTTCTATTTGGGCGTTCATTCCGGGCCAGAATACAGTGTCCCTCGCTAATTGTTTACACTTGATGATCCCTAAATGCGATTCATGTATCTTATCTAAAACATCTGGTTGCAATATTCTAGGAATAACAATTTGCAAACCCTTAAATACTAAACCCTCAGAGTATGTTATGTCTCTACTGTAAGTGTAGAACGGTCTAATATTTGGCGATACCTTTTTGCTATTATCTGGCCAACCGTTGACAGTCAAATTTATTATTTCTTGCAATGTTTTGTCCATTTTGGTTGCTGATACAACCCGTTGCACTATATCCTTATCAACATCCACGGACGCCACCGAAACGTCTTTATCGAAGAGGTCATTTGGCTCTATGCTAGATGTGTGCGCCCTGGACAATGTATCTGCAAAAAAAAGCGTTGACCCCTTAGTGTAAACTACTTTTAAATTATAATTTTGCAATCTCATCCTCATGCGCTGCATACGTGCCGATAGTTCATGGATGGGCTTCAACATAATAGATTCTAATGGTTTGTGATCAGTTTGAACAATTATACTATTGCCAAAAATATATTCATGAAACTTTTTACATCCAAAACATATGGCAAGAAGTTCCTTCTCTATAACGGCATAACTGACTTGACAATCATCTAAAGCCTTAGAAGCCATTGCAACTGGTTGGTCATTTTGGAACAGAGTCGCCCCTAACCCATATTTGGATGCATCTACTTGCAATGTTATTTGTTCCTTACAATTAAAATATTTTAGGACAGGTGCATCCCTTAACAATTGCTTCAGTTTATTAAACGCTGCTCTCTGCGGATCATCCCAGTGCCAAGCTACATTTTTTTTTATGACTGTTCGTAAAGGTTTAGTTATCTGTGCCATGTTATTTATGAATTTGCTGACATAACCGATCATGCCTAAGAATCTTTGTACAGCAGGTTTGTCAGTTGGATCCGGCATGTCTATTATTGCCTGTACGCGTTCTTCATTAGGCTTTAATCCGTCAGCAGTGATTAAATGACCTACATAATTAACACTGGTTTGGCAAATTTTTGACTTTTTAGGGTTTAGTTTAAGATTCATTTCCCTGGCACGGGATAATACCGCTTCCAGGCGTTCATTGTGTTCCTGTACGGTTCTGCCATGAACCAAGATATCGTCTGAAATTACATGAACCCCTTTCATATCTCGTAACATGTCATTCATTTCTTTGATGAAAATGTCACCCGCCGTCTTGATACCAAACGGCAACCTTGTGTAACGGAATCTGCCCCACGGGGTATTAAAGGTACATAGTTTTGAACTATTGTGATCCAGCTCTACCTGCCAGTAACCACTATTGGCATCTAATACGGAAAAGAATTTGGATCCGTGTATTTGAGACACGACCTCCTCAACGGTACGTACCGGATATGGGCCACGTAGTATAGCCCTGTTTAATTTTGTTGGGTCTAAACAGATCCTAATCTTGCCTGGCTTCCTTACAATGGTTATAGAGCTGACCCATGGTGTAGGGTCATCCTCCTTTACAATTACACCTAAGTTCAACATACGGTCTAGTTCTTGCCTAACATCATCTGTAATAGACACAGGTATCCGACGTGGAGGGTCAATGACAGGAGGTACAGATGCATCAGCATGTATCATAGCATTTACTTTTATCAGGCCTAGACCAACAAATACATCCGAATATTTATTTACCATTTCATGTGCGTCAGATCCATTCAATTTGTCTTGAACAACATCAACACGAGCGATCAGTCCTAAATCAACACATGCTACTTTTCCCAGGATGGCGCTCCCCGCATCTGTTACTTGAAATTTTAGTCGTTTTCCGCTGACGTCTAGCTGTATTTCCCCTGATGGTATTATGCGATCACCATTGTATGTTACGAGGTGACATTTGGACGGGTTCAACACTACGTTCTCCAGCTTGCGGTATACATCCAACGGTAGAATGTTAGCCTCAGAACCCGTATCCATCTTGAAAGACACCTCAACGTTGCCAATGTTCAATGTTGTGAACCACAATCCAGGTCCACTATTTGCGTTGCTGTACACCGCTCCGACGAACAAATCATATGTTTGACCCACATCCTCCGGCACGTCGTCAAGGTTACTAGGGTCAACATGTACTTCGTTAACTGGCACAGCATTTGTCATCCGTGCCCGGCAAACTCTGCGAAAATGCCCCAGCTTGTGGCAACTGTCACATTCCTTGCCACGAGCCGGACAATTCCCTTTTTGATGATTATAACCGCATTTATCACATTGCCCGGGTTGTTGTCTTGCCTGTCGAAACCTCATTGACGTAGGCGGTGTCCACGGTTGTGACGGTCGCGTCATGAAACCATGGCGACGCCCGTTCGCAGAAGAAATGCTGGCCACGCCCTCCTCTGCAGTAACATCGGTATTCACTAATTGCGCCGCTTTGTGCTCGCTTAATCTGCACATCTGAACACATTGATCCAACGACAAATTTGGTGTTTGTAGCAGTCGATTCCGTAACATATTATCTTTGACACCACATACCAGTCTATCACACAACAACGAATCCTCTAAATTGTCATAGCAACAATGTGTGACACGCGATTTAACTTCTCGTATGTAAGCGTCAATGTTTTCACTCGTTTGGTTATACGAGTTGAATTGATATCGAATCACCGTAATGTTAGATTTACCTTCACAGTATTCATTAAATGCATCGATGAGTGGGCCGATTTTATCCTTGTTTGTTGCATCAATCTTCAAGGTCTTGTGGATCTTCTGCGCGTCTCGGCCCGCCACATGAAGGAATACACAGCACTGTACTTTTTCCGACTTGGAAGAAGCACCCGATGCTGTCGCATATATCTCATATGCCTGCAACCACGACCTCCATTCCATAGCCATGTTATCGTCCACATTTAAATGAGACGGGGGTTTTAATCCCGTTAACGCCATGTCGTTAAGTTCGTTCAATACATCTGACACCATGTAATGAAGTGTGAACACCTTGAGCTGCGTTATGGAACTGTTTATTTATCTTACGTCATCCTAGCACACCCCCATACATGACGTCATCGTTACGTCATGGTTACCGCTGACACAGATACATAACAAGCAGCAGGTGGGTGAACAGCAGGATGTGTGTAGTGAGGCAAGCAGCAGGTGGGTGAAAAGCAGGATATGTGTAGTGAGGTAACCAAAAGGTGGGTGAACAGCAGGATGTCTGTAGTGAGGTAAGCAGCAGGTGGGTGAAAAGCAGGATATGTGTAGTGAGGTAACCAAAAGGTGGGTGAACAGCAGGATGTGTGTAGTGAGGCAAGCAGCAGGTGGGTGAGCAGCAGGATGTGTGTAGTGAGGTAAGCAGTATGTGAGTGACCAGCAGGATGTGTGTAGTAAGGTAAGCAGCAGGTGAGTGAACAGCAGGATCTCTGTAGTGAGGTAACCAAAAGGTGGGTGAACAGCAGGATGTCTGTAGTGAGGTAAGCAGTAGGTGGGTGAGCAGCAGGATGTGTGTAGTGAGGTAAGCAGTAGGTGGGTGAATAGCAGGATGTGTGTAGTGAGGCAAGCAGCAGGTGGGTGAGCAGCAGGATGTGTGTAGTGAGGTAAGCAGTAGGTGGGTGAATAACAGGATGTGTAATGAGGTAAGCAGTATGTGAGTGAACAACAGGATATGTGTAATGACGTAAGCAGTAGGTGGGTGAATAGCAGGATGTGTGTAGTGAGGTAAGCAGCAGGTGGGTGAACAGCAGGATCTCTGTAGTGAGGTAAGCAGTAGGTGGGTGAACAGCAGGATGTGTGTAGTGAGGTAAGCAGCAGGTGGGTGAACAGCAGGATGTCTGTAGTGAGGTAAGCAGTAGGTGGGTGAACAGCAGGATGTCTGTAGTGAGGTAAGCAGTAGGTGGGTGAACAGGAGGATGTGTGTAGTGAGGTAAGCAGCAGGTGGGTGAACAGCAGGATGTGTGTAGTGAGGTAAGCAGTAGGTGGGTGAACAGGAGGATGTGGCTAGTGATGTAAGCAGTAGGTGGCTGAACAGCAGGATGTATGTAGTGAGGTAAGCATTAGGTGGGTGAACCACAGGATGTGTGCAGTGAGGTAAGCAGCAGGTGGGTGAACAGCAGGATGTTTGTAGTAAGGTAAGCACTATGTGGGTGAACAAGAGGATGTGTGGAGTGATGTAAGCAGTAGGTGGGTGAATAGCAGAAAGTGTGTAGTGAGGTAAGCAGTAGGTGAGTGAACAGCAGGATGTGTGTAATGACGTAAGCAGTAGGTGGGTGAGCAGCAGGATGTGTGTAGTGACGCAAGTAGCAGTTGAGAGAGCTGAAGGGGGGGGGGTGTAGTCAGGAGGTGGGTGAACAGCAGGATGTGTGTAGTGGAGTAAGCAGCAGGTGGGAGAGCTGAAGCGGGTGTGTTGTGAGTAGGAGGTGAACAGAAGGATGTCTGTAGTGAGGTAAACAGCAGGTGGGTGAGCTGAGGGGGTGGGGGGGGGGGTGCAGTGAGTAGGTGGGTGAACAGAAGGATGTCTGTAGTGAGGTAAGCAGCAGGTGAGTGAGCTGAAGGGGGCGTGTAGTGAGGTGATGTAGGAAGGAGGTGGGTAAACAACTGTCTATATATATAGCAAGAATCAGTAAGTAATGTAGGTGAAGAGCAGGGTGTTTGTCTGGTCTGCTTTAAATATTAAAATAATAACCAGCCATAATAATCTTACTATCAAACCAATAAATGTTATTATTAATTGAATTTTAAGACGACTAGGCATACTACGACTAGTTTATAAATCTAAAATGAATAATCATTCATGTTTGTAGACCTTTTAAGGCTGCTTTTGGGAAAACTCTAATTGGGCATGTTAGTTGAGCTTTAAGCTTGTTTGCTATGTTTGCCATGTAAACAATGGGTGATGGTTAAAGTCCAATGGTTTTGAGTTTCGGTCATTTATATAGATAAATATATTAAGATGGTCATTATAATCAACATTACTTTAGCTTCATGTAACTTTGGCTTTAAATGGCTAAGTTCAGAGATATATAAAGGGTAAACATGCCAAATTAATTTTGGCAACTTCAAAATCTTGATCCCACCGAGTTCAGCAGGTTCTATTAAATTGACATAGTATACACTTTTATGTAGCAACACATACTTAATTAGTGCACCAGTATCTAAGTTGAATATGCAGGTATCTAGATAAGTGTTTCGCTTTCGAAAAATAGGGGCTTTTATCGGACTACATATGCAGCATTATAGACTGTTTTCTGTACAAACAGTAACTTGTGTTAGTCCAGTTCTAAGGCTACTCCTTGTACAAGTAGTACGTAGGTGTGTTAGTGGCGCTTTACGGCTCCTTTCTGCACAAACAGTACCTGGTGTTAGTGGAGCTTTAAGGCTGCTCCTTGTACAAACAGTAACTACACGTGTTAGTGTAGCTTTAAGGCTGCTCCTTGTACAAACAGTAACTACACGTGTTAGTGTAGCTTTAAGGCTGCTCCTTGTACAAACAGTAACTAGGCGTGTTAGTGTAGCTTTAATGCTGCTCCTTGTACAAACAGTAACTACACGTGTTAGTGTAGCTTTAAGGCTACTCCTTGTACAAACAGTAACTACACATGTTAGTGTAGCTTTAAGGCTGCTCCTTGTACAAACAGTAACTAGGCGTGTTAGGGTAGCTTTAAGGCTGCTCCTTGTACAAACAGTAACTAGGCGTGTTAGTATAGCTTTAAGTCGGCTCCTTGTACAAACAGTAACTACACGTGTTAGGGTAGCTTTAAGGCTGCTCCTTGTACAAACAGTAACTACACGTGTTAGTATAGCTTTAAGGCAGCTCCTTGTACAAACAGTAACTACCCGTGTTAGTGTAGCTTTAATGCTGCTCCTTGTACAAACAATAACTACACGTGTTAGGGTAGCTTTAAGGCTGCTCCTTGTACAAACAGTAACTACACGTGTTAGTGTAGCTTTAAGGCTGCTCCTTGTACAAACAGTAACTAGGCGTGTTAGTGTAGCTTTAAGGCTGCTCCTTGTACAAACAGTAACTACACGTGTTAGGGTAGCTTTAAGGCAGCTCCTTGTACAAACAGTAACTACACGTGTTAGGGTAGCTTTAAGGCTGCTCCTTGTACAAACAGTAACTACACGTGTTAGGGTAGCTTTAATGCTGCTCCTTGTACAAACAGTAACTACACGTGTTAGTATAGCTTTAAGGCTGCTCCTTGTACAAACAGTAACTACACGTGTTAGGGTAGCTTCAATGCTGCTCCTTGTACAAACAGTAACTACACGTGTTAGTATAGCTTTAATGCTGCTCCTTGTACAAACAGTAACTACACATGTTAGTGTAGCTTTAAGGCAGCTCCTTGTACAAACAGTAACTACACCTGTTAGTGTAGCTTTAAGGCTGCTCCTTGTACAAACAGTAACTACACATGTTAGTATAGCTTTAAGGCAGCTCCTTGTACAAACAGTAACTACACCTGTTAGTGTAGCTTTAAGGCTGCTCCTTGTACAAACAGTAACTACATGTGTTAGTATAGCTTTAAGGCTGCTCCTTGTACAAACAGTAACTAGGCGTGTTAGTGTAGCTTTAAGGCTGCTCCTTGTACAAACAGTAACTAGGCGTGTTAGTATAGCTTTAATGCTGCTCCTTGTACAAACAGTAACTACACATGTTAGGGTAGCTTTAAGGCTGCTCCTTGTACAAACAGTAACTAGGCGTGTTAGTGTAGCTCTAAGGCTGCTCCTTGTACAAACAGTAACTACACGTGTTAGTATAGCTTTAAGGCTGCTCCTTGTACAAACAGTAACTACACATGTTAGTGTAGCTTTAAGGCTGCTCTTTGTACAAACAGTAACTACACGTGTTAGTGTAGCTTTAAGGCTGCTCCTTGTACAAACAGTAACTAGGCGTGTTAGTATAGCTTTAAGGCAGCTCCTTGTACAAACAGTAACTAGGCGTGTTAGGGTAGCTTTAAGGCAGCTCCTTGTACAAACAGTAACTACACGTGTTAGGGTAGCTTTAAGGCTGCTCCTTGTACAAACAGTAACTAGGCGTGTTAGTGTAGCTTTAAGGCTGCTCCTTGTACAAACAGTAACTACACGTGTTAGGGTAGCTTTAAGGCTGCTCCTTGTACAAACAGTAACTAGGCGTGTTAGTGTAGCTTTAAGGCTGCTCCTTGTACAAACAGTAACTACACGTGTTAGTGTAGCTTTAATGCTGCTCCTTGTACAAACAGTAACTAGGCGTGTTAGTGTAGCTTTAATGCTGCTCCTTGTACAAACAGTAACTACACGTGTTAGGGTAGCTTTAAGGCTGCTCCTTGTACAAACAGTAACTACACGTGTTAGTGTAGCTTTAAGGCTGCTCCTTGTACAAACAGTAACTACACGTGTTAGTGTAGCTTTAATGCTGCTCCTTGTACAAACAGTAACTAGGCGTGTTAGTGTAGCTTTAATGCTGCTCCTTGTACAAACAGTAACTACACGTGTTAGTGTAGCTTTAAGGCTGCTCCTTGTACAAACAGTAACTAGGCGTGTTAGTGTAGCTTTAAGGCTGCTCCTTGTACAAACAGTAACTAGGCGTGTTAGTGTAGCTCTAAGGCTGCTCCTTGTACAAACAGTAACTACACGTGTTAGTGGAGCTTTAAGTCGGCTCCTTGTACAAACAGTAACTACACGTGTTAGTGTAGCTTTAAGGCTGCTCCTTGTACAAACAGTAACTAGGCGTGTTAGTGTAGCTCTAAGGCTGCTCCTTGTACAAACAGTAACTACACGTGTTAGTGGAGCTTTAAGTCGGCTCCTTGTACAAACAGTAACTACACGTGTTAGTGTAGCTTTAAGGCTGCTCCTTGTACAAACAGTAACTACACGTGTTAGTGTAGCTTTAAGGCTGCTCCTTGTACAAACAGTAACTACACGTGTTAGTATAGCTTTAAGGCAGCTCCTTGTACAAACAGTAACTACACATGTTAGTGTAGCTTTAAGGCTGCTCCTTGTACAA
This sequence comes from Branchipolynoe longqiensis, assembly GCA_030323885.1. Taxonomy (NCBI): domain Eukaryota; kingdom Metazoa; phylum Annelida; class Polychaeta; order Phyllodocida; family Polynoidae; genus Branchipolynoe; species Branchipolynoe longqiensis. The sequence goes on along the minus strand of CM059199.1, from coordinate 19,219,333 downwards.
ACAGTAACTACATGTGTTAGGGTAGCTTTAAGGCTGCTCCTTGTACAAACAGTAACTACACGTGTTAGTGTAGCTTTAAGGCTGCTCCTTGTACAAACAGTAACTAGGCGTGTTAGTATAGCTTTAAGGCTGCTCCTTGTACAAACAGTAACTACACGTGTTAGTGTAGCTTTAAGTCGGCTCCTTGTACAAACAGTAACTACACGTGTTAGGGTAGCTTTAAGGCTGCTCCTTGTACAAACAGTAACTAGGCGTGTTAGTATAGCTTTAAGGCCGCTCCTTGTACAAACAGTAACTACACGTGTTAGTATAGCTTTAAGGCAGCTCCTTGTACAAACAGTAACTACCCGTGTTAGTGTAGCTTTAATGCTGCTCCTTGTACAAACAGTAACTACACCTGTTAGGGTAGCTTTAAGGCTGCTCCTTGTACAAACAGTAACTACACCTGTTAGGGTAGCTTTAAGGCAGCTCCTTGTACAAACAGTAACTACACGTGTTAGGGTAGCTTTAAGGCTGCTCCTTGTACAAACAGTAACTAGGCGTGTTAGTGTAGCTTTAAGGCTGCTCCTTGTACAAACAGTAACTACACGTGTTAGGGTAGCTTTAAGGCTGCTCCTTGTACAAACTGTAACTAGGCGTGTTAGTGTAGCTTTAATGCTGCTCCTTGTACAAACAGTAACTACACGTGTTAGGGTAGCTTTAAGGCTACTCCTTGTACAAACAGTAACTAGGCGTGTTAGTGTAGCTTTAAGGCTGCTCCTTGTACAAACAGTAACTAGGCGTGTTAGTGTAGCTCTAAGGCTACTCCTTGTACAAACAGTAACTACACATGTTAGTGGAGCTTACCGTGGACTGATGGCTTGTAGTAGGCGGTCAGGTCGAGTCCCCACTCCTCGGCCGGAAGCCCACACATGGCGCTCTTCAGGGTACAGGGCAGGGAGGGCACCTTCCGTTCCACAGAATGAGTGTAGATGAATCCGGCACAGTTGGGCATCATATGACAGTAAACCGCACACTCTTCCCGCGAAACATTACGAGATGGAGAAATGTCCTGTTGATCTTGACAGTTTCCTTTCGAATGTACATAGCCAGACACTGCCGAGTCAGGAAGGGAGAATTACATACTAAATGTAGGGTGCTCATAACACAGTCGCTAGTATAGTATCAGCGATAGCACATCGCAATGGCTGGTTATCCAAGCCTTTCAATATTTTCACGGTTATACAATGTGAATGGTGGCAGGAAAGGAGGGTGTTTATTCCTGTTAAGTGATAAAATTGTTGATGCATACAATTTTGCCGGGGAGGGGTTCTGGGAAAGTAATATTCATGTACGGCCGTGAAAATGTTGTAAATCTTGTATAAGCTCTTACCTGGAGAGTCCAATTAAACTAATATCTGATCGGCTCTTTGTGAGGGGCTTAGCTTGATATATCGAAATTTTAGGTTTTCCCGCGAAAAAGGTAATTTAAAAAAAATGATTTTAAAGTTTCCTTATTGCCCTGATATGTACTAGGAGTGCCGCAGGCTTCTCAAGTGCTTCTCGATCTCAACTTAGCGTATATCAAAGAACCTCAGATTCTCTCCGCCTTCTAACCCCATATTGAAAATGACACTTTAAATTATTCATTCACTGCAGTGAATATTGTAATTACCTTGTTTAACTTGGTTAGCTAAAAGGCAACCCTGAAGCCCCGCAAAATCACAAGTAGCAGCCTGCATCAGGCAGGTTGGGTTTTAACTCCAGGCCGAGTCAAAGTAGCAGGCTATGTCAGGCAGCTTTGGGTTTAACTCCCGGCCGGGTAAAAGTAGCAGGCTGTATCAGGCAAGTCGGGGCTTAAAGTTGCATGGTCCGATGGCATTTGAATTTTTGTCTTATTTTTTAGATAAATATATCAAATTGATCGCTACGAGCTACTAATCATTAGTCCGGAGTGATTTTGATTAAAGATGATTAGTTTTGAATTAATTTGAGCTGAAAGAACCAAAAATAATTTCGACAAGCTTGTCAAAAGTCCTGTGGCTATGTCCCAGATGGTCATCTGGCAGTGACCAAGTGATGTGAGATGACCCTGCACAGTAGGCCTACTTGGTTGGGAGGAGGCTAATGGGGTCACGAGATTGGGCTAGTTGGTTAATGGCCTCCCTGCATAATGGTTGTTTCAAAGTGAGTGTCTAAAGGGGTGAGGTTATAAATTGACTGGTTATTCTGTATATGCTGTCCCAAATCATTAGCTAATACACCAGTATCTAAGTTGGATATATAGGATCAAATGTAAGTAGTTGTTTTAATTTTTACAAAATTATATTTCATCGGACCATGCAACTTTAACTCCAGGCCTGGTCAAAGTAGCAGCCTGCATCAGGCAGGTCGGGTTTTAACTCCAGGCCGAGTCAAAGTAGCAGCCTGCATCAGGCAGGTCGGGTTTTAACTCCAGGCCGAGTCAAAGTAGCAGCCTGCATCAGGCAGGTCGGGTTTTAACTCCAGCCGAGTCAAAGTAGCAGGCTGTATCAGGCAGGTTGGGGTTTAACTCCCGACCGGGTCAAAGTAGCAGGCTGTATCAGGCAAGTCGGGGCTTATGGTGCAGTCACATTACGACGTTTCTCGCCAACGCGCGTCGACGTGTTACCATTTTTTGGCGAAACATCAGGAGACCTCTGGAAGCGTTACGCGCGCATTGGATTTTGTTGATGGACGGCGACAGTCAGCGAGGCACGTCAGGGTATGGGCGAAGTTTTGTGCTTGCACAAAACTTTGGACGTGTGACAACGCGCGGGTGCTAACATTATGGCGACGTTAGGGGCGCGTCGAGATACGTTAAACGCGCTGGAATAACGTTATCCGAACACGCATGAGGCTCGTTGTGCCAAACTGATGCTTTGTTTTACGTCCTAGCTACATCTAAGGTCATATCAGGATGGCGTGTTTTTTTTCGCACGTCAGCCGCACGCTACCAATACGTTGCGCTAATGCCGAATTGTTTGACGCATCTCGACGATTAAAAGTGATTTTGCGTGTTGGCGGCACGCCAGCAAGATACGTCGTAGTGTGACAGGGCTATTAACTCCAGGCCTGGTCAAAGTAGCAGCCTGCGTCAGGCATTTTGGGGTTTAACTCCAGGCCGAGTCAAACCAAACATGTGTAACTTCCTCGCCTGGCACTAGACTTTACTACTACTACTACTAGTAGTAATACTAGGATAGGGCGATGATTTGGGAGGGGCTCAGTATCAGGATAATGTGTCCGAGTGGAGCATTGCCTCATAGTGTGTTCAACAAGGTATCCCAGTGGAGCAGTACTAACAACCTGCTTGAATCACAGGGCCCCTTAAAGACGACTACCTGCCTACCTGTGCCAGATAGCGAGTCGATAAGAAATCTGAGGTGAGACCCACCTTGAAGCTGCCGCTTGTAGTAGGCTGAGGCGGCCACGTGCGGGCTGACCGCCGGGTGGGCGCACATGGCGCTCTTCAGGTAACAGGGGTGAAAGGGGTAGAACTCGGTGCCCGACAACAGGTACAGGAAGCCGGCGCACGCCTTCAACTCGCTGCACTTCTGGGCGCACCTTGCCCGGCTGGCGGCCACTGCTCTCTGGAGGTCATTCCCGGAGCACTGCCCCTCAACATGTCTGTAGCCAGCAACTGCCAGGAGTTCACAGCTTGTTGAAACAAGCTGAGTACATGAATCCTCAAGGCGCAAACTTACACTGCTCATGCACTTTTGCTGAACTTAATTCCATAACTTTCCAGTACCTAAAGCCACCATTTTACGCGTTTACCTAACTATTTCAAAGTATTTTAAAGCCTATTTAGTTCTGTGCGAAAGAGAATTACTTTAAAAAAGTGTCATTGCTTACATTTGGCAAAACAATATAATGTAATGTGATATACCTAATTCCAACACTCTTCGCAGATTTTTTTTTAGTTGTGTTTATAATTGTACATTAATGTTGGCTGGTGACACCAAAGAGTGTAGAACAAAGGTTTATATATTTATAAGCAATCATAGGATGGGAAAATACAGAAACATCAAGGATGTGATATGAAAGTACCTCTAGCACAGATCAACCCCCAGTGTTATCTAATCAATTATCTTACAAACTAGGAACTTCTAGTAAAACAAAGGGCATTCCCCGAGTGCCACTTGTTTTGATCTCACTTTGCTGCCGCCTAGTTGAAGTGACTAGTACTGTACTCTACTTGACCATGCAGTACTGTTGCACAGGGAAGTAGTATAGAAGCATAGCTATTGTAGAACACTTTGATCAGAAAGCAGTAAGTCATGACATGAACCCTTAGCATTTACAAGAAAATAGAATTGGTCCATGAATATTTAGAAATTTGCATTCCTTTTTTAAAAAGAATTGTATTTTGATCATGTTGACAAAGCATCGATAACAAAAGCTTGCATCAATAAGGAGTTATTCAGGTGAATAGTTGCTGACTAATTAGCGAATGAGTGGTCAGTGGTACTAATAGCATAAGGTAACCTTTTAGCAAATGTAATCTGAACAGATATCCTAGTGATTAGAGTGTCCACTTCCAATGGTGGAATTTGTAGGATCGACCTCGAGCCGAGTCAACCCAAAGACTTAGAAAATTAGCATTCGTCACTACCTCGTCTGGTGCTCAGCATTACCCAGGGTAGCAACACATGTGAACATATGGAATTCAAGGCTATTTCAAAGCCTTTAAATGGGGCAAATGAAGTTGAAGACTTTTCAAGACTTTCCAGGCCTGTATGGACCCTGATTACCAATTCCTGGTGGTGCATACTGATGGCAGTTTTAGTTCTGCCACACTGAGCATCGTGACACCATACCCTGCTCATTCATATTATCCTAACACTGCGCCGACCAGTCCTCGTCCCATCCTGACACCCAGCACCGGGGGAGGCAGTGACAAGTGCCAATGCTGTAAGTCCTTACTTTGACTCGGCCGGAGATTGATCCCACAACATGGCGCATGTAGAGCGGGTAGCCGCCTGTGCCCGTTGACTTGCCTTCAATAGATTGCTTGTAATAGGCGTTCACTTCCAGCCCCGTCACCTGGGCAGGTGTTGCACACATTGCTGCTTTTAACAGACATGGGTTGTAGGTGAAGTTGTTGCCAGCCGGGAGGATGTAGATAAACCCTGTGCACTGTTGCAGTGTGTTACACTTGTGTGCGCAGTGTCTGAGTGAGGCCGCCAGGTAGCGGCCATCCAGATTTGTTCCTGTACATTCTCCCCGCAAATGCAAATAGCCAGCAACTGTTGAAGATGCAGAATGTTTGAACACTCATGTCAGTATATTCAATTTTAATCTGGATTTCAGACTACACCTTTTGTTCATATACACCCTTTGTCCATATAAATATTAAAGGTGAATTCATAGAAATGAAGAAAATTATCACATAAATATTTATGTTCAACTGGTAGGCTCCACAGGACACACCCATCGAGGGTTGATTCAAATAGATTGAGTGAGGATGGGGCCCGAATGCAGGTCAGAGATAATGGCGGGAAGGAGGAGGGGGAAGGTCTGGTAGGGGGCGCCTCGGGCTTCCCGCCGGATCAACCACAATTCGGAATTATGAGCCGATCCGGACAGAGGAAGCCCGAGGCGGATGTGGGAGTAAAGAAAAGGGGTTTATTCAGCAAACAGGTAGACAAACAGTGTGACTCAAGGGTAATACAAATAAGGACAGCAAATGTTGTTGGGCAGGTCAGTCGACCTCGTCCACGTCCGCAGAGGGGCCCGGATGGGCCTGGGAGGAGGTAGGCCCGGGAGCCGACCCAAAACACAAGGCCAAGGCTCTCGGGGCGGCCGACGTCACCTGGCGGGGGACGTACGTGTGCACCGCGTCAGACTCCCAGGTGCCCTGGGCCATAATGGCGGAGAGGTCCACGCCCCTCGACGCGCACGCCTGGGCGGCGCCTCGGCGGAGGCCGTGCAGGGTGAATTCCTCGGCTCGGGGCACGAGGGCCGCGCCCAGGGCGGCGCGGAGGAGGGGGGTGACGTCCCGAGGCGTGAGGGGGACGCCGGCGGCGCGGACGAGGAAAGCCGGGGCGGCCCCGGACGCAGGCAGCAGGGCGACCGCGCGCCGCCATGCGCGGACCGGACAGAGCGGGGATCCAGCGAGGGCAGGCACGAAGATCGAGACGGCCTGCGCCGGGGACCGGATGGTCTTGGATGAGGTGACCCGGAGGCGGTGGCCCCCGGGAACCGGCTGGACGTCATCCCTGCGCAGTGTGTGAGGCCCCCCCCACGGGGCGTGGGAGGGGGAGAGGATGTTCGATTGCCTCAAGAAGCTGAAATAGGCGATGATGATGGCCGCCCAAGGAGCAACCCCGAGGTGCCCCTGGGCGCGCATATGTCTGTAGAGGATGGGAAGCATCTCGGGGGTGATGGCGGGGGCCCGTCGGGTCGGAGCCGCGAAGAGCCGCTGGGCGCCCCGCTTCACCTGTGAGGGAAGGGGGGCGTCAAAGGGGGCGACGTCGCCCCCCGCCTCCCGGACCCAAGCCCGCGCCCCCGAGAGGGCGTTGGCGACGGAGGCCGGCGAGGGCAAGAGGCGGTGCAGGTGGGCGATGAACTGCCCGACGTCGTAGGGGGCGGGAGCCAGATGGTCGACTCCCCGCTCGACGGCGAACTGCAGATACCGCCTGGCGTGCCGATCCCGGTTGCGTCAGGTCCCGGGGGTGAGGGCCGCCCGGCGGAGCGCCATCAGGTGATCGTGGGCGCACGCGCCGTACTCTGCAAAGATTCAAAGGTTATGCGTGAACAGGTCGGGGGAGTGACGGACCCGGACCCTACGGATCCCCCTCCCACGGCATTCCCTCTCTACCAGGTCGAGGGCCTCCCGGGAGTAGTGCGCGCGGCTGAGAGCGTCCGCGAGGACCAGCTCGACCCCGGGCTTGTGGTATATGGCGAGGTCGAAGGAGCCGAGCGCCGCGAGTAGCCAGAGCTCGTGGGCGCACGCTCCGAGGGTCGGGTCGACGGCGCGGCCCGATTCGAGGGCGCTCGCGGAGGCGGCGTTGCCCGTATTGACGACGATCCGGTATCCCCCCGGGGCGCCGGGGCCAAGGGCGCGGACCGCCATGACGAGGTTCACGGCCTCGAGTTGGTGGATGGAGGGGTAGGCCGCGATCATCTCTTGGTCGTAGGCCTCGGAGAAGCAGGCATCCGCCGAGAATGCGCCTCCGCCGGTGAGGCAGGAGTCGCACTCGATGGTCCAAGTGGGGCGGTCGGGGGGCGGGAGGAGATGGATGCCGTTCCCCGCCGCCGCGAAGTCCCGGAACCAGCGGACGTCTTTCTTGAGCTCTGGGTCGATCTCCGCGGCGCCGGCGGCGGGGCGGCGCGGAGGCCCCAGAGGATGCGGCCCATGAATTTCCGAGCCGCGACTACGCAGGTGCTGATATGCGCGAGGTGGCCCACGAGTCTCTGGAGGGCCTTCCTGGTGAGGGTGGGTCGAACGAGCCAGCGCTCGCAGACCTCGATGACGTCCCTCATCTTCTGATCGGGGATGCGGAGCACCATGGCCTCCGAGTCGAAGTCGATGCCCAGCCACGTGAGTCGGACAGTCGGGGGGCAACACTTGTCGGGGGCGAGCTCGAGGCCCAGGGAGGCGCAGACCTCCCTGAGGGCGTCGAACGCCCGCATCGCGCCGAGGTAGGTGGCCTCGCAGCCGACGAAGTCGTCGACGTAGACCGCCGCGAAGAAGCCGCGTAGGCCCACGATCCATGCGACCGCGGCGGTGACCCTGACGCAGGCCGCGCCGGAGGTCCTGCAGCCAAAGGGCAGGGCTATGTCCAGGTAGGCGCGCCCGTCGACCGTTATGCCGAAGAGGGGGGTGGAGAGCGGGTCGGCCCGGAGCTGGCGGTAGGCGCGGGAGACGTCGGCCGACCAACAGAAGGCGCCCGGGCCCTCCCCGACGATGCGGCGGCCGAGGTCGGCCGCCGCCGGCAATCTGTAGGCGTGTGGGCGCCCGAGGTACTCCCGCCTCGGGATGCCGGAGTTTACGCTTCGTCCGGGAGGGAAGGATAAATCGACGATCACCCGGCGCTTCCCAGGGGTGGACTTGGGCCGCGTCATTATAGGGCTGCACTGCGCCCAAGGAGTGAAGGGGGGAACCGCGAACGGCCCGAGGAGGGCGCCTCGCCGGAGCTCCTCCGCCGCGTAGTCGGTGACGTGACTGGCGAAGCCGGGGTTCTCGCGGTGGTTGTTGTAGGTCGGCGTCGGCGGGCCAGGGGCGGTGTAGTTCGCCGGGAAGCCGAACTCGAGGTGGTCGGCGAGAAGGTGGTCGTCGTAGCCCCGGAGCATCCGGCGCCAATTGGGGATATTTAAGTCCGAGGGGACCGGGACTCGGGCGGCCAAATAGTTCGGAAGTCCCGAGGCGCGGGCGGCGGCGTAGGCCGCCGCATAGGCGGGGTAGGCGGCCCAGCCCTCGCCCGATAGCACAGGCCAGAATGATTCGAGGGTAGCCCTGTACTCGACGGGGGAGGGGCCGCAGTCGGGGGCCGCCGGGAGGGAGTGCTGGATTGCAATGTTTATCACCTCCTCGACGGGCTCGCTCGTGCCCGCGCCGGCGACGGGGGCGCCACACGTCACGTCACAGATGTCACAGGCCTCGGCGGGGTCGGGGGCCGCCGGGGTGGAGCAGCTTCCGGGTTGGAACTCCGCGAAGCCGCTGGGTGAGGGCAGGTGGGTGGCGTGGCGGGGGGTTCCGGGACGGGGCGATCTCGCGGCGGCGCGGCCGGCAGTCGCCGAACCGTTGTTTACGTGGTTAGTGCGAGGCATTTCCTCACGGTGGCGCCAGCGGGCCGGCGTGACGTCACCGACAGGGGGGGTTCCCCGCGGCGGCCGGTCGTGCTCGGGGCTGCCGGTGGTGTGCGGGGAATCCTCCAGGTGGCGGCACGGTCGCGCCGCCGGCGTGACGTCACGGGGGAACCCCTTTGCTTCCGGGGCGGGGCCGGCCGCGGGCGCGGCGTGGCCCGCCATCGCGATCACCTCAATCCTCACCGCGTTTATCGCGGCCGTGTCCCTCCATCCCCGGGGAAGCCTGCCGTCCGCGATTCGCGTGAACACCTCCTCCGAATACCGCCTCACCACGGGCCACGCCAGTGTGCAGTTATCCTGCGCGACCATCTCCTGGTGGGCGGAGAGGGCGTCGAGGCCGTGCTCGGGGAAGCCGGTCTGGCTCTCAAGGCGCTTCAGGCCCAGCGCATACTCCTCCCGGGTTGCCTCACCCTTTTCTATGGCCCTCCCTTCATCCCCCCGTTCAACCAAGTCATATGGAAATAAGTATTTTGACGGAATACCTTTTTTCCGGGTGTGGTTTTTGCCGTCGGCCGCCGCCACGATGAGGCGCACCGCCTCCTCCGCCGTCGATCGTGCCCCCCGGCCGTAGTCGTCGGTGTCGTGTTGTCGGCGGCGTGCGGTGTGTCGCCCGGCTGCGTGTGGGGCGTCGCGGCGCCGCGGGCGGTGTCGCGGAGGCATGGGTGACGGCGAGGACCAGGGGCTGAGCGGGCTGTGGTCGACTCCGATGGCAGGGTAGGACGTAGTGCGGGTCCTGGCTCGGCCGTCGTAGGCCATCGACGGCGATGCCGGCGAGTGTGATCGCGCCCGGCCGGCGTGTGGGCGAGTCTCCGGCCGGGGCGTGCGGGGGCTGACCGAGGGTGAGCGCCGGCGTGCCGCCACGGTAGCCGGGGGTGGCTGGGTCTCCGGGCGGCGCACGCCAGCAGTGGCGGCGGCGAGTGCGGCGGTGGCTTCCGCGAGCACTTTGGATTGAGCCGCGAGCTGGCACCGGTGCTCGGCGGCCTCCCGTCTGTGCTCCGCCGCCTCCTTTTGCATGGTGATCCACCGCTCCTCCATGGCGTTGATGGTGAGCTGCATTTTTTCCAGCCCGTCTGCCTGCCTCGCCTTCAGCGTAGGCCTGCGAACCCGCTTAGACTGGCGGGTCGGGGACGGTGGCTGGGGCTGTGGGACGGCCTGTGTCGGGGAGGCGCCGCCATCTTGCGAGTCGGTTGACACGCTCAGGTCGGCCGGAGGCGTGGTGGTTCGCTTCTTTGGGGCACGCTTAGTGGGGCGGCCCCTTGGAGCTGCAGTCCTACGTGAGCGCTGCATTATCCTGTTTAACTTGGGTGACTTTTTCAGTGCGTTTCCGCTGTTTAACGTGGGTGACGTGGGTGGAGACGGTGCCGTTGAGTCTGAGACTAAATCCATTGAGTGAGGATGGGGCCCGAATGCAGGTCAGAGATAATGGCGGGAAGGAGGAGGGAGAAGGTCTGGTAGGGGGCGCCTCGGGCTTCCCGCCGGATCAACCACAATTCGGAATTATGAGCCGATTCAAATAGATGAGGCTGCGCCTAGTTTCGTGATAAATTAAAAGAATACAGGGACTGCTTCGTTCTTCAGTTATGTTCTTGGTTCTTGCTCCAACTGGCTTAAATGGAAAGTAGTTCCGGTCAAACTGTATGAGTATTGTTAGGAGAGAATGACTGACCACCTCATCGGCACTGAAAACGACCCGTTCATAGGTAGTGGCTTGTGTTATGTGACCAATACTCATATAACTGTTTGACTCGATGGACTAAATGCTTAATTAAGAGTCTACATAGTTAGTGGCTTGTGTTATGTGACCAATACTCATATAACTGTTTGACTCGATGGACTAAATGCTTAATTAAGAGTCTACATAGTTAGTGGCTTGTGTTATGTGACCAATACTCATATAACTGTTTGACTCGATGGACTAAATGCTTAATTAAGAGTCTAGATCTACTCTCACTAGTTGTAATAGCCAAATCATAAACAAGACTAGTAATGCTGTTTTGAGTTTTCTCACTTGCCTAGTCTGCCAATATGCAGTATTTGGTGGGACACACCCCCACCCCTGCCGCGAAGGTTAGTCCTTGGATTCCTATTGTTGTTGTTTGTTTGTTGTTGTTTTACATTCCTATTGTGATGAGGTTGGTTCTTTCTACACAAATATCGGAACCAAAAGAAAGTGTCAGTTTTGATCTTTCAATCCCCAAAAGGCCGGGAACTTGTCAAAATCTGATCCTGCAGCATGTGTCGGAGACCTTTAAATACTGGCCTAGTGGAGAGGGTTGGCAGGGTAACTGGAACTGCAGCTTACTATAAAACCAGTAACCAATTCCCTACACCTTCAGTCCCCTCCATGACGGAGGTCGTGAGGGTGGGGTGTGTGTGCAGCGTGCTGGGATATCTTGTTAATGTAATTAGTCTAATGGATAAATGAGATCACTTTTAAACCTGTTCACATGAGGACATCTAAACTAAACGACAACACTCGAAACGACGACACCAATTCTAGCCTACTAAGACCAAGGGTGTCCATTATCTAGGACAATTATGACACATGCATGTTATTTGTTAGCCCACCCAAAACGAATTGTTATTTTAGAATTTTTCGCAATTGTACATTGAGCGATACTGGAAACCCCCCATAAAGAAGCATTTACTACCAACCCTAGAGCTAACTACTGGCACAATTGTTATACTGCAAACCGATTATTATTTGAGGTTCCAGCACCGTTTGACATGTTAAATTTCAAGGTTTACCATGGTAATTGTTACAAAAACGTATATCATATCTAGACCCAAATAACCACAATTCCATGATTTTTCATGACTGGTGCTTGTAAAAATATACGGATTTTCGGTTCGGAATTATATATTGGCAGAGAGCATTATTATTCTTAGGCGGCGGAGAGGGGACAAGGTTATGTAATCTAAAAGCAATGGTGCCCCACTCACATTATGACATGATATAAGCTATGTGAAATATATGTTCATACATGATGCCTGAGATTATGAAGAGATGTTCCTATATAAGAGACAGTTCATGTTTGGAGAGAAGGACATTTTTAATATGGATCTATTTGTAACTGTCTGCAACTACCTGTTACCAGGGTGCCGATGGGCAAGCACACCAACCTAATCTGCATACATACATAGACACCACCTGCAGCTGGGTTGAGTGGCAGCCACCCATACTGGGGGGTGTCACCCTCCCAGCCTGTGGGGGGTGCCTCATTGGCTGGCTGTGGGATGCCCAGTCACCTGACTCCCTTGGCCACCTGACCACACTAGTCTCACTTTGATTAATTATTCAAGAAACTGCTCCAGACACACTGGAGGGATCACTCTACTCCCAGCTCTTGAGTGAAACACACCTACTCTAGAGCAGGACCCCAGACACTCTGTCTGATGCTACCTAATTTCATACATCAAAATTGAGCTGTGTGCAACAACCATGGCACTTCAGTTCAATGGGTTGTAGGCACTGATTCCTAGACATACTGAACAGGTAATGAGACTCTGTGTGGTCAGAAGGTAAGAGGTGAGGGTGATAGGTCACTAGCAGGTTAACAGGAGTTGATGCCAATAAAGCACAACTTCTTCACTGTCAATGTGTGTGACTTGTCTTCCCTTTCTTCCTTATGAGTTGTTTAGGAGTGTTTAAGGGAGGCATCAGGTGGGACTGAATGGGGAGAGTTTTATCGTATCCTCTGGGGCTCTGAGAGGTCGAGCATACAGAAATACTATATGCTGTTAATAGAAGTCAGCATCCCACATTGTTCCTCAAACTACATGTAACAATAATTCTGACTGGATAATGCTAGCAGGCCTACATGCAACTGGCCCAAGTGCATATCAAGGTGACCACTTAATAGCAACAAGAATTTCTTTTTTTTTAAACGGAAACAAGTTTATGCCTACAGTTGCTTGCCTTTAAAGCTAGACTTGTAGTAACTTGAAATGGTCAGCCCAGTCAGGTGCTTCGGCGCTAAGCACATGATGCGCTTCAACTCACACGGAGGTAGTGAGGTATGTTCGTCAGTGTGATCAGCGAATACGAAACCTGCGCAGGCGCCCCTGGCAGCACACCGCTTGCCACACTCGGCGCTGGTGGTGGCTGCAGATTCAGCCTCCAGGGTGTGGTCGGGACAGTCTCCGACAAACTGCCGGAAGCCAGCCACTGTCAGAAGTTTAGAGCAACCCGTGAACATACCGCACACATCACCCGATTTCGCTGGTACCTCAGGAAGGACGGAGGCTGCGACCCAATTCGCCGGGTCACAGCTACAGCTTACATGGTGGAAGGTCGGGGGAGGTGGTGAATACACATACATCATGATACACGAAGTGGTATCTTGTCTAATGCTAATTATTTGCTCGGCTAATTTGACTGAAATCTACATTAGAAACAACTGTATGGCAAGAACCCTACCAAATTGGGTCATCAGTGCAAAGTGAGTTTAATGCATAGGCTCTACACTGAAGGATAGGAGCGGGAGGGGCACCAACCCCAAATTCCCGTGCGCAAGGTGAAGCTGGGACCCTGTGTTGCAGTTTTGTAATGCACCCGGTTTAAAACAGGGCTTTTCGCAATGCGCATGTGCATACATTTCTGCCTTATTGAGGTTGTACCCATGTTTATTAACTTGTTAATTCCTTGTTAACTTGTTTGTGCAGAAGATAATATATACTATCAAGTATAAAATAATCACTACAATGATTCCTGAAGGAATCCTTGCTTGTCTTGCCTACATTTCCAGAGCGCTCCTCTACAGACAGAAGCAAGCCAGAAATTCAGATAAATTTTCAGGCTCGCCATTCGACTTTGATGCATGCGTATTGCGAAAAGCCCCATTTTAAACCGGATCCTTTTTAAACTGCAACACCGGCATGCTGGGTCATAGCTACAGTCCCTCCTAAGGGACCAGAGCAACTCGGTACACCCGTATTCATAACATCACATATTACCATTCGTTGTATCATTATCCGCACCTATGCATATAATACACTGAAGTCACATGCCACTACACTGCTCTTATCACACATTGTCATGTGAATTTTATCTTATATTTTTATTTAGATATTATATCACTATGGATTATTGAATTAACCCACGCTTATTATTCACTGATGTCATACAAAAATGCTATTCTTGTAAGTTATAGTCACACACTCATGTTAGCTACAGTGCCAATATTTTGAATAAACTGCCAGCTGCAACACGAAATGCAGAAAACATAGCAGTGTTAAAGAAACTACTAAAAATTAATGTAACCTAGGAAAAACAGATGATGTTTAAAGTTGCATAGTCCGATGGTTTTGAATTTCTGTATTTTTTCTGAGATAAATATATTAGATCGATCACTACTATCTACTTTACATTAGTTCAAAGTTACTTTTATTTTAAATGGTAAACTTTTGAGATATTTTGAGTGCAAACATGGAAAATTAGTTTTGGCAAGCTTGCCAAAACTCTGACACCATAGACTTCTGCAGTAACAGGTTCTGTTAAATTGACTCGGTATTGCATTCTACGCACAAACAAATGCTTAATAAGTGCATCAGTATCTAAGTTAGATATGTCAAATCAAATCTAGATAATTGGTTTGGTTTTGAAAATTTGATATTTCATCGGACTATGCAGCTTTAAATAGACTAACACAAAGTATATCAAAAGCTTATTTTGGACTGTTTGCAATCTACAAACAAGAAGTAAGAAAACCAAAATTATTACTAAAACAAAATTCGAAAGATTTGAATATAATTGGACTAGTGCTGCCCAGCAGTGAAAACAAGTATTAACACACTTATCCGTTATGAGCAGGGTAAATAAATTCATCACACACAAAAACTAAACAAAAACTAACCTGGAATGACTTCAGAAGTGGCTAGGATGTAAACCCTTACACAAACTATAGCAACTGACCTACAGCTGTGAATTTGAAATACGAAGTCAAGGCAAGCCCAGTCCTGAGGACAGGCGAACCGCACATGGCGGACTTGAGATGGCATCTACGGCCTGGCACAGGTTTCCCAGCTGACGTGAAATGAACGAAGCCGACGCATTTCTGCCATGACCTGCATGCCCTCGCACACTCCGCGAGCGAGGTAGCGTGCAGGTCATCAGCTAGGTCGTTTCCAGGACAGTCGCCCTCCAACGCTTCATAGCCGCCAACTAGCAGGGTCCACAACAGGAGGGTGAGTGATTAATTGAACACAACGCACAGTGTAACCATGTTACACATGAGGTCTGTGCAACGTTATGATAGTTATACTAGACTTACCTGTAAGTTGACGTATTACTGAGATTCTTACGAATCTACGAATACGAAGTTAAGGATCAGGGGAGAGGATAAGCCCGCGCATGCCGGAAGTAGCCTCAGTTTTCGTAGTTGGAGGGGAACAAAAAACCTAACATCATCTAACCAGGATCAGGACCCCCTACTCATAAGTACCCTTACTTTTTCACCCGATCTATCAATTTTTATACTCGAGTAACTCTCCGGGTATTCTTTCCATGTAAAGGCGTGGGTGGGCGGGCCCCTGATCCTTAACTTCGTATTCGTAGATTCGTAAGAATCTCAGTAATACGTCAACTTACAGGTAAGTCTAGTATAACTATCATATTCTTACTTCATCTTCCGAATACCGGAAGTTAAGTATCCGGGGAGAGACTTTGAAGCATGGTTTTTTGTGACCCGACTTTGCTTCTTCCTCCTCCCTTCAACTTCTTCCTCCTTCCTTGTCTTTTCACTGTAATATACAACTTCAGAGGTGCCTCCGCACCTATATTATTCACATATATATATAATTCTATTATACCCCTGTGTCTGTTTTAATGTTTTTCTTACTTGGGTAACCTGTGTACGCATACGTGTACTTTAGTGTGTGTGTATGTATCAGCAATTTCCAACGTTAAATTTTTTAAATTTTCTGGAACTTTCCCTTGTATTTTTATTTTCACCAATTACAGCATTTGACTTAATAACCGTAATTATTTTTAAAGAACCTGTCCTCTTAGTACATTTCATACTATGTTGTAACCGTTTCCTGTCTTCCAAACAGTATTCAATACAAATTTATATTTCTTTCATTCAGTCCTTGAATTATAACCAAACTACCATTCACTTTACTTTAACGTTAATTTTGTAACTGTCAATGTTATTTAGTATCGTGATTAACATATCTTAATTATTAAACCGTGGTCCGATTGTACCATGTACAATCCTCCATTTGACCTAGTTCTTAAGTTAACCTGTTAATTTGTAACAACTTTTTAACTTTTAACTGGCTTCCTGATAACTTGTGTTCCTATTTTAGCAATGTAATGACTTTTTGTAGCCTATTCATTTCTATTTAGCAATGTAACTTTTTGTAGCCTATTCATCTCTATGTATGGGCTTTTAACGCTTATCCGTGTTTACAACAGGGTACCACTTATTTTTCTTAACTGTACGTCCCCCTTTTTTCCACGAATCTTTTCCTTACATAGTCTTATCATCCTTTTAAACTTTTCTATTCCTAGCCCTGCTCAAAATCATATTTTGTACCTCGCTAGGGTCTTCCAAAGACTTATGGTAGAATTTTGCAAAGCTCTTGCTGTCCCTCCAGCATGCGTTTCGCATAATCGCATTTAGATTTGCTCCTAGGGCCTTTGCCGTAGAGGCTGAAGCGCCTCTTGTACTGTGACCTTTGTACCTCTCTGTATCAATTCCTGCTAACTTTAATACAATTATTGTCCAACGTGCTAACGTTGCCCTCGAAATTGGCTCATGTGGGCCTATGTAGGACAACAACAGTTGTGTATTTTCTCTTCTAATTTTTTCTGTTCTAGCTACATAGCTTTTAATAGCTGTCACCACACATAACTTCCTATTTGTTGGGTACGAAAAGAATCTTATCGAGTCCAAAGGCTGTCCTAATTGATTGTGTTTCAACAGCTTGCTCATTTTGAATACCACTGCATCCTCCTCTATTCTCATCCTATCTACAGTCAAATTTAGGATAGTCTGCCCCCTCTGTGATGACACTAGAAGCAGTAGGATAGTAACCTTATAGGAAAGGAATTTCATGCTCATTATATCATTGTTTTGTAAACCTTCAATCCAATTCAGTATCACCTCCACACTCCAGAAGCTGTCATATCTGGGTTGTGGGGGCCTCTGCTCATAACAGCTTTTACAAAACCACTTTATTAGATAGTGCTCACCTATTGTCTTACCATTTGACCTTGGTAGTATCAAACTTAATGCACACCTGGCTGTATTTAACGCACCATACCCCACTCCCTTCTCAAAATAATATCTTAAGTATTTCAATACCTTTCCAATGGTGGGGTTCAAAATTTTTACATCGTTTTCTAATGCCCACAGGGCCCATCTATTGATGTGTGTGAGATAGTTCTTTTTGGTTGAATCTCGCCAAGTATATCTAAAGTACTGAAGGGTTTTGTTGTCAATGTCATACCCTTCCAATGTTCTGGCTAGGAGGGGTACACCCTCTATTTTGGGTCTTTTCATCAGTCCCCGGTTCCTCTTCCTTTCCGACTTCTTGTCCCACTGTGGTTTCTCCTCTTTCATGTCCACCACCTGACGCGTCCTATTTTCTCTTGGCTTAGGCTTTCTTGTAACCGGTCGTTCCTCACGAACATGCCCTACGCCATCCTGTCCTTCTGTCTGTTGCCCTCGACTCTGTGTTTGAGGCTGTAACGAGTTACGTACCAATGTTTGTAATTTCATATCCTCAATTTTTTGTTTGTTTTATTTTAACAATACACCTACGTATAAATATTTAAATATATATAAAAATATATATATCTCTGTAGGCCTATGCCTGTAAGCGTGCCCGGGTCATGTATTGAGGGGTACCCATTCCTTCCTTAATTTCAACAGTTAATGTCTCTAGCTGTAGCCATAAAAATCCCTACTATTATTCGTAGCTGATTTTCTTAATTAATGTAAACCCTAGTTTACCTCCCCATATTTCTGTATTATTTAACTACAGATGGAGTCGTACTCGAGTTTTTTCCCCCTGGTGTAAGGTTCTTTACTATAGACCTCCCGTGTAGCTAATTATTCAAGTGTGAGTACCTATTCTCACTTTTACTTTTTTATTTCCGAAGTCAAGATAGTAATTTTTCGATCCGCTTAAGTTATGAGCAAATTAAATATGAACATACGTATAATTCGATTAATATAACTGTTTTTCCCTTACCCAAACTTAAGCCTGTGAGGTCCACCCACCTGGACAGGGTGCCTCATTTCGGAAAACCCCGTCCCGGGGTTCCCCTGCCTCTCGTTCCCCTCTGGGAGTTCGGTATGTTCCCGTACTGTGCATAGTCTTCGTTTGTTCTGCCGAATGTTTTCTCGGGTGCTTGTTGTCTTGAGCCCCAGCTTGACACTCCTCTCATGCCTCTTGGTCTAAACCGTCCATTACCTCTGAATCTGTTGTAAGGTGCGCCAGTACGTCCTTGCTGGTCAAAACCAGTCCTCCGCTTGCCTCGGTACGCCAAAAAACTGTTCATGCAGTTGTCCGATGCTTTAACTGATTTTAATAATTGTTTATTTTTGTCCCCTAGGTTTTCTCCGAGTAGGTATTCCGTGGGTTCTGGAAGGTCCCCATACACATCCCGTTTTGGTTGTATGAGTTCCTTCCCCAGTCTTGAATGAACTACCTTCTTGACACTTAGCTTTCTATCCAGGGTCACCTGACAGTGAGTAGCCACCAGTAACTTAATCGCATTCAACATGTGTGTTCCCTGCGCATCTAACTCTGGATCCGCTGACCCCCGTTGCAGAATAATGTCCATCGTTGGGGTTATCGCCGTAAGAACTCCAACAATCCCCTTTGTAGCTGTCAGGAGTGCACACTCTCCCTCTTTTCTGCTCTCTGCAAACCTAATCTCTTCATTTAGGGCCTGTACCCTTGCTGCTGGTACGTCTGCCAGTCCCGTATAATTTCTAGAAATTTCTCTAATCGTCTTAAGGTGTTTCATCCCGACTTCATTAGTGCCGCCGTAAAAATAATGAATGGCGCCCGCCATACTCTCACTTATTGAAATCCTAGGTGTCACCGGCTTCTTAACCTTCTTATACACTTCCTGTAATTCTGTTAGCAGTGCGCCTTCCTGGAGATCTGTGTCCAGTTTAAATTCGCGTCTTGGCTTTGGTTTAATCGTTGGTGTAATCGAATCACCCTTCCCTGTAGCCGTCGTTGATTTTGTTGTCGGGCCCTGCGCCGCCTCAGCCGGCATTGGCTTTGGCAGTGATGGCTTTCTAAAGTTACCGAACGGTGAACTTTTACTCGCATCCACTATCACCTCCTTATTTGCCGAAATCTCCTTCTGGATGTTCAACCCAAGTTTTAATGCTAACAACTGTTCAGTAGTACTCATCATCGATTCCTTCTCGTCGTCAACTTCCATTTGTTGGTAACCTTCTTCCTCGTAATCCTCCCAAGTACTGCCAGCGTCTCCCAAATAGCATGCTCCGCCATCTTGGTTTTCCGTCATGTCGTAAATAGAAGCGTAATCTGTCTCGCTCTCCATCTTCGCCCTATCGCGCATCTGCTCTGATTCTAACCGAAATTCTTTAGCTTCTTCTCTAAGAATAACCATTTCTTCATACATTCTTCTGAAGTCTGTCATCTCTGGCTTAGACGATGAAGCTTCCGTTGGCCCCTGGCCCAACTCAGTATGTTTAGACCGCGTCTTTGCTTTCGGGTCACCCGCCATCTTGCTTTTCTTTGGCTTTGGCTTAGATTTTGTAATCTCCGTCGACTCATTTTCCGACTCGCTCATCACATGAAGCGAAATTGGCTGGTGATCTTCTACAGTCATCATTTTTGCCATCTTCATTCAGTAATGCGACCACACCGTCTACTTTTCGCGGTATTTCACGCGTTCGAATCGGCCGAGAGCGTGTCAATCACCGACTCCCGCAGTCTTACTGTCACCGTCGTCTGAAACGACATCCATTAACACATAAGTATTTAAACCATTTACGTCTGTTTAAACCAAACTGTTTAAAAACAGCACCACTATACTAACACCAATTTAGGCGTTTTCATAATTAAATCGTCATCCTATGGTCAAACTCACCTTCTTAAGGATAATCCTCCTCCAACTCGCTGTTGCTGCTCCGCTGCCGAGTTTCTAACTGAGGCTACTTCCGGCATGCGCGGGCTTATCCTCTCCCCGGATACTTAACTTCCGGTATTCGGAAGATGAAGTAAGAATATATATGTGTGTGTATGTGTGTGTGCATGCGTGCGTCTGTGTATGTGTGTGTGTGCGTACACTCATCTTAATACCGACACACCCAGGGAAAGCCTAAAGCTAGGATTCCTTACACATGGTATGTGGCATGCGAATGCGAATGTGGTATGTGGCATGCGAACAGGTTTCAGGTTTCTCTAACACTGTGTTCTATGGCAAACGCAGCAGCATTCGCATTCGCATGCCGCACCAATGGCTACATGGACCGATTCAGTTGCCGCATTCGCATTCGCATTCGCATTCGGACACATGGAATCACCCCCATTGACTTAGATGCTTTTTGATTTTTTGCCGCATTCGCATTCGCATGCCGCATACCGCATGTAAGGAATGTAGCCTTTAGGATTAACACGAGTACATAAACCTAAGGATTAACACGTGTACATAAACAATACTTGTACTGACAAATGAAATCACCAAAATGCAGCAAACAGAAACGGAAATAGCCTTATATGGGGGCCGCCATTTGTATCATGGATTAACAAAAATTGTGGAGATTCGAGAAACCGCAGAGATCTGTCTGACCTGATATATAGTTGTGCTATACTAGACAACTACGCAAATATGATTGCAGTATCATGGATGCATTGACGGGGGAACAGTAGAAGGGGAAATGTAAATTATTCAAATTAATGCTAATTAATGAACATCATACCCCACACTCACCCCCAAAATAACTACATAACTACAGCTGAGCCTGTTCGAAACTTGCCTTCTCCTCCGAACTTGAAGTAGGCGGATGTGCCGAGCCCCGGTCTGACGACGGGCGCCTTGCACATGGCGCGCTTCAGCTGGCACGGCGGTTTGGAGAAGGGCATCCCGTTGGCGACGGTGAACACGAAGCCCACACAGCCAGGCTTCTCGGCGCACTGCTGGCCACAGTGCAGGGGTGAAAACGCCTTTGTTGCATACTGCAGGTTGTTCCCTTGGCAGTCAC
This sequence comes from Branchipolynoe longqiensis, assembly GCA_030323885.1. Taxonomy (NCBI): domain Eukaryota; kingdom Metazoa; phylum Annelida; class Polychaeta; order Phyllodocida; family Polynoidae; genus Branchipolynoe; species Branchipolynoe longqiensis. The sequence goes on along the minus strand of CM059199.1, from coordinate 19,198,319 downwards.
CATCAACTAGCTTAAAACCACCAACTGTCAGGATTTCAAAGATACGTCATTGAACACAGTGCATGCAGGCTTTCTTATTAATAATATTATGGTGTTTACAGCTTTCTTAAGGTCAATGACTGATGAAGATTAAGATGCTTGGTACTAAAGTTATATTTGGTCAGCGTGAAACAGGGAATTTGTGTTCTCTCTATTATCAGAAGCTTGGTGCTTTATCAAAAGCGCCCTTCATTACTTATATTACTGGCAGTAGCTTGTCATTGCTCCACTCCATGTACACACTCCTTGTCTCACCTACAACAGTTATGTACACAGTGGTTGTCTCACCTACAGCAGTTATGTACACAGTGCTTGTCTCACCTACAGCAGTTATGTACACAGTGCTTGTCTCACGTACAACAGTTATGTACACAGTGCTTGCCTCACCTACAGCAGTTATGTACACAGTGCTTGTCTCACCTACAGCAGTTATGTACACACTGCTTGTCTCACGTACAACAGTTATGTACACAGTGATTGTCTCACCTACAACAGTTATGTACACAATGCTTGTCTCACGTACAACAGTTATGTACACAATGCTTGTCTCACGTACAACAGTTATGTACACAGTGCTTGTCTCACCTACAGCAGTTATGTACACAGTGATTGTCTCACCTACAGCAGTTATGTACACAGTGCTTGTCTCACCTACAGCAGTTATGTACACAGTGCTTGTCTCACCTACAACAGTTATGTACACAGTGCTTGTCTCACCTACAACAGTTATGTACACAGTGATTGTCTCACGTACAACAGTTATGTACACAGTGCTTGTCTCACCTACAGCAGTTATGTACACAGTGCTTGTCTCACCTACAACAGTTATGTACACAGTGCTTGTCTCACCTACAACAGTTATGTACACAATGCTTGTCTCACGTACAACAGTTATGTACACAGTGCTTGTCTCACCTACAGCAGTTATGTACACAGTGCTTATCTCACGTACAACAGTTATGTACACAGTGATTGTCTCATGTACAACAGTTATGTACACAGTGATTGTCTCACCTACAGCAGTTATGTACACAGTGCTTGTCTCACGTACAACAGCTGTGTACACAGTGATTGTCTCACCTACAGCAGTTATGTACACAGTGCTTGTCTCACGTACAACAGCTATGTACACAGTGATTGTCTCACCTACAGCAGTTATGTACACAGTGCTTGTCTCACGTACAACAGCTATGTACACAGTGATTGTCTCACCTACAGCAGTTATGTACACAGTGATTGTCTCACCTACAACAGTTATGTACACAGTGATTGTCTCACCTACAGCAGTTATGTACACAGTGCTTGTCTCACGTACAACAGCTATGTACACAGTGATTGTCTCACGTACAACAGTTATGTACACAGTGCTTGTCTCACGTACAACAGTTATGTACACAGTGATTGTCTCATGTACAACAGCTATGTACACAGTGATTGTCTCACGTACAACAGTTATGTACACAGTGATTGTCTCACGTACAACAGATATGTACAGTGATTGTCTCACCTACAGCAGTTATGTACACAGTGATTGTCTCATGTACAACAGCTATGTACACAGTGATTGTCTCACGTACAACAGTTATGTACACAGTGATTGTTTCACCTACAACAGTTATGTACACAGTGATTGTCTCACCTACAACAGTTATGTACACAGTGCTTGTCTCACGTACAACAGCATTGTACACAGTGAGTGTCTCACGTACAACAGTTATGTACACAGTGCTTGTCTCACCTACAACAGTTATGTACACAGTGATTGTCTCACCTACAACAGATATGTACACAGTACTTGTCTCACCTACAGCAGTTATGTACACAGTGATTGTCTCACGTACAACAGCTATGTACACAGTGATTGTCTCACGTACAACAGTTATGTACACAGTGATTGTCTCACCTACAACAGTTATGTACACAGTGATTGTCTCACCTACAACAGTTATGTACACAGTGATTGTCTCACCTACAGCAGTTATGTACACAGTGATTGTCTCACCTACAACAGTTATGTACACAGTGATTGTCTCACCTACAGCAGTTATGTACACAGTGCTTGTCTCACCTACAACAGTTATGTACACAGTGATTGTCTCACCTACAGCAGTTATGTACACAGTGATTGTCTCATGTACAACAGTTATGTACACAGTGATTGTCTCACCTACAGCAGTTATGTACACAGTGCTTGTCTCACCTACAACAGTTATGTACACAGTGATTGTCTCACCTACAGCAGTTATGTACACAGTGATTGTCTCACCTACAACAGTTATGTACACAGTGATTGTCTCACCTACAGCAGTTATGTACACAGTGATTGTCTCACCTACAACAGATATGTACACAATGCTTGTCTCACATACAACAGCTATGTACACAGTACTTGTCTCACCTACAACAGTTATGTACACAGTGTTTGGCTCACCTACAACAGATATGTACACAGTGCTTGTCTCACCTACAACAGCTATGTACACAGTGCTTGTCTCACCTACAACAGCTATGTACACAATGCTTGTCTCACCAACAACAAATATGTACACAGTGCTTGCCTCACCTACAACAGATATGTACACAGTACTTGTCTCACCTACAACAGCTATGTGCACAGTGCTTGTCTCACCAACAACAGATATGTACACAGTGCTTGCCTCACCTACAACAGATATGTACACAGTACTTGTCTCACCTACAACAGCTATGTATACGTAATGATTGTCTCACCTACAACAGATATATGGGTCGTTCTCAGAAACCGTGTACCACTTGAGGTAGTCGACATGAAATGCATATTTCAAAGAAACCCATTATTGGAGTGTCAATATTTAGATTTCATCATTTAGCCCAATAATGTGGGAGATATTTTAGATCAAAAGTAAATGTTAATATTGTGTGCTATGTATCTTATTGGGGTGGATGTAGCTAAATACATAGAAAATTACATCACTAATTTGTGACATTGTCAACAGCATTGAAAATAAAGTGTCACAAACTTAATGAAAACCTCTGAACAACAGCATATTTCACTTCAAATGGTCATATACAATGTCTTCATTAAGTTGAAGACATTTATTTCTAAAAAAATTATGAAAATGATGAAATAGTTAACCTTTTCTGGAGTCATTAACATCGTAACATTCGTTTCCACTTGCAAGTACTATGAAACTCTGTCTCAAACACTGAGTACAGATACAGTACAGGAACTATTTTCACCATTTGACACTCTATGCATGGACCCAGATATGGCATAGTAAAAGATCAATCCTGAAATTGCCCCTAAACATTGAAATTTGAGCCAAACATTTGTGTAAAATTGTTGTTTCCACTTGGACTGTTACCTTGCTAATATTGTTTAGCCTTTCTCTTTAATCATCACAAATAAGACAAAACCATAGCAATGAGGTTTCAAATTATTATTACCACTGTTTATAAAGCAAGTGGCATGTGAAATGGCCTAAAAATGTCAAGCCTTGTGTGGAAAATATTTGATTTTGGAGTCAGATTGGTTTCCATGCTATACTGCTATTTATTGGGTGTGAGCATCATTTGACCTACTTAAAAAAGTCAAAATATGTTTATTTTCAATTATTCAGATGCAAAAGGATATTAATTACCATTGCTTACTATGGGTAAATACTTGGTAGGTTCCCCTTCCTTTCCAAGGTGACTGGCCACTTACTCATCTTTGTGAATAGAATCAATAAAGCTGGAATACTATTCAACATGAAGATGAATGCCAGGAAGACCAAAACAATGGTTATAAGTAAAAAGACAGATAAACCAAATATCAATCCATAGATGGCACAAACATAGAACAAGTATCCGAATTCATATATCTCGGACAAAAGATTACAAATGATGGGAGATGTGAGGAAGAAATTAAGAGAAGGATAACAATAGCCCGAACAACATTCTCCAAAATGTATAGAGTGTTAACATCAAGTAAGATATTAATACATACAAGGAAGCGTATTCTTCAGTGTTATGTGTGGTCTACTCTAATGTATTGGGCTGAGACATGGACAATCTCTAAGAAAATGTACAAACGTTTAGCAGTATTTGAGATGTGAACTTATCGAAGGATGTTGAAAATATCATGGACAAAGAAGATCACCAACAAAGAAGTTCTCAGAAAAATTAAAAATAAGAAACGCTTGTTTGCCACTATACAGACAAAGAAACTTATTTATTTTGGCCACATCATTCGTCAGAGTTCAATATACCGTACATTGTTGGAAGGGAAGGTGAATGGCAGCAGAGGGAGAGGGAGACCAAGAACATCATGGTTTACAAATATTTCACAGTGGACAGGCTTGAATTATTCACAGTCTATCAGAACAGCACACCATCGGGACAAGTGGAGAACCATTGCATCCAACCCTCGACTAGAGGACGGAACTATTGATTGATTGAAAAGGATATACACATTGAGGAAGCTTGTTTATAGGACTTTGACAGGATTTTGATTTTGTGGGACTGATGTCACACTATTGGTACACAACTTCTGAGAACGACCCATATGTACACAACCCTTTGTAAAATATTCCGATATTTGGCAAGGGGGGAATGCACATTTTCTATTACTGATCGGTGTATGTGACCAGGTGCATATATATATATATATATATATATATATATATATATATATATATATACATATATATATGGGTTGGTGGTGCCTGAGTGGGATGTAAATAGACATAGTGGTGCTGGCAGGTCTGGGTGTGATTGCACTCAGGGCCTAGACCTTCTGCTGGGCTAGGGGTCACCACACTCACAAGGTCAAGGTTGGTGGTGGCCATGGGACCATACAGCTACTTGTGTTGGGCAGACCACTGGTATCCATGGAGACCAGGAATGCTGGATCCCTATTGGTAGGGCCAGGAATGCTCAATTCCCATTAGGGGAAGGAGGTGGTATGATACTCTACAACTATATAACTATGTAACTATATAAGCAATACACCAGAGGGCTGGACTTTCTTCTATTATACTTTACTCTCTTCCTTTCTCTTTGTCTGTATTGTTTTCCTCATAGCCGACGTACACAGCCACAGATCCGAGCATTAGATTCTATACATTGTTTCACCTACAACAGCTATGTACACAACCCTTGTCTCACCTACAACAGATATGTACACAACCCTTATCTCACTTACAACAGCTATGTAAACAATGCTTGCCTTCTGTTCCAAACCGGAAGTATGCAGAGATGGTTTCGTTTGTTGAGTGTGTTGGAGAGGCACACATGTGCTTCTTTAGGTGACACTGAGGCTTTGCCAAACTTGCGTACACAAAGCCCACACAGCTGAACCTCGAATCACACTCCTTTCCACAGGTCTTGACCGAAGCAGTTGATAGGTTTCCTCTTTCTAAGTCAACGCCGTCACAGTTTCCCCTCAGTCGTACATAACCCTCAGCTGTCATTAAGTCAAAACAATAACCTCATCATAATGGACTGTCATGTACATTGCAATTTTCAAGAATGACAAATTGGGTCACGTTGCTATGCAATATAGATAATTCACCAGGAACGGGAACAAGAACAGCTCGGGTTCTTGCACCTTCTGACATATTAAATTCCAAGATATACCATAATACTAATAATGATTACAGAATTCCATGACATATTTATACCAAAATAATCATCTTTCCATGATTTGTCATGAGTAACACAGTTAATAGAAATTAGTATCCCACGTGCTTGTCAAAACTACATGTAATATTGATTCTGATTGGATAATGCAGGTTCATGTATGGAACTGGACTATAGTCGCAATATGACTGTTTAGTATTGAGTAGCTTGGTTCCTCGCCAAAGTTACGTAGATTTCAGGCTGGGCACAAAGCATTGCGTCATTGGGACCAGTGTAGGAGTTCCTTCGCGCGTGCGCAACTCTGCGGCGGGATAGTCAAGGCGTTAAGCCTATAAGCCCAATTTACAGTTATTACAGTTATATTGTGCAATAACTCACTTTGAGTTTTATTTGAATCATGTATGTTTAAGGAATGTAAATATCAACTACATAGTTACTTGATCTGTATTTATGCAAACACAACTCTAAAGATTTGAATCAAATTGGACTAGACTAGTGCTGCCCAGCGGTGAAAACAAGTGTTAACACACTTATCCGTTATGAGCAGGGTTAATACATTTGTTTATATGTTATACGTTCAATGCCTTGATGGCCTTGTGCCAAGCAAAAGCTCAAGTCTACGCGACTCTGGCGGGCAACCAAGCTAAGTTCTGAGCTGCTAGAACCGGGCGGCGCTTATCGATAACATGGTAGGTGGTAGCTAGCTGTAACAACTTGCCGTTATCGCCGCGGCTGAAGTAGGCGGTCACGCCGGGCCTCACGACGGGCCTGGCGCACATCAGCGACTTGAGCCTGCAGCTGCGCGGTGCCGACGTGAACACGAAGCCGACGCATCGCGGGTTCGAGTCGCACGCCGTCTTACAGTCGGTGGCAGACAGCGCCTCGGGCCGCCCCTCGAGGTTGTTACCTTCACAGTCGCCCGCAAACTGTCGGTAGCCCTTGACTGCCGGCCGGCCGGGGACAAGCGGGGCGGGGAACCGCCGAGTTACACAAGTTTTTAGATTTTCCTTCTTTTTTTCATTATATATAAAATATTAGGTTGACCAATATAGCATACCAGGCTTATACGATAGTTTATAGTGACTTTTAACAATTATAAATGGTTATCTTTGCAGCAATATGAAGTGAACACATGTTCAATGAATTCAGTGTGCTAGCTTTGATTGCTGATTTGTGTTGCGGAGCAGTGTGGCAGAAGAGCACCTAGATAACAGATTCACCCCGTACTGAATAGTCACAAGTGGAAGTTGTATCTTAAGGGGCTGTCACATTAGGGTTTGTTGCGGGAGCGTATGGCGGCATAGGCGCGTTACGTCATATACGTTGGCATATGCCGTATACGCTACTCATACGCTACTCATACGCCGCCAGATACCGGCTTATGAGGCATACGCCGCCATACGCTTTCATAAATCCGTCCGTCCCCATTTTTTTGTGCATGCTCAAAAAATCTCGACCTACAGGGGCGTATGGTTCTTACACGACACATACGCTGAGCATATGCCGGCATACGCTCCTCGTACGCTGGGGGTACGCCGGCATATGCTAGGGGTACGCGGGCGTACGCTACTCGTACGCTCAACTTGCATCACGGGCGTATCATGTGCGTATCTCGGGCGTATGCAGCGTACGCAGAACCTACGCGTTGCGTATGAGAGCGTATTGGTAGCGTGTGAAAAGCGTATGCGAAGCGTATGGCGGCGTATGCCCGACCTATGGTCTCGGTATATAAAGGCAACCCACGCCATTCCTTCGGTCATTCCTGCTCTGCTGCTCATACAGGATAGATGCCCAGGCACTGCAAGTACAGTTCCAGCTTTTCTACAGAGTTGCCCTTTATCACCATGAGCTTACTCTATTCCTCATGGTTCTTTTGGCGTTCCGTATCGAGAGACGAAGGAGGAGGGAGCGGCGGCGACGATCAGTGTGGGTCAGACCCTGGATTGGGAGGCGGCCACAGTTTGGCTTGTTCGACAAGCTGATGGTCGAGCTCCGCAGCGAGGACACCGCGTCGTTTGTGAACTTCATGCGGCTGCCTCCCCAGTTGTTTGACGAGATTGTGGCACGAGTGGGACCCAGGATCACCAAAAAACGGACCACATTCAGGGTGCCGCTTGACCCGGCGCTGAAAATAGCACTTACTCTGCGGCACCTGGCATCTGGCACAAAATACTCCTCCATGAAGTTCGGGTGGAGGGTGCCCCACAACACACAGTCGCTGATAGTGCGTGAAGTCTGTAAGGCCATCGTCGACGAGTACATGGCCGAGGTCATGACGTGTCCGACGACTCCAGAAGGGTGGCGTGCCGTCGCAGACCTCTTTTCAGAGAGGTGGAACTTCCCCCATATCTGTGGCGCTCTGGATGGGAAGCACATCGCCTGCCGGTGCCCTCCAAAGAGTGGGTCGCTCTACTACAACTACAAGGGCTTTTACTCCGTGGTCCTGTTGGCGCTTGTAGATGCGGATTACAAATTTATCTGGGCAGATATTGGCGGTATGGGCTCCGCGTCCGATGCCCAGATTTACAACGCCTCCGAGCTGAAGGCGGGCACAGAAGGTGGCACCATCGGCTTTCCGAACCCTGAACCGCTCGTCGACGGCCAAAAGGATGTGCCGTATTTTCTGATCGGTGACGACGCCTTTGCCATGCGGCCGACCATGATGAAGCCGTATGGCAAGAGGGGCTTGACCAATGACGAGCGACTCTTCAACTACCGGCTTTCCCGAGCTAGGAGAGTGGTGGAGAATGCCTTTGGCATTCTAGCCAACCGCTTCCAAGTGCTGCTGATGACTATGCAGCACCACCCCTCCAACGTGAAGATCATCGTCAAGGCGTGCATTGTTCTGCACAACCTCATGAGGACACGCTACCCAGCACTACAGAACATGCAGCTGGATCGTCCCGAGACAGCCAACAACAACTTTGTGCCTGGAGGTTGGCGAGAGGGCCACAACCTTCCTGACATTAACGTTGTACCTGTTAACCCCAACACCTCGTCCAAGCTAGGAAAGGAACAGCGTAATCTAATTAAAGACTGGGTCGTCTCACCTGCCGGAGCACTGTCATGGCAAGACAGGATGATCTGACAAAACATTTTATCAGTCTGCATGCGCTGTGTCTGTCTACTGTTTTTGCAAACATGTCTGTGATGTTGTGACATGTCTCCTGTTATATGAGATGCTAATATGTTTATATGTCTAGTATAAAATATACGATATCATTTTATAGATATGAAAACACAATTTTACATGTCTGTTTACATTCTTTCGCTCCCTAATTTAAAGTCATCTAGTTAATGTAATTGTAATGAATCTCCTCTCTTTTTACATGAATTAATCTTTTACATACATACTAAGAACACAGGGAAAAATAGAGTGACACAGAGACAGAAAGGGGGAGACGAGTTAGAGGGAGGGAGGGAGGGAGGGAGGGAGGGAGGGAGGGAGGGAGGGAGAAGAGATAGAGGGAGGGAAGGAGGGAGATGGAGGGAAGGAGGGGGGGAGAAGAGATAGAGGGAGGGAGGGAGGAGATGGAGGGAGGGAGGAGATGGAGGGAGGGAGGAAGAGAGAGAGAGGGAGGAAGAGAGATAGAGAGAGAGGGAGATAGAGAGGGAGGAAGAAAGATAGAGAGAGGGAGATAGAGAGAGGGAGGAAGAGAGATAGAGAGAGAGGAAGAGAGAGGGAGGAAGAGAGATAAAGAGAAGGGAGAAAGGGGAAGGAGAAACATTATTATAAATATTTTAAATTTAAAGTTTTTATTTATGTTTTAATTTTAATGTTAACTGTACTTTAATATATAACAATTAAATGATGGCATGCCTTTACTGAACACAGACACAAAAATTAAAAGTGAGAGTATATTTATTGAAACATCTTGACATATAAATGTACAAACAATATATATACATATATACATACAAATAAATAAATAAGATAAATAAGACTACATATATACATATATACACATACAATCACTTCTCTCCCTTCCCGTTGGCATCAGCTGGCGACTGTGAGGCTGAGGCGAATAAGTCCAAATTGGACCCTAACATGCCCGATATCCCGGATAACCCTGACAAGTTTAAGAGTCCCTCCGGGCTGGCCGACTCAGACAAGTTCACTTCGGGGTCGGCGCGTGTCGGAGTCACCATGTCTGTGGCAGCACCAGTCCCTGGCCATGGCGGACCCACAGTGGGCGGAGCACCCCCGTGCACCACAACTATATAGGAGAGCCCCTCGTGTGCGCCACCATTCCTAAAGTCCGTACTCATGCGTTGTGCGGTGGTGACGGCCGTACCACTGGCGGAGCTGGAGGCAGAGGTTGAGGGGGAAGACTTGGCAGAGGCGGGTGTGGCAGTGGCTGATGAAGACTGTGTGGCCCGCCCATATAGCGGTCCACGTACTCGTGTGTCTGCGCAGGCCACTGGTGGGGTTGAGGCTGGTATGCCTGACTTGCAGACACACGAGCAGGTGCAGGAGCCGGTGCAGGAGCAGGAGCAGGAGCAGGAGCAGGTGCAGGAGCAGCCCCACAAACCACCGGTGCCACGAATGTTCCTTCCTCCTCCTCCAGATGGTGCGACACCATGCGGTTGAGTGCACCGCAAATGGACACAAACCGCTCCTCTGGCATCGTGAGGATCATGTCCCGCATATAGTTGGCAAATGCCACTCGCTTCGTCACCGTCGGTGGAGGTGGAGGAGGAGGCGGCTGCATCACCTTGAGGATGTCGGCAGACTCATCGAACCTCTTGTGGATGGCAGTGAGGAGGTTGTTGTCGACTGGGGCAGATCGCTTCTCTCCCCCCTTTCCCCGCTCTTGGGATGTAGCGGGAGGAGTGGGTGGAAGGTCCTCGTCCATCGCCACCTCCACATCGGTCTCGACATTCTCCTCCACGCTCAGATCGAGCTGAAGGGGCCGCGACAGGAGTGGCCAACTGCAAGACAAAATCATAACACAACATAAGTAACATGAATGCAAATCGATATTTCGACAAAAGACACGACAAGTCAACAGTAAATCAAAAATATATAAAGCAAAAATAATTAACGCTAAATGCAAGCATGGATTTATAACGATTATATCACGATACATCTATTGTCAATATCTCGATTTAAGAACAACTACACAACTACACAACAACTCAACATTAAAGAAATAAATAACATTAACAAATTACTAGAATATTAGATGTTGCTAGGATGTAAAACAACAACAAACAAACAAACAAACATAAAAACAAAAGCATAACATAACAAACTTAGAATACAAGCGGTTTTACGAGAGTACTAACGGCTGCACTAGTCAGAACGATAAAAGATTATGTACTTACACTCCTGCAGGGCTCCGGTCGGTGATGGACGACGGACCGCAGGAACCCGAACTTGCGCATGATCCACTGCTCCCGCTCAGTCAGGTCAGCGGCTCCCTCCCCGCTCTTTTTCTTGTGGAGCCACGTGTTCGTGTCCCTGAGTGACTTGAACCATTTCTGGAGATGGACTGTTGTGGTCCCCAGAAGTGTCGCCTGGTCCTCCCACATCTTGGCCTTTCTGTCTGAGCAGCGGTAATCCGAGAGCTTCATATTCCACATGATGGGGTTCTCCTGGAGGAAGTCCAACATCTGATCCTCCTTGAAGACCGACAGAGAACAGTCGCTCTTCTTGGCCCTCCGTCTCTTTGACGTGCCGATGGCACCGGTGCTGGTGGAGGCGTTGGAGGCGGTGGTGGCGGCGGAGGCAGCGGACGACGCCCGTGAGCTGCCCCGAGAGGCAGGAGATGGCGAGCTGGAGCGGGGACGCCAGCGTTGTGTCGTCGACCTCTCCACTTCCATCTTCAGCTCCTCCAGTGGAGAGTGGTGTTCTGGAGAGTAGTGTTCTGGAGAGTGGTGTTCTGGAGAGTCGTGTGGAGAGTGGCGAGGTGGCGAGGCAGGTGAGGAGGCTGGTGATGGAGAGCATTGTAACAAAGTCTGCCTCTTTCTGCCTCTCCCACGGCCTAGTCCTCCTCCTGTAGTTACAGCAGCTCTGGAGGGTGGTGTAGTAGCAGTAGTACTGGTAGTAGTAGTAGTAGCAGTAGCAGAAGCAGTAGCAGTGGTGTTCCTCTTAGCAGGCATGGTGGCAGAGTGAGGGGAGACTTGCTGCAGGCTATATATACCCAGGAGCCACCAAGCGGCGGACCACGGAGAGATACCATAGGTCGCGCATAGGTTTCGCATACGCTCCTCATACGCTCCTAAAATATTCATACGCTCCTCATACGCTCCACATGCCAATCAAAACCGTCAACAAAATGTTGCAGTACGCTCACATACGCTCCTCATAGGTCCCACATACGCTCAAACCCACCCGAAAGTTCACCGAAGGTCATCATAGGCCGGCTCCCACACGACTTATGTAGGTTTTCAATACGCTCCCGCCATACGCCGTAATGTGACAGGGCCTTAAGGAGCACCACATTCAGAGCTTCATGGCACCCGCGGCTTGGTTTACCCATTCTCTGTCCGTGATTTGAACCATTGTATTAAATTAACTTAATGTTACTTCTGTACAGTAGGGGGCCTATGCCTATCACATGATTAATGAGTGCACAAGTGTCATCTGGGATGTACTCTAGGTAAATGCTTTGGTTTTGACATCCTTTCATCGGATTATGCAACAGTGGGAATAGATGGAGAATTCAGGCAAAATTGTACCGGAGAGCATTTGTCAGATTGGGAGGGCTTCTAGGTCCTAGCACATAAATAATCAAATGCAACATGTTTGCCCACGCCGATTTAGTGTATAATTCCCCTGCAATGATAATTCAAAAGCAGATATATGGAAAGAAAGCTTAATACTAAACTATTTAAAGTTGCATAGTTAAATGGTTTTGAATTTCTGCAATTTTCTGAGATCAATATATTAGATTGATTGTATAATCCACTGTATTTTAGTTTGAAGTAACTTTATGGCTAGCCTTTAAGTTATTTGAGGTACACCGTTAGAATTCTGACACCATTGGCGTCAGCAGTAAGAGATTCTATTCAATTGGTTTAATATTCTTTTCTGATCAGAAACAAATGCACAGTATCTAAGATGAATATGGATCAAATCTAGGTAAGTGTTTTTGCTTTGAAAATGTTATGCTTTCATCGGACTCTCTTGAACACTGGGATTCGAAGGCCTACATGTATACAGTGCTCAGCACCAGTACCATACCATTAGACTATACAATCACCTTCTAATGTTTGCGCAGTGACACATACATGATACATGAAGTCAGCAGTGGTGATAATTAGTAACCATGGTAACCCCCCAGTCACGTGGGTCTGTAGGCAGAAGGGCCTACTGCGGCTCCCCCAATACTCCACCCACCTCCACCACTACGAGGACCACGCACTGTTCACTGTAGATGCTCTCACGGTGTGTGCCCCCCCCCCCCCCCCCCGGGTCTGGCACGCACATTGCACAAGTTTTCTGGATTGGTGCAGTGTGTTTGCAGCCTACCATAGCAGGGCCAGGAACCTGACTAGTTGATTGCTAGGTTCCACGTTGGTACTAGTATTACTATTAGCGGTCTTCATTGTCCTACAAGCAAAGTGTGCCTACCTGCTGCAGCCCCCTCTAGGTGCGTGATGAGAATTAGTCCGAGGAAAAGCAGCTCCATTCGCAATGCCGGACACAGACCCTACAAATGAAATCTGTCATCACATTCGCATAAATTTCAAAAGTATCGTCCAGAGATTTACTTAAACTTGATTTATAAATTCAGCATTTTCTGATATTTAGAAGTAGACCTAATTGTGGGAGGAGGGAGTGAGTTTCTATGAATGTTGTGAAATACAATAGTTAACATCTAGATCTTCATATTTATTTTCGTTAATATGACCTCTGCTACGAAGGTAAGCCATCACCAATTAGACTAGATGCTTAGAAAAGTAAGTAAATAGTTAATGGGATAGATATGCCGATATATATTTATCGTAAAATTCGTGCTTAGAAAAAGAGTTAACAAATTTGTCAACTTGCACAGCCTTCTAACAAATTTAAAAAGTCTATATTTGTTCTGAAGTTGGTGGCAAATTCCCCTGGGTGATGGTCCTGTGGCTAGCAGCGATTATTCAATTCAATTACTTTTATTCTGAAATATTACATCCACAGGTAGACATAAGCAACGCTTATACGGCAGTAAATATTCACCCGACGTCTAGGGATAAGCAGGGGCTGGCTTGGGACTTCGGAGACGGAACGGTCTACCCCAGGGATAATAGACTATGCATGGGGCTGAGCAGCAGCCCCTACGTATTTTCCAAGCTTAAGCCGTGTTTACACGGGGAATTGTGAAACGATCTAGACAAAGCGATTTATATGAAGCGTTTTAGAGGCGCGTTTACACGGATGGAGTTTGAAAGTGTTTTGGCGCCGGGAACCAGCAGCCTTAGTGGTCCGCCTGTAGCCGGCGAGCACTGGTATTTGTTTAGTTTACACTTGGCGATTCGACGCCGATATAGCTGCTGCGTTAATATCGCTTGGAATTTAAGGTTAATTTAATTAAATTTCATTATTTGAGTATGTAATTCTGTTAAATATGATCGCATTCAATAGATTTTGGCCTACTCTGTCTCTAACACTGCCGGGCACCAGCGATAGTTACAGCTGAGCTTGTAGCCGGCGAGCACTGCTATTTTACACTATCGCCGCCCGGGAACCAGCTGAATCGCTTCAAATAAACCACCTCGCGACGTGGTATAGATGAACTGTTTCATATGAATCGATTCAGCCCTAAAACGCCACAGCGTCGCATCTACACGGCAAATGTGAATCGATCTAGGCAAGGCGTTTTATATGTGGCGTTTTAAATCGGCCATGTAAACAGGGCTTTAGTGACATGGTGGTACGGTGCATGGTAAGAGAAGGCTACCCAGATTGCATCAATTATCTGGACGATTTCTGCTTGATAGAGAGATCGGGAGGGGAGTGCAGGGAGGCTCAGTGGGCGCTGGTAATGATATTGTGCCGACTAGCGTTTTACGTCAGTTACAAGAAAGTAGTATGTCCGGAGCAGGTGATCCTCTTCCTAGGCATAGACATTGATACGATCGGGATGGAGCTAAGATTACCGGAGGATAAACTGGGGAAACTTATGTCTCTCCTGAACGGTTTCGTACAGAGGAGGAAAGCCTCGAAGAAAGAGTTGGAGAGCCTTGCAGGGGTGCTTGCGCACTGTTGTAAAGTGATCCATGGAGGTAGAACCTTTTCCCGTAGAGTCTATGACCTGGTATCATCAGTAAAGAAAGGCACACATAAGGTCCGTTTGAACGACGAGTTCCGGCTAGATCTCAAATGGTGGATTGAGTTTGCGGGAGAATTCAATGGTAAAAAGAAGATCATACAGGCAGGCGAACCATGCATTTCAGTCTATAGTGACTCCTCGTTGACAGGGTTCGGGGCAATGCATGGGAATGATTGGCTAGCAGGAACGTTCGGCATAGATGAATCTAGGCGACTGGGACACTGGTTGGGTCATCACCATGCAGAAGCAAATGACCCAGGCTGTAGGACAGATAACATTAACGTGCTCGAACTATGGCCAATCATGGTCGGTGTGCGAAAATGCGCTCATCTGTGGGAAAATCGTATGGTCGTATTTGTGACAGATAACACGCAGGTCAGGGCAGCATTGAATTCAGGCCGAAGTAAGAATAAGACGACTATGGCATGGCTGAGGCTAATCTTCTGGTTGTCAATTAAGTTTAACTTCGATGTGCAATCAGTCTACATCAACACCAATGACAATGTTATCCGTGATAGTTTAAGTAGGTTGGACGCCTACAAAAACATTGCTCGGATCAGAGATGCTGACATTTCCTCCAATATGTGCTGCCATGATCTTTTCTTATGTTAATTGCAGATTGGGCCAGGCTTAGACTGGAGTGTGTTCGTTACAAGGAAGCCCACTACGCAGACTCAACTAAGTTAATGTGGCTGTCACACTACGACGACAAGCCTCGACGACAGCCCAGCTACAGCGACTTCCGGTCTGTCGTCGAGTGTCGTCGGGTGTCGCCTGATTGTCGCCTGATTGTCGCCGCGACACCTCCGCGTTACCTCCATTTTCTCGCCTGTCGCCGGATTGTCGTCGGCGTTTTGGACATGTTGAAAAACTTCGACGACAGGCGACGACAGGCGATGTCGCTCGCCTGTCGATACGGTTTCGCTACGCTGTCGGTCCAGTGTCGATGCGGTGTTGTCTTTGTCGTTAAGGTGTCGTCTTTGTCGGCGGACCTGTTAGGAAGCAGTCTTCATAAGAAATATGAAGAATGGGACTGTGCAAACATGTAGGTTCATGCGGCGGACCTGTTAGGAAGCAGTCTTCATAAGAAATATGAACAATGGGACGGTGCAAACATGTAGGTTTATGCGGCGGACCTGTTAGGAAGCAGTCTTCATAAGAAATATGAACAATGGGACGGTGCAAACATGTAGGTTTATGCGGCGGACCTGTTAGGAAGCAGTCTTCATGAGAAATGTGTCTGTGTGTGTGTGTCTGTGTGTGTGTGTCTCTGTGTGTGTGTCTCTGAGTTGTGTCTGTGTGTGTGTCTGTGTCTCTGTTGCTGTGTGTGTGTCTGTGTGTGTATCTCTGTGTCTCTGTGTGTGTGTCTCTGTGTTTCTGTGTGTCAATCAATCAATCAATAGGATACAGCTATAATAGGCCTTGGACCTGTTAGCCGCTCTTAATTAATAGAAATGGAGACAGTTCTTCAGATGTGGTCGATCGTAGCAACTGTCACTGGCTCCAAGATATATGTAATGCTTGACCAGTATGCATCCAGTACGGACTTGAAACAGTTCATCGACTCTGCTGCTATGACACTCTCCGGCAGGTCATTCCACAGGTCAACCACCCTAAAGCCGAAAAAGTTGTGTCGCAGGTCCAGTCTGGAGTACCGCTTCCTCAGCTTCAGGGAGTGCCCTCTGGTCCTGGTGTTGGAGTCTCTGATAAGGGGTCCGCCTGTCTTGTAGACACCATGGAGATATTTGAATACTTCAATCATATCCCCCCGGGCCCGTCTGTAGTACATGCTTGGGATCTTCAAATGACGCATACGTTGTTCATAGGGTATTGCATCGAATCCATGTACAAGCTTCGTTGCCCTTCTTTGGATCCTCTCAATTGACTCAGCATCCTTCCTGTAGAGTGGTGACCACACAACATTTCCATATTCCAAAAGTGGACATGCAAGGGATGTGTACAGTCTGCGTACAACATCCTCGTCTAGGTATGTGTACGACCTTCGAATGATAGCCAGTATTCCATTAGCTCTGCCGGCGGCTTCCTGGATGTGGTCGCTGAATGTCAGTTTGTTGTCCACCTTGACACCCAAGTCCTTTTCTATCATTGTTTCGGAGAGCGGAACATCACCCGCACCATCGTTCATTACATAGATGTGCTTGCTGTTTTTGCCCCCTAAGTGCATCACTTTGCATTTTGAAGCATTAAACTTCAGCTGCCAATCACTTGACCACTTCTGCATGTTGTTGAGGTCCTTCTGCAAGTCCCGTGAGTCACTACCTTTCTCCATACGGCGGAATACTTTGGTATCGTCAGCAAACATTTGGACCATAGAATGTACAACCTCTGGTAAGTCATTGATATATATCACAAATAAGACTGGTCCAAGCACGCTGCCCTGAGGTATTCCGCTTTTCACCGAGCACCATCCTGATGGTTTGCCATTTACAATGACTCGCTGTCTTCTGTTGCTCAGAAAATCCTTTATCCAGTGTAGGACATCTCCTCTTATGCCATAGCCATGCAGTTTTTTTAGCAGTCGCTGGTGTGGAACAGTGTCGAATGCTTTTTGGAAATCTAGATAAATAGCATCCAGATCTCCAAAGTCATCAATAACGCGGGTCCACTCATCCATACATGCCAGTAGTTGGGTCATACAAGATCTTCCTTGCACAAAGCCATGCTGCTGTGTTGATAGGAGGTTGTTTTCGACAAGATGAGCCATGATAGAATCTCTTATTATTGATTCCAGCAACCTACACACTACAGATGTTAGGCTGATTGGCCTATAGTTTCCTGGATCACTTCTGTTACCCTTTTTGAAGATGGGAGCCACATGTCCATCCTTCCATGGGTGGGGAAGTTTTCTTTGGTTTAGTGATTTTTGGAAAATGTGTCTAAGTGGTTCAACAAGCTCATTGTGTAGCTCCTTCAATATGCGTGGGTATATTCCGTCAGGACCTGCTGCCTTAGATGCATTAAGATTGTATAATTTTTTCTTCAGATCGGATGGTGCAATATTTATGTTGGTCAGGGGGGCACGAAAGAGTCGGTCCTCAAACATTGGTATATATGACAGGTCTTCTTGTGTGAAGACACTTGCGAATCTGGTGTTCAACGTATCAGCTTTGTCGATATCCTTTTGTGCAATGGTCCCATCATCCCGCCTCAAATCTCCAACTGGTATATGTACTTTGAGTTTACTCCTAGCATATTTATAGAAGGCTTTTGGGTTCTCTTTGGCATTTTTGGCTATGTTTTTCTCATGCTCTCTCCTTGATTTCCTACATTCCCACTTTACTTGGTTACATAGTTTTGCATATCGAATTCTGTTACTTTCTGTGCCCGACTGTCTCTTCACTGCGTATGCCTGTTGTTTCAAGCTGATCTTCTGCTTGACTTGGTCATTCATCCATTCTGGCCGTGGTCTGCCATTATTCATTTTGCCAGATGACATGGGTATGTGCTGTTTGCATTTTTCCATGAAGGTTTTTTCAAATGCATTCCAATTGTCCTCAACAGTGTCTGTATTTGGGGCTCCACTTAGTAGAACTTGGTCGAGGTCCTGTCTCAAGCCCTCATAGTCGCCTTTATCCAATATGAATTTGTGCTTTCCACTTGGGTTTGCATGGTAATAGCAACTGAAATTAAAGAAAAGGCAATCATGGTGGCTATTTCCAAGTCTCGCAACATGTTTAAGGTTTCCAATCATTTCTTCCTCATTTGTGATGAGGAGATCTAATATATTTGCAGCCTGGTTACCACGCTTATGCGTTGGTTCCGTGACGTGCTGGAAAAGGAAACAATCTCTAAGATTTTCGACAAAGAGTGTTGCTGGATGTTGTTCGCTATTTGGTGTCCGCATAGGTTGCCAACTGATTTCTGGATAATTGAAGTCTCCCATGATTAGGAGGTGGCTGTGGTTTAGGGCTGAGGCCTTTTGGATCAACTGTTGAGTTTCCTCATGGACACTGCTGTCGCTGTTGGGTGACCTGTAGATGCATCCAACAAGCAGACTGTCCCTGTCGTCTAGCTTAATCTCGCACCATATCGCTTCTGTTGAGTTACATGGGAGTACATCTAAAGGGACTGCGTTAAGGTTGCATTTAGTATATATACACACACCCCTCCTCCCTGTCTCTGTGTCTGTGTGTGTGTCTGTGTCTCTGTGTGTGTCTCTGTGTCTGTGTGTGTGTCTCTGTGTCTGTGTGTCTGTATCTGTGTATCTGTGGTTGTGTGTGTCTCTTTGTCTGTGTGTGTCTCTGTATGTGTCTGTGTGTGTCTGTGTGTGTGTCTCTGTGTCTGTGTGTGTGTCTCTGTGTCTCTGTTGCTGTGTGTGTCTGTGTGTGTATCTCTGTGTCTGTGTGTGTGTGTCTCTGTGTTTCTGTGTGTGTCTGTGTGTGTGTCTCTGTGTCTGTGTGTGTGTCTCTGTATGTGTGTCTCTGTATGTGTGTCTCTGTGTGTGTGTCTCTGTGTGTGTCTCTGTGTGTGTGTCTCTGTTGTGTCTCTGTGTCTCTGTGTGTGCGATAAACCACACACACTCACACTCACATTCACACTCACTATCACACTCACACTCACTATCACACTCACTCACTATCACACTCACACTCACTATCACACTCACTATCACACTCACTATCACACTCACACTCACTATCACACTCACACTCTCACTCTCACTCCCATCCACAGCCACATCCACACCCAGACTCAGACTCACACCCACACCCACACCCACACTCACTCTGTGTGTGTGTCTCTGTGTCTCTGTTGCAGACACACAGAGACACACACACAGACACAGACACAGACACAGAGACAGACACAGAGACACACAGAGACAGAGTCACACACACAGAGACACACACACAGATATACACACACACACAGAAACACACACAGGCACAGAGACACAGACACACACATAGAGACACACACAGAGACACAGAGTCACACACACACAGAGACACACACAGAGACACACACAGAGACACAGACACACACACACACATAGAGACACACACAGAGACACAGGTCCGCCACATATACCTACATGTTTGCACCGTCCCATTCTTCATATTTCTCATAAAGACTGCTTCCTAACAGGTCCGCCGCATAAAACTACATGTTTGCACCGTCCCATTCTTCATATTTCTCATGGAAACTGCTTTCGTACGTACATAGAGACACTGTGTACACAGAGTCACACACACACAGACACACACACAGACACACACACACAGACACTGTCGTCCCGCTGTCGTCCCGTCTGTCGTCCCAATGTCGTCGGGCTGTCGTCCGATTGTCGTCCAACTTAGCCCGAATTTGCATATGTCGTCGGGTTTTCACAAAATCCAAGTCGCTGGGCTGTCGTCACCCCCTTGTTGTCGTAGTGTTACTGCTACATAACCAGATCAGTCCAGATAAAGGCGTACCTTGAGTTTTGTGAGATCTTTGCGGATCAACTGTCCCCTTACCCGTGTTCGGCGGCTCAAACGTGTCTGTACATGTCCTTTCTAGCGAGACGGTTATGCTTTAATTCGATCAGACAATACATCAGTGCACTGAGCAACCATCTTAAAGACCAAGGTATGAGCCCCATAGACTACGCTAACCACCAGGTTAAAAAATGCATGGCGGGGATTAGGAGGCTGTTGGCAGATATGCCGAGGCAGGCTGCCCCGCTACTGCCCAAGCAACTAAGAGCGATCTTCGGTACTATGATAGATACTAGGGGGGCATGTCGTGCTAAGAGTGGCGATGTTAGTCTCATTCAGAGCCCTATTGCGTAAATGCCATGTATCCGAGTCCAATGCCACCTTACTACAGTCGGATTTCTCATTCTATGGTTGGGGGATGATGATCAGGGTAAGACAATCAAAAACTATACAATTCCGGGAACGAATTCATCGCATACCAGTATCTAAGGTGCCGGACAGGGCAGTATGTGCTGCGCACTGGGTAAAATGGCACTTCGGGGAAGTTGATGCTTTGGGGACGGTCCACGCGTTCAGGCTGCCTAGAGGGGCGGGCTCAATATCGATGACATATGCGTTCTATCTGACATCACTGAAGCTGCTATGTAATCGGGCGGGGCTGAACCCAGAGCTCTTCTCGACACACAGTCTACGTAGAGGCGGGGCGACGTTTCTATGGCTGTGTGGAGCATCAATATTGGAGATCAAAGAGAGGGGGGATTGGAAGTCAGACGCGGTCTTCGAATATCTTAAAGGCTCGATGCAAGAAAGACTATCAAGGGATCTCCGGGTAGCCACGATCCTGGCAGCAGGGATCAGGAATTAGCTGGTTTGGGTGATTTTGGGCCTTTTAGAGGTACCAGCCAGAGAAACTACTCATCCAACTATAGATAATGTTTGTCTCGTCTTATTTGTCTTGTTTCAATTGTCTACGGCGCGTCCAATAATACTTAGTACTAGCATTGCCTCACGCGTAGTCGCTGCCGCCGAATTATCACCAGGCTGTAAATACGGTGACTCAGTTAAACGCACGATGGGAATTAATTAATTTAATAATGATTGAGACAGCGATGACGGTATGATACGCGACTTGATTAGAATTGCAGGTAAGAAGGCTAGACAAGCAAATAAAGTGAAACTTCTTCCCCATAAGTATGTCATCAGGGAAGAGAAAAAAGGTAAAGTTGTGATGGGGGAATCGAAGTGGTACAAATATCTGGCCAAGATAAGACGAATGGTGAAACGGGGTCATGTCCCTGCTGAATGGATCCCGAAATTGGATAACCATATAGACACTATTTTAGAGATGGCTCACAGCTACACTTGGCAGACATGTTTGGACTATAGCGAGGTCTTTAATATGATTGCAGACAAAAGACTACCCGATGCCTGGGATGATGAGGCTAAGATAATAGATGTGCGTAGAGATATATGTGGCTTTGGACATTGTGTTTAAAAAATTGTTGTTAAATCGTCCCGAGATTTTGGTGCCAGTGAATATAACAAGGAGTTGGATGGCAGGCCATGTATCATTTGGAATCGTGGGAAGTCATGTGGGTTTTTTAGTGACCAAGGCGATGTCAATAATAAATACCTTCATATCTGTTCTTATTGCGCATATAAATTAAAGAAGAAACATATACATAAGAAGCTGATTGTAAGTCGAAATTGTGTGCTAAAGAGTAAAATACACTGGTCGGAATTTAAGCAGTGTGCATATATCGGATGACGAGCAGAGCAAGGTCGACAGCTTTACACATGGTGGAGGCAGTGTCGTCGATGAGACTGTGAACCCAGCCAGCGGGGGCTGTAACCAGGTCAGTAATGGTGTTCCGACGGTTACTTGTACTCCCTTAAATCTACTTAAATCTGTTTCCCTTCCCATGACCACCGATAGGTCTATTAATATTATGAATGTGAGTCCGATTTTTAATGGGATAAGCGCTTCTCAGACAACTAGTTCAGTGCTCTCTAGCCCCACAAAGACTTTTGTTAGTAAGAATAGTGGGGCAGGTGATATGTCACGACCTATTTCATTGCATGGTTTGGACTTTGTCCCTCCCATATTCCGTACATACGCCATTGCGGTCGTATTGTCCGTCAAAATGCGAACGTGTTTAAGGGGTACCTTAACAAGGCTAGCAAGACCTAAATAAATGGCCCTCAGTTCCAAGACATTGATATGGTCTGTGCTTTCATTTTGCAGCCATCTTCCCCCTGTTGCCACTGTATTACAATGCGCTCCCCAACCTTCTAGTGAAGCATCGGTAGTAACCACTGTGTTGGGTTCATTCATCCGTATGGGGTTAGGAGAATTTTGAATATTATTAAACCACCAGTTAATATCATTCATTCCGTCTTCCGAAATAAACATTTTCCTTCCGAAATTACCTTTTGCGCGAGCCAACCCTAAGTTTTTATCTATCTTCAAAGACTTTATGTGTGCTTTGCCATATAGAATAGCCGGGGCATATGCTATCAGTAGGCCAACTAGCACGGCGACCTGTCTTATCTTTGGCCTATTTAACACGACCAAGCGGGTCGCTGTATCGTGAAACTTTATAAGTTTGTTATCAGGGAGTGAAACAGTCATTGAGCGAGTGTTAATAATAAATGCCAAACATTTAAGTTCGGTTGTCAGGACGAAAACCAACTTTTTATGATTTAAATAAAATCCTAGCCTTGTCAAAAGGAAACATAGGTCATTGACAGCGTGCTGACAGTAACAATAAAAGAATCATCAATATATGGGAACATAGTGTGACCCTTTCTAGCCATGGCCGAAAAAATTGGCTTCAGTAGTTTAGTCAATAGACGTGGAGCACACGCTAAACCATTTGGCATACATGTGAATTGGAATAGTGTATCATTCCAAATAAACCTTAAGAATTTCCGGTGTTCTTTAAAAATCGGAACCGTATAATATGCATCTTGTAAATCTACACTGGCCATCCAGGCCTCAGGTGTAACTAAATCCCTGGCAGTGTCAAGGGAAAACATTTTAAAATGTTGATATTCTATGAGATCATTTAACTTAGTTAAGTCTAAAATCATCCGAATATCTCCGTTAGGTTTAGGTCTGGAAAAAATATTAAAAATAAATTCTCCTGGAGTGTGAAGCACCTCCTCAATAATGCCTTTTGACTGGAAAAGTGAAACTTGATCAGATAATGCTCGCTTTTCTACAGCATCAAATTTATACGGGAAAGGTGTCCGTTGTTGCACTGGGACCTCAATAAAGGGAATCTTAACACCAGTTACTATCTCTAGAATATTTACATCATTAGTAATTTCGCACCAATTAGAAAAACAGTTAGAAATGTTTCCCGCACAAAGGTTTCTTACATCTGTTTGTGTCGATTCTGCCACCATGTCTGTTATCCCAGCTGTTTGGGTAGCCGTATTCACTTGTTGCCTGGGCGCGGGAAGAGTTGCTTTGGGGCAAACTCCTTCCGGAACGGGCGGTTGCCTTCGTTCCAGCTTTGCCTGTCGCCCCGACCTCTGCCTCGTGGCACATAGCCGTAGGAGGGGCCGGACCTGCCAGCTCTGGCTCCTCGTCGGGGACGAAAATCCCCTCGTGGTCTGCGGAAATGGGACGTGTCCGCTTTCCTGGCTGGTTCCAGGTTCCAGCTGCTCTTAGATTCCGCTTCTACTTCTTTGAAAAGGTAGGGGAGTTGTCCGCCGAACATCTTTCCCTTATCTAAGGGTTTCCCTTTGATGGGCTTGGGCGGAAGAAAGAGTGTGTACTCCTTGCCGTCGTTATCCATGACTTTCTTGGATCTAGCCACTTCCTTACCAGCTTGGGTGGTGACTGCTTTAAAGACATTTTCATATCTCCTGTAACTCAAGAAGTTACTGGCAGCGGTCAGCAAAGCAATGCCTTTGTCCATGCCTCTGGCTAGTGACGAGAACTTGTTCTCGGTCTGCATACGGTTTGTGACTGGGGCGACCGTTGCTAAGACTCCTAGAACTGCCTCATGGACTGTGAAGAGCACAGCTTCGAACCTTTTCTTTTCTTCATTTAGGTGAATACCGCCATCCATCTCTTTCACTACACTATCCGGGATACCTTTAATGCCGGAAATTTGTTCTGTTATTTTGTTAACTTCTGCTGGCTTGAATGTGTTGAAATGACCCTTAATGGTCTCACGCATCATGGTAGTGGTCCTGACCTTCTTTGCCTTTTCCAGCTGGCAACGTTTGCGGACTTTGCCACCAATCTTGGCATAAATGCCGGCTCTTTCCGTGAGTCCGACTCAGTGGATGATGAGTCGGACGAAGAGTCAGAAGACGAGTGCTTCTTCTTCTTTTTGGTCTTCTTCTTGGGCTTCTTGACCTTCTTGCCCTTTGTAGCTTTGGTGAACTCGTCACCTGACGAACTCACTGGCCGCTTCCGCTTCTTAGTCTTAGGACGCGGGGCCTCAATTGCTGAATCCGTCTCTTCGAAATCAGAGACGTCTTCCCAATCCGAATCGATCGGTGGGAATTGTTGAGTCGGGTCTTTATTTTGGAGGTCTCTCATCTTTTGTTCTACCAAACGGTTGACCTGCTGTGTTAGGTCACCCGGGTAAACCACTCCGTCATCACTCTCCCTGTCTGAGAGCACGTCGGCCCCCGGCTGTGGTGACGGGGGAGCTGTCCGATCGGGTGACGTATCGTAGCCGGTAGGCACACGTCCCTCCGCAGCAGCGGGCGGCGGTTTGTTTCGCTTTGTAGCCATCAGTAGTCTGTAACCAAAAAAGGATACTTATTAAACCGGTATCAACTCAACTGAACACCGAAGTGACGCCAGGTATACCTGGGTTGAGGATCTATGTGGTATTGAGTAACGTATTTACACCGTTCTCAGTACAGGCGTGGTAAGCTAAGTTTTATCGTAGGTTTTTAGGTATTGAAACCAACCATACGTGGGGTAGGCTTCTAGAACCTCCCATCTGTCTGTCGCGTACACTTCTCCCACCCGCGGCTTCTGCGCCAACAAGTTGGAGAAAATGCTACGAAACTCGGAGAAACGCCTCATTCAAAAGGGGAATCTATAAAAGAAACCCAGGATCATCCCCAACAACACCCTCTATTAGGGTCCGAAGGAATCTCCACAGGAGATGTGACCGTGCCAACATCTCTACCCGTATCAAAGCGGGTCGATAGAACCATGGAATCCATAAAGCACAAAGCAATCCTTTGTTCTATCCGTTTCAATATTTCAAACGCTAATCTAGTCCAAATTGGACATATGAAAGTTCTGAACTTTCCAATCTAGATGCTATATCGCATCATAAACAAGCTTAACCAAAATAATCATGATTACTCACAGTTATGAGCTTGTTGTAGATAAATCCAACTGGAGTAGCTCACGAGCGTCCTCCGGTCATGAGCTTTTTATGCAAATTGCTGGACCGGATGTGCTTCCCTCTCCCTAGCCTGAGGCTAGCCTGAGGCTGTATACCAAGGTAAAATATATATATATATATATATATATATGATGTTCCAGGCTGTACTACCTGTGAACTTAGAGTAGATAATAGCCAATAATAGCATATGTCCTGATGAGAAAGAGCTTACAATAATTATGTTCTATAGTGATAGGAATAAGAAGCTTGTGTACACATTTATTAAGCCTGATTAATAAATTTATTAGCCCAAAAAGTGATTATCTGTGTCTGGTTTTGAATTATCATAAAACTATAGACATTTTTCTTGATCAGGATTGTGCAGGAGGGTATACCCACTGAGACAAACACAGTAGTATCATAAAACTATAGACATTTTTCTTGATGAGGATTGTGCATGAGGGTACACCCACTGAGACAAGCACAGTAGCCTAGGCCCCACTGGTGCTTAAAGTTGCATGGTCCGATGAAACATATTTTTTTCAAAACCAAAACACTTACCTACATTTGATTCTATATATCCAACTTAGGTACTGGTGCATTAACTAAGGCTTTGGGCCAACATATACAGATTAATCAGTAAATCTATTACCCTATCCCTTTGGACACCTCCTTTGAAGCAGCCATTAGGCAGGGAGGCCACAAACCAATTAGGTCAATCTTTTGACCTTATTAATCTTGCCCTCATTCCCAGTACCATATATGGTGTCAGTCAGGTTCCAGAATACCTACACATTAATAGGTCATTCCTCATCATGTGACCATGGCGAGAAGTGAATCTGTGCCTCAACAATAAGACTTTTGACAAGCTTGCTGAAATGATTTTTGATTCTTTCAGCTCAAATTGCTCCAAAGTTAGCCATTTTTCATGCAAATGACTCCGGAATAATGAATAGTAGGGTATAATAGTCAACCTGATATATTTATCTAAAGAATTGTCCAGAAATTTGAACTTCATCGGACTATGCAACTTTAAATTCTTTGGGTCATTTGAGTATGTTATTGTATGCTATATAATTCTAATACTCTAAGAGATTCAGATTGATATAATTACAATTTATTGAAATGTTATTCCCTCACGCTTCCTTTCTTTTGCCGTCCGACTAGAACTCCGAGGGAGGGGGGGCTTTCTTTTCATCTGATTTTGATTTAACCATTGAACCGGGTAGGGTGGGTTTGGTTAGCATCCCCCATAAGGGGCGGGGTGTAATCTTCCTGTGTGTACACTCAAACGAATCATTACAAACAAACAATAGAGCTCTAACTAACAAATGTATTAAACAATTTAGCAGTTTAACAAATAATACTAAGATAAACCACAAATTAGACAATTCCGTTTTATCCATAGAGGGGAGGGCCTACATATATCCTATGAAATGTAATTGAGCATAATAAAGGTGGCGTATAGTGCAAGGGTTCCATAGTATGTCACAACATAAAGATACATAACAATATAGAAGTACATATCATATTATGTGTAATGCAAGATTCATTAAGGTTCAAGAGACTTAGGCTGGGGACTAAATGAGAGGGAGATTGAGATGAGATGGAATGTTTTCAATTATCCGTAGGCCTATTGTATTAAGTTCTTGTTTTTCCATTTAAATTACCTATTGATGCTATTCTGGATCTATTGGGTCCTGGAATGCATCAGAATTCTCAAGATCTACTGTTATGTAGATAAAAGATTCACCTCATACTTGCAGTAGGAATTTACAGATATTGGTGTTTTTGAATTTTGAGATAATAGTTTATTCCATAACTGTTTTGTTTAGTACATGAAGAAGCTCCTATGCATATGGTAGTTTGACACGGGCAGTCAGACAGGGGGTGGATAGATGCAAAGCTATTCTTAAATTATGTAAACAAGTGCTGCATGAGGTGATCCATGTTTATCCCTCATCACACATGAAATTGTTCGATTTTATAGAAAATAGTAGATATATAGAACTAGAAGTTGTATTTGTGCATTTAGGTAAAACCATTTGTTTTGCTTTGGATATCGGTTTCAGAACATACAGTCTATTAATCTTAGGCATTAAGCTGCCATCAGTGCAAGAGAGGATTGGTGCAAGTCACAACTCAGTACCCATTCTGATATTACCTCAGTCAGAGTTAGCCTAGTTGGGTAGTTCTGATGTAAACCCCCCAACAAACAATCTAATTTTACTATTTCAGGTCCTGGAATCAGACTTCTCAACACTTCACTGCTGTAAGATACTTTTTCGCCTCAAATCTAAAGTAGACAGCTGCACCCGTGGTATGTACTTCGCACACAAAAGGCCTCGAATATAACTGTGACTGTGTTTGTACCCAATGCAGACACCCGCGTTTCACTTTAAGAGAATACGAGACGGTTGCCAGAATCCATGTCGCCTACGTCACTTCCAATTGATTACGCATTTAACTATCTAATCCACATACCTGCAAGCCAAAATGTTTGCACCCAAGTGTTAGAGCGAGAACACGCTGTCTAAATTCAGACGAAGTTTCAAAATATAAAATCAAGAAATCTAGCTGTTTTCTAATTCCCCAATGTGTTTGCTCGTAGTTCAGCAATTGATGCCAAATAACAGCACGAATGAAATGTATGGTGTGCCGGAAATGGATGCTTAATATAAACCGGAAAGGGCTGCTTAA
The DNA here is from genome assembly GCA_030323885.1 of Branchipolynoe longqiensis. NCBI lineage: Eukaryota > Metazoa > Annelida > Polychaeta > Phyllodocida > Polynoidae > Branchipolynoe > Branchipolynoe longqiensis. Next base: position 19,169,906 of record CM059199.1, on the reverse strand, counting down.
TATAAACCGGATATAAATACAGCAAGTAGCAGTAAAATCATTAGTAAAAGGAGTATAGAGAGGACCGATATGGGTCCATATTACGTAATCGTCCTGCGTCAGAGGACCGACACCGGACAATGACCTTAAATGACCGCACTGTTGAGGAATAGAATTGGTATCAGTGACCTTAAATAACCCATTGCATGTTTGCAGGATTTTAGGTTGAACTCATTTGACCTTTTTGACTGGAATGATGACGTCACTGTTCTACCTTGCAGGATGGTCATCTGTTTTTGATTGAACTCATTTGACCTTCGCTGGCAGGATGGACAGATGTTTTTGGTTGAACTCATTTGACCATTTTGACTGGAATGATGACGTCACCATTCCAGTCAGAGATCATCGATGATTCAAACTTTTATGATGGATTGGTGATGTCGATGATTCGAACGACATTGGATTGTTTTCTCGGATTTCATTTTAACTTTAGTAATATGAATAAGCAATACTTAGAACCGACCCCCTGATATAACTACAGCAAAGTATTTTATTTGTTTACTCCACTCGCAGTGTTCCATTTGAAATTCTAGCAACTCGGGTGGTCGTGATAATCCAATACGGCCGTCATTTCCGAGGAATAAACTACTAATATTTCATTTGTGCATCCATGTTTATGGCAAATTGTTCTTTATTTCTTTTAATTTTGAATAAAATCAAAGTTTTGAACTGCGCATATCAGCAAATTCTATGGCAGCAGGCATTTGTTTTGATATATTATTAACCAATCGCTGACCCCGAATGCCGTCAATTGGGCCTATGGATTGCCACTGCAGAGTAGCGCGGAGGAACAGGTACACTGGTCCCAGTGAAGTCATCACACCATATATGGAAGATCTGTAGCGAGGGACCAGTGTAGTTGTTCCGCGACTTGGCTTGTGCTACTCTGCAGTGGATTCGATTTGAAATTCTATCAACTCGAGTGACCCGAATAGACCCCTTTCAATGTTTGTAAACATCGTGTATGCGCGCGCAGCTCGGCTGCAGAACGAAGGCACACTGCCACTGAGCTTGCCCGTATGCGCAGTGTAAAACGTTTATTTTATTCAGAATTAATAGCAATGCAGAAGCCTAACCATATAAATTTGATAGAATCTATTCGGTAAATATGTTTTCTATATGTGGTCCAAGCGGTTTGTCTCTAGGTAGTGTGGTTTTAGAGATATTTCACTTTTTCTGTAAGAAGATTGCTCACGGCCATTGAAAATGCATTGAATTTGCCGGTGTCGCAGTTTCAACGCCCGGTCAGTTTCCACCGCCCAGATAGACTCAAACTCAAGGCATTGTCAATGGTCATGAGCAATCTTCATACAGAAAATACAGCAAAAGTGAAATATCTCTAAAACTACTCCACCTATTAACAAATCGCTTGGTACACATATAGAAAACATCTTTACCAAAAAGACTGTATTAAATTTATAAGGTTAGGGTTCTTGATTTGTATTAATTTTGAATAAAACTAAGGTTTTTCACTGGGCGTACCGTCAAACTCAAGGCATTGTCAATGGTCGCTAGCAATCTTCATACAGAAAATACAGGAAAAGTTATCTATCTCTACAACCACACCACCTAGAAACAAATCGCTTTGTACACATGTAGAAAACATCTTCACCAAAAATATTATATTAAATTTATAAGGTTAGTGACGATGATGTTAGATTTGACGCATGCGCATGAAATTGACTGGGCGCTGAAACTGACCGGGCGGTGAAACTGCGACACCGGTACGTGCAGTACAAAACCCTTATTTTATTCAAATTTAATAGAAATCCAGAACCCCAACCTTTTACTTTAATATAATCTATTCGTTGAATATGTTTTCTATATGTTTACCAAGTGGTTTGTCTCTAGGTGGTGTAATTTTAGAGATATTTCACTTTTTCTGTAAGAAGATTGCTCACGGCCATTGACAATGCATTGAGTTTGCTGGTAAGCGCAGTGCAAAACGTCAATCTTATTCAAAATTAATAGAAATACAGAACCCTAATCGTATTAATTTATATAATCTTTTTGGTAAACATGTTTTCTATGTGTATTCCAATCAGTTTGTTTCTAGGTGTTGTGGTTTTAGAGATATTTAACTTTTTCTGTATGAAGATTGCTCACTGCCATTGACAACACATTGTGATTGTGTTTGCATTACGCACAGTACAAAACGTCAGTTTTATTCAAAATTAATAGAAATCCAGAACCCTAGCCATATCAATTTAATATAATATTTTTGGTAAACATGTTTTCTATGTGTATTCCAATCAGTTTGTTTCTAGGTCTTGTGGTTTTAGAGATATTTCACCTTTTTTCTATGAAGATTGCCCATAGCCATTGAGTTTGCAGTGTGACCGGATGTTGTCCTGCAGCCAAGCAGCGCACACACTGACCTAAATACCTATGCTGACGTCACATGAAATTGGTCAATACGGCCGTCGTTTCCGCGGAGTAACCTATTAATATTTCATTTGTGCATCCATGTTTATGCCAAATTGTTATTTATTTCTTTTAATTTTGAACTGTGCGTATCGGCAAATTCTATGGCAGCGGGCATTTGTTTTGACCAATTGCTGTCGTCCACCCTGTGTGCTGCACGTAGCAAAGCTCGATGAGCGATTTCCGTTTCCGTTTGCTGGATTTTTGCTTGGATGTTATTCAACACGAGTTTACAAATGGCGCGCCCATAGAGGGCTATTTCCATTTCCGTTTTGCTGGATTTTGGTGAATTCATGTTCCACCTCTGTGAGTACAGGTATTGTTTAAGCATATTTGCTATATATGTACACTTGTTAGTCATTAGCCTCCCCGTGGGTGGGTCGGTATAAATAATAATAATAATAATAATGAATTCTTCATTAGGAAATGTTATACAATGTATTTTGCGCGTATATCTGTAAAACTATTTCTTGAACATTGTTTCCATGAACATGCTATTTTGAGTCATTATTTGAGTGTTTGCAGTTGCATGCGATACTAAAATAAATAAACCTCAAATAATAATAACCTAACTTAGAATAAGTTAAGGTATTTTCTTGTTTGTTTGTTGCAGTTTTACATCCTGATTTGCTTGAATCTTTATTTAAAACCTCATCAATCCAGTCAAAGGATCAAATGAGTTAGATATGATATACAGTAAAACCTCCCTAACCGACCACCTCCACAGATGGATCACTCCCCTATATCGATCACTTTATTTGAGTCCCAAAAATACCATTGTAGCCACATTCTAACTCCCTAAACCAACCACCTCCCTAATAATGGTTTGTGTTTTGTAATATGTAATGTTGCAAGTTGGAGGTATCCATACAAAACAACAACAAAAAACCTGAAAAACCCTTGGTTAGTTAAGATGTGATATATATTGATATGTATATTTGAACAACTATTTCTTAAACATTGCTTCCATGAATATGCTATTTTGAGTCACTATTTGATTTACACTACATGATGTTATAACATATATTGTTGCTCTCATACCATGTGAAGATGATCTTTTTACAACAAACTTCTTATTGTACATTCCATAGATAAAAGTTTGTTAACACACGGCTAAGCATTCTCCTCCAGTTTGAAAGTTGTTTTTCTTCCTAGCAGCACTCTCCCTCTAAAATACTAGGTAAGTTTATCAATGATAATAATATATGAAAGATTCCAATGAACAGGCAACAGGTATACTAACTTTTTATTTATATATATATATTCATTTGACAGATATTCTAATGATTTAATTAATTACTTTGATCCGATATTCAATAGAATTAAAATGGTTAAAAACGAATGAATGAATGATTGTCCTACTTTCTTTCTCTATCTCTCTCTGACCTACTCTCTTTCTCTATCTCTCTCTCTCTCACTCGCTCTTCTGTTTCTTCTTCTTTTCTTCTTCCTTCTTTCAAACTGATGTTGCTAATTCCACCACTTTCAAGAATGTGAAATAAGTTTCATCTCACATGGGAGAATTATTGAGTCATATAAATTTGATGTTCTCTATGTTCAGAAATTTTCGAGAATATTAGAATTCTTAATAGACATGCGATTCCATCATCAAAATTATATTTCTACTCCCAAAGCATCATCTTCTTTTTTTCACATTTCAGGAGAGATGATAATGATGAAGATGATGATGAAACTAGTAAAATACAGAAACTTTCAAGGAATAATAATACTATTACTTGTACAGACTGTGGCAAGCGTTTTGCTTCATGAAGGCATTTGATTTCCCATAGAGGTTTTCATGCTTCAGGAGTCACAACTATGCATCAAGAACCATGGGTTACAGTTTTTAATATACTCCCACCTTGAGGTGAGGGAGGGGAGACCAGTATCCCATTGCAGATGTTTTATATGGAAAATCACAATCCTATTGTAACTCCTCACAACATGGGAAGTGTTCGAGGAATCTATCATTTGAAGGTTTGTTGTAGGAAATATATATCTCATCTAACCGCCTATGTATTTCCATCCAGCAGGATTTTGATAGTATTTTCAATACATCCTGTATCTCACTCAGATATATCTTCTTCTTAGAAAGCAATAGATTTAAATATTCTACAATGATGCATTTGGGTTCTAGATAACCAGGAATGTTTGAAGATATGATAACACAAATTGCTTTATGCTGTGTACACCATCTTAAATTTCTGTTCTCATTCACATTAGCATCATCAACATCATTATCATCATCAGAAACTTTGTCTTCATATACTTCCCTTTCCTGTTGGAGATGGGTTCCAGGAAGTAGACATTCAAAATCATAGACTGCAAACTACGGAAAGTGCTGTAAATTTGATTCGCAAACTATATTTAAACTATCTCGCAAGTCATCAAAGATACTTTTTTGAAGAAGAAGAATACTCCACTCCCTGATATATATAGATCGAAACTTGTTTGTGCATATATACTTTCTCAACAAAAAGAACAAAAAGGTTTATCGCACTTCCTTTGTATCACTTTTCTAGCAATGATATTAAAGCAACACTCCAAATTTGGTATATCTTCTAATCTCACAACTTAAAACTTTTGTTTTCTTACTCTTCTGTGAATTGCAGAATAAAATCCATTCATCACATAATTTCTGAGAAAGTTGTTGAGTCTTCTGAAAGTTCTTATCTGTATGAAAAGATAAGGAATAGAAAAAAACATTGATTATTATTGTTAATGATTTTCGAAACGGAATGATAGTTATTAACAGAACGGGGAAAGGTGAAAATTGTTTAATTAAAATAAGTGGTGAAATAACGATATTCACGTGTTTCAATCGATTTCAAAATTATTCCAAAAGCAAAGTTAATCTTAAATGAAGATTTTCTATTTCGTAAATACAAAATGATTTAATTAATTACTTTGATCTGATATTCAATAGAATTAAAATGTGTTTTTTTTAAATCCTGAATGAATGAATGATTCTCTCTCTTTCACTCTCTCTCTCTTTGTCTTAATTTCAAATTGACTGGAACGGTGACATCATCAATCCAGTCAAAAAGGTCAAATGAGTTCAACCAAAAACAGATATCCATCCTGCAAGCAAAGGTCAAATGAGTTCAACCAAAATCAGATGCCCATCCTGCAAGGTAGAACGGTGACGTCATGAATCCAGTCAAAAGGTCAAATGAGTTCAACCAAAAACAGATGGCCATCCTGCAAGCGAAGGTCAAATGAGTTCAACCTAAAACAGATGGCCATCCTGCAAGGTAGAACAGTGACATCATCATTCGAGTCAAAAAGGTCAAATGAGTTCAACCTAAAATCCTGCAAACATGCAGAGGGTCATTTAAGCTCACTGTCCTTGCACACAGGGGTCTAGTGCGGTCATTTAAGGTCATTGTCCTGCGTCGGTCCTCTGAGGCGGGATGATTACGTAATATGGACCCATATCGGTCCTCTCTATACTACTAGTAAAATGGTTGTTACTAGTGTTAGAAGGAGGACAAATGCACTTGTGTTCGCGGTTTGACAGTAGGCCGACGCCGTGATTCCGCAACACATATTTCTCATGTTTGAAAGAGTTATTCTAAATAAAATTGAAAAATTTGATAGTGATAGATGCAAATACCTCCGCCCCCTCCCCCATTCAACTTAATAAAATAATAATAACTGTTGTTTCAATGGGAACCTTTCATGAGCCATTTCTCTCACTATACACTTGGTGGCAGCACCCGTTCCTGGTCCAAGTCGGCCATCATGGTTGGATATACGGGTGTAGGTGTGTGGTGGGGATGGGTGTGTGTGGTGGGTGTTTAGGGATGTGGTGGGGTGTAGGTATGTGTGTGGTGGGGGTGTAGGTGGGTGTTGGGTGTGTGTAGTGGGGGTGTAGGTGTGTGGTGAGGGTTTAGGTGTGTGGTGGGATGTAGATGTGTGTTGTGTGTGTGTGGTGGTGTAGGTGTGTGTGGTGAGGGTGTAGGTGTGTATGTGGTGAGGGTGTAGGTGTGTGCATGGTGGTGTAGGTGTGGTGTGTGTGGTGGGAGTATAGGTGTAAGTGGTACTGGGGGTATAGGTGTGTGGTGGGGTGTAGGGGGTATAGGTGCTTTTTAGCATTTATCACCCCAAGCATAGCAGCTAGATGTTTGATTTTGAACTTCTACCAGATCTGGGGGGATAAAATGGATTCAAGGAGGATCAAGATGGATTAATCCTAATGAAAACATCTTTGAGATAGTCCAGTTCATAATTCCGACTGCACATGCGCTGAAAATGGTAGCCTGGTCCCCTGGCCTTTATTCACGTCAGTGGGGGCATTCGACTAGGCCCTTTCTATCCACAACTTTACGGATGGAACGGATGGAGCCACATACACACATCCGAATCATCAGTATATGAACCCACTTCCGGTCCCAGTTGAATAGGAATTTGTTCGGAAATATTTTGATATTCGGATAGAGAGGCCCAGTCGAATGCCCCCACTGTCATGTAGGATAGCCTGGTCCCCTGGCCTTTGTTTCAACAGGGGTCGCCACTGTGCTCGCTTCAAAGGCCAGGCGGAAAACATGGGTACAGGAACCCGACTACATGTAGGATAACGATACAGATAGTTGTACTGGTTTTTCTTAATGATATAGTCTAAGCCTGATGAGTCATATGTTGAAGATGATCCTGAAAATAATTTTACTGAGAAACAGACAGAAAATTGAAGAACAAATCAGTAACATACAAAGTGGGTTTATATCTGGAAGAGGTACACATGAAGGGATTTTCAATATGAGAATGATTTGTGAACGTTATTGTGAAGTGAACCAGGATGTTTATGCCTGCTTTATTGACTATGAGAAGGCCTTCGACCGAGTCAATCATGAACTGTTAATCAAATGTTTACAAGATATTGGTGTCAATGGCAAAGACATTAAATTAATTGTGAACTTATACTGGACACAACGTGCATTTATAAAAATGGAGCAGGGCCTATCGGATGAAGCTATGATTAAACGAGGAGTTCGACAGGGGTGTGTATTGTCACCATGTCTATTTAACCTGTACACAGAGATGATTTTCAGACACATTGAAGATTGCAAGGGAGTGACAATAGGTGGCATGAACGTCAACAATCTTAGATATGCCGATGACAGTGTAATACTAGCAGACAGTGAGAAAAACCTACAAGATATAGTGAATAGAATCAATAAAGCTGGAATACTATTCAACATGAAGATGAATGCCAGGAAGACCAAAACAATGGTTATAAGTAAAAAGACAGATAAACCAAATGTCAATATAACCATAGATGGCACAAACATAGAACAATTATCCGAATTCATATATCTCGGACAAAAGATTACAAATAATGGGAGATGTGAGGAAGAAATTAAAAGAAGGATAACAATAGCCCGAACAACATTCTCCAAAATGTATAGAGTGTTAACATCAAGTAAGATATTAATACAAACAAGGAAGCATATTCTTCAGTGTTATGTGTGGTCTACTCTAATGTATGGGGCTGAGACATGGACAATCTCTAAGAAAATGTACAAACGTTTAGCAGCATTTGAGATGTGGACTTATCGAAGGATGATGAAAATATCATGGACAAAGAAGATCACCAACAAAGAAGTTCTCAGAAAAATTAAAAAGAAGAAAAGCTTGTTTGCCACTATCCAGACAAAGAAACTTATTTATTTTGGCCACATCATTCGTCAGAGTTCAATATACCGTACATTGTTGGAAGGGAAGGTGAATGGCAGCAGAGGGAGAGGGAGACCAAGAACATCATGGTTTACAAATATTTCACAGTGGACAGGCTTGAATTATTCACAGTCTATCAGAACAGCACAACATCAGGACAAGTGGAGAACCATTGCATCCAACCCTCGACTAGAGGATGGAACTATTGATTGATTGATAGTCTAGTATCTTTGACAAAAATTGACCTGTTCCCCTATCTTTCTTGTGAGTGATCGCAGTGAATATGGCCCTTGCTGTGACAGGCATGAAATTAAAAATAATCAATTTATCCATCTTGTGAGGGATCCCCCTTATATAAATATAAATGTGGCTTAATCATGCTTACATAAATACAATTTTTACAATAGACCAGTTTGTAATTCCAGTGTCATGGTGCATTGTGGGAATTTTAAAAGCAAAACAAACCTGCACAAAGCACATGTGCTTGCTTTAAGACTGCCAAAATGGGGGGTTTGCGATGTCCAAGGAGTGTCCAGATACGCAACTAGTGTTAGCCACCAGTACGTGCTTCTGTTAGTTGGAGGTCATCTGGTCTGAAATAAATCATAGCAACACACATGCCAGAGAGTGATGGTTGATCTTTACATGGTGCCAGGAGTGAAAAGGAATTAGCGGACAATGGAATCATTAAAGCCACCTGAAGTTCTTCGTATGAAAGATGGGAATGTGGCGGAGAAATGGGAAAGATTTAAGGAACAATTTGAATGGTATGCAGTGGCGATAAATGTGCCGGAGGGAGCGAGAAAAGTAGCTCTACTGCTAACAGTTGCCGGAGCGGAGGCACAGGCAGTGTATCATACTTCAAATACGCACCAGCCAGAAAGGAGGGCGAAATGGAAATTCCAGAGGAGAATAATATGGACTACAAGTTGGTTGTACAAAAGTTTGATGCTTACTGTCTGCCCAAGAAGAACCTCATATATGAGAGGTTTGTGTTCAACACAAAGGAGCAGGAAGAAGGAGAGATGATTGATGCGTATGTGACCGACCTCAGGCTAAAGGCAGCCACGTGCGAGTACGGGGATCTATTAGAGTCACTGATCAGGGACAAACTAGTGGTCGGCATCAGAGACAAAAGATTGCAAGAGAAAATGCTGAGAGACTCGGGGTTAACGTTGGATTCGGCGATAATCATGTGCAAAGCGGCCGAGACCACAAAAGCACACATGAAAGTCATCAACCAAGTAGAGACGGAGCCGGTAGGTGCTGTCAGAGCGAGGTATGACAGCAACCGACGCATCAGTGACAGTAGGAACAAAGGAGCCTGGAGTGACAGCAAGTCGCGCGGAGCAGAAGCCACAGCGGGACCTCATGGTGAGAGCGGCAATGGCGAATTCAACTGTAAGCGGTGCGCGACCAGACATAAAGTAAGACAGTGCCCAGCATTCAGAGAGAGGTGTAGAAAATGTGGCTTCAGAGGTCACTACACATGTTTGTGTCACACTAAAGTGAATGTGATCAACAGCAAACAGGCAGAGGAAGGAGAGTATGGCTCAGACCAAGACGTGTTTACCGAGAGTTTAGGGGCGAGTGTCAATGAGGTATGTGTTAACAAAGACTGTCAGTGGGTCCATATGTTAGAGGTTGGCGACTCGTTAATTCAGGTCAAGTTAGACATGGGAGCTGGTGCTAATCTCCTGAATGCCCGTGAGTAGAGGAAACTGAGAGACAGACCCAAACTGAAACAAGCAAATGTGCGCCTGACCGATTATAACAATGCTGAAATAAAGGTGAGGGGCTCGTCTGTGCTGCGCGTAACTGTAAAGAAGAAGACGTATCCAGTACTGTTTGTAATTGTTGAAAATGGCCCTAGTCTTCTTGGTGCAGCAGCCTATTAGAGACTCTGCCTTGTGAAACATGTCCATGTCATACAAGGACGAGTGGACAGTCAGTTAGTTGAGGATGTCAAACAGTACACAGTGCCAGACACACAGGGTCAATTGTCATCCATTCCCTTTGTATATCATCATCATCATGCTGTCGGTCGCGATGTGACAAAGACTGCTTTCATTACTTGACTTCATTTCATGAAAGCTGCCTGCAAAAGTGTTGAAGTGCTGCTGGCTTTTGCAAGTTACCAGCGGCACTCTCTCGGGGAGCAAATAGAGGTTTCACACCGGCAAGAACATGTCGAGACAGGCGCAAAACTATTTGTACCTGCAGTGGCTGGTCTGGAGATGTTGGGAGTTCCATACATCAACCGCCCTTAATGCTGCCACAGTGACATGGTTTTCTGTTTAGGGTTTGTCCCTTAGCCTTCGGTTCTGTCAAGGACCTGTACCACAAGGCAGTGGTTTAGAACTCTGCAAGGCAGGGGCGTCAAACTCCCTGAGGTATTGCTATACCTGCTATACCTGCATACTTTGTATATAACATATTGACAAAGGAAAATGCCCTACCAGTGATCAGGCCAGCCAGGCGTGTCCCTATAGCATTAAGGGATCAACTGAAACAGGAACTGAGTAGAATGGAGAAAATAGGTGTGATCCACAAGAGAGAGAGTCCTACAGATTGGGTGAGTGACATGGTAGTGGTAAAGAAACCAAATGGCGGACTCAGGATCTGTCTAGATCCAAAAGATCTGAATGCGGCCATACATCGCGAACACTACCAGCTGCCTACAAGGGAGGAGATCTTTGCGGAGATCAATGGAGCTCGGATATTTAGTAAACTTGACGCATCGCAAGCATTCTGGCAGATAAAGCTGTCAGATGAGTCCAAGGCCCTCACCACCTTTAATACGCCATTCGGAAGATATGCCTATGACAGGCTACCATACAGACTTTGTTCTGCGCCTGAAGTGTTTCATAGGTCCATGGAACAAATGTTTGGGGACCTAGAGGGCGTGAGGGTATTCATAGACGATATTCTTGTGTGGGGTGCCAGTGAAAAAGTGCACAACGAAAGACTGTCAGCTGTGAATCAAAGAATAAAGCAGTATGGACTAAACATGAACTGGGAAAAATGTCAGCTTAGCAAAACAGAAATAACATTTTTAGGTGAGACATTGTGTGACAAGGGGATTAGCCCATCCTCAGATATGATTGAAGCAATTGTAAACATGGAAACACCGACCTGTAAAGACGATGTTCAGAGAGCATTAGGCTCAATCAATTATGTGGGGAAGTACATCCCAAATCTCACCAACAAATGTGTTCATCTCAGGGCATTACTGTGCAAGAAAATTATGTGGTTCTGGGGTCCTGAGCATGAGGCCGAATGGAAAGATCTGAAGTCCACATTGGCGTCCAAGCCTGTCATGGCATACTATGATCCAAGGCTGCCCACCAAGGTATCAACCGATGAATCTAAGGATGGGTTGGGGGCAGTTCTGCTTCAATGCCATGACCAGGATTGGAAGCCAGTGGCCTATGGGGCCAGATCCTTGACGGAGTGTGAACAAAGATATGCTCAAATAGAAAAAGAGTGTCTGGGGCTTGCGTATGGTTGTGAACAATTTCACTCTTATATATATGGATTGGACAAAGTGGAGTTAGAGACCGACCATAAACCACTAATACCCCTCTCAAACAAACCATTGAATGACATGTCTCCCCGCATACAAAGACTCATGTTAAAATTGCAAAAATATCGCTATGTACTGCAGTGGACCCCTGGAAAATACCTTTACCTTGCAGATACCCTGTCCCGAGCAAATGCCAGCAGGGCTAGGTCAGAGAAAGATATAAAAGTAGCTACAGAAGTCGAAGCCCCGGTAGACATGATATATAATTCAGTCTCAGCCACCCAGGCACAGCTAGATAAAATAGCAGTAGAAACATGTAAGGACGATGTCCTTACAGCGGTAAAGACATGCATGTTAAGTGGGTGGAGCAATTGGGACTGTCCAGCTTATGCACCGTTCCGAGAGGAACTATGCCTGATACATGGAATTATCCTAAAAGGGGACCGGATAGTGATACCAGTTAGTATGCGAGGAGAAATGCTAAGTAGATTGCATCATGGCCATTTAGGCATAGAAAAACAGAAAAGGATGGCAAGGGAGGCTATATACTGGCCTACCATCAATAATGACATAGAAGGGAGTGTTCAAAAGTGTGGGGCCTGTCAGATGTACAGGCCGGCGCAGGCCAAAGAAACGCACAGCAGGGAAGAAGATAGAATAAAGTGGGGACCATGGGAAAAAGTCGGCATGGATCTATTTCACTGGGGGGGAAAGGATTATCTACTATGCCTAGATTATTATTCCAACTATCCCGAAATAGCCATGCTGAGCTCAACGACCTCTGATACAGTCATCACACACTTAAAAAGTATGTTTGCCAGACATGGTATACCCAGAAGAGTGGTTAGCGACAACGGTCCACAGTTCAGCTCTGAGTTATTCAAGAAGTTCTCAAAGACCTATCAATTTGAACATAGAACATCAAGTCCCAGATATCCACAATCAAACGGGCAGGCAGAGAGGGGAGTAGGAATAATAAAGTCCCTACTAAATAAGACGAAAGAGAGTGGGGGGGATCCCTACCTGGCCCTTCTAAACTATAGAATGGCCCCCAGAGAGATAGGCATGTCACCAGGGGAGATGTTAATGGGGCGTAAGCTAAACGGGAAAATACCACGACTGGATAAGAGATACAAGGGTGTTGAAAAGGGGAGCAGAAAGGAAGAGATAAAACAAAAACAAGTAGAAAAGTACAATGAGACAGCCAAAGACCTACCCCCACTGAGTCAAAGTGATGTAGTCAGAGTAAGAGGTACTCATTGGGATTCGACGGCCCGGGTCAGTGAGCGGGTGGGACCCAGGTCATACAAGATTCAGACGGATGAGGGTAATGTCATAAGACGCAATAGGCGTCACCTCTTGAAAGTTAATGAAAGGTTTGAACTGAAGGGGGCAGAGACAGTGATCTGCCTAGTCAGACCGCTCCTAGCAATTCTCCTACTGAAAGCTCAGAGGAGGTCACAAGTGAGGCAGTGGGTGAAGGTCCACAGGATCAGGATTCAGTAGCCACTAGTCCGGTCAGGGGGGGAAGTAGTCAGAACACCAGCCACCATGGAGATCAGGCGATCCTCAAGAATCACTAGACCGGTAGACAGGTTAAATCTGTAGATAACAAATGTCATCTTTGTTATATCTATCTATATACATATACTTTTGACGGTAAACTGTCACATTATCTGTATCTTTCAGTGCTACGTTGTGTTCAGAACTAAATGGATGTGTAGAGTCAGATTGTTCTATGAGGGGGAAGATGTCCAGATATGCAACTAGTGTTAGCCACCAGTACGTGCTTCTGTTAGTTGGAGGTCATCTGGTCTGAAATAAATCATAGCAACACACATGCCAGAGAGTGATGGTTGATCTTTACAGGGAGGATATGTGATTTCCTAGGAAATCACAAGTGTGGGTTTGCGATTTACAGGGTTTGCGATTTCCTGCTACACCGGCATGGTGCGCCATCTGACGAGAGAGTCGTGCAAACTGAAAGGTCCCCATTGTTTGGTGAAAAATGGTGAGTGGCTAGTGCATGCACACTCAGCTGAATTCCAGATTGCGGGTCAGCTTTGGAAGCAAGTAGTGGGGGGGCTATGCATAGGGTGGTTTGACACAGACAGGCTGACACCAGGGGGGGGGGGGGGTAGGTGCAAAGCTATTCTGTAATAAGCGACCCAGATAGCACAGAGCCGATGGTTAGGTTTCTGTATTTCTATTAATTTGGAATAAAATAGACGTTTTGCACTGCGCGTACGGCAAACTCAATGCATTGTCAATGGCAGTAAGCAATCTTCATACAGAAAAAGTGAAATATCTCTAAAACCACACCACCTAGACTCAAACCGCTTGGAACACATATAGAAAACATATTTAACGAATAGATTATATTAAATTTATATGGTTAGGGTTCTGGATTTCTATTAATTTTGAATAAAATATACGTTTTGTACTACGCGTCCCGGCAAACTCAGTGCATTATCAATAGCCGTGGGCAATCTTCATACAGAAAAACTGAAATATCTCTAAAACTACACCACTTAGAAACAAACTGCTTGGTACACATAGAGAAAACATATTCAACGAATAGATTATATTAAATTTATACGGTTAGGGTCGTGCATTTCTATTAATTTTTAATAAAAATAAACGTTTTTCACTGCGCATACCGGCAAACTCAGTGGCAGTGTGCATTCCTTCTGCAGCCAAGCTGCGCGCGCGAACACGATGTTTACCAACATTGAAATAGGTCTATAGGTAGGCCCAGTGGTGGCTGTAGTGTTCTTGGTATATGACAGGGGCCGTCATATTAAGTGTAATCCAAGATGGCTAACTGCTAAGTGATGACGTCACGTGCACTCCCTCTTATAGAGGGGGTGTAATGACGTCACGAGACAACTTCCGGTGGTCATATTGGATTACATACGAAAGGTTTGGAAGTGCTTGCTTACATTGTGTTTATTTACCAATTTGTTGGTTTATTTGTCACTGTTTTGAGCAGTTTGGCCTCAAAAGTTGGGGGAAATGGGTTTTTTGATGGAGGGGAAATATTTTTTTTATGATGTAGCCTCATATCTTTGCTAAAGCACAGTATATTGAGACTGGATGCTCTGTTGAAGAATTAGATAGGTTCAGGCAGTACCCGCTAGGTGGCTCCACACACTTTGGCGGCCCTAACTATAGGTAGGCCCAGTGGTGGCTGTAGTGTTCTTGGTATATGACAGGGGGCGCCAAAGGTGGTATTAAGTGTAATCCAAGATGGCTAACTGCTAAGTGATGACGTCACGTGCACTCCCTCTATATAGGGTCCATATGGGCTAGTGTGGGCCCCAAACAGGAATCTCCGGATACCACATGGAGAAGATATAATTATGTCTCCTGTGTCACAAAGCAGTAACCACAGATGGCACTGGAGGAGTAAACCCCAATTAAAACAAATCTGTTTAATATCATAGAGGTGCATGCACCTCATATTAGATATTAAGATGATAAGACACTAATCTTGGCTAAAAAGATAAGCTAAGAAGCAATGACTGCTAAACAAAACCCAGCACTCCTCACTAAAACACTTTTGCAATGAAAATGTGTGGTGGGGGTGTAGGTGTGTTGGGTTTGTGTGGTGGGGGTGTAGGTGTGTGGTGGGGGTTTAGGGGTGTGGTGGGGGTGTAGGTGTGTGGTGGGGGTTTAGGGATGTGGTGGGGGTGTAGGTGTGTGGTGTGTGTGTGGTGGGGGTGTAGGTGTGTGGTGAGGGTTTAGGGGTGTGGTGGGTGTGTAGGTGTGTGGTGGGGGTGTAGGTGTGTGGTGATGGTTTAGGGGTGTGATGGGGGTGTAGGGGTGTGGTGCGGGTCTAGGGGTGTGGTGGGGGTGTATGTGTGTGGTGGGGGTGTATGTGTGTGGTGGGGGTGTAGGTGTGTGGTGGGGCTTTAGGGGTGTGGTGGGGGTTTAGGTGTGTGGTGGTGTAGGTGTGTGTGATTGAGGTGTAGGTGTGTGTGATTTAGGTGTAGGTGTGTGGTGAGGGTGTGTGTGTGGTGAGGGTGTAGGTGTGTGTGGTGGTGTAGGTATGGTGTGTGTGTGGTGAGGGTGTAGGTGTGTGGTGGGGGTTTAGGGATGCTAAAGATTGTGACGTGCCACTCTGCAAGACACCCCTACACCTCCACCACAAACCACCTACATCCCAACCACACACACCGTCAACACCCATCACACACACATACACCATAATGCTACACCCCACCACGTCCCTAAGCCCCCACCAAACCCACTCACCACACACCAATAAATCCCCATACACCCCCACCACACACACCAAAATCCTCACCACACCCTTACATCTCCACCACACACCTACCACACAACCATACACTCCCACCACACACCCCAACCACACCATATCCACTCACCACACACCCCTAAATCCACACACACCAAAATCCTCACCACAGCCCTACACCTCCATCACAACCCCACCATACACACACCTACACCCCCACCACACACCCCTAAATCCCCCCCACCCCACACACCAAAATCCTCACTACACCCCTACACCTCCACCACACACCCCTACACAAACATATGCCCCCACCATACATACCTCAACCCAACTACACCCCCTCAATCCCCACTACACCACCTCTTATTTACAGACACTTGACAGTAGAAGGAACTGTGAATCTTTTCCTGAGAGGTCAATGTAGACTACTATACACTCATCACCCTAGAATTTTAGGTCTTTTAACACCCATCCATATTCTACCTGCGTACGGTACAACCCACCTACTAAAAACCCCAACCATCTATAGGCCTACTAGTCGTACACCTCACCTCTAGATTTGGAGGTGGTATACATATTGGTTATATATAGGCAAAATTTCCTCCAGTGTGTGACTTGACGGGGGCGCCCAGCCGGCAATTTACTCGACAGCTGGGAAGGGGGGGGGGGGGGACACTCCACCAATGCGCAAGAGGAAATATAGGATGTACATGTTACCCTTGTATTTATACTTGTATAATGCGTTATACATCACATAAAGTTTCAGCCTGCCAAGCCTATAGGTAAATCCAGCACTGCCCTTACTTCTCCACCGGACACTACCCACTTCCCACCCACTCATACCACACATTGGCGCCCTTGCAAGTATAATTTTTAATATAGCTAGGATAGTCTAGAATTTATAGAAATTATATTAGTTGCCCCTTAGCACATGGTACCCCAGGTGACTTCCCGAGTTGCTTGCACCTTCAGCCGGCCTGAGGCTAGGTAGTAACTGTGAAAGTACGAAGTCTGAACACTTTGACTTCTGGATACTGAATGCTTTATTCACCATCCAGGGGCCTGAACCGGTGGCACCCTGTCCCTCTGACGTCATCTCATTTACATACTCCTTTGTTTTCCACTCGTGCCTGGATGTCTTTTACGCATATATTACATCCCCCCTTAACAAGTCTTTTTTTTTTTTACATATATATATATATATATACTTAAAAGTGGCCACATGCACATCAGGTATACAGGTTTAAAGTACAATAATGAAATAATGATGGTATAACACCGTAAATACTCTGCTTTCGACCATAGATTAGTCAATGTCTGCATGTACCCATTCACTCATGTCCTTTGGGTTATTGTCTGGCTGCATAGCCTCCCTATGACATAATGTACACTTTGACATATACAATGAACGTGTTCTGAAAAATAAACCTTAATATTAACATGCACATAGTCTTAGTGTGTCATTACTGCTGGCAGCTGTCTAACCTTAGAGGTCTAGCTTGTCCGCCGGCATAATCGCCCGACCTGACCTAGTTAGATTAGCTGCATATTCTGTGCCTGGCCGACTGGTTCGGTCTGAACGGCCTCCGGTGCCCTTATGATGTGTACTCTGTTTCTATACAACATGTTATCCAACTCGTTTAAAAGTTGGTATTCCCTTCCTGAAACTCCTGTATGCCCCGAAATCACCCCTTTTTTCCCACATGGTTTTTGTACGTAACATTATCACTAGTTCTCAATGGCTTGTGTGCTTTGCCACACTTTTTGTCGTGAAAACATTTTTGACTCTGTTGGCATTTCGTCATTTGTGATTTCTTTTGATTTTGTGTTTTGGGTATCAAGTTGTCTTCTGACATAGGCAGTCTTCCTCTTAGCCTCCTGCTCATGAGTAACTGAGCTGGAGATGCAATAAGCACGGGCAAGGGAGTATTCCTATAGTTGAGCAACGCTAGCTAAAAATCTGTTTCTGTGTCTAAACATTTTTTTAGCATGTTTTTTATTGTTTGGACAAATCATTCAATTTGGCCATTACTTTGGGGATACTGGGGACTCGAGCATGTGGCTATGAACCCATAATGTTGTGCAAATTCTTTGTATTCATCGCTCTTAAACTGCGGACCGTTGTCTGAAATTACTTGTCTTGGAATACCATGCCTTGCAAAGTTATCCTTCATAGCTTCTATCACCATGGTGGATGACGTATCCTTCAACAAAGTTACTTCCGGGTATTTAGTGTAATAATGTACCGTTATTATGTTGTTCTCGTGATTTATTTCGAATAGATCTGCGCCTATCTTTTCGTACGGTTGCCATGTTATCCGGTGACTTATCAGTGGTTCGTTATGTAAACTTTTTCGATTATTTTGCCATGTGTCATAGCAACTGACTTTTCCCTCAATTTGTTTATTGATGTTGGGCCAGAACATGCAGTCACATACCAGCTGCTTGGATGTTGTGATACCTAAGTGTGTCTCGTTCAATGCTTCAATCATTTCACCACAGAGTTTTGGAGGTACTATGACACGATTGCCCTTCATTACCAAGTTGTTTTCTACTGTGAGTTTGCCTTTGTATGAAATGTACTGTCGTAGACATGGCGGTGTTTGTGTATGTGTAGTGTCCCAACCATTTCCGATATGTGTTATTAACATGGACATGGATAGATCATCTTCATACTCTTTGACAATTTTACTTAACATACTGGACGATTGCATGTCCATTGCAGCGATGCTGAGTGTGTTGTCAAATAGCTCAGCGTGACCTAACACTGTGTGCTCTGGACAACGTGTCTGCAAAGAACATTAAGGACCCCTTAACATGGCATAGCTGTATGTTGTGATTTTGCAATCGCACTTGCATGCTTTGCATATGCGCTGACAGCTTATGTATCAGCTGCTGCATGATGACGGTTTGTGATCGGTTTGAATTTGAACTTATTTGCCGAAGATATAGTCATGAAACCTCTGACAGCCAAAACATATTGCGAGCATTTCTTTTTCGATAGTGGCTTAGCCACACTGCACCAAGTTGAGTGCATGAGATGCGAGTGCCATTGGCTTGTTATCCTGCATGATAAAGGCACCTAGACCTGACTGACAAGCATCTACTTGAATGACAATTGGTTTGTCTACATCATACTATGACATTACAGTAGCAGTTCTAAATATTTCTTTTAAAAATAGCAAAATAGCGAATGGTAGACAGGAAGTGTGAACACTTATTTGTCTCTCATTTTTGCTTGAGTGCAAGTAAATAAGCAACACAAGGAATAATTAGTAGCACGTGGTGGAATAGGGGTCAAATTTCCCTGGATCATCAGCCCATGCTTTTTCTAATCTATTCTTGAATGAATTTATTGACTCAGCATCAATAACATTTTGTTGGAGACTGTTCCATATATTTATGATCCTGTTTGAGAAACTGTGTTGCTTTAACTTTGAAATGGCTCTGGGTTTTACTAGTTTGAGAGTATGGGCCCGACTGCCTTCTCTTTTATTCAAGGTGAAAAATTTCTTCATATCTATTTTATCAAAACCTTTCAGAATTTTAAATACTTCAATTATGTCACTTCTTTTCCTTCTGTAGGAAAGGGTAGGAAGTTTCAATTCCCTAAGCCTTTGTTCAAAGGGTAAGTCCTTTACAACTGCAACTAATTTCGTTCCATGTCTCTGAACCTTTTTGATCTCCAGAATATCTTTCCGAAAAATTGGGCTCCAGATTTGTGGACAGTATTCCAAAATTCGCCTAACAAGAGACTTAAATAGGATGAGAAAATTGTTCTTGTTGAGGTGATGGAAAGTTCTTTTAATTATTCCTACTCTCTGGTTAGCATTTGAGATGATAGTCCTGATGTGTTTCTGAAAGGAGAGTTGGGAGTCGAAGGTTTTGCTCAATTCCTTTTCATAGCTATCTTGTTGTAGGACAGTGTTCTTCATATTATATAGGCATAATGTGTCATCCGCAAATATTTTTAGGTTTGCTGAGATACTGCCTGGCAGGTCATTTATAAATATTATAAATAATATTAGTCCCAGCACACTTCCCTGAGGTATTAGTGAGGTGACATTCTTAAAGGAAGATTTTTTATTACCTACGACTACCCTTTGCTTTCTCTCAGAGAGGAAGTCCTGTATCCATTCAGGAATTGATCCGGATATTCCCAGAGCTTTCATTTTGTTTAATAGTCTTTTGTGGGCACACTATCAAAGGCTTTGGAGAAGTCCAGATAGATGGTGTCCCATGCCAGGCCATGATCCAGCCAGTCAGTCCAAATTTCCATCACTTCTAGTAGTTGTGTCAGGCAAGATTTGCCTCCAGTGAATCCATGTTGGTCCTAGTTTTTCCAAGTATTCTATGAAACGATCTCGGATTATTCTTTCTAGCATTTTACAGCATAGGGAGGTTAAACTCACTATAATTTGATGCCAGGCGTTTTGGTCCCTTTTTATGCAGGGGTTTGACATCAGCATCTTTCCATTGTTTGGGTATTTTCCTTTCAAATAGCTGGTCATATGCGACTTGCTGTTCACTTTGCCAGTGCCATGCGACATCCTTAGCAAGGAGTGTGCGCAGTGGTTTTGCGATCTTGGACATGTTCGGTATGAACTTGTGAACATAGCCAACCATGCCCAGGAACCTCTGCACGCCTTATTTGTCACGCGGCTCTGGCATGTCTATAATTCCCTGTTTTCTGTCTGGATCTGGTTTTACACCCTTTTTGGTAAGTTGATGACCTATATACTTCACCGTAGTTTTGCATATCAAAGATTTTGAATCATTTAATTTAAGATTTACTGACCTGGCTCGGTCCAGCACTGTTGTTGTGTTCCTCCATGGTTGAACCATATACCAAAATGTTGTCTGTCACTATGCCTATCCCAGGTATATTGCCCATGACACCGTGCATTTCCTAAATGATTTGTTTGTTTGTTGTTGTTTTATGTCCTAGCAAAATCTAAGGTCATATCAGGACGGGTACCGACTTGTGAGAGTGCGCACTCATGGTGACTTTATAGTGCTGCCCCACTAGAAGGCTGCCAGCACAATGACCTGATATCCCACTCAGTCACATTATCTTGACACTGAGCCAACCAGTCCTTGCCCTGTCCTAATAATGCCGAGCGCCAGGCTAGGAAGCGACAAGTATCAATTTTTAAGTCATTGCTTTGACATGACCAGGGTTTGAACCCACGACCCCAAGATCTACCAACATGGGAGACGGACGCTCTAACTCATTCAGCCATCCCATCTGGTTTTCCTGAATGAAAATGTCACCAGCTGTTTTGATGCCAAAAGGTAGACGGGTGTACTTGTACCGGCCCATGGAGTATTAAACGTGCACAACAGGGAACTTTCGTAGTCCAGCTCGATTTGCCAATACCCTGTAATTGCGTCTAAAACTGAGAAATACTGTGTGTTCACCGTTTTGGCGATAATTTTGTCAATAGTGCAAGCTGTGAAAGTACAACGTCTGAACACTTTGACTTCTGGATACTGAATGGTTTATTCACGGCCTAGGGCACGCTTGACCCGCCGGCTAAACTTTCCATGGCGTCATCCCATTTGCATATCTCTTTGTCTCAACCTCTGCATCTCGTTAACATATATTAACCACACCCCTGTACATCTATTACGCATATATCACACAGGCTCTCACTCTACTTTTCACTCTTTATACTCTTCCTTTCTCTCCTTGCCTGTACTGATTTCATATAGCCTGCCTACACAACTACAGCTGCCAGATGACGAATTTACAATAGGATCCTTGTTGACCTTAGCTACCCTAAGGAGAGAAGTGTAAATGCTGGCATTATTAAAGGTGTTTTTTTTACCATGGTACCCCTTTTACATTTAAACTTCCTGAAATTTTAGATATAGCAAAAGAAATTTCTAAATTAGGGGACGGATGTTTTATGTTGTCGATTGACTTGCCAGAGCATACATACAATTACGGATGTGTCTGATGTATATTCCTTTATTCAGAATTAAATTGGAAAATAAATACTACTTCGATATTGCACCACCCTTTGGCTTCCATACATCTGCACTGGCATGCGCCCATACTTCTAGTGCTGTAGTATATCTAATGAGAGAAGGCAGACTTTTTTACACTGTGCTATCTTGATGATTTTGTGGGTGTCACTAAGACACTAACTGAGACACGGGAGGCTTATGACTACATTGTAAATTTAACTAGAGATTTAGGTTTACAGCTAGCTATTAAGAAATGTTCAATGCCTACACACAATTTAATATGGCTTGGTTTCTCAATTAATACACTAAAAATGGAGATAACAATTCCAGATGATAAACTTTTGGATATATTAATTGAATGTAAAACAAGGGAGTTAGGAAAAAATGTATCAAGAAAGCAGGTCCAGCAATTAACAGGTAAACTACAATACATTTCACGCTGCATACTGCCTGCTCGTACGTTCATGAATCGAATTCTCAAATTCCTGAGGCAGACCCCATTTCAAGGAAAAACAGAAACAACTCTAGAATTACTAAAAGATATTAACTGGTTCCTAAATTATGCAAGGTCAACAAACGGTCTTGTCCTTATAAGGCCTGAGCCCAAGGATACTTGCGTAATAGAATGTGACTCGTCTCTAGTTGGAGGCGGCGCTTTCTCAAAATTAAACTACTTTTCAGAATGTTATTCACATGTCCTCCTTAAGGAAGGTTTTCCCATTGCACAATTAGAGACAATCAATCTAGTTACAGCTCTTAAGATTCCCAACCCAATATATCCCTTCTAAACACAATATTGTTATAAATACAGAGAGTGGGCCTCCCAACATGTATTAAATTAAGGTATGGGTAAAAACAGCACGTTATGTACTTTTGCTCGTGAAATATGGAGATTCACAGCAGATAATACTTGCACGATAGAGATAGTTCATAAGCCAGGTAAACAGCTAGTCTTGGTGGATGCAATAAGCAGATGCTTTATATCTTCAGAAGCTAGAATTAAATCTAAAGTTCTATGTGGTGAATTAGGTATCTCACAAATATCTGTAGATCATATGAACGTTGTTAGAAATATGACTATTTAATGTAGATCTAGGAAGCTCGCTTAGTCTTTTTGCCTCCACTCTTCCTAGAAAAGTTTAACCCCATTAAGCCCAACATGTACAATGTAATGAAGTATATAGCATATTTATCAGACAAACTAAAAACCCCAGGGGCAGTAAATAATTATGTTAGTAGTGCTTGTATATGGGTACCTCTTAATGGAGGCCAAGTGCAGAGCTTTGACTCATAGTCATACCCGGTAGCATTGGTCAAGAGTGGGGGGGGGGGGGGGGGGGGGGGGGGGTAGACTGGCCATGCATACACCATCTCAAGTGCTTCCTTTAAGGGTATCAGATATAGTTAATATAGTAAAATTCTTTGGTAACAGGAAGCATATGAAGTAACTCTACCCTGCATCCGTGGGTTGATATGCTGTCCTGTCCATGCCTGGAAAGCATATAGACAAGCTACACCTGGTACGTCCTCTAGCTCCAGCATTCCTTCACCTTAATGGGCATCCTCTATCGGGCAGAACCTTACTTAATTCTATACATACAGCTTTAAGGGATTTTGACCATTCAAATCCACTGAGAATTACATTACATAGTCTACGAAGAGGCGGGGCCCAGGCCAGTGGGGCAGCAGGGGCCACATTGAGGGCAGTATGGGAAACGGGACGCTGGAGGACTGAGGTGTTCTTGAAATATGTACCACGGAAGGACTTTACAGAAGCACCCCAGACACTCGCTAAATTGTTTGGCTGAGTGTCTGGTCTGTATCTGTATTGGGATTCCAACCTGGTGAATTAATTTCTAAATTGAAAGAATAAAGATCAATTAATGTGTAAGAATTTCTGAACCTGATAATACAATGAACCATTGTCTATGTAACGTCAGTAGCATTTAAAATAAAATTGTAATATGGGTCTTCATATATGGAGTATGGTGTATTAGATATCTATGATTATATAAATAATTTATATATATGTAATTAAAAAACCAACAAAGAACTATGCGTATCAAATGTGTACATAATTTTATATCTGCTAAAGCTGTATGTATATAAATTAATATTTCTGTTACTCTGAATAAACATCATCGGTTGACTGCACTAAAACTCGTTTTCCAGCGTTATAAATTGTAAACTAGTAGCTATTAACAGTTGAATCAAGTACACCAGAACTCAAAATGCTACACTAAGGTAGACCATACATAGATTTCTGTGTAATATTTGCTTGTAATACTTCAAGTGTCAAGCGCCTAACTACGGTTTATATACGCGCATCAAATAACCATAAAACGAATCAGTTTCCCACATCCAACAATTGACATGAGCAGGCGATTCGTAAACAATGCCCATAAAGTGATCACTAAGTCCTAAATAATTAATCAAAGTATGAATAAGTTTGAAAAAAACCTAAATAAAGTAACAAGTTGTCCATCAATGTGCTTCACAAATAACCATATGAAAGTAGGCATCACTGACAACAACTCGAAGCACCACTAATGTTTTTTTTCTAAAGATTTAGCTTTAACCAGGGCAATATGCAGAAAACGCCAAATATATATACGAAAACGTGGCCCAATGACTGGTATATAATGTCTGATCTGTGCAAATATTTCCTTGCAAATTTAATGAAAGGAGGGTTTAGAAACAAATTATGTTTAAATGTATTGTCCAATGACGTGTGTGCTGGCGATTCTCATTACAGATAGTGGTAAATTAAGTTCTTAAATATATAGACTAGTTTCTAACTTTAAAAAAAAAGCATATGCATATTAATAGATTTGTCCGAACATTAGAATCTCAAACTTGTCATGTAAAATGAAACATGTTAATGGCTTTTCACCAAAGATACTACGACACAAAGATCGGCCCCACGGGCTGTACCTATTAGAAATAGTGTAATAAAGATCGACCCCACGGGCTGTACCTATTAGAAATAGTGTAATCCTCATGTGGCGACAGCAGCACTGAGTGTGTAAACAGTTTACCAGCCGTTTTCGCAGTTAGTCCCGCAGCACTAGTCTCTAGGACATGGCTGTTAAACCCATTAGAAAAAGTGTCAGTAGGCTGGGTTGTGGAAAAAAACACATGAGTTTACTATCTGATATGCTACATAGCCTATAGGCTAATGTGGAATTCTTATCTATCGTAGCTCGCCATCTTTGGCGTGAAGAATTTATTACATCATGTACATTAATAGACTTAGAATCGAGAGCATCTTGTGTCTGCCATCTTGGTTTCTTGGCATAAATAAACGCTACAGACTGGAACCGCGCAGTGCCTCGACATCTTATTTATAGTTTACCCCTACCGATGTAGCTTTTGCCCCGATTTAGAGAGGATTGTCATTCACCTTTACTCTGGGTGGGGTGAATGTTTTATCTAGGCGATGGCGATCGCTTACTGTATCCCAATGATTCAATTCCTATAATTCTTTCACGGTGCTGTTGATTAAAATGCATCCTCAATGTTTACCGCCCACACTACATCCTCAGGAAATGGTACATATCACATGGAGATATTATTTTATTTACAAATAGCCGCAAATTGCAATAACACAATGAATGCTACATATAATGCAAGGTCAGTCCCTTGGTAACGATTATTTTCCTGTTTTTCAGAGTCAAATCTGTATGAGAATTACAGGGAGGTAGCTACAGTGAGCTGTTAAAGAATTCTCATCCAAGTGGAATAATGGTGGTTGTATATATCAAATTTGGTTCAGAAATAGTACATGGGTTAAAAAATCTTATCTATGCTTGCTTATGATAAATCCGTGGAGTTAGACTTCAACTTAGAGTTACACGCTCATCACCCAGGGAGGGGGGGGGGGGGTCACCACAAGGAATCGATTACAGGAAAATGGGTGTGAACTGTCTTTGTGTACCTTTGGTTCCACTATAAATGATCAATTGTCTTTTCATGCCCGCGTCAGTAAACTAAAGGCCCTGTCACACTACGACCTACGGCGTTAGCGCGTGCTCAACGTTCTCCATCGCTAGAAGTACGTCCTATACATTAAATACGCTGGAGATACGGCAGGCATACATTCGATGTACGTTAGGAGTACGTAATGCATCCGTTGGCAGTACCCGGACTGTACGCGGACTGCACGTTCCCACTGGCTGAACGTATGGCTAACATGCAGGAATGTATACCAATGTATCCCTAATGTACGCTGACATATCCCGAATGTACACGCAGCGTACGTTCAACGTAATAGCCACACATTGACACACGTTGGAAATTTTGAGCATGCACAAAAATTTTCGGAGCCTCGATGCACGATGACGTAAGACGACGTACCCGGAACATACCCAACATATATGTAATGTATGATGACGTACACCGATGTGTTGGTAAAAAATCACATACGTCGGCATACGCTAAAGTATACGTCGTAGTGTGACAGGCCCTTTATGGACGCGACCCGTGCGGCCTGTGTACAGAAACGACAGGTAAACATAATCCAGGGAGAGGACGACGCCCCACACACCAGTCAGCCACCTGACCACCACCTCACCTTGTGACGTCATAGGGCGGTTTCCCACACACCCACCACCCTGCATTTATTTGCTTACAGGATGTGTGAACAAGGACAGCATCAGGGCCATCAGACACTTAACAGTAAACACCATGCCCGTCTGGAAACAAGCTCCAAGCACAAACCCGACATGTCCAAACCCCTCACTTCCCTTTCTTGGCTCGTTTGAATCACTGGCCATTTTCACATTCCAGTGTGTGGGTCATATTATGGTTACATTCCATGACTAAAAAGAAACATGATAAGAATTAAGGCAGTATGTTCGAGAGTTCTTCACAGAAGAGCCAGTTACTATGACAACATACAAGTAGGTCATGTTATGGGGTATTTACATACATGATGGCAAATGTGCCATTTGTATTCCTTAGACAATACAGTGTTCACTGTATATGCATATATATACATTATTTTTATTAGTTCAGTCTGCTGCACGGCATATTCAACATAAGTACATAGCGTGAATGCTGACACGTTAATATCGACAGATGTATACTTCTGTATATACGTTTTTACATGTAAATATATAAGTTTATGCGTAGACACTAGATATATATTCCATCACATTCTTGAAATATAAATAATTATGAAAAACGCAATAGCACTATCAATCAGGAAAGGGCGACAGACAATTAGAGACCAGGTTGAATAATATGTAGAGCAGATAGTCACTAAATCATGGTCATGTAAGAAAGGAACAGTTAACAATATGTATCTCACAGAATGATTACATGGCAAAAAGAGCCAGGCAACTACATATCTAATATTCGCTCTACATTCCTCCATTCAACAAATGGTTGTCGCTTAAATAACGACCAGACCATAATATATGGCTGAAAAGAAACAAGCAACTCGAAAATCATGGTCAAGTGTTGTATAAGTGCAGGTGTTAATCAACAGGTGTGCAGCTAATCAACAGGTATGAAATAAATATAAGTTGGCAACAATTGGGGGCACAGTAAACTGCGGCAAATCAATATATTCATTTAACTCATTTCTCTTTACAAGTTAACAATTTTAAAATGTTAAAAACGAGTCAAGATAGCTTACTCTATCAGATAGACATCCAATCATGAATTTGGTGCATCAGTGCATCACACTTGGCAACTTTAAACAAATATAATTCACACCTAACAACTTGAAATGAATATAATTCACACTCGACAACTTTAAGCAAATCTAATTCACACCTGACAACTTTAAACAAATATAATCCCCACATCGATACTTTGTGTAAAAGGGTTGGATATGGAATCGGACAACCTTTGTATAACTCCACTTTCTTATAACCAAACATGTGTCAACCAGCATACACTTTTTGTTGATATTTGTAATGTCTTAATTATATTTAAATGAATAACTAGCTTGTTATTCAAATACAAATAAACTATGTCATTTCTCACAAATATGGATGAACAAAAGAATTTGAGAATTGAACATATAGTTGGCTTTTGTTTTGTGTTAACAAAAACCATCATGGCTATACATACAATGCTATGTATATGTTTATATATCCATATATATGTGCATAATATATATTCGGTGTATATATACATACGTGTATATTATATTACGTATACATATATGTGGGTGTGTATGTATGGCTATAAATAAAGAGTTACAGTTCGGAGTACATAACTGACCATCCTGGTCCATATCTGGCGCCTTTAAACTGTCCCGTCAAATAATACATAGTGATGATATCAAATTTATAGAATGCCCTCACTAGTCGGATAATCCATTCTAAGGCGTTGTACAATAAAACCACCTGGCCTGTGCCAGATGGTTTTATTGTACAACTCGGTTAACATTTACATCTACAACTGCATTTACTTCTACAACTTGGTTAAAATTTGATAACATTACATGACAACAATGATAATCTCTCAGTGAACACTTCAGTACAGTCTGAGCGAGATACCATGACACCAGCCTTTGTTTACAAAACAGTTCAAACAAGACATGTCCAAGTTGTTCAGGCTGGTGACCCATGACAGCAGCTGAGCACAGACTGTTGGGATGTTGGCTAAAAGCATAGACTGCCCTGCCATAATGCTCAACACTAGTAGATTGGCTGCCTCTGTTGGAGCCAATGGCTTTGCACCAAGCTGCTACTGCAGTTTGAACTCGTTCTAGTTCCTGACCCTAACGCCAGAAGCGACCGGTACGCATGCGCACAAGTATGCAGCTTGAAGCTAGTTATGCGCGGCCGAATACTATTTTTTATATTAACCAGTCTTCCATTCGTTGATTAAGGAGATGGAATTGCAAGTGTGGACAATTAGTCTTTCTCTTTACATTCCTCCATGCCCTATTCATTGAGCTACAAGAGGGAAGAACGACTCTCTATGTTCCCTGGATTATCACCGATTTTACTTCCAATTGTCGCAGCGTCCCTAACGGAATAGAGGGGTGTCATAGTTTTGTTTGTTGTTTGTTTGTTTGTTTGACTTTTATGTTCTGACAACATTTAAGATCATATCAGGATGGGTACCGACTTTTGCTAGTGCTCACCCATGGCGACTTCATAGTGTTGCCCCACTGGGAGAGAAGACCAGGCACCATTATCCAATATTCCACAATCACATTATCCTGATACTGAGCTAACCAGTCCTTTCCCTATCATATTCTAGTGATGCTGAGCGCCAGACTAGGTAGTGACAAGTATACATTTTGTAAGTCATTGGTTTGACTCGACCGGAAATTGAACTCCCAGCCTTCTACATGGGAAGCCTGCGCTCTACCGATTTGGCCACCGCATCCGGTCAGTTTCGTGATTGATATGCACACGCCAATATGTACACTTCAGACCCGTCCTGAAATTGCCTGAGATGTAGCTACAACGTAAAACAACAAACAAACTGTACACTCCAGTTAAATAAATGTATACACCTTTGCCGTTAATAAGAAAAACACGAAGAAAAACTATAAAACATGAGTAAATAAAAAAGTATCCCCAATATACGATCTTGACTCTGATAGACAATATAAACAATGGTGTCAGGTACTGTAGCATCTTTTTTCATACCTTCGTGCGTTTTGACCAAGGTGGCGAAACTATAGGATTTCTTAAGCTCAAACAACATTGAGTGCTGACACAGTTACACAAGAAAGGTTGCGCGTTACATAATCTTGACACTACCCTATATTTACCTGCTCGCTTAACATGTGTTCCTGTTTAAAAATAGTATCTGTACATTTCTAATTGTAACTACTCCTCAGTGTGAACAGGGACATCAGCTACACAGAACAACATGCCCCGGCGCCGCTGTCGGCTATTAGGGGTGGACTATATCTCAGGTCCATTCAAAATGAATTAGGTAAGTAACATGTACAAAACACAACCACGTTCATTTCACATGAACACATTTCTAGACTGATGGAGTTAAAATTGAATTAAATATACAGGTGGTAAAAATAGCTTGGAAAGCCAAAGCCATCTGTGAAAGTCAACTTGTCAAATTCAACCCCCGTGTTCCCTGTCTGGGAAAACAGAAGCCAGCTCTCCTGGTTCTCGATTCGGTTTCTAATTGTAGCAGAAAGTGCAGTTGGCCCAATCGTGTGGCTCTCTGAGTAATACATACACATACTGAGGGACTAGCTGAACTCTAATAATGCCTATTAAAGGCCCGTATTTGTCTTATGTAATACCAATATGAATATATATTCTTATATCTACGTTTATAGAGCCTGATATTTACATTTCACCATCTCAGGCACTGGACCATTAAGCACAATTTCTTAATGGATTAAAGATTCTAACCTAACCTTCCTTGTAAGTTGCAACGAAGGTCACGCAGAGGTCAAGTTAATATCTAACATGTATAATAACCACGAGACTAGAAGCTACCTAAGGTATGAGAGCTTCGGAAATGTGCATCCGGGGCAATATGGGCACAGTGCAGCGCCTTAGCCGTCTGAATACGGAGGCACCCGTTGTTCAACACTATATATTCCCAACCAACCAATAGGCTGACACTGTTACCACCGTTGTAAGTAACCGAAATGCCCTTCCCGGTTAGGAACACAAATGGGACTAACACTGTCAACACACGGTATGCTGATCGGCGTTTGTGGCTGCCAGCTTACTGGCTTGTCAGCCACTACAGCACACTGGAGGTGCATGCGCACTGTTAGCAGGTGCATCAGCCTCCCACCACCTGCACCAGACCACGCAGATGGCCGCTAAGTAACCGCGGAGGACGGCGGGTACAGCCCTCAGGGGGTCAGGCCATTTCTAAATTCACTTTTTTCACACAATTTAGCCATTTTTTTAGCATTATTATTACATTTCTTGATTAAGAAGGGGAAATTTCAATCGCTGAAAATTGTTCTCCCTCATTCCACCTCTCCTTGCCCTATCCTAGTAATGCCAAGCTAGGGAGTGACAAGCATCTATGTTTAAGTCATTGATTTAACTCGGCCAGCAGTTTTACGGTTTCGAATCCTACGATCTGCCACACAGTAAGCTTGCGCTCCACTCATTCTTAATGTGGTCTCTTCTTCATCGGATGCACTAATGCACATGCTATCTGTCCTCAATGGGTTACCATTACCCATCCTCTATAATTAATTACCCTGTTCATTTTACATTAGTCTCGGTTTAACATTAACATTATAACCATGTCATGGTACACTTCTGAGGTCATTTAACCTTTAAACCCTTTACAAATCAACGAACCGGTCTCTTAACAACCACCGTAACAATACTTCTACTTTTCTGTATACAATCAGATATAGTTTACCTCACCAATACTTCTTACAATCAGTCCATTCCAAAAGGGGAGATTTCCTGATTTTGCTGTTGCTGAAGAAACTGTCTTTAAATAACAAAAATATAAATATATATATATTATTTCAAAAATGTATAGTTACACTTCGTCTGCAAAATTTTAAATTGAAGAAACAGAGTTGAACGTTGTGAGAATACGTGTATATAAAATAAGACAATTATGAAATTGTCAGGTCGATATCTTAGAAAATGCCCTGTGGTTTGTGTTTGGGTGTGTTTACTTTCTCTCCTGTTTTCTGTGAAAAGCCATGAAACTCACTGGGTTTTCCCTGCGGGGGGAGAGTAAGCTGCTCTGCGGGCCGCTGGAGTCCGGCACCACTGCGGCCTGCACCGCCTGGTCTGCTTCCGGTGCGCGTGCGCCATCCTCAGCTCGGGACGGCAGGTCGGGGGCGACCTTCACGCGATGGGCGTGTTCTTGAGGGGCAGGTTTGTAGCTGAGACAGACTCATAGGGGGGTGGTTGTGACTGCAAATACGCACGGACACAGCAGAGTCAGGCGCATCAATCCAAGTCAACTTACTTAAAGTTGCATGGTTCGATGAAGCATGAGTTATTCCAAAATATCAACTTGCCTACATTTGATCCTGGAATTCCAACATAAATACTGGTACATCAACTAATGATTTGGGGTAGCTTAGAAGAAATAAACAGTGAATTTATTAGACAACTGTATTAGATCCAGTGATAGCAAGATGGACCGTGACAGGTTTAGACAATAACTGGCTTACTTCCATTGACGGCAGGATGGACAGTGATGGGGTGTGGGCTATAATTATGTGCTTACCTCCATTGATGGCAGAATGGGTAGTGACGGGATGTAGACTATAATTATGTGCTTACCTCCATTAATGGCAGAATGGGCAGTGACGGGGTGTAGACTATAATTATGTGCTTACCTCCACTGACGGCAGGATGGGCAGTGAGGGGGTGTAGACTATAATTATGTGCTTACCTCCACTGACGGCAGGATGGGCAGTGAGGGGGTGTAGACTATAATTATGTGCTTACCTCCACTGACGGCAGGATGGGCAGTGACTGGGTGTAGACTATAATTATGTGCTTACCTCCACTGACAGCAGGATGGGCAGTGAGGGGGTGTAGACTATAATTATGTGCTTACCTCCACTGACGGCAGGATGGGCAGTGACTGGGTGTAGACTATAATTATGTGCTTACCTCCACTGATGGCAGGATGGGCAGTGAGGGGGTGTAGACTATAATTATGTGCTTACCTCCACTGATGGCAGAATGGGTAGTGACGGGATGTAGACTATAATTATGTGCTTACCTCCATTGACGGCAGGATGGGCAGTGAGGGGGTGTAGACTATAATTATGTGCTTACCTCCACTGACAGCAGGATGGGCAGTGAGGGGGTGTAGACTATAATTATGTGCTTACCTCCACTGACGGCAGGATGGGCAGTGATGGGGTGTAGACTATAATTATGTGCTTACCTCCATTGACGGCAGGATGGGCAGTGACGGGGTGTAGACTATAATTATGTGCTTACCTCCATTAATGGCAGAATGGGTAGTGACGGGATGTAGACTATAATTATGTGCTTACCTCCACTGACGGCAGGATGGGCAGTGAGGGGGTGTAGGCTATTATTATGTGCTTACCTACATTGATGGCAGGATGGGCAGTGACGGGGTGTAGACTATAATTATGTGCTTACCTCCATTGACGGCAGGATGGGCAGTGAGGGGGTGTAGGCTATTATTATGTGCTTACCTACATTGATGGCAGGATGGGCAGTGACGGGGTGTAGACTATAATTATGTGCTTACCTCCATTGATGGCAGGATGGGCAGTGAGGGGGTGTAGACTATAATTATGTGCTTACCTCCATTGATGGCAGAATGGGTAGTGACAGTGTGTAGACTATTAGTATGTGCTTACCCCCACTGACGACAGGATGGGCAGTGACGGGGTGTAGGCTATAATTATGTGCTTACCTCCACTGACGGCAGGATGGGCAGTGAGGGGGTGTAGACTATAATTATGTGCTTACCTCCATTGACGGCAGGATGGGCAGTGACTGGGTGTAGACTATAAGTGTGTGCTTACCTCCACTGATGGCAGAATGGGTAGTGACGGTGTGTAGACTATAAGTGTGTGCTTACCTCCATTGATGGCAGGATGGGCAGTGACTGGGTGTAGACTATAATTATGTGCTTACCTCCATTGATGGCAGGATGGGCCGTGACGGGGTGTAGGCTATAATTATGTGCTTACCTCCACTGACGGCAGGATGGGCAGTGATGGGGTGTAGGCTATTATTATGTGCTTACCTCCATTGATGGCAGGATGGGCAGTGATGGGGTGTAGGCTATTATTATGTGCTTACCTCCATTGATGGCAGAATGGGTAGTGACAGTGTGTAGACTATTAGTATGTGCTTACCCCCACTGACGGCAGGATGGGCAGTGACGGGGTGTAGACTATAATTATGTGCTTACCTCCATTGATGGCAGGATGGGCAGTGATGGGGTGTAGACATCATCCATTGCCTCCATATAAGATGGCGGTGCTGACGGGTCAGACTGGGTGAGTGGCATGGCAGGTGGCAGGTGCTGTGGCGCCGGGTTGCGGGCCCCCGACAGTATAGGGTAGTTGGGTGCGCCAGCCACAGCGGCGGGAGCTGCCCCACCATGTGCAGTTGTCACGGCCTCTGCACATGCGCCAAATATGCAGTGAGTTATAAACAATTCCACCTTGTGGTTCCATCATGCGGAACTTAGGGATAAGTGATTAGGCAACATATTAAGTCACTCATATCCGCACAGTTCACACTAGACTCCTGAATATCTACTAGTCTCTAAGCTGCTAATTTGCAGAAGGTTTCTGATATCAGAGTATTGCTGTGTGAGGAATTTAGCACAGTTTGCAAGCTCTGAGTCCTATGGAAGACGTGAGAATGTGCTTCATTTTATGATCAGAAGGTCGAGATAGATTTGTGGTCAAAGCCACATCTACCGTAATCTCGCAATTGGTTGGCTACAAAATACACTTAGATGTAGTCGAAGAGTAAGGAAACCACACCCACACAGCGGCGTGCCACACCTTTACTGCATTGGACCTGTACAGCTGAACAAGTGGCATCAAGCTGGTCTGCACATTGAACTGAGCAAGTCCACAGCAGACTGCCAGTGACCGCCCCCCACCCCTACCGCACCCGGAGGTTACATGGTATCTGAGTGCAGGGTGAAAGGGCACACAACTCAGAAATCAATCAGACAGCCTGGTGATTTAAAGATTTGAAAACACATAGTACATGTTTTTTTCGTATCAAATCAGTGATTAGTTAGATCATGATCTGTATTACACAGCAATGCAATAAAGATTGCCTCGTTGACACTAATCTTCAACCGGATGGAGCCAGTGGCAGTTGTTAGTTAATGGAAATCAACACCGAGGCATGGCTTATGAGGCATTAGGTGACAGATTACTTGGTGACATATTATGTACTCACGAAGGGAAGGTGCTGAAGACAGTTCCCGGTTGCGTTTCTTTGAGTAGACAACAAGCAATATCACTCCGGCTACTCCGATCAATACCAGGATGACATACCAGGGGAAGCCTGAGCCTGCAACAAAACAATCGGCAACAGTTCAACACTAACTTAGCAACCATTAACCAAGGTAGCTTAAATTTAAATATAAAATCAAAATAACCATAAAACCGACTCGGGAAAGAGGTGTGTAATTTAGATGCATGTTCTTATTATATAGCCATGACACTCAGTTGCTGACTGATTCCCCCACCCCCACCTCAGAAGTAGGACTAACAAAGATTACCTTTCTCGTCCTC
Organism: Branchipolynoe longqiensis; assembly: GCA_030323885.1. NCBI lineage: Eukaryota > Metazoa > Annelida > Polychaeta > Phyllodocida > Polynoidae > Branchipolynoe > Branchipolynoe longqiensis. The sequence continues at coordinate 19,134,806 of CM059199.1, read as the reverse complement.
TGAATGCATTTTCCTATGTTATTGGCCATGGCATGAATGTCATGTTTGGCTCATGCTGTGCCACTTTCCGACTTTGGTGCCTTTCAAGGTTAGCCTTCCGTTCTCAAGCCACCTTCTTCTGGTAGGCCTACTGGCGGAATGCAGTTTTCATAAGATCAACCATGTCTATTTCCTTCCAGGCATTGAACATGGACTTGGATGTGCTTGCATTTACCAACATTTCAAAACATCCCGTGATTGTTGAGGAAACCCTCAGCCATCCTCCGATTTGCAGAACTAATGAATTGTGAGTGATCCACTGGAATATCACTGTACTCAGAGATCCAGTATGAACACACACACCAGTTTCCAGTGTGACTTGGCACTATGGTGAACATGTGTCGTGATCTCCTGTGGGTAAATACTCAATATAATTATGCTAGGATAGCTGCAGCCATTTCTGTAATCTCTCCGATATCACCAGACAACAATGAGAAAAATATCCAAAACCCGAGATATCAGAAAGCAGTGACAGCATTTGCTGCTATCCAGCGCTAAATAACAGAGTATGGCGAGAATTGGTTGGCTCAGGGTCAGCATAACGCTACTGAATGGAGCATTGTCATGGCGCTGGCAATAGGGTCCCCTTGTGGAACAGCATTTAAAAAACTGTCATCAGTGAGCAGTCACAAGACGGTACCTGTTCTGATATGACCTCAGATGTTGCTAGGACATAAAACCTTACACAACTTACTGCAGTCCATCTCATCCTCGCCACTGTCGCAGTGTCTGTGCCCGTCACATTTCTCACTATCTCTGTAGCAGATGTCTCCACAGCGGTTCTTGCGGTAATCAGGGCAAGACTGGTCAGCTGAACAATGGATGTACAAGAAGCTACTAGGTTTGTTTGTTTGTTGTTGTTTTACGTCAATAAACAAACAAACAAACCTAGTAGATGGGGTTGTGGAAGAAGATCAAGCATTATCAACAGGCATCAAACTAGGAGGACAATTAACTAGGTAGATAGGTTTGTGAAAGAACAGCAAGCATTAGAAACAGGCATCAAACTAGGAGGACAACTAACTAGGTAGATAGGGTTGTGGAAGAAGATCAACGATTAGAAACAGGCATCAAACGAGGAGCACAATTAACTAGGTAGATAGGGTTGTGAAAGAACAGCAAGCATTAGAAACAGGCATCAAACTAGGACAATTAACTAGGTAGATGGGTTGTGGAAGAACATCAAGAATTAGAAACAGGCATCAAACTAGGAGGACAACTAACTAGGTAGATGGGATTGTGAAAGAACATCAAGCATTAGAAACAGGCATCAAACTAGGAGGACAATTAACTAGGTAGATGGGATTGTGAAAGAACATCAAGCATTAGAAACAGGCATCACACTTGGAGGACAACTAACTAGGTAGATGGGATTGTGGAAGAACATCAAGTATTAGAAACAGGCATCAAACTAGGAGGACAATTAACTAGGTAGATGGGATTGTGAAAGAACATCAAGCATTAGAAACAGGCATCAAACTAGGAGGACAACTAACTAGGTAGATAGGGTTTTGGAAGAACATCAAGCATTAGAAACAGGCATCAAACTAGGAGGACAATTAACTAGGTAGATAGAGTTGTGAAAGAACATCAAGCATTAGAAACATGCATAAAACTAGGAGGAGAACTAACTAGGTAGATGGGCTGTGGAAGAACATCAAGCATTAGAAACAGGCATCAAACTAGGAGGACAATTAACTAGGTAGATGGGATTGTGAAAGAACATCAAGCATTAGAAACAGGCATCAAACTAGGAGGACAATTAACTAGGTAGATAGGGTTGTGGAAGAACATCAAGCATTAGAAACAGGCATCAAACTCGGACAATTAACTAGGTAGATGGGGTTGTGGAAGAACATCATCATTAGAAACATGCAACAAACCAGGACAATTAACTAGGTAGATGGGGTTGTGGAAGAACATCAAGCATTAGAAACAGGCATCAAACTAGGAGGACAACTAACTAGGTAGATAGGGTAGTGGAAGAACATCAAGCATTAGAAACAGGCATCAAACTAGGAGGACAACTAACTAGGTAGATGGGATTGTGAAAGAACATCAAGCATTAGAAACAGGCATCAAACTAGGAGGACAACTAACTAGGTAGATGGGATTGTGAAAGAACATCAAGCATTAGAAACAGGCATCAAACTAGGAGGACAACTAACTAGGTAGATAGGGTAGTGGAAGAACATCAAGCATTAGAAACAGGCATCAAACTAGATGGTAATTAACTAGGTAGATAGAGTTGTGAAAAAACCCACAAGCATTACAAATAGGCGTCAAACTAGGATGGTAACTAACTAGGTAGATAGGGCTGTGAACAAGCATCAAACATTAGAAACAGGCAGCAAATCAGGACAACTAACTAGGTCTATGGAGCTGTCAAAGAACTGCACTGGTGCTTCTGGAGAATTCAAAGTAGTTATTTTCTTAAACAACTTGACCGATACAACTCTGTGCAATGTTCCCTGGCCGATAACTAGATCACTTAGCCATGCCTATTCCTTCTGCCATAATGCACCTTTCAGCTGGTCTGGAAGTACTAATTCGTACTTAATCAAACTCCCAACTTTCGCTATCTTTATCAAGATCGTCCTTCCCGAGGCTCACAGTACTGACATTTATTTGGGTCTTGCTAAATGATTCCATGGAAAAACAATGTGAATAACACAAAACCATTAACTTATGGAATGTTATTCTAAATTGAGGTACCTTCACTACAGACGTCTTAAAGTTAGAACCGTTCATAACTGGGTATGGTTATACTGACAGGGTTGTTTTGTCAAATTAATTCAGCGTCAATCAAGAAACAATTTGAATAACAATTGAATACACAATCATCGGAATGGCATTGCAAATCGCATTATCTTCAATGCAGATATCCCAAAGTCAGAACTGTTCCCGATTGGCCACAGTAAATTGCTTCACCTGCACTAAACATTTGAGTTTGAATCAAACAAATGCTGGGACCTCTGGGGATTGATTCTAAACATTAATCCAACCAAGCTATAGGTGCCGGTTGACACTCACGGCAGTATCTGTTGGTTCTGACACACTTGTCATCCCCGCATTGCTTCTCGTTGAAGCTGCACTCTCCCGCTGTGGATAAAACAGGTGGTCGTCAGTAAAGCGCCATAGTCCCCTGCAGTTGTAAAGTGTTCCTTCTTGTTAGGGCTCAAACCGGACAACCAATCACTCCACCACACGAGGGCTCCTGCACCTTCAAACATTCACATTGTATATTCTGATGGTTTTGAGGTTCCGCAGGTTTGTTTTTTTAAGATAAATATATTACGTTGATTGTTATAATTTACCTTATGCATGCTTGAAGTAACTTTCATTTTGAATGGTTAACTTTGGAGATATTTGAAGTGCAAACATGCCAAATTACTTTGGCATGCATATCAAAACGATAGGTTTTATTACATTGCCATCGTATTCCCTTCTATGCAGCAATAAATGCTTAATATGTGCAGCAGCATTTGTTTTGGTTTCAAAAAATTGATTCTTTCATCGGACTGTGCAGCTGTAAGTTCTATGGTTTTCCATGATAATCATTGTACTATTTCATGAAATAAAAATAACCATGGTTCTTCCAAACTGCATGTGACACCAATTCTGTTTGGATTGTGCCAATACATGCAACCGGACCGTGGTGGTCAGAAGCCCTCAAAATGCATCTACCTATACATCTGTTTGACAAATATATATATTTTTTTTTTTAAAGGAGTGAAAACAAGTAAATGAATTCTACATATTAATATAAAGAAATGCACAATTTCATGAATATTCCATTTAATTGATTTTCAAATCGTGGAAAATATTGTTATGGAAGTTGTCACATAACCATATTTTATTCACAAAGAGTACAATCCAAGTCGAATAGCACGTACAACATTTCCTTCACAGAGTAGAATCAATGTGGGGTGGGGGGTGGGGGGCACTTACAATAGCTTCTCCAGTCTAATCAAACCAGGATGTAAAAATATACAGATTTTCGGTTAAGAATTATATATTGGCAGAGAGCATTATTAGTCTTGGGCGATGGAGTGGGGACAATGTTATGTAAACTAAAAGCAATAGAATCCCACTCCCATTGTACATGATAATGAGTGATGTGAAATATATGTTATATATGATGCTTGGAGTTAATGAAGAGATGTTCCTATAAAAGAGACAGTACAAGATTATTGAAATGTTTCTCTGTGTTCATAAAGAATGCAATTGGAGAAAAAGGACATTTTGAATATATATATATATCTGTAACTGGATACAACTACCTGTTCACCCATGATCATAAGGAAGGCCCACCTTCAGCCTCATTTGCATATGCACTCAGGGCACCTGCAGCTGCAGCTGAATTGGGTGACAACCACCTCTACTGGGGGTTGGCTCCCACCCCAGCTATGGGGCCGCCTGATTGGCTGACTGTGGGACTGCCCAGTCACCGGCGCTGCCTTGGCCTTCTGACCACACTAGCCTGATACTGAGATTCAACTAATTATTCAGGACACTGCTTCAGTCTCACTGGAGAGTGACCACTCTACTCCTGGCTCTTGAGTGAGACAGACCTACTCTAGAGCAGGACCCCAGACACTGTCTGATGCTATCCAAATTCACATATTCCAAATTGAGTTGAGTGCAACACCCAAGGGACCCCAGTTCCAAGGGCTGTAGGCACTGCTTCCTATATAGAAGTAAGGTAATGAGACATAGTGTGGACAGCAGGTAAGGAGTGAAGGTGATAGGCCACATGTAGGGGGATGGACAGGGGTTGATGCCAATAAAGAACAACTTATTCACTGTTTATCTGTGCGACTTGTTTTCCTGGCTCTTTTAACTACTGGTTCCAGAGTTGGTTATATTGATTTAGGATGATTGCATCACAGGTGAAATGAAGGGGAAGAGTTCTGTAGTATTATCTGGTGTTCATGCGGCTGAGCATTCAGAAATATTATAAGGAGGTGGCACTTACGACACTTTCTAGAGACCATCACACACGTGTTGTCCTTGCACTTCTTCTCCCACAGCTGACATTCACCGGCTAAAGAGAAGAGCAGACCTCATGTTAGCGGCACTCAGCACACACTAGCACTAACTTGTATCGATTAGTGGTGCTGAGCAAATCCCAAATGTATTTTGTTTTGTAAATATAGTTTATTCATTGAATAAAGTCTTTTGTCAGCGCCGTGGCACTGGTCTTCCAGCCATGTGACAATACAGTTATATACAATATATGCAGCTAGCCCAAATCAGCTGAAATAACAATATCAAACATTCAAAGACTTACATATGGCATAGTTTGACAACTCACATACAAAAATAGCAGTTATATCTTGTATTCCTACACACTTGATACATACATGTGTATTGATTAGACCTTTACATTACGGAGTGGTTAGGTGCATAGTTTTCCTTCATACGTTTGTATGCCTACTATGTTGTGAATTGCAAAACTATCATGTTGGAGTTAACATTTTGAGATGGAGTGAGTGTTAGTAGAATGGTTTGTTTATTCTGTTAGATAGAGTGTGAATAGCTTATAGGGTTATGCTTAAAAGGTTAATACCTCAGGTGTGTTTTTTGACTACATGAAGTAGTTTGAGTAAGTAGGTTGTTAGTAATGATGGGATAAACAATGCTTGGAGGATTGTATGTTTCAGTCATTTAGTAGTCTAGTACAGACTTTATTAGTGTCTAGAGCCCTGTTCACACGGGCAATGTAAATCGATTCGTAGAAAGCGACTTGTATAGTTCGCCTCACATTTGCCGTGTGAACGGACCTCTGAGGCGGATTAGGGCTGATTCGACTCACGTGATGCGCATCGTGTAGACCACCTCAGCGAGGTAGTCTACGAGAATCGATTCCTGTGATGCGGATAATTTTGCCCGTGTGGACGCAACCAATTCGCCTCACCTGATCCGATTTGTGTGATGCGCCTCACATTTTTCCCGTGTGAACAGGGCTTATGTTTGTACAAAGACCCCATAATACCAAGACAGCTCACTCAGCCTGTACTGTGTCATCAAAATGATCAAACGCACCACTTGGTGCGCTGGCTGTTCCACCGGCTAAACAGATGCCACAATATATGCACAAATGTATATATGAATGTGAAAGCTGTGTGACGATGGCGACGAGGACGACGATGATGTGTGCCTGTTCATAGCAATCCCATATTGATGTGCATTCACGCTTACCCGCCTCATGCATGATATAACCGTATGTGTTTACATGTGAAACAGCAACCAGCAGCTGGGTCGATCAAACCCACCACAAGGTGGCACCGCAAAATTTACATCACATGGGAGAGATAGGGAGTGAGCCGTCCCAGTACCATAGGGCCCCCGGTCTATAGCAATACTACCAGACTGACACACCTTTCCGAATTTGCTGGGCAAATAATTTGTACGGTGGATAACTTGGTTTGTTGGCAGCAGGCAAAGGAGCGCGTGGGGTGGTTGGAGGGGGTGGGGTGGCCATAGGTGCTTATAATAGATAGCTAATTAAATATGGCGACCTCATCACTAGACCTGTAGAAAGGCCTGATTGGCTTGGTGAATTCTTACCAGGTTCTTGAATTCTAGTTGTGTTTGTGCATGTCTAATTCTGACTGGGAGTTCATTCCATAATTTGCTGCCTTTGTAGATAGGGGCTCTTGTCAGTCTATTTGTGAGTGGTTTAGGAGTGTAGCATCCCCCTGCCTGGTAACTCTGGTAGTATGGTCTATGTAGTTTTCATCCTTGGCTCTGATAAACATAAGAGATAGCAGATGTGCATCTCTCCTTTGGCTCAGGTATGTGATATTAGATCTAGTGTGCATCTCATTCACTGAGAGAACTTTGCCCCTATATACTGTTCTAAGAGCTTGGTTTTGAGTTCTCTGTAATTTATTTTCTTGTTGTTTTGTTAAAAGGCCATAGATTAGATCATTATAATCTATTATTGGCAGTATAGTTAGTTGCCTTATACAGTTTGAGCGCTGTGTTCTCACTCATGTAGTATCTTATTTTTCTAAAGGTTGTCATTCTCATACCTAGAATTTGGTTCAGCCTCGATAGTTGCTGGTTTGCATTCAGTGTAGAGTCAAGTGTGGTTCCTAAGTATTTGTACGAGTTCACTTCCCTTAGCACTGCATTGCCTATACATAGCTCTGATTTTTGTGTGTTTAAGGTAAGTCTGTTATCAGCACACCAAATATTTACCTTTTTTACACCTTGTTTACCATAGTAGCTGCCAGAATAATGTTTTTATTGTGCACTGTGAGGACAGCATCATCCGCAAAAAGTGTGAAATTAGCACTGGTAGACAGCAATGGTAGGTCCATTAATAAATATCAGAAAGAGGAGTGGTCCCAAAGTGGAACCTTGGGGCACTCCTGTTCTGACAGTTCTCGTGGAGGATTCTGTATTATTAATTTTTGTGACTTGTTGTCTATTGTTTAAGTAGTTGGATATGAACCTACATGATCTTTTTCCCAGTCCAGCTCTTTTGATCTTACATAGCAGGATTTTGTGGTCAATTGTATCAAAAGCTTTCTTGAAATCAAGAAAAACAGCTATTGTAAGCTCACCTCTGTCTGTGCTAATCAACAATTCATCCATTAATGAGGCAAGTGCCTTAATCGTTGACCTTTCTTTTCTGAAGCCATTTTGTTGGGTGGCTAAATAGTTAGTGTCCTCAAGAAATGTTTTTATTTGGTCGTGAATTATCTGTTCAATTATTCTGCCAGGGAGAGGTAGTATGGATATAGATCGCAGTTCATTACAGGACTTTGGGTTACCTACCTTGCGTATAGGGGTAACTGTTGCTCTCTTCCATTTTTCTGGGAAAATTCCAGTAGTAATTATGAGGTTGTATAGGTATGTAAATTCATCTATCAGAGCCTTGATGGTGCCCTTGATAAAGGTTGAACTGATGTCCTTCATGCCTGAAGGTTTGAATGGTGATAGATTTTGTACTTTGGTAAGGATCTTGTCTTTTGTTGTTTCTATGAGATCATATCTATGTTGGTTAACTACAACCTTATAGTTTTCCTGGACATCATCTTTTGGTTGAAATTTTTGGGCTAGGTTAGCTCCTATATCAACAAAGTATTTGTTGATCTCTTCTGCTAGTTGAATATCAGGTATTGTTTCACCACTACTGTCGTTTATTAGATTACTGATTTTTGGCTTGGGATCAGGCTCTATTTGATCTAGTTCATACCAAAATTTCTTGGGGTTTTGGTTGTGAATGATGGCTTGGTCAAGATAGTACCTTGATTTTGCCTTTCGAACCTCAGTCCTGGCCTTTCTAGTTAAGCATTTTGCTATGAATGCATCCCTTGGGTCTTTGGTTAATTCAGCCTTTTGGCAAAAGTAGTCCCGATCTGGTTGTAGTTCTTGTAATTCGTCATTTAAGTATTTAGCTGTGTTTTTTCTTATTCTCAGTTCAATCATTGGGCAAAGTTTGTCAGCAGCTCTATCAAGGATAGCTTCTAACATGTCCCAGCACTTGTTTGGATCTTGCTCATAAAATATTTCATTGGTAGCAAATCCCCGTAATGTGGTTGAAAGGTCCTCATAGGTGAAGTTTCTATATGAGCGGCCCCAGTGTGATGTGGTTTGTTTGTCATTCCTTGTTTTTTTATATTATATAAATAGGTTTGTGATCACTTATGTTGTAGTTGAGGATACCAGATGTAGTACAATATTTTATATTTGTAAAAGCCAGGTCAATTGTTGTATTTGAGGTTTGTGTGCTTCTAGTAGTTTTGTTAATCATCTGTTGCAGTTCATGTTATGTGGCAAATTGTCTCGTGATATTAGCTGATGGTTGATTTTTTGCATTGTAATCTGCATTGTAATCACCAATGAGAAGAGTTTCATATTTGTTAATGTCTATAATTTGTTTCATGGTTGAGCTTAGTAGGTCAAAGCTTCCTGCATATTCCCATTTGGGGGCCTATATACATTACCTATTAGAATTTTCTTTGTGTGTGGTCTGGTGATGACTGCCCACTGTAATTTTAGAGTTCCATTTGAAATATTGTGGTTGGCATACTTTTCAGTGTCTATTTGCAGTGTGTCTTTGCAGTAGAATCCTAGGCCTCCACCAGCTTTGACTTGGCCCTTTGGAAGCTTTGTTTGCCTGTCAAATCCTAGGAACTTGTACCCTTGAATTGATATCAGCTTTTCCTCAATGTGGCTGTTTAGCCATGTTTCTGATACTGTAAAAATATCAAGTCCTGACCATGGCAGGTCCATTCTTAGTTGTTCAATTTTATGGGTTAGACTACGTACATTCAGGTGTCCTATTTTAAAGCCTGGCAGACCCTTCAGGTCGTTCAGAGGAAGCCTGGCCAGTAATTGCCCCCAGTTGTGGTCCCAACGCGCTCAAACCTAAGAACCATTGTCTCCCCAGTAAATACTATTACTGCCCTGTCTGTTGCCAGCACAAGATTAGTTATGAAAGTTAAAGTTGTTATCCCACCCGCAATGGAATAAAGTAATAATGTCATATCGATGACTATTTTCCAAGTAATTGACTGTTGCATAGAGTGAGTATAAGCTATATTGGTAGATGGGGGTGAGTAAATGATTTGGAGATCCGTTGCTGGAGTGTCCGTAGATATCAAGGCCGTCTGTCTCATGGGTTAGGAGATGTAATCTTATCTGATCGGTTTGTGACTGTGTAGCACGCTCGCAAGGATTAGCAACCAAACATCACCCACAATAGTTGTAAGGATGATATCACGCATCGTTAGGTAGTGCAGTGTAGAGTAATTATAAGTATCAACATCCTGTTAAAAGTACCAGCATGCCTTTTTTTTTTTTTTTTTTAAACTAAAATATGCAGCATGACACTAAGTGCATCACCCACATCCCTGCAATTCACATGGTCAACAGTGATAGGTGCCATGTCATACAAAATATCAGGAGTCATGCAGATACTATTTATAACCTTTCAGCATCATGCCAAGCCACAACATTGACAAAGCAATGATAACTGATTTCATTTCTGTGTGTTGATTAACCATAGGTCACACATAATGACAATATTTGTGCGCACACTCACTATTGTCAACATAGTCAATACTGAAACCCAGCACTTTGCGTGATCTGGATGAACATTAATCAATTCCAGAAACTCAAAACCACTGGACCATGCAACCTTAAACAATTACAAAGCAACACAAAAAATAACAATTGATTACTCCTTTGTGTGGCGATCGATCACAGGTCACACAGACAATAGTACCGAAAATAATAACAATTGATCACATTGTTGCGTGGTGATCAACCCCAGGTCACACATGACAACCCTATTTGGATACATTTTAGTCAGCTTTGAGACCTAGCATTTTATGATTGATTGATTGATTGGTGGTTGCTTTACGCCGTGTAGCATTTTATGTGATCCACACGAGCATCAATCAATACCAGGATAACAAAACTAATGGGTATGGGTTACATTTTCAGCCGTAGTTTGGAAAGCATGCTTCAAATCTGAGGTGAATCAAGCATAATACCATAGGTTACAACCACGTAACTTCCAATGTAATATATTTGTTTGTTTGTTGTTGTTTTACGTCCTAGCAACATCTAAGGTCATATCAGGACGGGTACCGACTTGTGACAGTGCGCACCCATGGCGACTTTATAGTGCTGTCCCACTGGGAAACCAGGCCGCCGGCACCATGACCTGGTATCCCACTCAGTCACATTATCCTGACACTGAGCACACCAGTCCTTGCCCTATCCTAATAATGCCGAGCGCCTGGCTAGGAAGCGACAAGTATCAATTTTAAAGTCATTGGTTTGACTCGACCGGGACTCGAACCCACGACCCCACGATCTACCAGCACGGGAACCAATGTAATATAAGCCACACTTTTTCTTTTTTAATTTTGTTCTTTTCTTCTTTTTTTTTTCCTTTTTCTTTCTTCTTTTTTTTCTTCTTCCCCCCCAGAAATTGAATGTGACAATTAAAGAGATACAAAGACATTGTGACTGGTAATGGTAATGTCAACACTGGTCAAGTGTATGAACAAGCATTAATAAAACAAAAATGACCTAGTTTGGGTAGTCCCAAGGTTAGTGATAGGTGTCATGTCATACAAAATATCAGGAGTCATGCAGATACTATTTATAACCTTTCAGCATCATGACAAGCCACTGCAATTGATGTGTTCTAGAATATATGCTTCTGTCAATGTAGTTGACAACAGTGACAAAGCAATGATAACTGATTTCATTTTTGTGTGTTGATTAACCACAGGTCACACATAATGACAATATGTGTGCGCATACTCACTATCGTCAACAAAGTCAATACTGAAACCCAGCACTTTGCATGATCTGGATGAGCATTAATCAATAGGTCTGTCAAGAATGAATCGGGAAACATACCAGACACATATCAGGAATCATGCAGGTATCGTCAAAGCTCTCAGCATCACTGTTAGTTTTATGTTAAAGTCACCTAGCCTGATGAAACATCCTACTTTCAAAACCGAAACAATTATCTAGATTTGATTGAACACATCTGACTTAGATACTGGTGCACTTATTGAATAGTTCTTGCCACATAGAAGGAAATACTGGTGCAATTTAATAGAACCTGTTACAGCAGAAGCCTATGGTGGCAGAGGTTTTGCATGCTTGTCAAAATTAATTTGGCACGGTTGTACTTGAAATATCTCAAAACTTAGCCATTTAAAATACAAGTTACTTCAAACTAAAGTATGGTAGGTTATAGTGAACAATCTTTTATATTTATCTTAGAAAATTCCAGAAACTCAAAACTACCAGACCATCAGTCAAACTAACCAGGGGCCATGCAGATATTGTTTACAAGATTTCTGTATCATCTTAAGCTGTGGTAATTTGTGTGTTCTGGATATATACCTCTGTCAATGTAGTTGGCAACAACAAAACAATTACATTCGACCACATAGTTGTGTGGCAATTTACATGCTCTACAATATATATATATATCTGTCAATGTAGTAGACAATAGTACCAAAAATAATGACAATTGATCACTGTGACTGTGTAGCATGCTCGCAAGGATTAGCAACCAAACATCACCCACAATAGTTGTAAGGATGATATGGTTTATCCATAAACTGTATATGGTTTACTTCTACCGTAAAAACTCTCTAAATCGACCGACCATCGGACCGAGTTTAAATGGTTCATTTAGGGAGGGGGTTGGTTTCGCTGTCACCGGCTGCTTGACTTTTGTATAAATCTCCTCCAGTTCAGCCAGGGTGGCGCCCTGTTGCAACCCCTCCGCAATCTTAAACTCTCTGCGGACATTGGTTTTTGGGGTAGTCGTACCCCCCTTCGCCGTGGTTGTTGTTGTCGGCGTCTGTGCGTCCTACCCCGGTGTGGCGTGCTCAGACGTGTACCGTGCTCAGACGTGTACCGTGCTCAGCCGTGTACATAGACTCAAACTCAAGGCATTGTCAATGGTCGTGAGAAATTTTCATACAGAAAATACAGAACAAGTGAAATATCTCTAAAACCACACCACCTATTAACAAATCGCTTGGTACACATATAGAAAACATCTTCACCAAAAAGATTATATTAAATTTATACGGTTAGGGTTCTTGATTTCTATTAATTTTGATTAAAACTAATGTTTTGCACTGCGCGTACCGTCAAACTCAAGGCATTGTCAATGGTGGTGAGCAATCTTCATACAGAAAATCCAGGTAAAGTGAAATATCTCTAAAACCACACCACCTAGAAAAAATTGCTTGGTACACATATAGAAAACATCTTTACCAAAAACATTATATTAAATTTATATGGTTAGTGACTTACGACCATTGACAATGCCTTGAGTTTGAGTCTTTGTACACGGCTGAGCATTCCACACCGGCACAGTTTTGTCGTGTCTCCACTTTGCCCCGCTTTACTTTTACTGGTTAAGTCAGTTAACCCTTGTGAGTAGCCAAACTTTAGTGCTAGTGGTTGATCAGAGGTTGCATCTGTTTCATCATCTTCATCTTCATCCCACACTTGGGCATCTCTCTCTTCTTCAGCATCTTCATCATAGTCAGGCCACGTGGCACTGGCGCCGCCATCGTGACCTACTTTCGGTTCATGCTCCGCTGCATTTTGTTGCTGCTGCTGCCACTCTTCGCGTTCACTATCGCGAATTACTCTTTTCTGTACTCTCTTGAGGGCGTTTGAGCTCTCCCATGTCTGGTTGTGGGGGTGAAGCAGCACTTTGCGCTTGAGCTGGCTCAAGGGCTTTCACTCGTGTTTTTGGCTTCATGTCGGCCGCCATTTTCTTTTGTGCTTTCATTTGTGTGGAAGCTCTGGTCGGCTCTGTAGTTTCACCTTCCGATTCACTCAGCGGAATCGGTGGCTCATCATCAACTGACATCATTTTTGCCATGATTTGCGACCACACCATCTACTTGCGCTGCTATGTGTGTTTCAATCGGCTGAATGCAGTATTTGGAGCACGTGCGTTTGAAGTCTAGTTTGTCTCCCTGTAATGACAAGTGCGGAAATTATCAGACACAGTCTAATAATACACAGGACAAGTTTTACATGTGAACAACTTGTTTTTACATACATGTTATACAGTGTTTATATATATATATTATGTATGTTCCTCCTTCATGGACTTACCTAAAGTGTAATCCTCCTCCAACTCGCTGTTGCTCCACTGCTGCCGAGTTGCTAACTGAAGCGATATCTGGCCTGCATGGGCTTGACCTCTTCCCGGATACTTAACTTCCGGTATTCGGAAGATGAAGTAAGAATTGATAGTTTCTCTGTATTCACTCAAGATAAACCTAATGGCACAGATTGCATGTTGTCTTTCCCGGTCAAATCTTCATTCTTATCAATTAACAAACTGTAAAAATATACAAATTTTCGGTTTGGATTTATATATTGGCAACGAACATTATTATTCTCGTGCGGCGGAGTGGGGACCAGGATTATGTAACAGAGAAGCTTGGTGACATAATTGCCTATGTGGAAATTTGATAACACATAGCGACCGAGATTGTGATGAGATGTTCATCCTTAAGAGATGGTTAATAATTATTTAAATGTTCCCTCCATCCACCAGAAAGAATGCAAATGGAGGGGAAGGGCATTTTTAATATGTTTGTTGCAACTGTCTGCAACTACCTGTTACCACGGGGCCGATCGTCAAGCACACCCAGCCATCCTGCATACATTATGGACACCACCTGCAGCTGGGGGTTGAGTGACAGCTGCCCCCTATTAGGGTGTCACCCACCCAATCTGTAGAGGGTGTCTAATTGGCTGGCTGTGGGAGCCCAGTCACCTGCATTCCTTATACCTGACACACATACCCCACTATAGACACTCTTATCTAGGACTCGGGGAGAAGCACTCCTAGAGACAACTCCACTCTCTTCACTTGAACTAGCAACATCTATTCCAAAAGACACTGAGCTTGGACCAAGGTTCAAGGGATTGTAGCCACTGATTCTGACATACACCAGCAGGAGTGATGAGGATCTGTGTGGGCAGTGGGTACGGAGTGAGGGTGATAGGTCGCCAGTAGGTGAACAGGGGTTGATGCCAATGAAGCACAACCTCTTCGCTGTCAATCTTGCACGACTTGTCTTCCTTTCTTCCTTATGAGTTGTTGAGAGTAACGACAGGTGGGAACTGACAGACAATTGTCAGAACACACCTGTGGAGACTAGCAATGTGCGGGGTTCAGACGGCTGAGTCCCGTTATTATTACAAAATGGTTAAATTGCATAGCCCAATAAAAGCAGATTTCCAAAAGGAAAACACTCATCTAGATTTGAACCTACATATATCCACCTTAGATACTGATGCACTTATTAAGCATCTGTTGCTACATAGAAGGGAATACTAAATCAATTTAATAGAACCTATTACTGCTGAAGGCTATGGTATGGTGTTGGCGTATTGACCCGCACACCAAAATTAATTTAATGTATTTACACTTCAAATATTTCCTAAGTTAGTCATTTTAAATCAAAGTTACTTCAAACTAAAGGAAGATTATAATGATCAACCTAACATATTTATCTCAGAAAAAGACAGAAACTCAAAACCATCGGACTATGCACCTTCAAGTAGTTTAAAGCTGGCCTCACTGGTTTCTTAGACATCACACAATGAAAGTGGGACTAATTAGTCTAATAGACTTATTGTTGCTAGACCGGGAATATGGACCTAGGCTACATTAGTGTAAAGAATTACTAACACAAAAACACTCAGAATTGATCAGTACTGAAAGCCTTTGAGTGAGAACAGTGCCTAGTTAGAATGCAAATTAGACTTACGGCATGTATCATACTTCTTAACGCAGGTCTTGTCAGGACATAGTTTCTGGAAGCTGTAGCACTCACCCTCTTCGTTACGCGCAGTTAACATAAAGTGGCACCCGTAAATACATGGCGCAGGACAAGTCTGCTGGCACAGTGTTAGCATCAACTAGAAACATTCTTATTTAATTCAGTAAATGAGATGCGCCTCAGATTCAGCTCAACCACACTAAACTGATAACATTATCTGCATGGGATATTAATGCCAAGCCCCATGCCTTGATTCAGCCACACCCATGAATAAGCATCAGATGCAGGTTTTTTGTGGGTTTTTAAACATAAAACTTTACAGGGGATATTAGTTGAGGAATGTGCTTATTGTTGACAGCTCTACTCTACTTTTTGAGTGCTTAATTTTCAAGTGCTTACGACTTAAATACTTATTAAGTGATTACTTCTTGAATGATTATTCGAGGGGATATTTTTCAATTAAAATATATAAAAGAAAAAGGATGTAGGCCTATCGACCAGAAAATGAACTTGCCAAAAGTGGTAACTTACTACAAAATCTTCCATAGACACAACCTTCACCCGGGCAATACTTGTGACCTGGATTGCACTGTGCTGAAAAAGATCACTTTCCTCATTAATACACATGTAATAGTTTCCAACTAACCATGTTTAAATATAAACATTAAACTCAAGCCTTAGGTCAGCCCTTTTGTGGATAGGAGGGCGCGGACATCCAGGTACTTAGCACATCGTGACCTAGCAACTATTAGGGACGGTGAATACAATAGAGTCACAGCATTGAAATGAATGTAAATAAAACAAAAAGCACAAATCCATTCACTGCTATGATCTAATTCTGTTATTTAGAACCATGAATATTCACTCGGGGGTTGAAATAGTGTTATTTAGGCGCATAACTTACTCAATAAGTGAAATTTGGTCAAATTAAACCAACATCCAAGCGATATTAAGCCGCCGCCACATCGGCGGCGTTATTGCGAATGTAAATAAAACAAAAAGCACAAATCTATAGACGGGATCACGGTTCCGACTGCGCATGTGCTTAAAACGGTGTTGGCAGAAAAGCAAATGCCAATGGCCATTGAGTTTGTCGATACGCATAGGGAAAAACTTCGATTTTATTCAAAATGAATAGAAATACATAACAATTTGGCATAAACATGTATGCACATATGCCATATAATGATCTGATGAATATAGCTAAGACAAAACTAGCCATAGTTAAACATTTTGAGTTAAGAAACATACAATTCCACACAAAACAATCAGTGATATCCACATCACCATTATTAATTCTTGTTCTAAATATTAAAATGCCAAATGTGTCAACATACACTTCTTCAGAGAAATATATAACCAATATCTGATTAACCATACTAATTTTCTAGTTCTACATATAGCATTAACCATAGGGTATAAATAAAAACATTAATAAAATAAGTAAAACTGACTCTGGCTATGGCTCTAACACTAGTCTGAGTGCCCAGATTTGTCTAAATCTAAATTCACATGGCATAAGATGTCCATATTATATTGATGTAAATGCAATGCTGGATAAAAGATTATTATCTTAATTTATTATATATATTTTTTTATTTGGTATCCTATGTTTCAAACAAGAGCTGTGATGAGCTTACACTAGCACATTTGATAGTTGCACCTAGTGTGCCATGTGCCATGTGCTTCTCGGGTGATGTAGTCTATTCACTGCTACGATCTCTTAGATGCCATTGAGTGCATAAAGCTCTTGACACTAAATCGTGTGAGCAGAAACGTTCTTGATACATCCTGTGTCTGGACACTCCTGAAAGTATCAAAGATGTTGACCACTTTTGTCAGTATGAAAGATTCCCCTGAGTAAAAGTTCTTCACCCTCCTTATGTAATTATGGAAGCACTTGTTCCTCTGTATAAGTATAAATAGTCGTGGCTCATTGTGTGAATATGAATGAGTTGACACGGCTCTGTGAATATGACCAATGTCCATGATACTTGAAGGGCGGGGTGGCTCCGCACGCCCCCTGGTGGATACTCACGTTGCGGTTTCGGAGTGCTGTGTTGGTAGGTGAAGACCTGGGTCGGCCTGGTGCTGTCTGTCAACTCGGACTCCCTCACGAACCCTGCGACAGGAGCAGATAGTGTCATCTCACGGACAAGGGTTATATGATCATGTCCATGATGCTATCATGAACCCTGCGACAGGAGCAGATAGTGTCATCTCACGGACAAGGGTTATATAATCATGTCCACGATGATATCATGAACTCTGCCACAGGGAAAAAATAGTGTCATCTCACAGACAAGGGTTATATAACCATATTCATGATATTGTCTGTGACTTTATCATGAACTCTGCCACAGGGAAAAAATAGTGTTAGAAGATAGGTGTGATCACAGAATAGTTTTAGTGTTGAGTAACGTATCTTCACAGCTTTATTCGTCCTCGTCCTGGGGACACTGTATGACATCAACACAGACTACACAGGAAGTGTTGGATTACATACCCTAACAATTCAGTTTGCTCTTGTTCTGGGGGCACTGAATGAAGTAGTGTCGGATTAGCTACCATAACAATTCTATTCTGTTGACCCTCGTTCTGGGGACACTGCGTGACATACTTTCAGGTTAAGTATCTTCACAGTTCTGTTCATACTCATTCTGGGGACAGTGCATGACATTTTTGTTGTTGTTTTAAAAAAAAAATTGTTGCTGGTTTATTTACCCCGTCAATAACGAGTAAGTCGCATCACGGCTTGTTTTCATTACTGAACAGCAATAGTATGCAGGTATTGCAGGTATAGCAATACCTCAGGGAGTTTGATGCCCCTGCCCTGCAGAGTTGTAAACCACTGCCTTGTGGTACAGGTTCTTGACAGAACTGAAGGCTAAGGGAGCAAACCCTAAACAGAAAACCATGTCACTGTGGCAGCATTAAGGGTGGTTGATGTATGGAACTCCCAACATCTCCCGACCAGCCACTGCAGGGACAAATAGTTTTGCACCTGTCTTGACATGTTCTTGCCGGTGTGAAACCTCTATTTGCTCCCCCGAGAGAGTGCCGCTGGTAACTTGCAAAAGCCAGCAGCACTTCAACACTTTTGCAGGCAGCTTTCATGAAATGTACCATCAAGAGAAACCTGAAGCTGAGAGACATTAAGACCGACTCATGGATGCAACTCTCACAGCAGAGCACTAAATGGAGAGCGGCAGTCAAGTAATGAAAGCAGTCTTTGTTGCATCGCGACCGACAGCATGATGATGATGATGATGATGATGATGATGATGATGATGACAGCAATAGTCTAAATTTGGAAGCAGTCTTGTCATCTTAACTGTTAGTTTTTGTCGTTGTTGTTTTTTTGTGGGGTTCCCATTTTAACATTTTGTTGATGCCACATTTGCAACATTTTGGTATATACTTACCCCATGCAGTAGCATTGGTAGGGATACTCAGTTTACACTGTGACTTTGTGAGGTCAAGGTATGAGGTCATTTGAAGAATTGTTAGGAGTTAGGTCTTGAATGATGGTTGTGAGTGCACACATACTACATCAGATGACCTCGCAGCCTTTGTTCTTAGAAAATTACCTCTAGCCCCTTTATTGTAGTTTTAGGTTAGTCAAATTAATAGTCAGTGGAGTTTGACCTAAAATTTTAGGGAATCATGCAGGGGGAATTGGAGTTTGACATTGAATGTGTGTCATGCAAGTGCACTAAGTACCCAGATGGTCATGCAGCCAAGTCTCTCCTTCATCTATTTTTGCAGTTTTAGCAATTGTATTGATTTCATAGGTGAGTACTGTATTTTTTTATGTTTTGTATGTTTCTGACCGAAACAGTTTGCCCGTTCCATGCTTTAGCAGCCATGGAAACAATGCTGCGATCAAAACAGGCCAATTTCAGACGACTGTGGTTTATAGTCTGTGCTTCGTTTCTTCTTGTTGCTATGCTTGGTATTGTAGAATACTTTGGATTTTGTGCATAGCTGAACGTTAATTTTAGTAGGTGTGATTCCCTCTGTGTTTGTAGCATTGTCATTTTTGTTTGGTAGTGTAGGTCAGTGGTCGGGGGTATTTTAGTTGTTTGTAAGCAAATTTTGAGTGCTTTATTTTGAAGACGTAGTTTGCTTAGGAGTGTGGTCCTCCCTCCCCCATGAAAATTATATCTCCGTAGTCGAAATAAGGTAGTACCATGGCTTTGTAAATTTTGATTGACATATTTTGTGTCATGAATGACCTAATTTTCTGGAACAACCATATTTTGCCGTTTACCCTCTGGAGAACATTTTTGATACATTCATTGAATGTTAGTTTGGAGTCAAGGAGAAGACCCAGGCATATTTAATTCATTGGGCTCTCTCAAGTTCTTTTCCCCCAGGGTGGAAGCTTTGGTGTTGCTTATTGATTTGCGATTGTGAAAGATGAGGAGTTTTTGATTTGTTAGTATTGATGGTTATTCTGTTTGCTTGCACCAGTTATTTAAATTGTTAAGCTTTATGTTTAGTTTGTCAATTACTTCATCCTCTGTGTAGATTACAGTGCCATCGGTGTATGGCTGGAGCTTGTTCGTTCCCAGCCAGTCTTCCAGATCGTTTATGTAATAGTGGACCTAGGACAGAACCTTGTTTGACTCCCAACATTAACAGCCCTTTCAGTGGATGTCACATTATTTGCTTTGGTTTTTTGGCTTCTGTTGGTCAGATAGTCCCTGACCCATTTGAGTGTGATTCTACGTATGCCTATTTTCTCTAATTTAGCAAGTAGTATTTGCTGATCTACAGTATCAAATGCTTTGCTTAAATCTATGAACGCAGACCCAGTAAGCAGCTTATTGTTCATATTTTCAAAAATGTCATCCATTAGTTTGACTATCGTTTTAATAGTTGAATGTTCTTTTCTGAAGCCCCCTTACCTGTCATTTAGTATGTTGTACTTTTCAAGGTGCTCAGTTATGTGACAATGCATTACTTTTTCTATCAATTTGCCAGGTGCTTGGAGTATAGAGATGGGTCAAGTTAGTCAGTGATAGTGTCAGGTTATCTACCTTCAGTTATGTGTGTCCTTATTCTAGGGACACTGCATGACATAGTGTCAGGTTCTGTACCTTCAGTTCTGTTTTCCCTCATTTTGTGGACAGTACATGACATAACATCAGGTCATGTACTTTCTGTTTGTCATCATTCTAGGGCCATTACATGACGTAGTGTCAGGCTAGGTTTCTTCACAGTTCTGTTCGTCCTCATTCTGAGGACAGTGCGTGATGTAGTGTCAGGTTCCTTACCATCACAGTTCTGTTCATCCTCATTCTTGGGACAGTGCGTGATGTAGTGTCAGGTTCCTTACCTTCACAGTTTTGTTCGTCCTCATGCTGGGGACATTGCGTAATGTAGTCACACCTGTCCCACCATGGCACACACCACTCAGACTGTAGACAGAGGAAGCCTTTCTTTCCACCGAGCAAACACCCATCTGTCAGGAGACACAACAATGATTCGTATTTAATTCATTGACTCCGAAAACAAAACTTACACTCTGAGGCATTGCCATCACATTCTGCCTCCAATCAGTGTTTATATAAAATGCATAAAAGTACCATTTACAATTGCATCATGTGTCAAATTTATTTTGTAAAAGCATTATGCATTTTAATTACACTTGTAGTTTGCTAGATTTCTAATTCTACATTTCAATTTGTCATAATTAATTTGTGGTTTACATTTCAGATATATTGCGACGAGCACACAACATAAAAACAGATATATAATAATAAACTGGCTCGGTTTCATTTCAGAATGATCTGACTAGGTGGCAATTGAATTGTCTAGAATAGGGATGAGAGTGAGGGCAGGCGGGGACCCAGTCAGTTACACGGGCAGGCGTGCATCACTTTCAACTAAAGATTGATACTTATCACAATCTCACCTACACTGGACATTAGTAAGGTAGGCAAAAGACGTGGTTGTTCAGTGTGAGAATAATGTTTGGTTGGGATAATGGGTCATGGTGCCGGCAAAAATGCATGCCACTGGGGCAGGCTTATGCAGTCCTCCTGCAGGCCTTCTAAACTAGTCTTGGTAAGACTATTATTGATCAAATATCTTTGTATTTCTCTTTATTAAAACTCGAATGTTTTCACTCATATTAAGGTGAGTCCGATGGTTGTAATTTTCTGTAATTTTCTCAAATAAATATATTTGGTAGACCGTTATGATATATCATACATTTACAGCTTGAAGTAAAGTTACTTTAAAATGACTAACATAAGAGCTTTTTTAAATTAAATTTATTTTGGCGTGCTTGTCAAAACCATGAGTGTCCTCGCACTTGATGTAACAGAGCCAGGCTGACTCACCTTGCCCCGAGCTGGGTGGGGTGCGGGCGAACAGGCCGTAGACAAAGGTGACGGCGCCAGAGTTGACGGCCTTCCGAATGTGGACAAACAAGCTGCCTGGAGAAGTGAAGCCCTCCTTGCCGTGGTTGAGGCCAGTGGCACCGCCCTCCGCAGTGTCATGGTAGAAGAGGCTGGTAGCCGCAGAGCTGCTGCCATTTCGCACCGCCACGATGCCTGAGGCACACAGCACATCGTGAGCAGGTGTAGGTAAGGGGCCTTTGTACATGGGGATGCTTGAGGCACATGGCGCAGGGTCAGGTGTAGATATGGGGTTTTGGGGGGCTGTACATGGGGATGCCTGAGGCACACAACACAGGGTCAGGAATTGTAGGAAAGGAGGGTTGTGAACATCGGGATGCTTGAGGCACACATCATGGATGCATGCAGCACAGGACAAGTTAGCAGTTGAAGGGAAATGGCGGAATGGGAGAATGGGAAAGGCTAGAGGAGTCCTTCCCTTACACTGGGACGCGTGCATCACACAGGGAAGTGAAAGGGGGATGGGGGGAGGGGGGAGCTGATGCAGCTCTGTACTCAGAGATGCCTGCTTTCAGGGATTCTGATGGTCTTTGAGGTTCATCCAAAATTCACTTTGGGTGGGAACACAAAAAAGTTTGGAAATGTCGCAATCCTCCCAGTAAAAATAGATTTTTCATGAATCTTTTCTTTAAAGTGGTATATTCGGAGTTGAAGTTAGTCTGCGTGCCTAACAAATCTAACATATAGCAAAATCCTCAAAAGATTAAGTTAGTTTACATAACCAAGCTAGCCAACATTTCACTTTAAGAAAAAAGAATAAAAGGAATGGAAATTATAATAGTCCATATCGTATACCTGTATCAGCATTTGTTTCATTACTAGTTTCTTCATGCACACTACGGTGAGTCACGCATACAGAGAGAAATCAAAACAAAACTACATTAATATATATATAATAATCTTTACTGAGGAAAAATTTATATAACCAATTTGAAGAATAACATCTAGCCTATTAAATATAAGAAGTCTATCTAATATGCATAATTTCTATGTTAAAAACAATTACATGAAATATGACTAGATCAACAATAAGAACTAAATATTCTAAATTTTTAGTTCTTCTAAATATGCGTTTTCATGGATTGATCAAGATTACATGTGGAATCAGAATCTGAAAATCGGAGTGATTCCGCGGGAATCGGAATAGTTCGCAGATCTGAATATTAGTTCGCAGATCTGAATATCTAACAGATTGTTGCAAGCCAACAGTCAGAGTTAGTCTACATCAATCATATTGTTGTAGGCCAACAGTTAGGACTTAGTTAGTCTACATCTAACATAGTGTTGTAGGCCATCAGTTAGAACTTAGTTAGTCTACATCTAACATATTGTTGTAGGCCAACAGTTAGAAATTAGTTAGTCTACATTTAACATACTGTTGTAGACCAACAGTTAGAACTTAATTAGTCTACATCTAACATAACACGTGAAGTTATTTACCTAACAGATCTGACGTGTAGGTGAACCGCACAAACACATTGACATCATCTGGCGCATCAACAGGTTTCGTCACCACCCACACGCAGTCCAGCATCCTGAGGCAAAAAGAAGCAGCTTTTATTCCACACCACAACAAGCTCATCTGTCAGCAGGTCACAGGGAGGGCTCTGCTTTGAGAGGCTGGTACTAGCACTGGGTGCAACGGTCCACCATAGCGACTGTCTCAGCTAGTGTGCTACCACCTATCAATCCTTCTGACAGGCAAGGGTTAGCATAGTCGAGACTGCCATGTGGTAGTGGCTCGTTACTAATTTCGTGGCTCCTGGTGATTCATGATAGAGAAAGAGGGTGTTACAAAGAGAGCATTATCACACTTTTGTTATTTTGGTGCTGGTATGGTTCATGATTTCCCATGACATCAGCTTATGTAACGATCAAAGAAAGTCAGCTTGTATCACTATGGTGGACCATTGCACCCAGTGCTAGTGCCCACAGGTTGGTTTGTTTGTTGTTGTTTTACGTCCTAGCAACATCTAAAGTCATATCAGAACGGGTACCAACTTGTGACAGTGCGCACTCATGGCGACTTTATAGTGCTGCCCCACTGGGAGACCAGGCCGCCAGCACCATGACCTGATATCCCACTCAGTCACATTAAAGTGACATTGAGCACACCAGTCCTTGCCATGTCCTAATAATGTCAAGCGCCTGGCTAGGAAGCAACAAGTATCAATTTTAACGTCATTGGTTTGATTCGACCAGGGTTCGAACCCACGACCCTACGATCTACCAACACGGGAGACGGACGATCTAACTCATTCGGCCATCCCGTCTGGTGTGTGCCCACAGGAGACCAGGTGCTACCTGGTTGGTCAGTGGCAGGTCACTTCTATTGTGGCCTGGGTAATACCCCTGTCACACTACGATGCAACGCGGTAGGGTAAGCCGACGTAGGTGAAATTTGGCCATTACGCCGAGATACGGTATTCGTTCGTTAAGCCTATGTCAAGATACGTCGAGTTACGTCGAGATACGGTGACACACGTCAAGGTTTTGGACATACCCAAAACTTTCGTCGTAGCTTGACATAAGGCTGTTATGTTGTGTTATGTGGGGCTTACGTTGCACTCACGTTAGGCTTACGTCGAGATACGTTAGATGTTCGTTAGAGCTACATCGGACTACGGCGACTTACGGTAGACTAACGGAGAGACTGGAGGAATGTGCAGCCCGTGCGCTGACAATGTGGTGTTAACGTATCTTGACGTAGGTCTAACGTGTCCCTGATGTGTGTCTAACGTTAGTCTAATGTAAGTCCAACATGTCTTGACGTATTCGACGTAGTTGAGGAACGGCTGGCATGCGCGTAACATAGGTAACACCCGCCAAAGTTTGTCAAACGTAAGCGAACGTCATGTCAATGTGGTGCGAACGTTTTGCCTTCGAGTATATAAAGGAATCCGTTACGCTCATGTCAACCGCTTTGAGCACTCCCGGTCCTTACGCTGAGCATGCTGGACTCATTATACTGACGCTGCTCACTCGTGGGCCTGATGTTGACTCACATTACGAATTACGTCAGAGTCACACTTAGCTATGTTAGGGCGAGTCCTATGCTAAGATGACGCTAGGGTTTCGCTAGGCTGATGCCGCGCTCGTTAGCCTTACGTTGGGCTTCTTTTTTTTTTACGTTCTAACTCGTTGAGACACGTTAGAACTACATTGGACTGACATTCAATTTGGCCCTGAAACGCAGAGAATTTTGACGTATCTCAACGTAAAAAAAAGTGATTTTTACGTTGCCCACTCGCTGGCCTGGTGTGAGAGGGGTATGAGTACCCACAGAATTGAGGCAAGTATGGTGCATTCTTTATTCCCTAGGTGGAGTAGAATCCAGTCCATCCATAATACCAAATCATTTTTAAAATCTCTCTGCCAGGACTTTTCCTATTCTTACATCCGTGTTTTTTTTGGGTAATGGTTTATTTATCGCAGCTTGTTTTCATCGCTGAACAGCAATAGTCTCAATTTGGTAGTAGCCTTGTCATCTTAGGTTGGATAGTAATGTTTGATCGAATTGAGTGCAAAGCGTGGGTACTTACGCATTGCCGTGACCTGGGGTCAACTTGATCTCCCCACCCTGCCAGTTGTGCACCATAATCCGCCCACATACAGACACTGAAATATCAGCATGGTGAGTGGTCAGCCAAATCTTTCAATATTTTCATGCTTGCAAAAATAGTACTATTTTTCCAGACCCCCAAACTACCCCACAAAGTAGTAGTACACATCAACATTATATTAGAAAAGAAAACGGTGGTTTATGTTATGACAACTTTTTATTAAGTCATAAAAGTTGCAGCATCCTTTTAACAGGCACCAATCGTCTAGTTGAAAATCCCCCTGCTTAATGTTGCCTAGTCCGATGGTGTTTTTGGTTTGTTTTTTTAAAAGATAAATTGGTTAGGTTGGTCATTATAATCTACCTTACCTTAGTTTGAAGTAACTTTGATTTAAAATGACTAACTTGGGAGATATTTGAAGTGTACACATGCTAAATTAATGTTGGCATGCTACATAGGCTTCAGCGGTAACCGGCTCTATTAAATAGAAATTAGTACATCCTATATGTAGGTTCAAATCTGTTTTGCTTTAGAAAATTAGATGTTTTAACCGGACTGCAACTTCAATCAATGCATGTAACAACAAAGGCCCTCAAACCTGACGTCCTGTCCGCCTCTTCACGGTGTCCTTCAAAGGCAAAACACATCACCATTAGTCGATAGCAGTACCGTGTTTCCTGTTTGTAACTAGGTCTTTATTAATTATCACCATTCTACTACTACCATAGTTTCTAGCTGTATTACTATCACTTCTACTGCTAGTATTACTACCAGTGTTACTACCAGTATTACTACCAGTGTTACTACCAGTGTTACTACCAGTGTTACTACCATCATTACTACCAGTATTACTACCAGTTTACCAGTGTTACTACCAGTATTACTACCAGTGTTATTACCAGTATTACTACCAGTGTTACTACCAGTGTTACTACCAGTGTTACTATCAGTATTACTACCAGTTTACCAGTGTTACTACCAGTATTACCACCGGTGTTACTACCAGTATTACTACCAGTATTACTACCAGTTTACTAGTGTTACTACCAGTGTTACTACCAGTGTTACTACCAGTGTTACTATCAGTATTACTACCAGTTTACCAGTGTTAGTACCAGTATTACTACCAGTGTTACTACCAGTATTACTACCAGTTTACTAGTGTTACTACCAGTATTACTGCCACTATTGCTACCAGTATTACTACCAGTGTTACTACCAGTATTACTACCAGTTTACTAGTGTTACTACCAGTATTACTACCACTATTACTACCAGTATTACTACCAGTATTACTACCAGTTTACTAGTGTTACTACCAGTGTTACTATCAGTATTACTATCAGTATTACTACCAGTTTACCAGTTACTACCAGTGTTACTACCAGTATTACTACCAGTATTACTACCAGTTCACTAGTGTTACTACCAGTATTACTACCAGTATTACTACCAGTGTTACTACCAGTGTTACTATCAGTATTACTACCAGCTTACCAGTGTTACTACCAGTGGTGCAACTAGTATTACTACCAGTTTACTAGTGTTACTACCAGTGTTACTACCACTATTACTACCACTATTACTACCAGTATTACTATCAGTGTTAGTACCGGTATTACTACCAGTGTTACTACCAGTATTACTATCAGTGTTACTACCAGTGTTACGACCAGCATTACTACCAGTGTTACTACAAGAATTATTATCAGTATCACTGTCAGTGTTACTACCAGTGTTACTACCAGTGTTACTACCAACATTACTATCAGTATTACTACGAGTATTACTACCAGTATTACAGTGTTACTACCAGTATTACTACCAGTATTACTGTCACTGTTACTACCAGTGTTACTACCAATATTACTGTCAGTGTTACTCAGTATTACTACCAGTGTTACTACCAGTTACTGCCAGTGTTACTACCAGAATTACTATCAGTATTACTACCAGTATTACAGCGTTAATACCAGTATTACTGTCAGTGTTACTACCAGTGTTACTAATAGTATTACTACCAGTTACTACCCGTGTTACTACCCGTGTTACTAATAGTATTACTACCAGTGTTACTACCAGTTACTGCCAGTGTTACTACCATTATTACTACCAGTGTTACTACCAGCATTACTACCAGAATTATTATCAGTATTACTACCAGTGTACCAGTGATAATACCAGTATTACTACCAGTATTACTGTCAGTGTTACTACCAGTGTACCAGTGTTAATACCAGTATTACCACCAGTATTACTGTCAGTGTCACTACCAGTGTTACTACCAGTGTTGCTAATAGTATTACTCCCAGTATTACTACCAGTGTACCAGTGTTACTACCAGTATTACTGTTAGTGTTACTACCAGCATTACTACCAGTGTACAAGTGTTAATACCAGTATTACTACCAGTATTACTGCCAGTATTACTGTCAGTGTTACTAGCAGTGTTACTACCGGTATTACTGTCAGTGTTACTACCAGTGTTACTAATAGTATTACTAATAGTATTACTACCAGTATTACTCTTAGTATTACTACCGAATCATGGATGACAAAAGACTTTCTTCAATGAATAGAACATGTTCTAATGTAGTAGTCTGCACCGACCTCTCAGTCAAAGAACCACATGCACAGGAATGTCTGCATAGGGTGACAGCGTCAGGGAGACAGTGTATTGGTTGGCATGCTAGTTCCATTATAGAAAGACTTCTGGGTTCGAATCCTGCTGTAGGCGCAATATTTCCTATTTTCATCACCACGTGACACAAGCAACAGGAACCAAGCCAGGTGTAGTGGTGGTCATCATGCTGAACCCATGTGTGCCTTACCCCAGTAAGGAATGTACCTATGACGCTATGACCTGTGTGTGTACTGGTAGTAATATTGATAGTAACACTGATAGTACCTCAGGTTGGGAACTACCTTTGTGTCTTCCCCTTGTCGAGATTTACCTGCATGTCCTACCCTTGTTTGGAACCTACATTTCTGTGCCGTAGCCTGGATTTGAGATACACATGTGTGTATCTTATCCCAGTTTGGAATCTACCTACTTGTGTCTTTTCCCAGTTGAGTACCTGCCTACTTGTGTCTTATCCCAGTTGAGGACCTGCTTACATGTGTCTTTTCCCAGTTCAGGATCTGCCTACATGTCTTATCCCAGTTCAGGACCTGCCTAAATGTGTCTTATCCTGGTTCCAGACCTACCTGCTGTCGAGGCCTCCAGGCGCAGCTTCACCCCGGTGTATTGTGGTAACACGGCTTTGTGAAGCAGGGAGAGCAGCACGACCAGGTCTGTCCCCCTGTGCACCACAGAGGGACGGCTCCAGAAGCCGTCCTCCACAGTCGCGCTGGCCAGCATCAGTGCATCCGGTGCTGAGCTGCTGTATACCTACAAACACAAATAGGGCACCGTGAGTGGCCACAACTCAGTCAACGTACCCACCTATACCACAATGAAACGGGAGACCTGCGACTGAGGCATAAATACAGGGATGAAAGTGGCATCTCGCAAAATAAAACCAGAAATTTGTGGCAAGGAATGTATACAAAAAGAATCCTGATCCTAAGAATTGTCTTACATTGTCCAATATCATGACTTTTTTCTCCCATAGGCTCAGCACCTTCACGGAATCACAGACAATTTCCAGAAGTCAGGTTTCATACAATGCCCTCCAAACACTATCCTAGCTCCATTCAACTGACCCATCAGTAGACTATCCTTGGAGAGCATTCCACTGTCCTTGCTGTGACTATTATTGCGCATGCCGCCAATTCATTTTTTCTCTCTGCAAACACTCCTTGCTTTTCTGTTTGCTTGGGTTTTAGGTCCTAGCAACATGTAAAGTAATTGTATGAAGCTTACTATTAAAGCTGATGATCTCATTCATGTATCAAAGAATTTTACTCTATGGCTGGTCTGGCATTGACAAAAGACATTATTCAATGAATAAACTACTTTTGTTGTTGGTTGGTTACGACTTTTATGTCCTGGCAACATCTAAGGTCATATCAGGAGGCGTACATTAATTGATTAAGCATGGGAAATTTCAATTGCAGACAATTGGTCTTCCTCATTCCACTGCTCATTGCCCAATCCTAGTAATGCCGAACAATAGGCTAGGTAGCGGCAAATATCAATTTTTAAGTCATTGTGTAAAAATATACGGATTTTCGGTTCGGATTTATATATTGGCAGAGAGCATTACTATTCTCGGGTGACGGAGTGGGGTGCAGGATTATGTAACAGAGAAGCAATGGGTGCCCCACTCGCTGTGTGACATAAGAGGCTATGTGGAAAATGTGATAACACATAGTGACCGAGATTGTGATGTGATGTTCATATTTAAGAGACAGTGAATGATTAGTGAAATGTTCCCTCCATGCACCAGAAAGAATGCAAGTGGAGGGGCAGGACATTTTCAATATGTTTATTGTAACTGTCTGCAACTACCTGTTACCACAGGGTCGATGGGCAAGCACACCCAGCCATCCTGCATACATTATGGACACCACCTGCAGCTGGGGGTTGAGTGACAGCTGCCCCCTATAAGGGCGTCACCCCCCCTCCCCCCAGGCTGTAGAGGGTGTCTGATTGGCTGGCTGTGGGAGCCCAGTCACCTGCATTCCTTATACCTGACACACAGACCCCACTCTGGGCACTCTGCTCTTGTCCAGGACTCCAGACACTCTGTCTGAGACCCCACTTTCTATACACAAACTAGAGCAGCTATTCAAAAGGCACTGAGCTGTGTCCAACAACCATGGGACTCAGGTTCAATGGGCTGTAGGCACTGAATCTTATACACACGACCCAGAGACATGAGGATCTGTGTGTCAGTTGGTAAGGAATGAGGATGATAGGTCGCTAGTAGGTGAACAGGAGTTGATGCCAATAAAGCACAACTTCTTCACTGTCAATCTTGCGCGACTTGTCTGCCCTTTTCTTCCTTATGAGTTTGTTGAGAGGGGCACCAGGTGGGAACTGACAGACAGTTGTCAGAACACACCTGGGGAGAGTACTGATATCTGGGGCTCTGACGGCCGAGCACAGCAGATATTACAATTGGTTTGACTCGACCAAGTTTAGAACCTGAGGGTTTGAATCCTCCGACCGACCAAAATGACCATTCGGTCATTCCGTCTGGTAATACTTTTTTTTTTATTGTAAAGTCATATGAGAGTGGGATTTTGACTGACCAGCTGCTGTCAATCCTTAGCATTTCGGGATAGTTAATCGGCGATTATCAAAATGGCGGAATAGCGATCTTTCAGCCCTATAAATATGTTATTTTAACTTTATGACAACCATTAAAGGAAATTCAATAGAGCTTATTACTTTTATTCACGTGAAGGAAGTGAAAAAAACTCTTACACTAACCGAAAACTGCTTGAATACTTATCGCAGTATCCTCCAATCTAAAATGCGTACCCTGATATAAGATTCCCAGTCTTCCCATTGCGTGGCACAACCATGGCTGTGATCAATTTGGCAACACTATCCATGTTTTATAAGACAATGAATTTTAATTAGATACTACTAACTCATTGGCGGGTTCAAATACGCAACAATATCCCCCATGCAGTCGTACTCCCATTATAATACAGATTAAATAGTGCACATATGTTGCAAATAAATGAGCGGCCTGTGACAGTATACGCTCGTGTCGACTTTATATAGTGCTACCACACTAGGATACCGTGACACTGACGCCACAACCCGATATTCCACTCACGTCATATGATCCTGACAAGAGCCAACCATAACCGGCCCTATGGTTGCTGGTGCCCCGGGCAAGCTGAACTTGGGCTCCCTTACAAGAATAACTTTTACTAAATTTATTTCTAGAAATTGTCCATGTTGCCGGAAACATGCATAATTCAAAACCACTGACGACGGGCGCATATTATGAATACTATAGATACCGTTCGTAGCATGCGTCGCTATGTAAAAAGTTAACTTCCGGTTTTAGATTCAAAGGCTAATCCAGTCCTTACCTGACCGTCGCTGAAGTCGGTTCATTGGTGTCAATACTGAAATTTGAATGTGGACTTGAATTGTTCGGTGATATCGCTGATTTTAAGATGCCGAGACTTGGCAAAGTTAGTGTTGGTAAATATTCCAAGGAATTACTGGACTCAATGGAGATTACGGATGAGTTAGTTGTCGCTAATGCAAGTCGTTCTAATATGCATCGTCCTGGATCGTCATCAAGAGTTCAAATGGAGGATTTAACGTCGCCAGCTTCAGTGATGCCGTCGTGTTCTACTTCGGGTCCGTCTCTGGAGGATATAGCGAGATTGTTGGACTCGAAGTTGGCGGCAGCACAACGTCCTTTATTGGATCGTCTAGTCTCACTGGAAAATACGGCTGTGGTGAAAGTGGGTCAAATTGACGACTCTGTAGCAGTAGGTCGACATGACGTCACGGATGCAGAGAGTATAACGGCTCTCAGCAATGTCAGTGAATCACCAGCGCGCTCAACGGGATCGTGCGCTTTACGAGCTCTACTGCGTACGACACGAGGTACAGTACAACTTTCTGGTAGTGACTCTGTGCGGAAGCGCACTCATAATTGTGAACCTTTTGATTGTGAGGGTTCGGATAGTGATGACTCGCTTATGCGTGATCTTATTCGAATTGCTGGGAAGAAAGCGAAGCGTACAGGGAAGTTGTCGTTGTTACCTCACAAATATGTGGTGAGGAATGATAAAAAAGGGAAAGTAGCACAGGGTGAATCGCACTGGTTTGAATACTTGGCTGCAATTCGACGAATGGTGAAAAGAGGTGATGTGCCTAATGACTGGATTCCACATATTGAGGAGCACATTGACACTATATTAGATATGGCTCAGCACTACACCTGGCAGACATGTTTGACGTATAGTGAGCGAATATTTGCTATGATTTCTGATAAAAGGTTACCTGGTGGGTGGAAAGATCAAGGCAAAATAGTGGAGATTCGCCGCGACGTATGTGGTCTCGGTCGGCGTGTTGAGCCGACAGTGTCGAGGCATGGACTGTTTAACACGTATACTGAGTATAAGAAGGGTGTTGACGCTCGGCCGTGCATCGTTTGGAACAAAGGGGGTGCTTGTAGTTTTACGGCTGATCATGGAGAAGGCTCTGATAAACTGTTGCATATATGCGCGTACTGTGCGTTTAAGCTGAGGCGTAAGCACCCCCATAAAGAAGTGGATTGCAAAACCAAGCAACGGGCAAGGGATAATCAACAAGATGACCATGATCGTACAAAGCATTTTTAGTTTGCAGCCGGCTGGAGGCTGCTTCTTCCGTTGACGTCGTGTGTGTAACGGACGTCGGCAAACATTTCAGCGGGGCTGCGTCAGCGCGGTCAAGAAGGTCGACACTGACGAGATCTGCGATCGCTCCGTTCAGGTCGGTGGTATGAATTCGTCTAAGCCTTCCCAGAGTTTGGATTTGGTTGTGCCACCTGCCCTGTCCCCCACAATCGGTCCAGTTGTTATTGTAAATCGCCCTGATAATACTGTTGCATCCGTTGATCTCTGTCAAGCATTGCGTCCTATAGTGGGCAGCCCGTGGGGCTCGGTTAACGATTTGTGTTCTCGCGGTAGGAACGAGTCGCATGACTCTTGTGCTGATTCTGGCGTGGCTCGGGAGATCTCTGACTTGACAGTTAATGAATTTCAATGTCGTCCCACGAAGTCTCTGGGTCGTAGCCGTATTTATAGTTGTGGGAGTCAATATAAATGGTTTAATCCAGTACTAAGGAAGGCGCGACCGATCAAGGGTGTTCAGACAGTCCATGGTGGTGGCATTAAATTAAATTTGAATCTGGGATCGCTACGAACACCACAACCTACGACGGAGCAGTGCGGTGGTTTCCTTTGTAACATTGATCATTGTAATATACGAGTCGACACGGGAGAGATCTAGTTCATGACTGGCGTTTATTCATCGTCCGTTGTCCCTGGTTACATTCCATACCATGCTGGTTATCTGCGTGTCCCGGTTCGCCTACATACATTACATCCTCCTTTCATTAGTTTTATTGATTTCATTATTTTTATTGTTTCATTAGCTTTAAATAATTACATGAACTCTTAAACACCTCCAAACCCTATGAAGAATGCAACGTTGCACTGAGACATGACATACGCGACTCTACACTCATCCCATATGTGAATGAGTATCTTAAATACTATGCATGTCATTCGTATAGATAGTGTAACATCATTCTCATAAATAGTAACATCAGTCTTATAGATAGTAACATCAGTCTTATAAATAGTAACATCAGTCTTATAAATATTAAACGTTTCGACCACTATCGCATATCGATAATTTGTATATGTAATGCATTCTCAATAGCCCAATAACCACATCAACTTTTAACAGCGTAACAAATACAGTACCTATTTTGCCATTTCAGTGGAACTGATAACATGCCTAGGTTCTTAAGAATTCACATACTTTATTAAACTTATGTTGTACTCCAACCAATTGGCACTTTGGGTGACTGTTGACTTGAATAGTGTGATGTATGAACAACGACTTGATTCACATTTAGGAGTACATAAAACATTTGTGACACGCCTAGCTGTGAACCATGATACAATAGATCGTACATCATTTCCTGTCCAGTAAATACGGGATGGTTAAACAGTGTAGATGTCCCATCTTAACATGTATATAGTCAAATGCTGCCTTGAGTACGCCTATTGCCGTTTTAATGCTCCGGTAGGGGAATGTGTTTCGCACTGCCGACAAATTTTTGGATCGTGATTTTTTCACGATACAACTTTGCATCAAGGTATATGTCTTCAATTCAACATACAGCACCATGACGAACAGCACGAATGGACGCGACCATACCAGGAGGACGACACCAGTCACGATTTGTTCGTTGGTGCATTACAGGATAACAACGACAAAAAGGAGGATCTATGGTACGCGGATATCGTAGTGAACAATACGATAATCAAGTTCAAAACTTGATACCGGTTCGGAGGCGAACATCGTTGCACGGAGGATTTACGATCAAATGGACAACGTGACCATGACTCCAACGCGTTGTCACTTGATAACGTACGCTGGACACCGTTATAAAACCTCATGGGGAGGTTTTCGCCACCATACGCGGTCATGGATTAAAGTTCCAAGTAACAGATGAGGGTAGCCCTATCCTAGGAAAGAGTGCGTGTGTCGCCCTCAACCTCATAACAAGACTGGACTCCATAAACACTGTAGCATATTCAACCACATGGTGTCAGATGTGGCTTGCCTGACAAGTGAGATGGCTCTCTCTGGATTAAAACCCCACATCTGACACCATGTAATATACGAGTCGACACGGAGAGATCTAGTTCATGACTGGCGTTTATTCATCGTCCGTTGTCCCTGGTTACATTCCATACCATGCTGGTTATCTGCGTGTCCCGGTTCGCCTACATACATTACAATCATGACAACACCATCCCATTGGTAGTTCCTGGCCGCCGCACGGCTGACATTCCGAACTTATCTGTGCGCTTGCAGGCCACATTGCCTATTCATTCCATTGACATTGAAGGTCAATTGCTTGGTTTTGAGACCGGCAGTGGAAGCTGTGATTCTTTCACTAGGGAAGGCTTATTGCTACCTACAGAGTCTGCCGCTGGTCCAGCCACTAACGTAGTTAGGCTTTCTTCTAGTAAGCCTATTCAATCAAACGTCCCTTGTATGTCCGCTACTGTTTTACCTGTTCCTGTTGATAGTTGTTTGTGTGTTGAGGGGTTGATTGAAAAGGCTTACCCGCTATTAAATACTCCGATCGTAAGAGATCCTACATGTGTGTTCCCGAACACCGGCGCTCGCTGTACTTACGGTGCCAGGGAACCTCCAATGGTTCCAACAAACTTTTCTAGTTTTATGATAGGTTCAGATGCTGGTATGATCGGACCTGAGTTACCGTTAAATTGTGTTGAGAATGAAGCTCCTTTAATTGATGTTGATGTTCCGTTAAGTGATGATGTTGATGTTGATTTTGACGTTGAAGTTGATTCGTTGCAATGTGAGATTATTGCCAGTGTTGATGACCTAGTCGGTGATGCTCACGTTGATGTTGTTACTGATGTTAATGAGGCGTCTATTGATTGTAAAGAGTTTTGTGAAATTTCTCCATTTCAGTATAAGTTTTATGTTCTGGATTGCTGGCCAAATTTGACCTCCAACTGTAATTTGTTCTTGAAATATGCTGAAATTTATGCGGCAGTACGGAGTACTGGTTTGCCGAACTACTTAGAAGCTAAAGTACCGGTCCCTTCTGGTCTGGTCATACATCGTTGGAGGGAATTGTTAACTGATTATTGCGATACTGATTTGGTTGACTTTCTAGAATATGGCTGGCCGTCCAATTTCACTGGTAATTTTGTCCCTACTGCGTCGGTTTGTAATCATACTTGCAGTGCGGAAGATTTATTTTGGATCGACAAGTATGTAAGTACTGAACTATCTCACAATGCATTGTTGGGCCCATTTGATTCTCCTCCTTTCTCTCCGTGGGCCCAAATTAGTCCTATTATGACCCGCCCCAAGAAAAATACTGCAGAACGGAGAATCATTGTAGACCTTAGCTATCCAGCGGGGCGCAGTGTTAATGCTGGGATAATTAAGGGTTTTTATCAAGGAAAGAAATATAAATATCATTTGCCTACTATAATGACATTAGCTAAACAAGTAACTCAGTTGGGACAAAATTGCTTTCTTTGGTCTATTGACTTGGCGAGGGCGTACAGGCAATTAAGAACCTGCCCCTTAAGTGTGCCTTTGTTCGGAATCAAAGTGAACCAGCGGTTTTATTTTGATATAGCTCCTCCGTTCGGCTGCAGGACCTCGAGTATGGCATGTGCTAGGACTACAGAGGCTGTAGTTTACTTAATGAGAAAAAAGGGGTTTTTCTCTGTGTGTTTCTTAGACGACTTTGTTGGTGTAGAGAGTACCCTGGTTAAGGCACAACAAGCATACGACTTTATTCTAAATTTGACAAATTTCTTGGGACTAAGTCTATCCATTAAAAAATGTTCTCCCCCGACTAAACAATTGGTCTGGCTTGGTTATGAACTGGATACATCAAATATGCTTATTAGAATTCCAAATGAGAAACTTTTAGATATTTTGTTAGAGTGTAAAAAATGGGTTGTGGGGAGGGCGGTTACTCGGAAAAATGTCCAGAGGCTGGTGGGACGTTTACAGTTCATTTCGAAATGTGTTGTGGCATCGCGGGTTTTTATGAATAGGATTTTAGAATTTCTTAGAGCCACCCCTTTTATAGGCAAATCACGAGTTACTATTGAATTGGTTAAAGATATATTATGGTTTTTACGCTATGCAGAAGGACATAATAGGCTGGTGTTGCTCCACCATTTCCCGGAGAGAAAATGGGTCATCGAGTGTGATTCTTCATTGCAGGGTGGGGGAGCGTTCAGTGCTACTAATTTCTACTCTAGTTTGTATGATAAAGCATTTCTAAGTCATGGTTTCCATATTGCCCAATTGGAGGCTATAAATCTAGTGGTAGCGTTAAAAAATTTGGCGCCTTCTGATCCCCAAAATTTTCATATTATCATCAACACAGATAATGCAGCTTCCCAACAGGTGTTGTCCGCTGGTGCTGGTAAAGATCCTGTCTTGTGTGCCTGTGCCAGGGAGATATGGCAATTTGCTGCTATTCACAGCTGCCAGGTACAGGTCATTCACAAGCCAGGAAAGGATCTAGTATTGGCGGATGCCCTAAGTAGGTTGTTTTTTTATACTAAATCTAGGCTACTTGCTGATAAGTTGTGTCAGGCCAAACAGTTGACTAAAATACATGTTTCGCATTCGTATGATGTTTTCGATTTGCTGTTGTGATGTTCCACTGCTCGTTGATATTTTTTCTTGTTTTTGCCTTTATCAACTTGCAGGTGGTAACCACGCATTAGTGGGAAGCATTAGCGTGTACTTCTCAGCAGGATTATCAGAGGGCACTTGGAGGAATAAAGGGGTGCAATTTAGGGAGTATTTAAGGTTCTGTAGTAACATTAAAGACGACCCTAAGAGACCCAACCTTAAAACGGTAATGTCATACGCTTTGTATTTAAATGATAAATTCAAGACCGGAGGAGCAATAAGAAATTACATGAGTGGAGCACGAACATGGGTTAGACTGTTGAGAGGAAATACAGCATCATTTGACTGTTATGCGATGTCATTAATTAAAAGTGGTATGTTTAAGTTAAAGAATAATACTGTAAATAGGGCTTACCCACTGACGATTAAACATATTAAACTGATAATTATAAAATTCAGAAAGATCGGAGATGATGGACTGGTGTTGATTATTGCATTGTTAATAGGATATCTATGTTTGCTAAGACAGTCAAACTTGTTTCATTCCGAGGTATCGGGGGATGGCGGTCACAAGCTGCTCCGCGGTGATATCACGGCGCACGACACACACCTGACGATAACAGTCAGGAGCACGAAGACAACACACAAACCTGAGGATGTATATAGCATCGAACTGCCGCACGTAGCAAGTACTGACTTCTGCCCAGTTCGAGCATGGAACAATTACGTCCGTCACGTCCCAGTGCAGGACAGCGCCCCAGCATTCATGATGTCTAATGGGGACCCCTTGACTGCCCAACTGTTTAACAAGTGCATGCAAGTTGCATTGAAAGCGTCTGGACTTCCCTGGTGGCCATTGGTGACATGTCATAGCCTACGGCGAGGGGGAGCTCAGGAGTATGCACGGGTGGGAATGCCGCTTGAGTGCATAAAAGCACTTGGGAGATGGAAGTCCAACAGTGTGTTTAACTATGTGAATAAAGACATATTGTAGGTTGGGACCATTAGCTCTCCTGTCCCAATTTGGCTGAGAGCTTATGGTCCCTATGACACATGACATAAATGTTTGCTGTATGATACAAAAGTGTTAGTGTGTGTGAGTGTGCCGGATGCAAGCTGACTGTGTGACCGTGATCTGCCCTAGCTGCTGCCTCATGTCTTCAATTTTCAAGCGCTTCACAGAAATGAATAACTGAATCCATATGATTGATAGTATAATCAAGAATATGTCCTGCAAATAAGTAATGGAAAATATAGTAATGATTGAGATCCTCACCTATATAAAGCTGCAAATAAGTAAAGAGATCAAAATAAACAGTAATTCTCAGGTTGTACTGCCTGATAGTAGATAAAAAGTAGGTAAAGCAAATAGGCTCAATTGTACTATTGAGAAAAGCTGATGTACTAACTTGGTCACAAAGGTGTAGGTTACAAGGCTGTGTAAAAATTTATTAAGCCTGTTTAATAAATTTATTAGCCCATAAAAAGTTCATCGGTGTCTGGTTTTGAATTGTCCATGTTGCCGGAAACATGCATAATTCAAAACCACTGACGACGGGCGCATAGTACGAATACTATAGATACCGTTCGTCGCATGCGTCGCTATGTAAAAAGTTAACTTCCGGTTTTAGATTCAAAGGCTAATCCAGTCCTTACCTGACCGTCGCTGAAGTCGGTTCATTGGTGTCAATACTGAAATTTGACCATCCCACCCACCCATACTTTGGCTGAGAGCTTATGGTCCCTATGACACATGACATAAATGTTTGCTGTATGATACAAAAGTGTTAGTGTGTGTGAGTGTGCCAGATGCAAGCTGACTGTGTGACCGTGATCTGCCCTAGCTGCTGCCTCATGTCTTCAATTTTCAAGCGCTTCACAGAAATGAATAACTGAATCCATATGATTGATAGTATAATCAAGAATATGTCCTGCAAATAAGTAATGGAAAATATAGTAATGATTGAGATCCTCACCTATATAAAGCTGCAAATAAGTAAAGAGATCAAAATAAACAGTAATTCTCAGGTTGTACTGCCTGATAGTAGATAAAAAGTAGGTAAAGCAAATAGGCTCAATTGTACTATTGAGAAAAGCTGATGTACTAACTTGGTCACAAAGGTGTAGGTTACAAGGCTGTGTAAAAATTTATTAAGCCTGTTTAATAAATTTATTAGCCCATAAAAAGTTCATCGGTGTCTGGTTTTGAATTATATTTGGCGCCCTCTAGGCGGGTGACTTCCCGACTTGCCAGTGCCTTCACCCTGGAGCCAACCAACCCCAAACTGACCCGCAGCGTGGCCGACTCCGGGAGGCTGACATCCACGAAGACCACCTTCAGCTGGCAGCCCGCCTCGCCGCAGTGAATCAGGTACCGGAAGTCGCGCGAACAGCACTTCGGGAACGCTGGCGAGGTGAGCGTCAGCGTGTCGCCGGAAGTGACCGAGATGTTCCTAAATACGGTCCCTGATGAGGCAGAGAAAGGTGAGAGGGTGCTAAACAGTCCCTGCTGAGACAGAGAAAGATGAGAGGGTGCTGGGTAATCCCTGCTGAGGGAGAGAAAGGCGAGAGGGAGCTAAACATTCCCTGCTGAGGTAGAGAAAGACGAGAGGGTACTAAACACCGTCCCTGCTGAGGCAGAAGCGAGAAGTTCCTAAAGAGTCCGTCCCCCTTAGTCAGAAAGACTACCCTAACAATCTACACTCTACAGACGAATAGCTTTCAATATCCACCTTTTTAATAAAAAAAACAACAAAGAAACTATTAATATTAACAGTATCAAACAGTAATTATGTGTGGTACCGGTATACATGGGAAAACCTAAGATTCTAATTATTTACTAAGACTATACAGTGAGTGAGTGTGAATGACTGAATGAATGATTTAGTGCGCGAGATGTCTACAAAAAAGAATATATAGTGGGGGAAATGGGTATAATATAATCAGTGTCTGTGACAGTATACATTATTTTATCGTAGATAAAATTTAAACTGCATTCAGTATTAGGTGTAGCCTTCACTATTAGTAGGTACCGGCAGCGCCATGAAAAGATCCAGGAATGGTGTTTTTTTCATCAATATTCACATGCTTGTAACTATTTCTCTATGTATCTGATATTGATGAAATTTCACAACCTAGAAGATCAACATATGTTCTATCCGATGTTGTTATTGGATTGAATATATAGTAAGTAAAGTCCATTTGGATGATGAGTGTATTTGGTGAATATTGCTTCATTACTGGTGTCAATGAAAAGAGGGTATTTTTAATGGGCCTGTACTCTCTTGT
Source organism: Branchipolynoe longqiensis (assembly GCA_030323885.1). NCBI lineage: Eukaryota > Metazoa > Annelida > Polychaeta > Phyllodocida > Polynoidae > Branchipolynoe > Branchipolynoe longqiensis. The sequence goes on along the minus strand of CM059199.1, from coordinate 19,094,311 downwards.
GCTACATCATAGAAAGTCATGGATAGTAACAAAACAAGCGCAATGACCTCAGCTTTCCATCCATGTATATAGTTTGCCATAGGTCAAAAAGGTCAGGTCAAATTCTGCAATTTAAATTATTTTGAAAGTTTAAAACCCATTTACTGAATTAAAAAATAACTAAAACCTAATAAGATTTGGTATGGATAGATAGACAATTTGATTCCCTTTACAATGATACCAATCTTATAATTTATATAATAGTTATACTAGACGTACTTGTAAGTTGAAGTATTACTGAGATTCTTACAAATCTATGAATACGAAGGTAAGGATCAGGTGAGAGGTCAAGCCCGCGCAGACCGGATCTGGCTTCAGTTTTCGTAGTTGGAGGGGAGCAAAAAATCTAAAACCAGAATCAGTTCCCTAACCTTGCCTAACCTTTAGGAATATATTATTTAATTTTATGTTTAAACTCGAGTAAATCATTGTTTATCTCTAATTCTAGGCGCGGGTGGGCGAGCCCCTGATCCTTACCTTCGTATTCGTAGATTCATAAGAATCTCAGTAATACTTCAAATTACAAGTAAGTCTAGTATAACTATCATATTCTTACTTCATCTTCCGAATACCGGAAGTTAAGCATCCGGGGAGAGTCTTCGAAGCATGTATTTTTGCGACCCGACTTTTATCGTCTTGCTTCTTTTCTTCTCCCTCATCTACTTCTTCCTTCCTTCTTCCGTCCTTCTTCCATTTCTGTAAATATACTCCAGAAACTGTTGTATCTGGGTTGTGGAGGCCTCTGCTCGTGGCAACTTTTACACAGCCATTTTATTAGGTAATGTTCTCCTAATGTCCTTCCCCCCGATCTTGGGAGGATCAGGCTTAATGCACACTTCGCCGCATTTATTGCCCCATACCCAACCCCTGACTCAAAGTACTACCAGGTATTTCAGTACGCTTGCTATGCAGGGATTTAACACTTTTACTCCCCTCTCGATCACCCAGAGGGCCCACGGTTAATGTGTGTTAAATAGTTTTTTCTTGTTCCCTCCAGGTGTGCTTGAAGAATTGCAAAGTCTTCTCATCAATGTTGCAGCCGTCCAGCCTGTTCGCTAGAAAAGGTATGCCGTCAATCATACGTCTTGTAGCCATGGTCCCTAGCTTTTGATGCACAAATGCCCTGTCCCAGAGAGATGATTTATTGTTAATTATCTCTAGGGCTGCTTCTCAGAATTTTGTTAGTTTATCTTCCGTTAATTCAACTTCCATTGTAATTGAGTTTATCTCGAACCCCAGGAATTTTAGGCGTTTTGTTGGTTCTAATACTGACTTCTCATTTATTGTAAATCCTAACTTTTTAAATAGGTTTACTAGGTCTGAGATTGCCGTACAGCATTCGTCAGGTGTGTTCGCCAGCACAAAGCTGTCGTCTAAGTAGGGGAAACATATGTGACCCTTCTCAACCATGTCAGCATAAATTGGTTTTAGCAATTTCGTGAAAATCCTAGGAGCCAGTGCGAGACCATTGGGTAGGACTTAATACTTAAGTAGAGTTTATCCCAGACGAAAGCGCAAAATTTGTCATTGGGATTGTTTTACATTTACCAAATAGTACAGGGTGGATGGCACATTGCCGTACTGTGCGTAGTCCTCATTTGTACACCCATACTTCTTTTCAGGTGCAGGTGATCTCGCCCCCCCAGTTAAAATGCGCCTCTCGCGCCTCTGCCTCTTGAACGCCTGTTTCCCCAAAAGTTCTTGTAGGGCGTAGTCTTGCCCTGGGGATCGTAGCTGTTTCTACGCTTGCCACGGTACGCTCCGTTCGTGTTCATGCAGTTGTCGGACTCTTTAACCGACTTGAGTAGCTGCTTGTTTCGCTCCCCTAGGTTCTCACCTAGTAGGTACTCCGTTGGTTCGGGGAGGTCGCCATAGACATCCCGCTTCACATGTATGAGTTCCTTACCCAAGTGTGTGTGTACTACTTTACCCACACTAGTAATACGGTCTGCTCTGGCTTGACTGTGGGTTGCTACCAGTAACTTAATAGCATTGAGCACATTCACTGCTTGTGCAACTAGCTCGGGTTCTGCCGCACCCCGCTGTATGATTAGATCCATAGTCGGGACGATTGCTGTGAGTGCTTCTACCATCCCATTGGACGCCGTCCGTAAGGCACTTTCACCTTCTTTCCGTCCCTCTGCGAAACAAAGTTCGTCGTTCAGGATTTGTATCCTAGCTGCAGGCATGTCCGCCAGCCCTGTGTATAGCAATGTGGACAAAATTTTCAAACCACACCAATCTGAAAATTGATTGCATTGCTGGAAAGAGCATTGAAAACTATACAAGAAAATCCAACAATCATGTCAATCGGTTGATTATTAAGGGTGCTAGAGCTATTTCAATTTCGGTAATGAGGGGTACGTAAATTTCTGCCGTTGTTTTAACTTAAGGCTTTAGCATTACAAGTGTGTGACCCAAAATCTAGATATTTAGTCTATTTTTTTTCTAGCTTGCTTAATAATCGATATATCTCACTGAATTTTCAGTGTAAGTAGAAGACTATCCGCACTGTCGATTCCACCCATTCAAATAAAAGTGAGTGAGTGACTTGGAGGATTTACACCATTAAAATAAAAGTAAACGAATGTACATAAGTGATTCAGAAAGATAATAGGAATTCCTCATTGTGTAATGAGTATATCCATGGGTCCATTGCAGTTCTACTTTCATCTATAAGATTCATAAGAATGTCAGTAATACGTCAACTTACAAGTAAGTCTAGTATAACTATTGTAATGGCCCGCGGCCCTCCGACTCTCTCGCTCACACGGAAGAACACCAAGATTCAATCAAGTGTACGCTTCACCCTTGGTTTATTGAACCATCTGCTCTTCACGGCGTCAGTAGTTGTCTGACCCGCCCCCTGACTCGCCAGATCCCACATCGACTCTATAGGTGTGTGTGGGGGGGTGGGTCAACCACACGCAGTAGAGGTCAGCTCAGCTAGGGTCTGACCAGTGGTGACCCGTGCCGCCACCTAGCGCAGTGTAATGGTACTGCGCTGATGGCGTCGTAGTCTCCGCTGCTACCGCGTGATAGTAGAGCTCATGTTCAGACTACTACACTGCCCCCCTTGGAGTCTCACCGGTTGCAGAATGCAAACCGATGAGAATCGAGAAATGATAGAAGTCAACATGAGAACTAACTTGAAAGGGAGAGAAGCCTTACAAAGCTATGTATCCTTATGCGCAATTCCTAGACCTGCCTGCAACGAAATAGCGATATGAATCTAGCTAGCTGCAAGGCAAACATGTCATCAATCTAGGTGAAGAAAGAGTCTTTAAATGAGTCGCACAAAAACGACCTCTCCCAGCCTCTATGTAGTTGGTGTATAGAATGTTTTTTGCTGGGAGAGAATTCATACCCCACAAGTGGAACCCCTTGACAGAAGAAAGCAGGGAACTGCTCAGTCCGCCCCCCACTGCCCCCCATCTCAGGAGAACCGTTAGCGGGGCGCTCTTCCTTCTGCGCGGAGTGGCTCCTCTTGGAGCTTCCTCAGTCCGTCCTCCTTGTGCCCGCGTCGCCTGGCCAGTAGATCACAGACGGTATCACACCGCGGACACGCCACGCCACCGCACCCAGGACCCGTCACGCTCGGTGACCCGCTCCGGTGCAGAGTGCATGAAAGTAGAAGGGCGGTGTTACTTATAACAATTGAGAAAGTCTCCGCAGATACAACGTTCGGTATGCAATACATTTCATAAGAAGCACTGGGTGCCAGCAAGAACCCGGCCTCCTACAAAGTAAATTACACCCATGTGCATCCTCAACTGATCAAACAGGAGCCGATGCACACGCCGTCTTTCATGTTCTGCCAGAAGCGCTTACTATAGTAGTAATTTTAATTTAAAGAATGCCGTTCAAAACAAGAGCCAGGGCGACACTGCATAGGAAAATCTTTTAGTGTGAAATGTACAGCGTCAGCCCACCAACTCCCACACCATCGACCACCTCGTTCCACTGTGATAAATTTAGACGATAATGTTTCCTATTAGTGTGGAAAAAGGAAGTCAAAACGGGGTGAAAATTGAGGAATATAAGAAAATAATTAAATGTATATAATAAAATTATCTCCAACTCCCACTGCAAAAAAAACCCGCAGAACACAAGAAGCTAGGTCCTCCAATCGGGAGAAACTAAGCTCTTCACCACAACATATCACATCAACAATCGCACTGCAAAAAAAAACATATTTAGATTAAAGCAGTACGATATGCTAATTACATCGTGGCTATCAATGTAAAAAAAACATTAAATATATATATCATATTCACAAACATGCATATATACACGGCGGTCTCCACCCCCATCAGGGAGATGAAATATCAAAAATTCTTTATTTATTATTAACGTATTATATATATATTAATAAAAAAAACTAAAAATTAATCACCGCCACAGGGGTGCTGGTCTTTCAATTACCCCCGCGTGACACCCAAAATCCCTCGGACAGGGCATACACCGACTACCTGCACAAGCAGTCAGTCACTGTTAGCCTTAACTGCCACCTGTCATCTGATTGTCACGTTCAATCCAGAATCCCTCGGACGAGAGAGATCAACAGCTAACCGCTTTACCAGTCCACTATTGCTCATCACCCCGTCACCTGTCATCTGAATTTTCCGACGAGACGTCCAAAATCCCTCGAACAGGAGGGAGCGACACCTAACTGCGCGAGCAACTAGTCATCGCTCACCTTTCCCGCTACTTGTCATCTGGACATCCCCGTCTACATCAAGGGGGGCACTCGCTGCGCGGCTGAGCAGGGTCCGATGCGCCGTAGCAGCAGCAGACACCAAACTAGCCGGCAGTCCGTGCAGCCGATCCTCAATGCTGAAGCTAGTTAAATCTAAGGATCTAAGTGATCCATCCCAGCTTCTGAAGTCTCGGCGGAAAGCGGCATGAAAGGTCATATCGATATCATTTATGACCTCAGCCTGCCGAGCCCTCTGCTCGCGCGATGCCTCCAACTTGCGCTCGACAATTTTTTTGTCCTCGACCACACAGTCAAAGTCCGCACCGCGCCTACCCTCAGCCTGGCGTACCAGAGTATCCTGAGTCTGCGCCACAACCGCGTCAAAGCCCTCAATGAAGGCTTTGACCAGGCCGTTGACCGACTCAGTGATCCTTGACGTCACGTCCAAACGATTCGCCTCACAGAGACGCTGCGTTATGCCGTCCAGCGCGAGTACACTACCCGTGATCAGCTACCGGGGGCATCGCTACCACCGGCCGCACGACCACAGGACTCGCAGCAGGACAGGCAACTACCGCAGTAGTCCCTACCGGCTCAATCACCTGGCTCCCTGACGCCGTCAGCTGAGAGGCGGATCCCGCCGCGGCCGTCACCCGACGCCGCGGAACCTGACCCAATGACACCGGCTGAGAAACCGATGCCCACCTGAACTGTCGCCGCCGGAGCCGGACCGCGCGCCACCACCGCACTTAACGTGTCAGGTGGCTGCACCGCTGCCAACTTCCGGCGCTTACGACGCCGCCCTTTACCACCCTCCTCCACTCCAGCCCCGGCTGTGACTGGCAACTCAGGCCAATCCTTCACGCCCTGAGCTGACGATGGAGGTGGCGGCGGTGGAGGTGGAGGTGGAGAGGCCGACCTGTCTGACCCCTGATTCCGCTCCAAATTGATAGCAGACCTACCATGAAGCGATACCAGAGACGAGGTGCGCTTCCCTCTCCCCTTACCCCGGCCGACCTTAGATTGCCGCCCAGAGTCTGCTGCGCCACCTACCGCGCCCGGCCGCACTACCTCACTCTTTCGAGCCACCGCCCCACGACCTCTTCCCCGTCTCGCCGAAGATGCCCCGCGACCGGATATAAACCGTTCGCGACGCAGCTCCGCCGACCCTCTGTCATAGAGGTGCAAGGCGATCAACCTGTGCTGCCGTGGCAACCGCAAGCGTCTCCTTGCCTGGTAGAAGTCTGGGCGCTGCTTATTTGTGAAGGTCACTGCGCGCCGTGACTTGGAGTCAGGATTCCACTGAATCTCACTGAGCCCCGCCACTACGTCGTCCATCATCCGACCGTGGCCCTCCATGAGGTGCGTGATCATCGCACCGCAGCGCCTCGTTGCGAAGTATTGTCCAGTCGTTTTAAACGAAGGACACCCCTCACAACCCATCACCGCGTTGAATGGACGCACACATCTCCACAGAGGCGTGGTGTGCAGATGCTCCTCACAAATGTGACGAGCCAAATGCGACCACCGCAGAAACAGCTTGGGGAATCGCCTATGTCCGACTCGGTGCACCTCACAGAACAGGCAAGCCTGTCCCGGACGGAACACCCTTCGAACATAGCCGAGACACGCCAGTTCCTGTTTCGTGTAGCCCTCCCGCTCCGCTGGAAAAGATAGCGAGCGGAACAACAAGTTGACCCACTGGCTATACCACCTCAACGGAGTGACTGGCTCACTCTCGGGCTCTGCCCAGCCCTCATCGTCGGAGACCTCATACTCCCCGTCGACATCATAAGGCCGGACAATCTGCCTATACCCCCTCTGCCACGTTGAATAGTCCCTCAGACTACGTGGCTCGTCGAATGGATCGTGCCAAAGTCGCGACAGAGACGACTCCGTCAAGCCCGCCACGTTCCCAGCAAGAAAACGCGCAAGCTTAACGGGCCCCCCCCCTACGCGACCGGACAATCCACTCGGACGTTGGAAGCGGGTCCTCGGCAATCTCATACCCGAGCTCAACCCCAAACTGACCGTGATTCCGCCAACAGGCGATCATGGACGCTACTCGCCCAGTCGCAGTCCCAGTCACTCCTCCCGATGCCCCAGGTTGTCCCGATGGAACAACCCCGGCAGCAGAGGCGACCGACTCCGACGAGCATTCGCGACCCGACCCACCTGAGGCTGGAGTCACCACGACATCTAGGTCTATTGGTACGTCCCGCAGTGATCCATCGCTATTCCGATAACGATAATCCTGCGATCCGTACGACACCTTAGGCGATATCTCCGCCTTCTTCTCCACAGGCTGAGAACCAGTGTCACGCAGTATGGAAGCCTTTGCTTTCCGCACCGCAGTTCTCACCTGCGCCTCCGATAGGGCTACGGAACCTGTGGAAGGAGCAGGAGGCGTTGGCTGCTCACCGCCCACAACCGGGGTAGATAACACCGGGTCTACGTCCATCGCACCCCCAGAACCTCCCCCTGCTATCCGCCCGCTGTCATGAGGAGCCAGGACCAGCTGCCCAGAGGCGCTAGTCCCTACCACCCCAGAGCTCACGGGCGTATTCGCAAGAGGTCGGCCAGCAACCGCGGCTGGTGATGCCACCTGGTGTGAACCAAGCGGACCACCGCCGAGAGACTGGGCCACCCCCCCATCAGCTGGGCTAAGGGAGAATGGATCCGTACGGGATGAACACGCTGACCTGACTGTCATCGCCTGCTTGGCCTGCCACGCTCGAAAGCGTGCCAGCTCGTCAGTGCTAACCGTCGTCCGATCAGCCACTACCCTAGAGGACACACGATGCGGTGTCAACAGCACCTCAGGAGAGCGCAGCGACAGGCCAGCAACCCCTAATGGAGAAACTGACCCGACATCCGCACCTCTCCGAGGACCTCTGGACACCGTCAACACGGGCGACAGCAGCGGGCTAGACAGCGATGGAGACATTGCTAAGGCAACCGTCCCACCGCCTAAAGGTCTAATCGTGCCTAAACACGATACATCCCCGCTGTCGCTACCCTCAACCTCTGCAAAGAGACGATCGAGGGAAGTGTCAGCCTCGGCCTCCCGTAAAGGGGGAGCCGGGCGAAGCTAACTCATCGTCGGCCATGATAGAAACACGACGAACTGCGCAGGCAGCTCAGCCGTGTCTCCCTCACTACCGATGATCGCCGCACACGCTGTGTCAGGTCTGTGCGCCTGAACGCACAGACAAACACAGACGTGGCCGGCCTTGCTATACTCTATGTACAAATGGACAACTTAACAACAATACAGAGTATGCGTGAGATGGGTAACTGTATAGGAACAAAAACACCCACCTCGTCCGCCGGCAGCCGGTAGAGTGACTAACCCCACGTGCTCCGTCACAGTACTGCAGAGTCCAGCCGACGAACCAAGCAGAGAGTGCTCACCTCACTCGCGAAACACCAGGCTCGCCACCGGTACACCCAGCGTGACCCACATAGGAACCAATCACATCACCCGACGGCGGCACTCCCCCGGCCCCGCAGTACCGCTGACGTCACCGCACCACGTGGCCCCAGAGAATCCCCCCCCCCCGCAGTCATTTGTTTTTGTTTGTTGTTGCTTTACGTCCTAGCAACATCTAAGGTCATATCAGGACGGCCCCGCAGTCATTGCAGAACGTCAGAGTGACCTAGTTAGCTCTACCACGTGGCCCGCCAGCCATTGCACAATACCGAGCCACCCCCGGCAACAGGTCCCCGCCACCCACGCAGTGCCCACCAACAACCCGCACTGCGTAGCGTCAACAACCCCTCGCCCGGTTACACGCACATGCTATAAGTGGCCCAGATACGCCCAACCGCAGAGTATAACCAGCTACAAACCCATGCCCGCAGCACACATAAACACTCCCCGCGGCTCCTATAGCCAATACGCAGTAAGCCCCGTCAACTAACCCACACGTTACACAAGAAATAGCAGATAATCAACACACGACTTAGGCAGAGGCATTTACGCAGAACAGTAGTAACTGCGCCCATTCATTGGCGCCCCCGGTCTTTCCCCACTACTCTCAAATAACCGCGTAGCAAAGTTTAACTGAACAAAATTACTGCGTTACTCGTTGTGTAACAGGGATCGACGCACATAATGTAACCCCAACCCCCGGAGACCAAACAACACCAGGGTGGAGTAGCCTAATACCCACTACCCCACCCTATACCAGTTATCTGCGTCGTAATGCTAAACGCTCAGATCGCCGCACCGGCGGTGCATCCGAGCCCACATCAGACCCCTGTCCAACTGGTACAAAGTCGCTGTCACTATCCGAGCCACTGCGTACAGAAATAACACTATCGGCATCAGACACTGATCTAGAACGACGCCGACGTTTATTTTTCCGTTTATCAGGCCTATGCCGCCTAGGGCGCATAGCCTCCTCCGCAGTAACTGGAAGCCCAGATACTTTCTTCTGACTAAACGCATCTATAGTGCCAGCCTCCACCCCTGCAGGTGCGGGCCTGTCCCCTACATGTGCATCCAGCCAGGAGGATGGTCCAGCGTTTCTAGACATCTGCTCGGTGTAAAGCTTAAGACGTCTAACGTTAGATTTACGGTATTTACCATCCTTGCCCTTCATAATAACTGTGGTGTCAGAGACAACCTCCGTTATAGTAAAGGGACCATCCCAATTCTTTGCGAGTTTGACCCGAGCTAGCGGCGCATGATACCGCACCACTCGGTCCCCCACTTTGAACTGGCGCCACGCAGCAGGCCCGTAGTCAGATTTCTGACGAACCGCTGCCCGACCTAAAGCATCGCGAACTGCGCTATACGCGTGGTGAAAGCAATGCTCCAACCATCTTACAAACACGATCTCACAAGGCCGGTCCACTTGACGATTCACCACCCCAAACTGCAGATCAGCTGCCAGTCGGAGCTCCTCCCCAAATAGTAACCTGTTCGGAGTCACACCCGTAGATGCGTGCTCCGTACAGTTATACGCGTGCGCCACAAACTTGACCTGTAAATCCCAATCATCCTGAAAGTCATTCACGGTACAAGCCAACGCAGATATCAGCGTTTTATTAAAACGCTCTACCATACCATCCGATTGCGGACAGTACGGATTCGTACGCGTTTTCTTAACGCCCAGCAAGCGCAACATGGACTGGAACAGTGTGGACTCAAATTCCCGTCCTTGATCCGAATGGATCCGCATCGGGGCACCGAATATCAAAACCCAGTTATCCACCAACGCCTGCGCTGCAGTGGGTGCCGTGTGATCTTTTAAGGGGTACACTTGCACGTACTTAGTGTAATAGTCTTGGACTACCATCATCACCACATTCCCCCTAGACGTCGTCTTAAACCCGGACACAAAGTCACACGCTAGACGGCGCCACCGATGCCCAGACAATTCCTGAGTCAACGGTAACTTAGCGATCCCCTCCCCTGGCTTAACCACCTGACATTTATGGCAAGTGCGTACCCACCGCCTAATATCAGAAGTCATGCCAGGCCAATAGAACCGCCAAGCTAAACGCTTAGTGGAGCGAACACGCCCAAAGTGCGTAGCTGTAGAATGCCCATGACAAAACAACACATCATCGCGCAATGCAAATGGCACGACGATCTGCAGGCGACTGCGTAGGTCTTCACCCACTACCTTCCACCTGCAGAGCACACCCTCACGCAGTTCCAGCAGAGCCCATTGATTTACAATCTTACGAGTCTCCGCATTCTCCACCGCCAGCTCGTCACGCAGAGGTTTCGAGCGGCCCACCTCCAACCACCTGATTACACGCAGTATGGAGGGATCTTGGCGCTGCGCCAAGCGAACCTCCGATAACGTCCAAAGCTCATCATCATCTATGTCCGCCAGACGCATCGCAGAAATCACTGCGAGTACACAATTATGCGCGCCACAGTCCGTGCAATCACCCCGGCCGCACTTACGCACCGGGATTCTACTCAGACTATCTGCGTTGATATGATCCACCCCTTTTCTGTACACAATATGCTCATTTGTCACACCGTATTCAGATAAAGTGGCCAGCCAACGCCCCATCATCCCCTCCGCCTCCTTGAAATTTAACAACCAACGAAGAGAATGATGATCAGTCCGGTTAATAAAATCCGACCCTATCAAGAAATGTTTCCACTTCCTGCTATACACGACGATAGCCATCAACTCACGCTTCGTCGTGCAGTAATTCCGCTGCGCTTTATTAAGTTTATTACTCGCAAAAGACAACGGGACCTCTACCCCATCCTGAACCTGACTTAACACGCCCGAGATTGCAAACCCCGACGCATCAGTGTCCAGAATGAACCGCCCCACCGCTCGCGGATATCGCAGCACTGGGGTCTGAGTAAAGGCACCTTTCAAGCCCAGAAATGCCGCCTCCTGAGCGTCGCCCCACACAAATTTTATTTTTTTCGCAGTAACGACCAAGTCCTGCAAAGGAACAGCCAACCGCGCAAAATCAGCAATGAAATCGCGATAATATGACACAAACCCAAGGAATGACCTCACTTCCTTCATATCCTCAGGTCTGGGCCACCCCGCAATTGCAGAGAGCTTCTCCGGGTCCGCTTTAATCCCCTTTGCAGAAACCACTCGCCCCAGGTACTGCGTCTCACGCCTAAAAAGCCTACACTTCGAAGCCTTGAGTCTCAGTCCATAGGAACGTAAACGATCAAACACTGCTTGAAGTCGCTCCCGACATTCGGTTAGTGTCCGACCAAAGACAATGATATCATCCAGATACACCAAGCAGATCTTCCACTGAAGACCAGCCAGCATATCCGTCATCATCTTCTCGAACGTGGCTGGAGCATTACAAAGCCCAAACGTCATCACGTTCCACTCGAATAAGCCTAAGTGAGTGCTAAAAGCAGTCTTAGCAATATCCTCCGGATCCATCGCTACCTGATGATACCCAGATTGCAGATCCAGAGTGCAAAACCACTCATTACCCCCTAAACTCTCGAGCGACTCGTCTATGCGCGGTAATGGGTAAGCATTTTTCCGCGTCACAGTATTGAGTTTTTTTTAGTCAATGCAAAAACGGATCGAACCATCTTTTTTCTAAATGGACAGGTGAACTCCACGGCGAATCACTACTTCTAATCACCCCACTATCCAGCAGCTTATGCAGCTCCGTCTCCAGTGCCTCTTTCTTTGAATGCACGAAACGCCGATAGGGAATCCTAAAAGCAGCAGACTCACCGACATCAATGCCATGCTTCACCACCTCAGTCCAGCCCAACGTCTCACCAGGCACCGCGAAAACCTGAATATTTCTACCCAGAAAGTCCACAACCTGCGAGCGGTCAGACTCATCCACCACCTCACACCCCATAGCCAAAGGTATAAGATGGGTAGGCAAGCTTCCATCAAGGGACCCAGATACCACAGAAGGCGCCACGCACTCCTCCGTCGTACCAAAAGTAACCGTCTCGGTAACCTCCCCCAATGCAGCAACGCCCACTTCCCCTCTACTACTCACAACAATAGAGGGGCAATCAAGCTGCGCCGCCCATGCGACACGCAGCTCGGGCCAACCACTACCCCAATTACCAGGTAACTGCGAACAGCTGGCCGCCCAACACTGTCTCACGGCAACCCCACCCACTGGGTCAACTGCGCCAACAGCTGACTCAATGACCTCGTTGCCGCAAGCCATGTTTACACCGGAATGTTTGGTCAACTCCGCCCTAGCGTATTCACAATGAACCTCACCAAAGTCAGTAGCCTCACTCAACACCCCGATAGTCGTACCCTTACGTAACCTAACCGCATACCGATTCGGATTAAACAAAGGTACCACTGAGCCAACAGGACTCCACACTAGCGTATTCTGACCTACTAATCCCAGTTCATGCAATTCTGAGACCATCGGTTCAAATAGGCTCTGGTGATCACCGTCAACCCCTACAGCTGATATTTTAACATCACAGCCGGTCATCGGCGCAATGCGAATATCCTGTGCAACAGCAGACACAGTCTGACTATCGCGACGCAATTCACACTGCACCGTGAGTTGATACGGCTTTTGAAGATACAAGCTGCCTGCCCGACGCAGTTCACAACCATAATACTCCAAAAATTCCGCACCTAAAATACCATCTTCTGAAATATCGGAAACAGTAGGGGCATAATGAAATATTTTCCCCCGATCTCCAGAGATAGTATGGCTTGTCCGTACTGCTTGAGTGGTGCACCGGTGACAGTGACAGGCTTCACGCTATTATCGAAAAACACCTTATCACCGCCCAACTTATTGAAGAATTTTCGTCCAACACATGTGACCGCAGCCCCACTGTCTATTAAAAAATACCCGATAGTCCCTCTAACACACACTCTCACATACCACCGTTTTCCGTCCAAAGTCCAGAAAGTGGAATCCACGAATAAGCGTTTACCACAAGGGTGAGACAGGTCGCACCCCTGACGCTGTACTATAAATTGCATACAGTCGTCCAAAGGCGCGGGAGCCAAAGCAGAAACGCAACGCGCTATCTGCTCCATGCCATCCCACAATACCGACTCCACTGGGATAGAATCCCCAGGGGCGATCACCGGCGGTCCCGTGCTAGCATCAGACTGCACACCGGCTTCCTTGATAGTCAACACCGCATCCGCTTCGGCGGTATCCGGGCTTGCCAATTGGGTTGGGCCTACGCCCAAATGGTCCAACCCTAGGCGTTTAAATTAGGCTTAGCCTTAACGTCCCTGTCTTTACGGGGACGCGCCAACCTCGCCCGATCAACACCCGAGTTGTCCCTACCCTCGCGATCACCGGCTATCACAGCCTCCTCGAGAGTACGTTTTACTCCAGTACATTGTATAGGCCAATGACCGAAAGCAAAGCAACGACCACATTCGTGATCACGAGCACGCGTATCTTTCTTAGCTACGCGCCTGCGCGCAGATAACCCAGATGAGTTACCCCCACCTGTTGCTACCTGCCCCGCAGATTTCTGCTCCCCTATCATATCGCGCATCCACCCCTGGACCAGCGCCTTAGTGATAGGCGGCGACTGATAACCCCCCCCCCCCCGCGCTCGTACGGAAATTGCCACCCTCACGATAGCCACCACCCGACGAACCGCGGAAAGAATTACCACCGCGATAGCTCCCCCCAGAACTCCCCCGAGAGAAACCACCACTGCCACCACGCCGAGGATCACGTGGCGCGTTATACGCAGCCACCTCAACCTCGAACTCACTATCCGACTCATCTGATAGTCGAATAGCCTCCACCGCAGTCGACCGGCCAGCACGCAGTGCCTTGGCGCAGTAATCGTCGACTACTTCAAACATCTCCTCACGCCTACCTGTCTATGTGGTTACTTGCCTGAGAGGTCAGTGCAGACCACTACACTCGTCCCCCTGGAATTGTAAGTCTTGTAATGCTTACAATCACATACATACAGGCAATGCACTAACACATACATACACAGGGTAGGTTCAACAACCATACAGCGCAAAGCTTGTACAGGATCCTGGTCACGGCACCAGTGTCGTGGGGGTGATGAAAATGGGAAATATTGTGCCTAGAGCAGGACTCGAACCCACATCTCTTTGCATTCCGGGCCAGTGTGCTAACCATTACACCACCTAGGCTCCCTGATATCAATACACTCCCCATGCCTACCTGTCTATGTGGTTACTTGCCTGAGAGGTCAGTGCAGACCACTACACTCGTCCCCCTGGAATTGTAAGTCTTGTAATGCTTACAATTACATAAATACAGGCAATGCACTAGCACATACATACACAGGGTAGGTTCAACAACCATACAGCGCAAAGCTTGTACAGGATCCTGGTCACGGCACCAATGTAATGGCCCACGGCCCTCCGACTCTCTCGCTCACACGGAAGAACACCAAGATTCAATCAAGTGTACGCTTCACCCTTGGTTTATTGAACCATCTGCTCTTCACGGCGTCAGTAGTTGTCTGACCCGCCCCCTGACTCGCCAGATCCCACATCGACTCTATAGGTGTGTGTGGGGGGGTGGGTCAACCACACGCAGTAGAGGTCAGCTCAGCTAGGGTCTGACCAGTGGTGACCCGTGCCGCCACCTAGCGCAGTGTAATGGTACTGCGCTGATGGCGTCGTAGTCTCCGCTGCTACCGCGTGATAGTAGAGCTCATGTTCAGACTACTACACTATCATATATCCCTGAAACGTTAAGTTTTCTTCCTTTGTTTTAATGTTTTAGCATTACAAATATGTGACCCAAGACCTATATATATTTAATAATTTAGTCATTTTTTGTTCTAACTTCCTAAATAATCGAGATATCTAAATGATATTTTCAGTGTAAGCAGATGCCTATATGCTCTGTCGATTCCACCCATTAAAATAAAGTAAATGCACAGATTAGTACCATATTTGTGGATTGTTGGTCGTCATTGATATGATTGATCTTATAACATTGAAACTTTGGGGACCTAGCAAAGTACCTTTTCGACCTTACACCATCATGAAACTTCACACAATGGTCAATTAATAACAGATTTAAATGTCCACCTACCTTTTGAACCTACCCAAGATATATAGAAGGTGGAGTTTGAGTGTTGAAATCAAGTCAAATCTTCTGAATGTGCACACACAGAAAACGTGAACGGATTTGCAAATTGTAAACATGAGGTTGTAGATGGACATTTTATCTACATCATAGGCTGAAATTCATGGGGATACCCCATAACAGCCAATGAAAAGCAAGCATTTTGGGGCACCACTCTGTTATCAGACCGATTTTTCCGGGAACAGATATTTGGCAGAAAACGGCCATCGTGTAGCGTTCGGACGTGCACGTACCTACTGTGTAGAGCCTTGCCACATCTCGTATGGTCTTGAGATGTTTCAGGGACCCCATGGTTGGCCCCCGTAATCGTGGTGTATCATCCCCACCATCGTCTTACTTACTGTGATTCTAGAAGTTACCGGATGCTTAACTTTTTTGTAAATTTCTTGCAGTTCTGTTAGCGCTGAGCCCACCTGCAACCCTTCTGCGATTTTGTACTCCCGTCTGGGCTTAGGCTTGGTCGCTGTTGACACGGTTGCTGCTGCTGCCGTTGTTGTTGTAATGGCTGCCTCTGCCAGCTGTGGTTTTGACGGCGGAGGTGCTTCGAATGAGCTAAACGGTGACAGTTTAATCATCTCGCTCGTCTCCGTTTTTGTTTCTCACCAATCTGTGTTAGACCGTATTGTAATGCCAACACTTGTTCAGAGGTACTGAGGGAGTCTTCCGTGTCTTCCTACTCCAAGTAGGGATCGTATTCCTCTTCATCTTATTCTTCGTAGTCTTGATGTAGTCGCCGCCATGTTGACCTACTTTTGTGTCTCGCTCGGTCCGCTCAGTGGACTGCTGTTGCCACTCGTCCCGGGCGCTGTCACGAATTTGTTCCGTCTCCAGTCTGCACTCTCTCACCTTCTGTCTTAATAGGGTGAGTTCTTCGTACATCCTCTTACTCTTAATTTCCGCCATCTCTGGTTGTGGGGTAGAGGTTTGTGCTACCGTGAGTGCTTGCACTGTGTCGGGTGCCTTCACCCTGGTTTTCAGCTTAGTATCCGCCACCATTTTCTTTCGGGGCTTGGCTTTTGACACCCCGTGCACTCTGCCATTTCACTCTCCGATTCACTGGCGCCATGCAGTGAAATTGATGGCTGGTCCTCTACAGACATCATTTTTGCCAAATTGAGTGTTGTTTGGGTGTATTAGCGACCACAACGTCTAGTAGCGCGCAATGCGTGTTCGATCCGGCCGATAGCAGTGTCAGGAGCACGTGTTATCGCAGTCTTGTTTGTACGTCGTTCTGTAATGACAGCGTGAGCAGAGATTAGACAGTGTCTTAATCACACATACCATACATTTAAGTATTACGTTTCACACGCACAACTGAGTAGTCACGTAACTACTGTGCATATTATATTTTGGATCAATATCACTAAGTTTAACTTACCTAAGTTTGGTTTCCTCCTCCAACTCGCTGTTGCTCCTCCGCTGCCGAGTTGCTAACTGAAGCCAGATCCGGTCTGTGCAGGCTTGACCTCTCCCCGGATACTTACCTTCCGGTATTCGGAAGATGAAGCAAGAACTATAGTGCTAGTTAGTGCAAGAAACCGCAGACAGAATATTGACACCAACTTGTTTGGACCTTTGCTGACCACACTATGTTCACAATGGTAACAGAAACATGTATATATATGACATTGATGTCTATTGTGATATATTACAGAATATATAATCTAATATTGGGCAAGATTTCGGGAGGATCCGATGATTTACTTAAATCAATATTTTTGGTTTCAGACACTTTTAATTTGTACTGGCATCAAAATGCAGCTTTTGATATTTTTCACAAATTTATGAGTATAGCCAATATGCATTAGTTCCATAGGCTATGTGTGAAAAGTTTGAAGAAGATGCACCTATTGGATGAACCACAGTTGGTGTTCAAAGCTTGATGAACAAATTTTTATTTTCTATTTCGTCCACTCTTCCTTTATATGTGCAATCAAAATAGACTTTTTGTATTTCTAGGGAGAATATTAATACACTAATGTGTACTACCTCCAGATGATGTGCACTGTCAATTTATAGGAAGGTTAAAGGATTTAAAGATTCATCAAATTGATACATTTGGTGTTCTGACAATTTGTCTTTATATGTTCAATCAAAATTCAATATTTTCCATATTTTGGGTTATAATATTGATATAAATAATATCTAGTAGTCTTAGAGAATGGTTATTGTAATACTGTGCCAAATATGAGGAAGATTCAAAAGATTGTTTTGCTGCAATGAGCTTTCAGACATTGAAATGTTGAAAATAATGCACTTACAGATGCTGTTTACATGCAAACAATTACACTTTTTGACATTTTAGGATGCAAATATCATTTGATTCTCTGAAAGAAAATAGGGTGTTACACTGTTATGAATATGTGAACTATTAAGCATTTATTCAGTCTTAAGGCAGTTTTCCAAGAAAATACTAAGCTTTGAAAATGGCTAATGGCCAAATCAGAATGCACTTTTTGACATTGTCTTATTAAGTCTGCTTGACTAATTGATTTAGCAATTGACAATTTAAATTCCTTGATATATGTAGAATGGAAATTGGTTAGCAGAACTCACCACACATCCTTCCACTTGTTATTATATTTGGTCAAAGTTCCACTTTTAATTCAAAATTAATACATCTTTATATTTTAATCTTAAAGAATTATTATATCAAGAACAATAATATATATAGCCTAACTGTTTTTGGATCTAGGCTTGTAATTTCAATGTCTACAGGATAGAATAAAAATATTGTACCCTATTCATACTTTTTAATTTTGCTCCCGGTACCTACTACAGTATGACCCCGTTAAACCAAACTTGAAGGGACCCTAGAAATGTGTTTGGATTAACCGATCATTGGTTTAACTGAGATTTGGCTTTGACTTTGACTTGGCTTGGCTTTGGCAAAAACGTGGGTGCATTATGAATGAGATATACAATGTATTTGGACACTTTGATTATTGTTTTTTATGTATATACAGTATAACCCCATTAAACTAAGCTTGGTTAAACCAAACGATCGGTTAATCCAAACATTTTTCGGCGGCCCGGCAAAATACTACCATTTATCACATGAAAGAAGTCTCAGATGACCTTATAACCCTTATACCTGAAGTGGCCTCTGGCCCGACAATTTTGTTTGGATTAACCGATAAATTGGATTAACCGACTTTGGTTTAACCAACTTTTTTATATGATAAATGGTAGCATTTTGCCGGGCCGCCGAAAAAAGTTTGGATTAACCGATCGTTTTGGTTTAACCGAGCTTGGTTTAACGGGGTTGTACTGTATTAGCCATACATTTAAGACTATCATGAAAGGCTTTCTGCTTTGCCTACGGAATAAAGCGGTAATTCCGCAGTTACTTCAAACCTCAAAGCTCCTTCCGGTTTATTCCACCACAGCCAGGATAAAAGTTACTTGACGCTGCCCACCCAACAGTAGGCACTAGTCATGAGTAAAATGTTCCACCATATGAACCGCCCCTCCTAGCTTGCTGCCACCTGCTGATACTTCTTACTGGCAACGGTCAACAGAGTCGATACCACCCCTGTGTAGTTGTGGGGCTCATTGTGGACTACTCCAAATACAATACGCATAAATGAATGATGAATACAAACAGTTGGAAGGGAGGAGATATATAACTATATATATAATCGACCAAAGCACAAGCAGCACCCACCGATGTATAATCTAATTAAAAAACGTTTAAGTTACTCTTTTGTAAGTTACCTGAGGTTCCAGTGCACCGCACCACAGCCAGACATAGGGTCAGCCCAAGAAATGAGATGTGCCACATCTCAACTGCAAGCAGATGAAAGACATTTGTCATGAAGGGTGATGAAAATAGGAAATATTGTGGCTAGAGCGGGAATCGAACCCACATCTCTTCCATGCCAAACCAATGTGCTGACCATTACGCCACTGAAAGTCCCTGATGTCACCACCCTACCCACGCCTACTTGTCCATGCGGCTCCTTGCCTGAGAGGTCAATGCAGACTTCTAGTACTACACATTCTTAACAGCCCTGCTAACAATTTATTTTAATAACTTTTTAAAAGATTAGATTGCAGGAAAATTGTAATAGGTAAAAACAAACGAAACAAGAAACTTTATTAATATTATATGTGGTATAATGTATAATACGTATATTAGTTTTAATGGAATATATGTGAAAGTGCTGAGTTCGAAGCGCAAGCACAGGAGTAGCCCGACCAACACTCTAACTGCTATTCAGTTAGATACTCACATGGATTGGCACTTACGATCGAACCACCGCACCGTTTGGGAGATATGTGAATTTGTCCCCGATAGGTATATTGACAGATTGGTGAAATATTATTTCTTTCTCTGGTATGCGTGAACCCTTTCATTTTATGTTTCCATCGTGCATAGATGACTTTCTTTCTCCAAATTGTCTGAATGGTGTATCTGATCACCATTGGCATTGTATCTCTGTTATATTCATGTATGAGGTAATTATTTGTTATGCTTTAACCCTTGGTGGTTTGTTCCCTTACAACTTCAGCTTCAAACATACAAAGTGATAATTCCCACGGCACAAGTACTTTCCCCAGTTGTTGGACACACCTTCCATGCAGGTCACATTGTGTACCCCTTTTATGGCCACGAGTTTCAATCCAAGTAACTTGGCTTGGGATATGCCGTGATGACAGGTGTTTATTAAAAAAAGGAATGGGTTCAGTTATTGGTTACTATCTTTGTTCACTCAATCTGATGCATTTGTATTACTGCTTTGTTCCATCGCTTTTCCAGAAGCTTGTTGGGAGTTTTACGTACTGACAACATCTAAGGTCATATCAGGATGGGAACCGACCTGTGACAGTGTGCACTCATGGCGACTGTATTGTGCTGCCACACTGGGAGACCAGCCCACCAGAAACCATGTCCATGACCTGATATCCCACTCAGTCACATTATCCTGACACTGAGCCAACCAGTCCTTGCTGTATCCTAATAATGCTGAGCGCTTGCCTAGGGCTAGGATTCAGGAAATGACGAGTATCAATTTTATAAGTCATTGGTTTGACTCGACCAGGGTTCGAATCCCATGATCTACCAAAACAGGAGATGGGCGTAATGCCTAATGGGTTCTTCTTCACCCAGACATGAGCAGAGAAGTAACACAAATTAGCTGATTGTGGGCGTATGCCTCAAAAAGGGGGGGGGGGAGGGTGTAGGATGGGGGGGGGGGGGGCGCCCCCCCCCCACCCCCTCCCACAGAGATTTTTTTTTACAAGTAGGACACAATTGGTGTAATTTGGTAGCCACTTAGGAGGGAGAAATTTCACTCTTCACCTGTGACATAAGGTAAGAGTAGGCATATAGACCAGTACTTTAAGAATACAGAAGTGTTTTTCTTGTAATCTTGCATAAATGATAAGTCAATAATATAAATAATACACCTATACCATAGTTAATAGTTTCAGTTATTTAATTTATTGTCTTATACTCCTTCAGCTGGCAGTCCTTGTAATATGGTAATACTTGTTTACATGTTATAATAAATGTAAAGGAATATGATAAAAGTAATGTCAATTTCATTTTAACAACAATATATAGTCTTATGCTCCCTCAATATATAGTCTTATACTTCTTCAATATATAGGCTTATACTCCCTCCATCAGTTCTTAATACTTGCATAACTGCTATAATAAAGCATATAATGTCAAAGAATACTATAATAAAACTAATCTGAAGTTCATTTTAATAACAATGTTGGTTTATTTTTTCTGCTTGTTCTTTTCCTTTTCATTTAATTGGCGGAAATCAGCCAATTGGTGGGAAATGCTCGTGCCTGTTCACCCCGACTCAGGCTACTGGAGTATGAGGTGTATCCTTTATCTAATTGATCACACACTATACTAGTTAGATAAAGGATTCACCCAGTACTCGCAGTACACGGGTGAATACCAGCCCTATATAAAAACGTTCGAAACAGCGGGGAAATGAGATGAGAGCCTAATTTCACAATCTAAGAAGCAACATTTATTCTTTGTATATGTCTTCATATTTCCCCGCTACCTTTGAGTTGAAAATATAATGAAATATCTAGTTTAATAAGATTTAAATGTGAAATAAACGGCGTTCTACGGCCACCATCTTGTCTTTTTGCATTATCTCCCATTTCACCAACTCTGTGCCTATATAAGTATCCATTTGATACTGGAGGCAGGCATTCTACTTCCTGTTCTATACTAAGGCTATTTTCGCCCATATTTACACTATGTTGTCGTTCACCCGTGTACCAAAAGTACTTGGTGAATCTTTTATCTATATATACTAGTGTGCATAGACTGTTTTGAATATGCCATAGTTTTACTCTGGCATAGGATAGTTTTACTCTGGCATAGGACAAAACAGTCTATGCATGATAGTACAAAACAAGCCACAGAAAGACCAGCATGCTGCCTTTAGAAAACTAGATAGGAGCCACCCAAAATGTGTGCGTCATACCAAATAACCAATCCTGGCATTAAAGACAAAGATTTCAACACACATGATAATCACCGCCAGTCATTTACAGAGGACTGACAAGCAACCATCGCTATAATCCCATAATCGACCGGATCACAGTAACACCAAGGTTCAAACCAGGCCCGACATTCTCTTACATGCGGTGTATCGATTCGAACTAATAATAGTAATACTATTCACAGAAAGTAGTGACTGACATCGACCGATCGACTACGGGACTCAGCATCTGATGATCTGGGGCAAACACAGAACTGCTAAAGTTCTGCCCCGAAACGAAATGCGCAATAACAGGTCACTCCCATCGGCCAGTAAGGTGTTCAGGTAGTTCGGGCGTTGCGCCTCGAAGTTATCAATAGCTATTATCACTCGCAATGACGGGAGAACAGGGGCTACACAGCAGACCTACTTGAGTGTTTTAGTTTCACTTTCTTGATAGAGCAAATCTTGGCACCGGATGTTGTCTGTGCTCCCTTGCGGATCAGTGACTTTACGTAAATAGATGCGTTACTAATCGATAGAGGGCGCCACTATTGACTAGTTTTTCTCGTGGTATCATTGTGTGACATGAGGGTTAAAAATTAATATTATGCATTTCCCGGTTTTCTTTGATGATTAGCCAACTCTTGCCCATACGTATAGCGTGGAATAGGAGATAGTTATGGTTACCATATTGTCAGAATAACCAGAAGTAATAATGAGTAGCCAGTCCCAAATGTGGATTTATAATATGATTTATCAACAAAAAAGAAAATGTATTGATTGAAACAATTAAATGTATGTTTTGATTACCGAAGTACACAAATGCACTACAAAAATATATGCACAGGAAAACTGTATTCTTCCCAATTTTGAGTTGTGGAGGTAACACAATAAAAATATATATGGGAGTTCAAATTCAAGTTGTTTCCATACAGCCTTGTAGGAAAAATATCCATTCAAAATAAAAGCCTAGTGGGCTGTAGAAAAAGTCCACATGGTCATGACGCGTGGATTCATTTACCATGAAAAGGCCCATATAGATCTGAAACGAATATAATACATTTAAGTTTGTAGCACATGATTGGATTACATCAATAAGTGGCTTAGCAGTGTGGTAATGATTTGCAAGAGACCACAGCATTGCAGATATGTATTTAAAAAGAGAAGTTTGGACATTTTATTCAGGTATTTACATTTGGCATTGAGGGAGTGATCATGACGATGGTGATGGAGCATAGGCTCCCACTGGGTAAGCTGAAAGGGTCTACTACACAGTTCAAACCTCTTGTTTTAAAAATAACGATTTTTTATTAAATTCTTTGGAGCAATGAACAAACAAAAAGTGAATGTAAAAATCAATCTTTTGAAGGTTGACTCTAATGGTTATCTCACTTTTTTTTTCATGCGGCGTTTAGGTTTAGGTTTTCTTCGTTTCTGCGCAGACAATACATCTAAGTTAGCATTATAAAGTCATATTATTATTATAAGGTGGTGCATGGGGCTAAAACCTCAAGAAGGATACACGAAATGACTGCATCTGTCGAGAAGGCAGTTCATCAGATGATTAAATAAAAAATTTCCCCTTAGATTCCAAGGCTGCGGGGCTGGAATTTGAAGTAGTTTAAAGTTGCATGGTCTGATGGTATTTGAATTTTTGTCTTATTTTTTAGATAAATATATCAAATTGATCATAACAAGCTACTAATCATTAGTCCGGAGTGATTTTGATTAAAGATGATTAGTTTTGAAGTAATATGAGCTGAATGAACCAAAAATAATTTTGACAAGCTTGCCAAAAGTCCTGTGGCTATGACCCAGATGGTCATCTCGCGGTGACCACGTGATGTGAGATGACCTGGAACCTTACAGGACTGTAGGTAGGTATATATTTTTGTTTGGATGTGGAACATTCTGGGAATGGATTAGTGCCATAGGCCCATGGCACTAGGGTTTTTAAACAAAATATAATGTGTGTCTGTTGTCTGCTTGTGTCTGTCTATGTATGTCTGTATGTATCTATGTGTCTGTCTGTGTGTATATCTGTGTGTTTCTGTGTATGTGTGGGTATGTATGTGTGTGTGTCTGTTTCTGTGTGTGTATGTGTGTCTGTGTGTGTATGTATGTGTGTGTGTGTGTATGTATGTGTGTCTGCCTCTGCCTGTGTGCATCTGTCTATGTGTCTCTGTCTGTGTGTGTCTCTCTCTGCAAAGTCAGGCCGGGTGTGTGTGTGTCTGTGTATGTCGGGTGTGTGCATGTCTGTGTTTCTGTGTCTGTGTGTGCTGTCTATGCATGTCTGTCTGTGTGTGTCTATCTATGTGTGTGTGTGTGTATATGTATGTGTGGTAATGTCTGTATGTGTCTGTTTGTGTATGTGTGTATATATGTGTGTGTCTGCCTCTGTCTGTGTACATCTGTCTATGTGTCTCTGTGTGTGTGTCTCTCTCTGCAAAGGCAGGTCGGGTGTATGTGTGTCTGTGTATGTCGGGTGTGTGCATGTATGTGTTTCTGTGTCTATATATATATGTGTGTGTATGACTGTGTGTGTATGGGTGTGGATGCATGTGTCTGTCTGTGTGTCTGTATGTGTGTGCATGTATGTGTCTGTGTGTGTATATATATATGTGTGTGTATGTCTGTGTGTGGCTGTATGTGTCTGTCTGTATGTGTGTGTGTGTCTGTGTGCATGTATGTGTGTGTCTGCCTCTGTCTATGTGTCTCTGTCTGTGTGTGTGTCTCTCTCTGGAAAGTCAGGTCGGGTGTATGTGTGTCTGTGTATGTCGGATGTGTGCATGTCTGTGTGTTTCTGTGTCTGGGTGTGCTGTCTATGCATGTCTGTCTATGTGTGTCTATCTATGTGTGTCTGTGTGTATATATATGTGTGGTAATGTCTGTGTGTGTATGTCTGTCTGTGTGTATATGTGTGCATGTATGTGTGTCTGCCTCTGTCTGTGTGCATCTGTCTATGTGTCTGTGTGTGTGTCTCTCTCTCTGCAAAGTCAGGTCGGGTGTATGTGTCTGTGTATGTCGGGTGTGTGCATGTATGTGTGTTTCTGTGTCTGTATATATATGTGTGTGCATGGGTGTGGCTGTATGTGTCTGTCTGTATGTCTGTGTGCATGTATGTGTCTGTGTATATATATGTGTGTATGTCTGTGTGTGTATGTCTGTGGCTGTATGTGTCTGTCTGTATGTGTGTGTCTGTATCTGTGTGCATGTATGTGTGTGTCTGCCTCTGTCTATGTGTCTCTGTCTGTGTGTGTGTCTCTATCTGGAAAGTCAGGTCGGGTGTATGTGTCTGTGCATTTCTGTGTCTGGGTGTGCTGTCTATGCATGTTTGTCTGTGTGTGTCTATCTATGTGTGTCTGTGTGTATATATATGTGTGGTAATGTCTGTGTGCGTATCTGTGTATATCTGTGTGCATGTATGTGTGTCTGCCTCTGTCTGTGTGCATCTGTCTATGTGTCTGTGTGTCTCTCTCTGCAAAGTCAGGTCGGGTGTATGTCTCTGTGTATGTTGGGTGTGTGCATGTATGTGTTTCTGTGTCTATGTGTGCTGTCTGTGCATGTCTGTCTGTGCATGTCTATCTATAGCCATGTTTACATGAGGAATTGTGAAACGATCTAGACAAAGCGATTTATATGACCGAGTTTGAAAGTGTGTCGGCACCGGGAACCAGCAGCCTTAGTGGGGGAGTCTGTAGCCGGCGAGTACTGCTATTTGTTTAGTTTACATACGTCGGTTCACAGTATGAATAACGACACCAATGTAGCGGCTACCTTAATATCGCTTGGAATTTAGGGTTAATTTAATTAAATTTCATTATTTGAGTATGTAATTCTGTTAAATATGATCAAATTCAATAGATTTTGGCCTAATCGGTCCCTAACACTGCTGGGCACCAGCGATTAGGTACAGCTGAGCCTGTAGTCAGCGAGCACTGCTATTTTTCACTATCGCCGCCCGGGAACCAGCTGAATCGCTTCATATAAACCACCTCGCGACCTGGTATACATGAAGCGTTTCATATGAATCGATTCAGCCCTATAACACCACAGTGTCGCATTTACACGGGAAATGTGAATCAATCTAGGCAAGTCGTTTTATATGAGGCATTTTAAATCGCCCATGTAAACAGGGATTATGTGTCTGTCTGTGTGTCTATATATGTGTGTGTATGTATGTCTGTGTGTATGTATGTGTGTGCATGTATGTGTGTCTGCCTCTGTCTGTGTGTGTGTCTCTCTCTTCAAAGTCAGGTTGGGTGTATGTGTGTCTGTGTATGTCAGGTGTGCATGTCTGTGTTTCTGTGTCTGTGTGTGCTGTCTATGCATGTCTGTCTGTGTCTATCTATGTGTATCTGTCTGTATATGTGGTAATGTGTGTGTATGTCTGTGTGTGTGTGTCTATCTATGTGTGTGTGTCTGTCTGTGGCTCTCTCGCTCTCTGCAGTCAGGTCTCTGCAGTGAATGTCGGGTGTGTGCATGTCTGTGTGTTTCTGTGTATGTGTGTGCTGTCTGTGCATGTCTATGTGTGTGCCTATCTACGGGTGTCTGTCTGTGTGTGTGTATGTATATCTGTGTGTCTGTGTTGCCTCTGTAAAGTCAGGTCAGGAAACACAGACTCATCCACCTCATATCCCGTCCCCCTCTATGGCCCTGCACAGTAGGCTTACTTGGTTGGAGGGGTGGGGGGGTGGGAGGCTAATGAGGTCATGAGATTGGCCTAGTTGGTTAAAGTTGCATGGTCCGATGAAATATAAATTTGTCAAAATTAAAACAACTACTTACATTTGATGCTATATATCCAACTTAGATATTGGTGTATTAGCTAATGATTTGGGACAGTATATACAGAATAACCAGTGAGTTTATAACCTCACCCCTTTGAACACTCAGTTTGAAACAGCCATTATGCAGGAAGGCCATTAACCAATTAGGCCAATCTCGTGACCCCATTAGCCCCCCCAACCAAGTAGGCCTGCTGTGCAGGGTCATAGAGGGGAAGGGGATATGAGGTGGATGTGTGTGTATGTGTCTCTGTGTTTCCTGACCTGACTTTACAGAGACACAGAGACAGACATACATACACAGACATACACACACCCATAGATAGGCACACACAGACAGACATGCACAGACAGCACACACATACACAGAAACACACAGACATGCACACACCCGACATACACACACACATATACACCCAACCTGACTTTGCAGAGAGAGCCACACACACACAGACACCCCCAGACAGACAGACATGCAGAGACATACACACATAGACATACATATACATACAGACACACACTAACATACACATATGCATACACACACATACATTACCACCCATATATATACACAGATAGACACACACAGAGAGACATGCATAGACAGCACACACCCGACATAACTTTGCAGAGATAGACACACACACACAGACACATAGACAGCCGCACACAGACAGAGGCAGACACCCACATACATGCACACACAGACAGACACACGACCTGACTTTGCAGAGAGAGAGACACACACACAGAGGCAGCCACACACATACATACCCACAGATATACACAGACGCATACACACACACAGACATTACCACACACACAGACAGACATGCATAGACAGCACACACAGACACAGAAACACACAGAGATGCACACACCCGACACACATACACCCGACCTGACTTTGCAGAGAGACACACACACAGACAGAGACACATAGACAGACGCACACAGATAGAGGCAGACACACACACATACATACATACCCACACATACATAGACACACATTATATTTAGTTAAAAACCCTAGTGCCATGGGCCTATGGCACTAATCCAGTCCCAGAAGGGCCTAACCCAACCAGGAATACCTACTTACAGTCCTGTAAGGTTCCAGGTCATCTCACATCACGTGGTCACCGCGAGATGACCATCTGGGTCATAGCCACAGGACTTTTGACAAGCTTGTTGAAATTATTTTTGGTTCTTTCAGCTCATATTACTTCAAAACTAATCATCTTTAATCAAAATCACTCCGGACTAATGATTAGTAGCTTGTAACGATCAATTTGATATATTTATCTAAAAAATAAGACAAAAATTCAAGTGCCATCGGACCATGCAACTTTAATGGCCTCCCTGCATAATGGATGTTTCAAAGTGAGTGTCTAAAGGGGTGAGCTTATAAATTCACAGGTTATTCTGTATATGCTGTCCCAAATCATTAGCTAATACACCAGTATCTAAGTTGGATATATAGGATCAAATGTAAGTAGTTTTAATTTTGACAAAATTATATTTCATCGGACCATGCAACTTTAAATGACAGGGAGGAGTCTCAGTGTAGCGATCTATAGCCGTGTTCACACGGGGAAAATCTAAAGCGATTCAGCCAAGGCGAATACTAGGAATTGAATTAGCGGCCCGTTCACACGGGCAGTACTTGGGGCCGGAAATCGATATCTGCGCATGAGCAAGTCCAGTGTGACCAGTGCCAGTTTTCGGTTAGGCGACCTCACCACAAGAGAGTGGGTTCGACCTAGATATGTATGTACTGAATCGTATTGGTTTGGAACGGTCAAAACTTCTGCTGGGCAGTGAAACCCTAAAAATAAATTATGAAAAAAATATCTGTGCACAGCTAGCAGTTTCATAGAGCAAATTTACCGGAAAGTCAACACACTCAGGTCTTGACTGTCACGTCCTTAATCCGCCTCAAGTAAGTTCACATTGGCAAAATAAATCGCTTCACAGAAATCGACCTCCACAAGTGGTTTACAGTATCCGCATCACAGAAATCGATTCAGCCCTAATTCGACTCACGCCCGTTCACACGCAAAATGTGTGTCGAACTAGGCAAGTCGATTTCTACGAATCGATTTACATTGCCTGTGTGAACACGGCTTATGTAGATTGGTTGACCAGACAAATTTGCCGGCTAAAAAGTTAATAGCTGGTTGGGTCACCAATTTGCTGCCAACTCTGTGAACAGTGCTTCCAATGTTTCCATACTAAGAATACGACCAGTGGTATTGGCTCATATTGCCAACATTTTACATCAATATGAAAGCTAATGTCATTGACTGAATTTTTGTAAAGCCCATATACGGAACATAGATCAGGCATGATAAATGTGTCTTCATGTGGTAAACAGGGAATGACAGTAGCTTGTGACAAAAAAGTCTGAAAAGTGTCATCTATATTTACGAGTGAAGTGATTCCCATGCAGATGCGAGTCCCCTTAGAAAAGTTGCCATCTTACGACAACCTGGGAATACTTTGCTGTGGCTGGTCATTTTTCTTTGGGAAATAAGTTGTTTACATCTGGTAAGCAAATGGCTTGGCATGCAGGAATTATTCGACTTGATATATTTGATCTCAGGACACCCAAACCCTTCCCAGTTTTCTTACATTTCATTTAGACGGATCTCAAAAATGGCACTTGTGGCCAAGAAAAAATTGGAAATTGCCAAAAATCGGTGAGAACCACCTGTATGAGTAGAGCTGCGAGGAGACCTCAGTGCAGAAGACCCTTCGACAGGTTCGAGCCATACCACAGGCATGTGGTTCATGAAGTAGAGTGAGGGAGAAATAGCATGGCCGAAGGGGAGGCATGGTGCAGGGGGGCCCCCCCGGGAAATTTTGAAGTGTTATACGGAATAGAGCTTTCTGATGCAATCATAACTCTTTTGTTTTAAAAGCTAAAATAAGTTCCGCGAGAGATTACAAATTAAAAGTCGGAAATTGAGGTTATTTTGATATATTTTAGAGAGATCTCCTGCCAAATAAAGCAGTCACTGAGGTGTCAACTTATAAACCAGTGTGAAATTGTGTATGGTTATTTTAGGGAGATCTCCCGCCAAATAAAGCGGTCACTTTAACGATCTGAGTTGTCAACCTATAGAGAAGTGGAATTGTGTATGGTTGAGGTACTTCAGATCAATGGAGATGAAGTGAAGCAGGCATTTCTGACCATTTACAGTATCGTAAAAATGTTTGGGGCAATGAATCAAACTGTTAAACAATGCAATGCGTACCGCCATACTGCTGTTTAGTGTCATATGCTAAAGAAGTGGGATATCACTTGACACCCTTGGGGGGGGGGGGGGGGCGATCACGTTACACACCGGGAATACTATAACATCCGTCAGTTTGTTTGTCCATATGATCCTGGTGGCAAAGGTTAAGGCCGTCACACTACGATGTATGGGCGGCGGCGTCAAAGACCCTATAATACTAAAGCCTAGTTCACACACGGGCGTTAAGTCACCTCAACTAGTTCGACTCACATTGGCCATGTGGACATGACGCTGAAGCGAATTAGGGCCAAGTCGACTGATCACGTAGCAAGGTAGTTTATATGAAGCGAACTAGCTTAAGTCGGCCTATCTTGCTTGTGTGGACAGTAGCAGTTTACCTGAGGCAGCTTAAGAATGTCACACACATGTGCAGTCGAGACCTGAGTTTGTTGATTTTCCGGTCAACCAAAAGCGCATATTATATAATTTGGTCTATGAAACCACCAACTGTGCAGACATTTTTGTCAATAGATATCTAGGTCGAGCCCACTCTTGTGGTGACGTCGACTAACCGAAACTGGCGCTGATTAGTATGGACATGGTCATGCACAGATATCGATTTCCGCCCTAAGTACTGCATGTGTGCACTCTACACAATTTCGTGCCTAGTTCGCCTCATCTAGTTTGGCCTAAAGTTGTGTGTGTGAACAGGGCTTATGACGGCTCACTCAGCCTGTACTGTGTAATCAAAATGTACAAACCCACCACTTGATGCGCTGGCTATTCTCTTGGTTAAACAGAAGCTATATTATATGTATAAATGTATATATGAATGTGAAAGATGTGTGATGATGATGATGATGATGCGTGTTTGTTCATAGCAATTTCATATTGATGTGTATTCATACTTACCTGTCTCATGTATAATATAATTGTATGTGTTTACATGTGAAACACCAAACCAGCAGCTAGGTTGATCAAACCCACCACAAGGTGGCACTGCAAAACTTACATTACCATGGGAGAGATAGGGTGTGAGCCATCTTAGTATTATAGGGTCTTTGGCGGCATATGCATAACGTGACGAAATAATTTGAAAATCATAATAGGTCGAGATACGGCAACCTTTTTGCACTGTAGGAGGTCCCAGCAACGTATGAAGTGTATGCATAGCCCATGCCTGGCATACGTCGACCGTATCCCTACCATTTGCAAAGCATATGACGACGTATACTCGGCATATTTGGACGTATTTTGACGGTTGGAGGTGACCTGACCAGCGTATGAGTGACGTGCTCCTAACGTACACATGACGTATGAGGAACGTACGAGCCACACGTCGACAATTTTGAACATGCACAAACATTTTTTCGGAGCCTCAGCGCATGCAAAGCGTACCCGACAAATGACGCCGTTGGTAGAAAATCACATACATTGGCATAGGCTAAGGCTATATGTCGTAGTGCGACATCACTTTTACAGAACGTTGTGAGTATGTTATATACGCAGCGGGGGCAGGTTCAATATATGGCTAACCTATGCCGACCTACCCCATACGTGTGCGTAACGTACGCCGCGTACGAGACACACACCAGAATAGGTTTTAAATTTTGAGCATGCACACCAATTTTTCGGCGGCTCAACCTATGAAAAGCGCATATGACCTATGCCAACGTGTTGGTCGAAAAGCACATAGGTCGTCATACACTAACATTATAGGTCGTAGTGTGACAGGCCCTTTAGGAATAGGAATTTGTGCGCCGTGTACTGTGTTTATACATTTTCTAGTAGTTCAGGCTACCAATGGAAGGAAGGGCAAAAGTGTACCCTTGTGTCAGTCATACTACATAAGTGTGATGTTTATCCGATATATCAGGCCTGTTTTTCACACTTTCTTCCGGTTGAGTGGGACAATAAGCGGTATGCAGACCTGTGCATCCGATCTCGCAGCTTTCCGTATTCTCAGTTATTTTCTGTATTCTTGAATGACTTTCAGTAACACATTTACAGTGAAAAATAAACAATTACATAATATGCACAAGCAAACTTTTCATGCTTGATACTAACTGAAAGTCATTGTCAGTATTTTTTTCAGACTTTCAGTTATTTGTAGAGACGCAATCAGTAACTTTTAGTGATAAAAAAAAACAAAAAACACCAATTTCCGGAAAAGGTCGAGAAACTATTTCCGTATTTACCATTGCAACCCGGAAGATGCACAGGTCTGGGTATGGTATACCTGGGCCACGTTCAGGGTCCGTCTCGGAGGCGCTTTTTGGTCTATTTGCGTTCAGGGTCCGTCTCGGCGACGCCTCCCTTTTCAGTTTAGAGACAAAAAGCGCCTCGAAAACGGCCGCCACATGTAGTGGTTACATCCAATCAGAGCACAGCATTTCAATTGCAAATGGCCACCACCTATAGGGGTGGCCATTTTCGAGGCGACCAGCTGCTATTGTTGTTCAGACTAGCCTGACGTCACGGGCGCCTCTGAGACGGACCCTGAACACGGCCCTGTAGTTAAAAGCATGGCATCCAGGTAACAATGATCTGGGATAATCTATCTTCACGACGTCCTAAAATTTTGTTCTTGCAGGATTGAGTTTTGAGTTTTGGTGACCATGTCAGACTTGTTCTTGCCTTTATGGAATATATTAATAATCTAATGCATCGCAGGTTATGGGTATATCTTTAATTATTCTGTTTGTAGTCAATTGTTACCATCATATTGTGTTGTGCTTCTATCATTCGATAGCTTGGCGGTGGGGACAGTTATCCGCCATGAACATTTAGGTCGGCTTCGAAACATGCCAATTGTAGGCCACATGCTCTCCCTCGCGCACCCTCATATATGAGTTTTGCTTTAATAAACTGTATTGGTTAAGCCTTGAGGGCCTGCCAGTGCTAACTCCCAGTCTTCGTTTTCTGGAATATATTAATGCTAACAATATTTATTACGGTAGTTTCCGAAAGATCATTCCTAAATACACAATATATAGAAACCAAGCTTTCTCCCCATTTTCCGTTTTATTGACAAATGAAAGTCACTGGGTAATTAACTTTCAATTAAACCCCTTAATCTCACATGGATCAGCCGCGATCATTTTGTTCATCCAATATTCCGCCTTCTGATTTTATTCAATATTTCCCTTTTAAACATGACCATAGAACTTGATGGTGGAAAAATAAATTACAAAATATATGTATTCCGTTGGTGACTCCCTCCCACGAAGACGCCGAGGTCTCAGCGACCCGGCGTTCAGTTAAGCACAGTACCTGCGGGCACCCAAACGATACAGATCACAATAACACATCACACGAGCAGTGTGTGGGTGCCGCCCGCCGTCACGTAGAAAACCACAACTGATGTGTAAGACGCAGATGGACAGAGCAAGGTGAGTGATTCGCTGCCAGTCTTCAGCTATTGGTGCCGTGCTGACGAGTCGTCTGCAGCATCCGCAAAGTCCCCGGCATCAGGGAAAGCACCCATACTTACTTATTAACTAATCATTAATTATTGATTCACGCCTAGTGCGCAAACTAAAGGAGAGGGCGGCAAATCCCGTCTCCTGATGCCCGAGTCTTTATGCTGGATTGCACACTAGCATTTTGACAAACGTTCTTTTATTTTCTACTGAATGACGTAGAAAGGCGTAGTGGGCGTCGACCACTCTATGCCTCGGCCTTCTTGTCTTCTCCAGCGGTCAGGTCGGCCGCCGCCTTCTTCTTCTTCTTCTTGGCCGCTTTCCGGCTGGTTGAGCTAGCTAGGAGTGCCTGTCAACAAGAGCAACACGTATCAGGCACCAGCCAACGACTTGCCACACGGCTCACCAGCTTCTGGTCACCTTATACTGTTATAGTGCCTCTAACACCATGACCTAATATTCCCCGTCAGTCACATTATCCTGATACCGAGCTAATCAGTCCCTGCCCTATCCTAGTAATGCTGAGCGTTAGACTAGGTAGCGACAAGTATCAATTTTGCACGTCATTGGTTTGACCTTCCACGTGGGAAGCCTGCACTTTACCGATAGAGCCACCGAGTCCGACAGATCCTGGCCAAAAGCAGAAGTATGCCGGACTCGCATATAAGGAGCGCAACAACAAATTAAGATATTTAATTAAGATCAAGACATTTAATATATTTAAAGTTGCATAGTTAGAAAAACCCATCAAATTTTCTAAAGGAAATTACTCATCTAGATTTTAACTTACATATATATATCTGACTTGGATACTAGTGCGCTTATTAATCATCTGTTGCTGCATAGGACATTATAGCAATTGACTAGAACCTGTTACTGCCGAGGGCTGTGAGAAACATGTCAAAATCAATTTGGCATGTTTCCACCCAGAAGTTAGCCATTATAAATCAAAATGATGTCAAGCTATTAATGTAAGGTAGATTATAACAATCAACCTAAAATATTTATTTCAAAACCACCGGACTAGGCAACTTTATAAAGAAAATTGTACCTGCACCAGCAGAACTGCAGAAAAAATTCAGATAATGGTTTCAGGTGAATTATTTTAGGATAGGTTGACTCTACACACCCAATTAATGGGAGGTGGAAATTTGACGACGCATGTAACTATTTTGATATAAAGTTTCAGTCCCATGGTTTTTAGCTTTTCCTGAAATAAATACATTAGATAGATAATATGTATGATCAGTGTTTTGGTTTTTATGTTTTTATGCTTTCATCGAACGATGCAACTTTAACTGATTTAAGCCCAATTGTGTAGTTACTGGTTTTTACACCATAGCAAAATCACGTCATACAGGACAAATATTGACTACTGACGGAGACTATATAGTGCTGGCCCAAGGAGATGCCATGCAGCAAGCTCCATGGTCCGATATCCCACTTAGTCAGATATCCTGATAACTGCCACTAATAAATGTATCATCCACACCAGTGGTACAAAACTGTAGAGCAAGTTCAGCCAGTGGTTTCAGGTGAATTCATTTAGCACAGGTTGACTCCACACACCCACGAAACGGGAGGTGGAAATTTGACTATGCACGTAACTCTTTTGCATCCGACGAGAAGTCACTAAACCACATAAAATGTCTATATAATCAACCTCAGAATGAGGAAAAAGTAAAAAACCTAGTCATGTTTAATCCATTAAATTTAACCGACAATGGTATCTGGTTCGCCATCACCATAGGGGTGCAGCTGTGGGTTTTCCTGCCAGGATAGCCGAAGAAACCCCATACTTGGACATTAACAAAAATAAACCACAGTGCGGCCAGCTGGAAGCAGACTGACCTTCAGGGACTCGTCCGTGATGGACTGCTCCGAGTCGTAAATCTCAGGGTCGTGGAAGCCGCCTGTGATTCGCATTGGTCCATTCGGCATCAAGAGCAACGTGAACTTGAACTGTGCCACAAACTCTCCTGTATAGCCATCACAGAAACAACCAGTCAGACAGGTCAAATAGCATGGCGCCAGACTGCCAACTCCTCACTCCGGGCAGGCACACCGGGGCAGCAGCGCCCTCTCAGCAGTACCAGCGTCGAGGCGCCATACCGGAAGCACCAAATGACCCCGGGCAGATTTGAAAAGGGGCACCATTATAAAAGCAACCAAACAAAGTATACAAATTGAAACATGATTCTAGTTTACTTGTCAGCATACAAGGAAACGAACGAGCTGATCGGGCTGCGAAGAAGGCCCTGAACTGTGACCTTGAACCGTGTCTGATCCCTCACTCTGATCTGAAACCACTAATAGCCACCCACATGAAATCAAAATGGCAACATGAGTGGGATGAAAACATTAATAAACTTAAAGAAATTGAACCATCTGTGGGAAAGCCACCACAGACTCATGCGGGAGGTCGGCGGGACCAAGTGGTCCTTAGCCGCTGCCGTATTGGCCACTCGTGGCTTACACATGCTTTTCTGCTCAAGGGGGAACCTCCCCCTGAATGTATTGGGTGTCAGTCCCCACTGACACTCAAACACATTTTACTAAGTTGCGTTGATATTTGGCCCTGCGCCAACAGTTCTACACTGCAGACAGTATGCATGACTTTTTACTAAGGTAAAACAGGAAAACATTTTAGCCTTTTTGAGGGCAGCTGGACTGTACCACCTCATATAGTTTACTAAATAGATTCTATCAATTATTAATTTAATAAGACTTTTCTTTTTCTATAGGAATTTGTTTCCCTTGACCACAAACATATGACTGTGAGCTTTCTAATTTAATGTGTGTCTATTGGCACATAATTGATTGTCTGCGTTTACATGTAAAAGCGATGGTTTGAACAAAAAACAAACATTTCTCGCCGTGACTATGGCCTATGCTGCCGACACGGCGTAAAGCAACCACCAATCAATCAACTTGTCAGTTAAAGTGCCACTAAGATTTTAAAGGAATTTGAATTCGTGCACTGATACCCCCGAATGCCTTCATACATTTTAAATAAAGAGGGAAGTGATAACGGGGCGGCCTCTGATGCTGGAGTGAGCTGCCAGGTGATGCTGCAATAAACTACTGGGAGTATTGTGCATGAGTTCAGACAATGTTGAAGGGCAGAATGAGTGCTGCTATGCTCACCTTCCCGCTCCCAGAGGACGGTAAAGGGTTCGACGATGTCGTGCTTCACACACTCCAGAACTCCCATCCGAGCCTTCTTCTCATCCTCGAACATTCTGAAAGACACTCACATGTAGCAGCCGGCTTCATGTTCCCCCAACCACCATTACGGGTGAAAGTTGCAAAAATGTCGGAAATCAAGCTTAAGTTATTACACTAACGGCCAATTTCCGCCATAGGATTAGCACCGTCAGAGAATCGCTGGAAAATATCCGAAGACAGGTTTCAATTCTCCTTTTTGTGACTGTATTATCACCCATACCTAACACAGGGTTCCTGCACCTATCAGCCAATCACATTTAAAACCAATTTTAATACAATATAACACTATGCACGTAACTGTAATTGTAGCAAATGTTACATACATATTTAATTAAATGTTAACAGAAATGGGTGAGCTGATGCAATCTACAGATATTTCAGCTCCACAGGTATTTGTGCTTTGTGAAGATATTGTAGTGGGCAAATCCTAGACATTTTTAAGACCGTTCACAGAAAAGTTACCACATTTAAGACTTTTCAAGGCCTTGAAAATGGACTAATCAAGACTTTTTAAGGATCCGCGGGAACCCTGTAACACTTTCTTGTTTGGGTTTCATTTTCTCGCAGCATCTAGTCATGTAAGAACGGGATTTGAACTAACAAATTGTTGTCATACATTTTTTAAGTCTTTGTACTTCGCCCAACATTGGTCGTAATGCTCGCATTGCGTTTGATGCGAGGGAAGGAAGAGACCCTCCCCCGCCTCTGCGGCCGCCCGGCATTCTCACCTCCCCTCAGCTTTCTCCCACCTCGCCCTCTCGCCCTGCCCGCCGCTTTCTCACCTTCCCCGCCTCCCCGCTCCGTCCCTTATAAGGCCACCCGCCGGCATCCCTCAGTCACTCGCCATCCAGCCGTCCTCCCTGCTCAACCTCCTCTTTTTCTTTGGCGCTTCAACCTCACCCCGGGCTGCTGCATCTCCTCGGGCCGCCCTGCACCATGCCCGGACGCGGAAGAGGGAAGGGACGGAAGAGCTCCCGGACGAGCGCCCCGGCCACGCCAGGCCCTCCTCGGGCTCGCCAGGATGCGTTTCACCTGCCTCAGCCTCGGCGTCTCCTCCAGCGTCCACGGATCACGCCTCGGGCAACGAGGCCGCCATACGGCAGCTCACCAGCCGTATGGAGGCCCTCTAGTCCGGGGGCGCCCAGGGACCCCCGGAGACGTCCCCGCCCGCACCGAGGCGGTGAGCCGCCTACGCCATGCCGCCCGTCCCAGCACCTCGGGCGCACGTCTCCGGGGGGGGGGGGGGGGGCCTACCCTCCCCCGCCACCTCAAGCGACGCTCCCGGGGGCCCTGCACCCCCAATACGAGCGCTACAGCCGCCTCGCCGCGCAGCCCTCGGCCGCCCCGCCCCCGGCGTACCTCCAGGATGTCGTCGAGCACTCCCCGGCATCCGCGGCCGACCGCGAAATCCTGGCATCCGCCGAGGCGCAGCAGACGGTCAGGCGAAAAGGTATCTCCCCCGAGTACCTCTTCCCCTCTGACCTTGTGGAGAGGGGGGCCAGAGAAGAAATCCGTAAAGAGGGGCGAGGCTACCAAGGATGAATATAGCCTCGCCCTCACCACCCTCATCAGCCACCCAAGCTTCCCCGCTCACTCCATACCAGGCCTCCATCACCACACCCTCACCGTGCTCAGGGACAACCTCGTCTATCCCTGGCCTACCGTCCGCGGATACTCCGAGACGATCTTCACCTGGATCGCGGACGGGAGGCTCCCCCACGGGTGGCACGACCCTGTCGCCCTGAACCTGGTCAGGGTGGAGGCCCTCACCTTGCCCGCCCCTCAGGCCGTCCAGACAGCACCAGTCCCCCGAGGCGAGGACCTTCCCCGAGGCGCACCGCAGCCCCGGGCCCAAGCCGACACCCGCATCGCCTACGACAGACAGGCCCACGGGGCCCCCTGCGTGGCCTGGAACCGCGAGCCCGCCTCGTGCGACCGGGCCCCCGTCGGGGAACAGACACCGGCACGTATGCGCCAACGTACGGCGCATCCTCACGATGCACAGCGAGGCCAGGTGCTTCACCAAGCAAGCCCGTGAGCGCCAGACCCCGGCCGCCTCGGCGGATTTTTGATCTGCCGCCCCCCCCCCCCCCCCCCGGCCGGCCCTCCCCGGCGCCTCACCCACACCACTGCCGACAACCCCGTGACCACCACCGACAACCCCCCAGCGACCACCGACCGAAGCACCGCCCAGACAGAGCCGGGGACCATCACCTCGCACCTCAGGCCCCAGACGCAGCCCAGTCTCACGACGAACCCTCCCCAGACAGCACATCCGCCGACCCGACCCCGACCTCCACGACACCGCCTTCATCAACCCGCCCGACCCGACCCCGACCTCGCCCAGCCCTGAGGACTTCGCTGCTCCCCTGCTCGACCCTCGCCGGACCTCCTCACCGCGTCTCTCCAAGGAGCGGCCCTCCCCACCCCTTTTGGCCGACCGCTCCCTGTCGACGTAGGCCCCGGACACATCACCACACCCAGACCTTCAACTTCCCCAGCCTCCGCCAAGAACCCCGCCCAAGCCTTCTGCGCTTCCCGGCCCAGGCCTATGCCTCGGGCCCCCACCTCGAGCCCTCTCCTCCTCTTTTGGTGGAGGGCTCTTCGGCGCCCCTCGCCACAAACTCTGGAAGCTCCCCCCCGAGCTCCTTAGCCTTAGGTTTATTTTCCCGCTTCCTTGTACATACTCTGCTTTTTTCCTCAGCTACCAGCCGTAAGATTATGTTTACCTTCTCCTGTACATACTGTCTTGTTTCCTGAGGTGTTTTCAATAAAGCGCCTCTTTTTTCCCACCCCCGCCTTGCCTTCTTCCTTTTCGCGCATCGGTCGTAATGCTCGCATTGCGTTTGATGCGAGGGAAGGATGAGACCCTCCCCCCGCCTCTGCCGCCGCCCGGCATTCTCACCTCCCCTGTCATCCTCCCACCTCGCCCTCTCCGCCGCTTTCTCACCTTCCCCGCCTCTCCGCTCCGTCCCTTATAAGGCCGCCCGCTGGCCTCCCTCAGTCACTCGCCTTCCAGCCGTCCTCCCTGCTCAACCTCCTCTTTTTCTCCACCCACCCACCCAACTCTCCCTACAGCTGGTGGAGGGCTCTTCGGCGCCCCTCGCCACGAACTCTGGAAGCTCCCCCCGAGCTCCTTAGCCTTAGGTTTATTTTCCCGCTTCCTCGTACATACTCTGCTTTTTTCTTCAGCTACCAGCCTTAAGATTATGTTTACCTTCTCCTGTACATACTG
The DNA here is from genome assembly GCA_030323885.1 of Branchipolynoe longqiensis. Taxonomy (NCBI): domain Eukaryota; kingdom Metazoa; phylum Annelida; class Polychaeta; order Phyllodocida; family Polynoidae; genus Branchipolynoe; species Branchipolynoe longqiensis. Next base: position 19,054,626 of record CM059199.1, on the reverse strand, counting down.
TCTTGTTTCCTGAGGTGTTTTCAATAAAGCGCCTTTTTTCCCACCCCCGCCTTGCCTTCTTCCTTTTCGCGCATCAATCGGTAAATATTAAAAAATCGCGGAATTCCGCGAAATCGCTGAGATCTTTCATCCATGCAACATTAGCCTAAATAGACAACAGTCCATGTTCACCCCAGCTATCCGGCACAGGAACAACGCTGAAATACTTGTGTTCCCAGGTCCGGCGCCACCTCCAGATGGACGCAGACTGCGACCCAGAACACCGGATCACAGCCTGAGAGGGTGTCCACCTGTGAAGGGGTAGGTCATCCCATCATTACTTGGCGGAAGGTGTGTAGGGGTGGGGTTAGTGAATACAGACACAGCGCGATTTTGTCAAATATTAGGGGACTTTCACTGGATTTACATTATAAACAAATGGATGCCAAGAACTCTACCAGGTTTGATCATCAGGAGGCATGGGGGCTATAGGTGCAATGGGGGCACCTGCCCATACTTCTAAGCTGAAGCTGCGACCTGGTGTGCTGGATCGAAGATCCAGTCCTTCGTGAGGGACCAGCAGAATTAGGAATACTAGTTTTGCATTACAATATCGGGGCCCAGATAAAAGCTCGAGTGGCGGAACGTCCAAAATTATTTCAAGGTAAAAATGTCCTGATAGCCATGCAATTATTAATATAGATACAAATTGCCCCCACTATTAAAAATGTATGCTTCTATTAATACCACAATCATTTACTTTAATAATTACATTAATTAAAGAAACAAAAGACCGACTGATTTAAAACCATATCTCCAGCCTAATCAATCAAATCGGTAAATATATAAGTTAAATAATATAAACGTTCCATCTGAGGAAACATCCCACATATTAGTATTGGTTAAATAACCCAACATTGTAGTTCTACAACTCTTAACCAGCCGACCACTAATAAATGTATCATCCACACCAGTGGTACAAAACTGTAGAGCAAGTTCAGCCAATAGTTTCAGGTGAATTCATTTAGCACAGATTGACTCCACACACCCATGGAACGGGAGATGGAAATTTGACTATGCACTTAAGCCTGCAGATATAAACATTGGGACTGATTGGTACGTTCGTGTACATGAAAACAATACTTACCGAAGCGCAAAGGGCATGGTTTGAAATTTCTTGTCGACCTCACTATAAAATTCTAGAAATAGAAATAGGTTTATTTTCAAAACAAGTACATAGCTATAACCTACATGGGACTGTTACTGTCTGAGGATTCACGTGATTATACACATTCAAGGAAGTTAATTCGGATTGACTGGGCCAGGAATCGAACCCACGAGCTACACTGGTGACTGACTTAATTACTAACCCAGGGTAGCAATGGAAAGTTTTATCTACGTAACTAACAGTTTTTCAGGAGTCACGTATCAAATTTATTCATAGGTTAATGCTTACATATTTTGCTGGGTTATTGCAATTTATTTTCTAGCCTATATTTACATAATGTACTTCCATCCTCTTAATTTAAGACAAATGGAATAAAACAGAAATGATTGATCACTAATTGTTTGAGCTGGAGTTTAATAATTTATTCTTCTGATACACCACTGAGAGTTAAACGGTTTCTTATTGTTAAATACACAGTTCAACACCTGTTAGACCTGGGCCACTGACTAACACAGATCACCCAGTATTCCATGTTTGAAATGCACCACCGGATGGATGCTCGCCTATTTTTAACAGGCGCGGATGTTATGCATATTGCCCAGAAGTACCCGGGGAACCTGCTACACAGCACTGAGGACCTGCTACCCAGCACTTACGTCTAGACGCCTTCATCTTTAGGTTGTATATCGTGTCCTTCTTCTTGTATATTGTCGTCCGCGCATCCTGTTCTCGGCCCTGTAACATAACACACTGGGTGAGCGCCTAAATTAGTCGGTAAATGTAGTGAGCGCTTGAATGAGCTCAATACTAGTCAAGCGTACAGCACAGCTTATGTAACAACTCCCTGTATGAATGGAAAATTAGTAATATGTTACTGTTCTATGTTTATAATCATTTAGTAAATAAAGCTATTTATAGAAAAGAAATAATCAAATAATTATAAACAAGAATCATTAAACCCAGTGATTGACATGGCATTCGCCATTGCAGCTCCCTGTGTTGTAAACATAGATAACGTAAAACCAAAAACTACATGGGTTTCACTAAATAGGCCACCTGCCCCAAATGGGTGGGGCAAGCCAGGAATAATTGTCAATCGGCCGGTTCATAACCACCAAGCAGTGTAGCCGCTAAACTACCCAATTACCCAATAAGCACTGTGAATATTAAACCAATGAAGCTCCTACCTTTCCTTCACCAGAAGAAATAAGAACATCGACTGCGTAGACTTCATGGCATTCAAACTCGCATTTTTCGTGCTCTTTCTTCTGGAGCTCGGTGGGGTTTTGGATGATGGCCTTCTCCCCATCAATCACGTGCTGCTTCAGCTGGTGCGACAGCATTCCTTCAATTGGCTTACACTTGTAGGACTCCGCCACCTTTTGGATCGACTCGGTCACCATGTCGTTCTGCAAGTTGGGAAAATAAAAGTTTGTTTGTTGCTTTATGTCCTAGCAACATCTAAGGTCATATCAGGACAGGTATCGACTTATGACAGTGCGCACTCATGGCAACTTTATAGTGCTGTCCCATTGGGAAACTAGGCCACGGCACCCACTCAGTCACATTATCCTGACACCGAGTCAACCAGTCCCTGCCCTATCCTATTAATGCTGAGCGCATGCCTAGGAAGCAACAACTATCAATTTTTAAGTCATTAGTTTGACTCGACCAGGGTTCAAACTCACGAACCAGCACGGGAGACGGACGCTTTACCAGCACGGGAGATGGACGCTCTTATTCATTCGGCCATCCCGCCTGGTTACGAAAATTAAATGTTTTGACGATTAACTTTTACATATTTTAATTGTGAAAATTATTTCAGGTTACAGATCCAAGTCAAACCAACACATTTTTTTTTTTACTTATCGAGCTATCTAGCCTGGCGCTTGGCATTACAGCAATAGGGCAAGGAACAATGGAATGAGAAAGACCAATTGTCCATGATTGAAATTTCCCCTGATTAATCAACTAATGTATCCAGAAGAGCTTCCGAAATAAATAACCAAGTGAACTGGAAGAATCTCCAGAACATATTCGGACGAATGGACTCCAAGTTAAAGGGAATCAGGTGACGTCGCCAAGCCTGTTCTAGATCACATCGACACGAGGTCACACAGGACCCACAAGTTTGTTCTGTTTGGGTTTTACATCCTAACAACATCTAAGGTTATATCAGGATGGGTACCAAACTTGGGTCAGTGCGCAATGGGGGACATGTAGCGTAGTTAATTTTTCCGACACTTGGTGGCGCGTTGGTACTAGTGGGCCTAAACAGCCATTGACAATGCTTCGAGTTTGCCGATACGCGCAGTGCAAAAGTTTATTTTATTCAAAATTAATAGAAATGCAGAACCCTAACCGTATAAATTTAATATAATCTACTCGTTGAATATGTTTTCTATATGTGTACCAAGCGGTTTGTCTCTAGGTGGTGAGGTTTTAGAGATATTTCACTTCTTCTGTATGAAGATTGCTCACGGCCATTGACAAGGCATTGAGTTTGCCGGTATGCACAGGGCAAAACGTTTATTTTATTCAAAATTAATAGAAACGCAGAACCCTAACCATATACATTTAATATAATCTATTCGTTGGATATGTGTTCTAAATGTGTACCAAGCAGTTTGTCTCTAGGTGGTGTGGTTTTAGAGATATTTCACTTTTTCTGTATGAAGATTGCTCATAGCCTTTGAGTTTGCAGTGTGACGGTGCCGTTTAGACCCACTAGTTCAGTGGCGACGTGAACGGCAGGAATTTGAACTAAAAAGTCGGAGGTCCCCCATGGATTGTATAGTGTTGTCCCACTGAAAGACCAGGCTGCTGGTACCATGACCTGATATCCCACTCAGTCACATTACCCTGATACTGGGCTATCCAGTCCCTACCGTATCCTAGTAATACCGAGTGCCCGCAACAAGCATAAATGTTCTGTGCCATTGGTTTGACTCTGCCGGGATTTGAAACCATCGCAGGGGAAATGAGCGCGTTTATCGATTCAACCATTGTCTGGTGCAAGCCTAAGTTTAATACTCATGCACCACATGGTAGTCAATACTGAATTGCATAGCTAGTTCTGCAAATATATACTTACAGGGTTCCGGCACCCAACAGCATTACATTTTATGATTTAAGACCCCTTTAAGACCATCCACAGAAATGTTATCATATTTAAGACTTATCAATTTAAGACTTTAAGGATCCGCTGGAACCCTAACGTAGCGGAATTTAGATTACAGGATACGTGTTGTGTTGGGAGGCTTTACATACTAGCCACATCTAAGGCCATAACATGACAGGTATTACAACTGCACAATGATGATCACTTCATAGTGCTACCCTACTGGAATACTGTACCGCCAGCACCATGGCTCAATTATCCCAGTCAATCACTGTCCTGACACTAAACAAATCAGTCCTAGTCCTACCCTTGTAACGCAAAGTACTAGGCAAGGTAGCGACAAGTATCAAATATCTAAGGTTTGACGTGGCAATGGTTTGGAACCCGACCTCCTGCACAAGTGAGTGCTCAACTTACTAGGTCATCCGGTCCAGTGAGGTGTTGAGAAGAACAAACTACTCTCACCCACATTATTATTTTCCCTCAAAGAATGGTTGTGTGTGAAAAGGAAAGAAATGGAAGCCACGGGGTGTTAAGCACTCGAAGCCAACATACCTCAGTGCCTCCCTTGACTAGGCGCAAGGCAGCCTCAGCAGCCATGTGGGCAGCAGTGATGACATCTGCCTTCTTCCCCGTGACCTTCTTGTCCTTGGTGGCGCCGACAACAAATGTGTGCGCAACAACAGTAATGAAGCCATCTATGTGCGCCCCCAGGTCGATCTTGACGACGTCCTCGTCCTGGATCACCACCTCTGCGTCGCTCTTCAGTGGCGAGAAGTGGCAAATGCAGTTGTTGATGGACACACATGTCGGGAAGGCGATCCCTGAAGAGAAGGCAACGGAACATATATCAAATGAACTCTTGTAGTAACTAACGTAACTCTAGCTTAACACTCCGGCTATACAAGGCCTACTTTTACAGTGTGACATAAGCTATTTCTTGCTTTACACGCTAACACTTCAGGACAGGCACACTCATGGTTTCAGTGTTGATCTCCGATGTCACTGTTGACCCCATAAAATAATACCAAACCCCATCAGTTCACAATATCCTGACACTGAACCGACCAGTCCATGCCGTACTTATCGAAGTCAGGTTTCAACTAGCCTTGTGATTGCATTCTCACCCATATCAAACACTTTCTTGTTTAGGTTTTATGTTCTCACTACATCCAAGGTGATATAGTGGGATTCGAACCACCCAACTGTTGTCATATACATCCCATCTTTTGGAAGTTTGTTTAACGTTAATCGGTGAATATAAGAAATCCTGGAAATCTGCATAGAGGTTTGGTCAGCTACACCAGGGCACAGTACTTAAGAGCCTCCTAGTCCAACACATGCCCCAAGTCAAGGTCAGTCCATGACCATGTACCCGACCTCTCAAGAAGACTAAAACCGGCAATCTGGTGTAGAGCCTTTCTTTTCGGTTCCCACACTAGTCATGATGAATACCAGGCCCGGTAGCTAGCTACAACAAGCGGCATTTTTTGTTTGAATTCTTGCCGACACATTAAGTAAACATCACCGATTCTGGCATGGAGCGTTGTGAACAGATTAAATAAAGAAGTTGTACCTTTCTTCATGTCCTTCTCCTTCTTGAAAACTTTTGCAGTACCGTCTGCCAGCAGCTTGTCGCCATGCTCGCAGATGTCAAACACTTTAGCACCAGGCACAGCTTCTGTAATCAGCTCTTTCAAGACAGCTGGGAAAAAGGAAATATTTTATGCGTAAGTTATGATGATTTTTTTTTTTATAGAAAGAGTGACAGTAAAATGGACGACCAAATATTAGATAGGCATTGTAAATAAGCCAATCTCCTCACCACTGAACCAACCAGCCCTTATGCCAGAGAGCAACAAGCATTAATGTTATATGGCTTTGGTTTTGCTCGGTCAGGGATTGAACCCCCGACCTCCCACACAGGACGCGCGCGCCATACCCTCCACCACCATGACTTATTAGAAATCAGACCAGTATCGTTCTGTATGTAGGCATATAATCAAAGTATATACTAATTCATCAATGGACCTGTATGGTTACCTTCATCTGTGTCTGCCTGGCCTAATTAATCAGCCAGTGGTAGGCTTTCCATATAAACAAAGCGTCCTGAAGCTTTTTAATTCATCAGACAATCAATTCAGCCAAATAACACACAGGATAATTATATAAACTCACATTTCCAACTGTTGACAGTACAGAGTTTTTCTAGCTAAAAGTCAGTGCAACCTAGCTAAGTGATTTAAACAATTACAAGCTACGTGTTCACTGTATACATTACCCTAACTCCCCACGAAAATATTTGCTAATGCTGTTCATAAGACATAATTAGCTTTTTCTATTTGCAAAAAACAGTGGGCGGGCAAACCAGCACACCAATAATTATTATAAAACCTTGATTGGATTCAGATCTTTTATAACCGTACAGAGGGGGAGGAAAATGAACATGCCTCCAACAGAATATCCATATTTTAATCTTAGTGAAATTAAACCTAACGAAATCATTGTAAATGCAGGGGTGCTATTAACTTAAGCCATACAATGGGTTGTGTTCATGTTATGTCAGTAAAGTGATATTCTGGAAATGACCAGTTAAATCGACTGCAGAAATGTAGATAGTATTTGAAATTACTAATGTTTATTTACCAACGAAAAAAAACCACAAGCATCTGTAAACATAAAGTGCTATAAACATAAAATGCTACAAAAATCGAGAGAAATCATTTATTGAAATTCACCAGTATGATTATTTAATGGAATCGCTTTTTATAGTTTGACAAGTACAAGGTGAGAAACATTATTGCCGATACAGTTACTTGCGTCCCTAATATACAGCCGAGTATTTATACTTTCTCCCAGAATATTTGGTCTGTATTATAAAATAAAATTTTAGAGAAGTGACTTACTTAACGAATTCACTTATTTTATCTTTGCAAGTATAAATTGAGAAACTAAGACATCACACCAAGCACTACACTTCTGTAAGGTATTTATGAATAGAAACTTGACAGCTGTTCACAGCAGTCATTACGGGAGTAGCAGCAGGGTCACATGCCCACTAGCCGAGGGCCCTATGTTGACCTACAAACGCATCTCGGAAAGTTTTACCAGACAACACAACTCACCATTTGCAAACCCTCAGATACACATAAGTAAGTCTTCACACACCACAAGTAGCCATAATGGTTAGCGTAGCTGAGTTAACCTTTTCTTAGTGATTTTTTTTCCATTTGACATCGTGTCTTTGAACGGTTTGTAATAAAAATTCAATAACAAAATAATAATTAAGGGGAAAAAAGTTCCATGTCTTCTCTTTCTTACTGTTTGATTACTTTGGTTATACACTTTAAAATTAATTGAATTCATCTAAGGTACCACTTGACACCAATTGAGGCAGTGCTAGGAACTGGCCTAATCCAACGCCGAGTGTTGGAATTAGCCTCATTCAGACTGTAATGTATGGTAACGAAGCTATCACTATACTAGGATCAAGTGAACATGTGGCCGAGTGAGATCAGCATCTCAATTGCAATATAGTAGTAGTGCCAGATGTATTCACTTGTCAATACATTACATTCTTTAAAACCTAAACCAATGAAAGGGCCTGATGGTAAACAATCAATTGTAATATTGAACAAAAATATAATTTAAGCCACTTTGGAAAGCCACTAAAGTGGCTTAAATTATATTTTGTGTGACCTCTATCTTTGGGCTATCTAATGATAAGTAATACTAATACTATTACTAACAGAGACAAAACATATGGTATTATGGAAGCACCAGGATTACAATACAAATATACTTCCTGTTAAAGCATGTACATAACAATTATTGTGCAGCGTGCTGGCACCTATAACTTGATATAACCTAGGCTGTGCTGCAGCTGCTTAACTGTCATACCGTGCAACTTTAGATAATCCTTATCGGGGCAACAGTACCTTAGATCAAGAGATCAGCGATATACCAGGCAAAGATTATTGCACAAAATAATGAAAATTACATTCATTGTGCAACCCAACAGAACAACCTCTTGAACCTGTGATTGTGAGATGCGAAGGATACTTAAACTTAATATAGGTATGCCCACTCCCTCTATAACCGTATAGGAAAAGGCCAAATCACACCTAATTGTGCTCAAGTTTGCCCTGTTGTAGGTCTCCACAAATAATGCATAGATATGCTAGAAATATGATTGAATGACTAAAGCAATCTTTCTACCTTCCATCTGAGGCCTTATTATGTGAGAGTGTGATTGGTTCACTTTAGTAGCTTGAATCCCTTAGTATGTATTGTGTTTTAAAGTATGCACAGCCACTTTTGGAAAGTGATGAGACTGGCAATGCAATTTGGACTACCCAGAATCTTTTTTACTGATCTCCCTAGCATTGACTGATCAGAATGAGCCTTATATCAATGGAAAGCTATGATCTTGACCTACGATGTAGTGATTTTTATAACGATGCATTTAGGTTTTACTCTTTTTTTAAAAACAAGTTCAAGTTGCTGTATCCACTTTGACACTTCAAATTTTAGGCTGTGATCAGTTCTCAAAGAACTCTATACCATTAAAAAGAGGAGAAATAACTCTTTAAAATGATATATAACACAACTGTTACCAGGAAATACCGTCCTAGGAAAGTGGGGTTTAAATTAGTTTATATTTTTTAATGAATTTATTTACCATGACTATACAATTTTAGGCTGTGATTAGCTCTGTACCATTAAAAGGCGAAATCGCTCTATAAAATGATATATGACAGGACTCAGAAATAGCGCTCTCAGAAAGTCTTGTTTTTGTTTGTTTAAAAAATCACATATATTCATGAATTTATTTACCCTGGCCATAACATTTTAGGCCGTGGTCACTTTTCAAATACATGTATACCATTGAAAAGAGGAGAAAACGCTCTTTAAAATTATATATAACATGACCCAGAAATATTGCCCTAGGAAATTCCAGTTTTTTTGTTTAATTATTTGGTGGGTTTAAAAAAAGAATTTATTTACCCATGCCCAAAAGATTATAGGCTGTGATCAGTTATCAAAAAACTATAATAATCACTCTTTAAAATGATATATAATGAATGACCCGGAAATATCACTCTCAGAAAGTCTGGTGTTTTTTGTTAATTTTTTTCTTTAAAAGAATGTATTTGTCGTGGGGGTGATTAAAATGGGAAATATTGAGCCTAGCACGGGACTTGAACCCACATCTCTTTGCATTCCGGGCCAGTGTGCTAACCATTACACCACCTAGGCTCCCTGATATCAACACACTACCCACGCCTACCTGTCTATGCGTCTGCTTGCCTGAGAGGTCATTGCAGACCACTACATATTTATCCTGCCATAGCACATGTATGTAGTTCTAATTATTTCCATTATATTTATGGTATCTATAAAATATCAACAAAAGTCAATTAAAAAAAATTGTATTTCAATTATGCGAATCGGTCGTAATGCTTACATTGCGTTTGATTCGCGGCGAAGGAAGAGTACCCCCCCCTCTCCCCAACGACCGTTGCGGTTGCGTCACCCCACACCCTCCCTGGGCCTTATAACCGGCTCCCCTGCCTCCTCCAGCCTGAAGCACTCACCATTTTTTCTACTTTGGCTCTCCTCGCCTCCGTCGCTGCCCGCCTCCGCGATCCACATATCGCCGGCCTACGTCCATCATGCCCCGACAAGGCAGACGTGCCGCACGCCGCGGAGCAACGAGGGGAGCCGGCAGGCCTCCGTCCTCCACGGCCGACTCCGCGATCTCGGCCCCTGGCAGCCCACCCGGGAGGGGGCCCCGGATTGGACAGCAGCCAACACACGGATCAACGCCAACACCTCGGCTGACGAACGCCTCACAGACTTAATGGTGTCGTTCCTCACCACCTCGTCCCGGCCGACCCCTCCTCCTCCCGCGCCTCCCTCGGTCCTGGACCGCCTCTCCGACTTTGTACAGTCTCTCGCCCTGGAGGCGCCCTCACCTCGCGGCAGCCGCCGGCCCCCCACCCGATATACGCCCGCCACATGAGGCGTGGAGCCGCCGCGACCCAGCCTACCGCCTCCCAGACTGCAGCCGCCCTCACCTTGCGAGGCGCCCAGGACCTCACCCCGGACTCCGCGACATCCTGGAGTCTGCTGAGGCGCAGAACATAGGCCGGCGAAGAGGTATACCATCAGGATATATATTCCCCCACGACCTCATTGAGCTAGGCCCCGAGGGGAAGGCGGTAAAAAGGGGCGAGGCCACCTTAGAAGAGTACCTTCTCGCCCTCCGGATGCTGGAGTCGCATCCCGCCTTCCCCTCGGACTCCCTATCATAATCTCACCGTCCACCGCGACTGTGTGTCACATCCAAGGCCTCCACAGCCCGCTCTACGGCTCCACCTCTCTGCCCCTCCTGGGACCGTTACCCCACCTTCTCCCGAGGGAAAGCCGCCCCATGGACCGCGGGCATACCCAATTTTTTGGCCGCCCGCATCCCCCTCCCGTCCACATCCCCGCCTGGCACCCCCGCCTCCGGGATTACCCCGATGACGAGCTCGTCGACCTCCTGGAGTTTGGCTTCCCCGCCAACTACTCCGCCCCTCCCCCCCCCCCGTCCTACATACACCAACCACCGTGAAGCCCCAGAATTCGAGCCTCACCTCCGCAACTTTGCGAAGACCGAGCTCGTGCACAGCGCCCTTGCCGGCCCTCTCCAAGCTCCCCCCTTCTCCCACTGGGCCCAGGTCTCCCCCATGATGACCCGCCCCAAGACCGTCCCTGGGAAGAGGCGGGTCATTGTCGACCTCTCCTATCCCCTCGGCGCTAGCGTCAACTCTGGCATACCCCACCGTGAGTACCTAGGCAGGCCCCACACATACAGGCTCCCCTCTGTCGCCGACGTGGGCCGGCACCTCGTCGGGGAGGGCTCCGGGGCCTACACCTGGGTGGCGGACATCTCCCGGGCCTACCGCCAGCTCCGGGCCGACCCCCTATCATGCCCCTTGTACGGCATCACACTCGACGGGGCGACATACGTCGACCTCGCCCTCGCCTTTGGGTGCCGCTCCTCGGGCGCCGCCTGCGTCCGCATCACCTCTGCCCTGGCTCCTCCGCCGCCAGGGCTTCCACACGCTCGTGTACGTGGACGACTTTCGGGTGCGAGCGCACATTCCTGAGGGCCCGTCAGGCCTTCGACGCCTTCCTCCGCCTCGTCGGAGACCGTGGCCTGGAGGTCGCCCCCGGGAAGTGCCACCCCCCCTGCGGTCCGCCTCACCTGGCTCGGCTTCGCCATCGGCAGTGAGGCGATGACCATCCGCATCACACCCGACAAAGTCGAGGACCTGATCCTCGACTGCGAAGCACGGATCGCCCGCCCTACCATCGGGCAACGGGATCTTCAGAGTATCCTCGGGCGCCTCAACCACGTGGGGAGTTGCGTCCTCCCGGCGAGGAAGTTCATGGCCCACCTGCTCCTCAATCACCCTCGGGGACGACGCCCTCCGGGACCTCAGGTGGTTTGCAGCCAACGGACAGGCCACCAACAGCCTCTGCCACCTCCGCGCCCCTGAGGTCCGCCGAGTGGTGATCGAGTGCGACTCTTGCCTCACAGGTGGGGGGGGCGTACTCCTCCACCCACTGCTATGCCCGAGGGTACTCTCCTGCCTTCCAGAAGCGCTCCCCTCTATAGGGGTAGCAACACGCAACCAGTGGGGATCATGAGGTGTGGTGTGAGAGTGCCGAATGAGGTGTGTGAGGAGGGTGAGAGGAAGAGGGGGTGTGGGGGAGGAGGAGGCAGAGAGGGAAAGGGGGGAGGAGGAGGAAGAGGAGGAGAGGGAGGTATGGTGTGAGAGCGCTGGGTAAGGTGGATGAGGAGGGAGATAGGGAGAGGGAATGGTGTGGATGGAAGGGGAGGGAGGGTCAAGGGCTGTAACGCCAGGAGGCGGGAGGGTTGGAGGGAGCAGAGGGCCATTAGAGGGAGAGAGCGGGGAAATGAGGGAGGGCTGGGCAGAGGGAAGTGGACACCAGGCAGTAGGCGCAACATCGAACAAATCCAAATGACTGGCAATCTCTCTTTTTATTTTAAACTCACCCTCTCTCCTGGTAGGCCTATGTGTTTACATGTGAAACACCAGCCAACAGCCATGCTGATCAAACCCACCACAAGATAGCACTGCAAAATTTACATTACCATGGGAGAGATAGGGAGTGAGCCGTCATAGCGTTATAGGGTCTTTGGATGCACTCACTCGCAGCAGACAACGTTCAAACAGAGGTAGTGTCCTGAGAGCAAGTCTCCTATTTTCCCCAATGACTGGTCAGCATCAGGAACCGATCCTACGTTTGGAGTACCTACTAATACTAATTGTATAGATTGAATGTCCTAGAAATAGAATAGGCTAGACTGAAATCATAAATGAATGTCAGAATGGATTGATTGAAGGATGTTGAGTTCCAATGAGTAGACTAAATAGTTACAGTAGGTACTTGCACGTCAGCGCTATGCGACGGCCGTTTTCTGCCAAATATCTGTTTCCGGAAAAATCGTTCTGATAACCGAGGAGTCCCCCAAAATGCTTGTTTTTCAGTGCCTCTTAGGGGGTATCCCCATGAATTTCAGCCTATGATGTAGATAAAATGTCCATCTACAACCTCATGTTTACAATTTGCAAATCAGTTCACATTTTCTGTGTATGTGCACATTCAGAAGATTTGACTTAGATTTCAAGACTCAAACTCCACCTTCTATATATCTTGGGTAGCTTTAAAAGGTATATGGATATTTTAATCTGTTATTAATTGACCATTGTGTGAAGTTTCATGATGCTCTAAGGTCGAAAGGTACTTTGCTAGATCCCCAAAGTTCATATCAATGATAACCAAAAATCCACAACTATGTCACTAATGTGTGCATTTACTTTTATTCTAATGGGTGGAATCGACAGAGGAGATAGGCATCTACTTACACTGAAAATTTCATTTAGATATCTCGATTATTCAGGAAGTTGGAACAATAAATGACTAAATTATTAAATATATAGGTTTTGGGTCACACACTTGTAATGCTAAAACAAAGGAAGAAAACTTTACGTTTCATGGATATATGATAGTTATACTATACTTACTTGTAAGTTGACGTATTAATGAGATTCTTATGAATCTACCAATACAAAGGTAAGGATGAAAGTAGTTACAATGGACCCATGGATATACTCATTAAACAATGAGAAATTTCTATAACCTCCTTCTAAATCACTAATGTATTCATTTAGTTTTATTTTAATGGTGTATATCCTCCAAGTCACTTTTATTTTAATGGGTGAAATCAACAGAGCAGCTAGGGATCTACTTACACCAACAATTTCAGTGAGAGATATAGATTATTAAGCAAGTTAGAACAAAAATTTTGGGTCACACACTTGTAATGCTAAAGCATTAAAATAATGGCAGGAAATTACCCATTACCAAAATTGAAATAGCTGTAGCACGCTTAATAATCAACCGATTGACACGATTGTTGGATTTTCTTGTATGGTAGGTATGTGAATAACACGGCGATTTCACGGGACTCGCTCGTTCCACAGGCTTGCGCAGAGCACTGCGCGGTGCGCAATAGGCTCTCATGGTACTTCTCTCTTGCAACCTTTATTTTAGGACTACCAGGAATTCAACCATATGGATGATTTAGTTCACATTTTGCTCTACTGTTACATCCAAAGTGACAAAAAATCTTTATTCAAATTTATGTATGTTTAAATCACTGGAATTCTATCTGAAGGTGAGTTTTACTAATTTTGAAATTAGTTTATTTGGTTTCTTTATATACTTCTCTATCTTAGGATGAAATTTGGTTAATGTGAGGACGGGAACAGTGCTTTTGAGGGCCCCTAAAAAGGTGTGTCTGTCAGTAGGTACGCGAATAACACGGCGCTTTCACGGGCTTGCGCGGAGCACTGCGGTGCGATGGGTCACAAAATTCAAGTGCTTTTCCATTGTAACAATGGAACCAAATTAACCATAAAAAACGCGTTAGAAAGTGTCACAACTTCCTTGATAATTGTCACAGGATGATGATTTAGATATCATTAGAAAGGACTTTACAATACCGTTGTAATGATGTATTTTATGTTGGAATCTGCTAAGTTTGAATTTTTTTGTCACATACCTATGTATGGTTTTCAAAGCTCTTTCCAACAATGCCATTCATTTTCAGATAGGTTTGGTTTGAAAATTTTGTATACATTGCTAGTTACAGTTCATTAAAATTGCCTTGAACCTAACACAAGTAAATATTATAAACTTGTGATTGCTGGGCACATACTGTCCTTGATGAGCAACACGCCACGTTTGCCCGGCAATTTCGGCTACGACCCGGCGGCGCGTGCCAGGCCACATGGTTTCCAGGTACCGTAATGAATGACACTTGACAGGGTATCGAATGCGCTATCCACCCGTCAGAGTCCCGCTTAGTTGGCGAATCCACGTCCATGGTTATACTTGCTAAATGACGCCCATTACTGCAAAAGTTCAGATGTATTATAACTGTCAAAATAAATGTAACCCATAAGAAAAGCCGATGGCTTGAGCCAAAATTACACAATGGAATACTGAATAGATTTCGCGGACCCGGTCAGGCTTGAAACCATACGATAGCCGAGTGGCATTTTGAAGACCAACTACTGCTGCCATGTCCTCGGACAAGCGTTCAAATTGTCACAACAGTTGCAGCAAAAGATCTATCTTAACATATCTTACCATTTACTAATTCTGCGGCCATCTTATACTTAGTGACCACGAGGTCAATCGCGATGGTTTGCTCATCTTCTTCTTTCTCCGCCATTTTAGAATTCACGTGTGACCCAGAATCCTCTTTGATGGCGGGAACGATCACTCGCCAAGCACCTGCGCGCAGTGTGTTCGATTGACTCCGCCGGTGTTAAACCCAGTGACAAAGCTGAACGCCGCGGCGTACACCGGCATAATGAACCAAAGGCACACATAGCCACACACATACTTAGATGAGGTACACATTTACTCCAGTAACTTTTGTAATAGCTATATTACTAAGTAAGAACAATATACGCCTAAGTGAATAAGACCAAACTCATGTATGTATAGCATTAAATATAAACATTTTGGGAAAGTAGGTGGGATAGAAACTGCTTTTGTGCGGAAATGAAATTCTCGGAGAATCTCGGAGCAGCACATGAGAACTTGACGTCATAGGCCATTTCAAAATTTATCTAAAGATGGCGGACTTCTCCGTATATTCTAAGGATAGGCTCTCATGAAAATAGATGTGATTGCGTATTGGTGCAAATAGGGATACCCATAGTAGCTGGAAAGTGTGCCACACGTCTATAGGTATGTCGCCTGTGCTTTTATAGTACAGCAACCAGATGCACTTCGTGGAATTATGTTTATTATTACTTGGTTTTTGTTGGAATCGTCAGTGGGACGGGATTTCCATATCCTGTCTCGGCAGACTCTGTTCAGGGTACGGAGTAGAAACATTTCTGTGGCATGTTATGAAAAAAATACTATATACCTGTGATCTTATTGTTGCACCATCAATTGCTTTATATGTGCTTAATTACTTTCTTGATTTGTTTCAGCATATTATTTATATGGAAGAAACCACAACATTTGATTTGTTTACCTGAGACTGAGTGACGAACATTTTCAATATTGACAACAAGATGAGGACCAGTTGATGTCAACATTGTGGACCGTGGGCCCTTTAAGTCTGGTCACGGTACTTTTGCAGAAGTCAGATATGGTATACAAAAACAATTGTATCTAAAAAAAAAAAAAGAAGACCACGTGGGATTTAAAAGACTGGTATCTGTGCTGATAGGCGTGTAGCGTTGCCGGGTGTAGGAGGGGGCAGCTGTCAAACCTGGGACACGCCTCTCCGTGAATTCGCCCGCCAAGAAACAAAACATCTGCCCTGATAACGCCACAATAAAAAGTAAGGGTCCAACAGCGGACACCCGATCCTGGAGGATACTTGCACTACTTAATTATGGCAGGAAAAACACTGGATATGTTCCTTCCAAATGTACAGACACAGGATACCAGGAAAAGGATCCAAGTTCATCCCGAACTTGTGGCCTTCCTAAAGGATCCTGACAACTCGCTTTATTGCGAGGAGATGGACCGGATTATCGATGCACTGTCGGCGTGGATCAGCAGTAGCAACTACAAGGTGAGAGCTTTTGTATCCTAATGTTTAAGTGACATATACCATATAATGCACCGCTGATGCTGACTGGCCATTGGAAAGAATAGGAAACTTGCTCTCATTGAACATGATTATGTGCTGCGAGTGAGTGCATCAGAGCTAAAAATAACCACTTTAATAGGCACATCACATGAAAATTGTAAAATTGTTGCACAGTACTGCAAATCGGTAGACAGACAGAGCTCACAGAATAGATTATAGGGTTTTTTAATTCGAGTAAATATGATTAGTCGTTCCAAAGTTATCTATGATTTAGTTTTCCTAGAAATCAACATTTTATCCTATTCAGCTATTGGTTATAGGCTAGCTGATAAATTGTGACCACTGGCACTGACACTCAGAATATCCCAACTTTCACTATTATCTCTGCTTTTAAATCCTTTCACACAAAATTGCTCTTAGGTTAAATTAAATACTTCAGATCTTCCTCTTCAATTGCGCATTAAGATCTTTGTAATCGACCCAATGAAAGCTTTTAAATTTATTTTGCAAAAATAAATGCTCCACATAGACATCCTGCAGCACAAATTACTGAATGTGACACGCAGCTCATTCTAGTCTAGATTAATGGTGCTGTCACACTACGACAAAATGGACAACGAGTGTTTTTTTTTGTCATGTCGGACGACATGGGGTCTCGTTAAGGTCTCGTCACATCACGTCCGCTCTCGTCAAGGTTTTGGACATGTTGAAAAAACTTTGACGTGACGCGACGAGTTGATAAGACGTTCGGGTCATGTTAGACTCTCGGTCACGTTAGGTCATGTTAGGCTCACGGTCACGTTAGGCTCTCGTTATGACCACATCATCTGGTTGTTGTTTGTTGGTTGTGCGTCGCTCTGTATGTGTGTGTGTCTGTATGTGTGTCTGTGTGTATGTGTCTGTATGTGCGTGTGTGTGTGTCTCTGTGGGTGGGTGTCTGTCTGTGTCTCTCCGTCGGTCTGTCTCTCCATCTGTCCGTCCCTCCGTCTATGTGTGTCTCTCCATCCCTCTGTCTCTCTCTCCATCTCTCTGTGTGTGTGTCTGTGTCAGACAGACACACAGACAGACACACACATACACACACACAGGCACACACAGACAGACGTACTGTCTGTCTGTGTCTGTATGTGTATCTGTGTGTGTGTGTCTCTCGCTCTCCGTCTCTCTGTATGTGTGTGTCTGTGTCAGACAGACACACACACAGTTGGGTGGTTTGTTGGGTGGTTTGTTGGTTGTTGGTTGGTTGGTTGTGGATTGGTTGGTGGTTGGTGGTTGGTTGTGTGTCTGTGTGTGTGTGGGTGTCTGTCTGTGTCTCTGTCTCTCCATCTGTCCATCCGTCCCTCCGTCACACACAGACAGACACACAGAAAGACACACAGAAAGACACACAGACACATACACACAGACACACACACATACACACACAGACAGACACACACACGGACAGACACAGACACATGTGACACAGACCCGTCCGTCCCTCTGTCACACACACACAGATTGTGTGTGGGTGTATGTCTGTCTGTCTGTCTCTCCATCTGTCCGTCCGTCACACACAGACACAGACAGACACATACACACACACAGACACACACACACAGACACACACTGGAGGAGTGGTTAGAGTGTCTGACTTTTTTCTAGGTCGGACTCCTAATCTGAAGGTCGGTGGTTCAATTCCCCGTGCCCCCATCTCTGCCAATTTGGATTTCCACCCCTGTGTATAACTTACAGCGACATCAAAGGCCAGTTGCTCTCATACCATGTCTATGTGGTGTGGGAGGTTAAAAATCCCTTGGGTCGGTAAAAGTGTAGGCTCGGGCTTTCTATCGACAAACTGTCTAATGGTGAAAACAAGCCTATTCAGGCTTATCAAATCTTCAACAACAACAACACACAGACACATACACACAGACACATACACACAGACACACACATACATACACACACAGACACACACACAGACAGACACACACACAGACAGACACATACAACCAACAACCAACCAATAATACTACTAGTACCAAAAATAGTACTACTAGTACCACTAATAGTACTACTAGTACCACTCTCTCGTTCCGATGACGTTAGACCGTCGTTTCACCCACGCTGCGGTGTCGTCCAACTTGGCCCCATATTTGCATAACTCGTCGGGTTTTCCGAAAATCCCAACTCGCCGGACACTCGTTGTCCATTTCGTCGTAGTGTGACAGCCCCATTAGCGCGAGCAGCTACATCCGCGGCGATGCCGCCGATGCACACACAAATTTAAAATCACTGTAGTTTTGTCAATTCTCAGGGATGGAAGATCTCTGCGATTTCGCTGATTTCCTGGATTTTTCCTGTAGCTATAAGTGTAGACTAATATGTTGCGCCTGTCCTGATATGACCTTAGATGTTGCCAGGACGTAAAACTCCAACAACCAACCAACCAATACATTGTTTCACGCTGCAGCACCATCAGCGTATACTAATATGTGGTGCAAACGCCGCTACTACTAATGAGTTCAAACGGCGCAGCACTATCAGCGTATACTACTAATACATGCTTCAAACGCCGAAGCACTATCAGCATATACCAATATGTATGAAACATGACTTCCGGGAATTTTCAGCGATTCCCTGACAATGCTAAGCCTATGGGAGAATATCAGCATTTCCACTTTTTTTCCCCGGAGACCACTTTCATCTCTGAATTCTGTATGGATTTTGATGAAATAATAACTGAACAATTTAATTCCCTTCAAAACAGCACCAGATTCACAACGATATGACCTGAGCTAAACCCCCGAATATGCGTTTTCGTGCGCGATGAAAACGTCGCGAATTTAGCGCAAGCAGCTATCACCGGGGGCGATGTCGGCGAAAAACACACAAATTTAAAAGTTCTGTAGTGTCTTTCCGAATGGACAGATAATCACCATATAGGTATCAAATGAAAGATAAATAACTAAATATTGAGGATTGTCAGACTACTAGATTGATTTTCAAATGTTACTTATCTGTTTCATGACTTTTTCAACAGTGGTTGACTTCAACAGCTTGTAAAACCATGAGAGGTATCCCCTAATGCACTAGAAATTTTCCCAGATGTAAACAAGGTTGTGATTGGTCAATTCTGATATCATCCTGTATGGCAATCCATTTGCATAGTATTTGTGAATGGTTTTACAGAGCACCTCTGAATATAGGCATATAGGAACCAGGTTACAGAGTTCAGCTGCTGTAGTGGAGACAGCTATACCGCAGCGCCCCAAGCGGGATTTGATGTCTTTCACAGTAGAGTAGAGATCACTACAAGCTTTAGTTTTCTATCCATTATGGCTGACTTCAGGTGGGGAAAATTTGAGGTTTTTCATGAAAAATATAATCGTGCATAGAAATATTCATTCTCTACAAATCTGTGTCGATTGTTAACCACCATTTAGCACTCACACTCAGCAGTTTGGACTTAACCATAGGATGGGTATGCTAATTAGAGCAATCAATATTTGTACATGTGAATATAGCTTAAAGACAATATAATCACATTATAGATATTTGCATTCTGGTCATTTTGATATAAAAATCAAGTCAGTATCTCAAATAGAACCAGAGATATTAATTTTCTAATGATTTGATCAAGGACGGTTAGTGAAAATAACACGATTTGCCATGTTTGATGTGAAATTGCTCAACAAATATTTATTTGAACAGTCTGAAAAAAATTGAGATTACAATTTGTACTAGAAATAATATAAGTTAAAAGATGGTGTGATTAAAATGTAATTTGCCTTCAGCAGGCACCCTCAAATCATGAAAAATGTGTCTGAAATGAAGGGCAAAAACTAAATATTAAAAAATTCATAACTCAGGGATTATTAGACCAATTTTCCATTATTATTTTTATTTGTAATGAGGATAAGGATGATAAGAGCTTTCTAGCTGTACCATTTGCAAATTAACTTTTTGTGAAAAGAAAAATTCAGTTTGGAGTACCTAAGTTGAACTAATTGACAATGAATTGTAATTCACTCATTTCTGTAGCAGCCAAGCCAAGGCAGTTATTGGGTTTAGCATTTGCTTTAGCTTAGCCTTAGGACGAGTCTGGTGATTATTTTGTCATACTCGGCTACTGCAAGAATTAGAAACTAGTTCTACCTAACTTCTAATTAACAAAACTTGTTTAGCGTCCCTGCCCGACCTGAAAAATGCCCCCGACCTCCAAACAATTTTTATTTAAAAAAAAAAAAACATTCAAATAAAATATTAAAGCTCAAAATAATGCTTTCCCATCTATTATAATGATTGCACAATGACTGACAGACTTCATCCTGATTATTTTATAGTAATTGTAATGTTTTCTTGTTCAATTTCTAGCCAGAAAGTATCTCTGGTCTTCTCTACATTACTTAGTTCTTGTGTATATTGAATTTGAAGAAAAGAAAATATACCAGATTCCACTCTGCTCATGACAAATATACCACATATTTATGCAATTATTTTAGTATATGTTTGGTTGTCGACATCCATCCATACATCATTTTAACACATACAACAAATTCAAGTAACATTTAATTGATTACAGTTAAGCAAAAAAGATTGTTCCTTTCAACAACAAAAAAGGAGGCGGTGGGAAACCGTTTGGGTAGATGCAAGGTGTCGATATGCACATTTTCATATTTTCACTTTAGCACAAAATCATGTAAACATATTTCGGATACATTTGATGGGATAGGTTAAATACACACAGTGCTAGTATTGCTAACATAATTAATGCACAGGGCCAACAATAACTATTTGACTTACTACCCTCCAAAAAGAAGGCAAAGTCATTAACAATGTAACCTGGAAACCAAATATGTGGTACACAGATTTGGAGAATTACCCATATAGAACTACTTACTATACTAGTACTACGAATATCAGAAGTTGGTATCGATGACAATGGGCAGACTCCTTCACACCGAATGGCGAATCTATAGGTTTGCGGACTTGTACTATATAGTTGACCTGAGCTATATCACTTAGGCTAGGGTTGGTACATGGCCACGCAGTACCCAGGGGGCAGTGCGATGGGTATTTGGTGGGTGGGTGGGGGTCAAAGCTGGTACACATGCCAAGGTGGTGACGCTAGTTGTCCCGCTTTAAAAAAAAAGTGTTAACGTAATTATTTGTGTTTGAAAGAATTTAAAGGTTTTACATTTTAGATGAGGCTTCATGACTTACCAATTCTAATTGATTTTGTGTACCCTTTATTAAAGCTAGCATTAGAAAACTGAGTTAATGTTGAAACTATTTTTTATTAAGGTGGTGAAACTTTTATGATTAAAAAGAAGATTGCTCGCGGAAAGAGATTTACTATTGAAGTTAAGTTAGTAATAGTTCTAATTACTACGCACCACAAAGTAAATATTTACCTGCCTAATGCTGAAACTAATGCATTACCTTGAACACAACAGAGCTTCGTCCTGATGTAGGTTCACAGCACTGCTACATGATCAACCATGGGGGCTATACAAAGTTTTCAACATTTACTACGTCAAACGAAGACTATTGCCCCCCCCCCCCCCCCCCCCCCCCTCCCTACACACACAGTAATCCATATAGCATCTTTTCAGAAAATATGAAAGTGGTTAAAGTAGACATGTACTCCAAACAAAGGACTGGTTACTGATGTTGACTGGCCACTGGGCAAATTTGCACTCTGCACAATATCTCTCTTTGTACCAGACGGGCTGGCCGAATGAGTTGACCATCCCTCTCCTGTTTTAGATCGGGGGATCCGAACCCATGGGTTCGAACCCTGGTTGAGTCAAACCAATGACTTATAAATTGATACTTGTCGCTTCCTAGCCTGGCGCTCAGCATTAATAGGATAGGGCAAGGACTGATTAGCTCAGTGTCAGGATAATGTGTCTGAGTGGGATATCAGGTCATGGTGCTGGCAGCCTGGTTTCCGAGTGGTGCAGCACTATAAAGTCACCATGAGTCACACTTTCACAAGTCGGTACCCGTCCTGATATGACCTTAGATGCTGCTAGGACGTAAAACAACAAACAACCAAATCCTTCTCCATTCCTCCCTCTTCACTCCCCTTTCTATTTCTCCCTTCTAACCCCACTCTCCACTCCCCTTTCCTTCTCACAGCACCCACCGTCTCCATTTAACAGTTTAAACAAAAAATATAAAATATAAAAAGAAATCAGATGGGGGGGGGGGGGGGATTTTTCAGGCATGGGCAGGGACGATAACCAATTGGGGGGGGGGGGGGGGGGGGGGGAATACCTAGTTAAAGTTTATCAACATTTTACTAAACCATAAAAGGTTTTACATTATCAACATTTTACTAAACCATAAAAGGTTTTACATGGGAGGTACTCCAAACTGATTTTTGAAATGTATGTTTGCATTTCACTTTTGTGATAATCAGATAGAATTAATTTCAGTTATAATTGAGGGCTTTTCTCATCCAAAAACGAAATTGTCCAAATTAGCAAATTCACAAAGCCATAAAACATGTGCAGATACTTGGAAACCATAAAGCTAACAGTACCTAAAGATAAAAGTAAAATTTTCAAGTAAATTTCAAAATGCCATCTCGGCTCCTAATTAAGGTACAGAGATAAATTTGCTATCACTAGAATCAGCAGAACTCTATCTATAACATACTTTAGAAATTTAGACAATTGAACACTAAAATTGTGTTCCAACTACCATTCATGGCACATGAAATTTGGTTGTATGCCTCCACAATGTCTTCAATATACTCAACATGACAAGCACAGCATTCACTGCTCACAGACAGAACATTATTATGCAGTAGGAATGAGTTACAGCAACATTATCCACTTTGGAGCATTTGAAAGTGTTTTCAGCTCGCTGGAGTGCCAAATCAGTTTCACTTCAGTTTCTTGAGGGGGGGGGGGGGGGGGATTTAGCCTTAACTTCATGAAAACAAAGAATCTGCTTGGAATACCTAGTTAAAGTTTATCAACATTTTACTAAACCATAAAAGGTTTTACATGGGAGGTACTCCAAACTGATTTTTGAAATGTATGTTTGCATTTCACTTTTGTGATAATCAGATAGAACTGATTTCAGTTATAATTGAGGGCTTTTCTCATCCAAAAACGAAATTGTCCAAATTAGCAAATTCACAAAGCCATAAAACATGTGCAGATACTTGGAAACCATAAAGCTAACAGTACCTAAAGATAAAAGTAAAATTTTCAAGTAAATTTCAAAATGCCATCTCGGCTCCTAATTAAGGTACAGAGATAAATTTGCTATCACTAGAATCAGCAGAACTCTATCTATAACATACTTTAGAAATTTAGACAATTGAACACTAAAATTGTGTTCCAACTACCATTCATGGCACATGAAATTTGGTTGTATGCCTCCACAATGTCTTCAATATACTCAACATGACAAGCACAGCATTCACTGCTCACAGACAGAACATTATTATGCAGTAGGAATGAGTTACAGCAACATTATCCACTTTGGAGCATTTGAAAGTGTTTTCAGCTCGCTGGAGTGCCAAATCAGTTTCACTTCAGTTTCTTGATTCGCATGTCATGAATGAATTTACAATTTTTTATGGTGATATAATAACAAAAAGCTTGGTCTTCAATTTGATAGGTGTTGAACCTCGAATTGTTGCCTTTGTCACTGTGAAATCTTGTCTTCACCTTTTCCTTTTGAATTTTCCCTCACTTCTATAATATGTATCTCAACATCTTTGGTCTCAAAATGAGGCTCAAATTTTCTTCTGTTCTGTCATTGGTAGATATTTTTAGGAACTGTTTAATACGCCAATCAGGGTTGTTCTCAGAAACTGTGTACCAAAACCGTGATATCAGTCACAACAACTCAAAATTCTTTAAATATTAAGAAATTCATTATTTAAGCCCGTAAGGGCTCAAACCCCAATTTACCATTATTATATATATTTGTAATCAGAATGATAAGATCTTTCTAACTGAATCATTTGCAAATTAACTTCATGAAAAGAAAAAAAATCAGTTTTGAGTACCTATGAACATATGTAACATAGAAGAAATGAAATAGAAAATCACAATTTGACCAAACAGCGGACATGAACTGCTCACTCTTTGCTCATTTGCCTTTCCAACTGTGCATAGTGATTCACATGAAAGTAGGCCACTATTCTATTCTGAATTAATTTGATGGTGTGATTTTGAATTAGCATCGTAGCATTCCAAATGGGAATCAACTATTTTACACAGACATTGAGCTCAAATTTCACTGTTCAGAGGCAACTTCAGGATTTAACTCTAACTATACCATAATCAGGTCAATGTGGCATGTACTTGAAGTAGTGTATTTCTTTCATGTCCGAAATATTGAATGGCTAGAGGCTAACTTAATTAAAGGTACACCATTTGTGAGAAACTAAAAAATGGAGTCCCGGTGCAGGCAGTACTTAACATTAAGGAGCGACTTGGTCAGTGATTGAATGCCTGTACTACCACGAGGCTGTAGCATAGGAATGCAAATTCAACCAACAAACATTGATGGTTAAACTGAAGAGAAAGGTTTAAATTATTTGACTTAGTTTAGTCAGGGTTCATACCACAATGATGTGTTATTCATGAAATATTCATTTTGACCAAAGTTGCCTGCGGTTTAGTAGAATTGGCCCTGGCAGTGTGACTAGATGAATGACAGATTCCATGTGGCATTGCCACCTTAAGCTTTTTATATATATGTGCTCATTCCGGGGTGCAGGACACTGCGTATGTATAACTTGTATGTGGCCTTATGCCTTGCAGATCTCACTGAACGGACTGGAAGTGGTTGCTCTGCTCATTGACCGCATGGGCGACAACTTCAGGAACCATGTTCCAACGGGTGAGTAGCTACTGGTCACTGGTGAGGCTGTGCTTATTACCGAAAGTGAAGCTTACTTGATCTTACTGCAATAGTTTTAATTTAGATACTCGTGTACTTGGTTTATTGCTGCTTAGAACTTTAGGAGGACTGTTAAGCCAATTTAATAAAACATCACTGCTGCAATTCGTGCAGGCCTATGGTGTCCAGCATTGTAGTGTGCTCGCCAACATTATGGTCATGTTTTCACTTCAAATACCTCCAAAGTTAGCCAATCATAATGCAAATTGCTCAAAAATAAAGTAACATATCAGAATGTAGCATTTTTTTCAACTTGCCCAATCGGGCAAGTGACTGAATTTTCTACTTGCCCCAGTCACCAAATTGAAACTGAAATCTACTACTGCAGCTCAGATAAATAACGACTTATGTCGCCCAGAATTTCACCTGCTCGACCTAGTAAACTAGGTGCTCCGGTCAACCAGGACGTCCTTTTTGTCCTACCATGCGTAAATTATAGCTAATCTATTTATTTTTTAATTATTGCAGAAACTCAGTCAAGACGTTAAGTGAAAACAAAAGGCTGATATTGATTTTTTATTATTATTTTGTTTGTTTGTTAAAGAGTAAATTGAAACAAATTGAAGAACTTTATTAACATGAATACAGAAATGTCAGGATAACTGGTTGCAAGAGTTCTATGGCAGGTAGTGAATACTACTTCCATACTTTCACCGGCTCTCAATTTATCATGGTCTGACTACTTGTATACAGTTTTATTTCAATTGCGCTATCTTTTCAATGTTATGCTTGATAGAAATGGTTCGTTTTATACAATAGTTGTAAACGCAAGGATTACTCTGGTGCAGAAATTAAAAAGTTGGTACATATGGTGCAGAAATTAAAAAGTTGGTGCATTACCACAATATTAACGACGTTAATATTGTGGTAATGCTGTTAGCTTTATTCATATATCTATATACAGATGAGTTTTATATTTGAATGTTTTGGTTATTTGTGTGTTAAAACTGGTTTATTGATAGCTGAATGCATTTTTGATTTGCCCCCGTTCGCCCTCCGCCAAACATGATTGTAGGAAATGGTCAGTGATTGAATATTTATTTACGAACACCCTGGTGGCATATATCAGGATGAGTACGGACTTGTGACAGTGGTAACTTTATAGTGCTGCCCCACAGAGATCCAGCGCTATAAGACAATATCCCGATCAGTCCCAACTTAAATTGACTTATTGTCCTTACCCAGAGCCAACCTGTCCGTTTCGTTTCTGATTAATGCCAAGCGCCAGGTGATATATAGTCATAGGGGACACCTTTTAACGGTTTCGGTTTCGCATTGTCTTAGATTGAACCCACAAGCAGACACTACTTCAAGGCTATCTCGTTCTGTCTTTAGACAAGTATGCTACATTTCTATGAACTTCAGTATGTCATATATATATATAAACGGATGAGGTAATTACTATCGTCACATTAACTTAAGTCGTCTTTTTTACTTTGGCAACCTATGTTTTAACATATTAACTACCTTGCGCCAGAAAATAGTTATGGGGTACTTGTATGGTTCTGGACCAACCAATCCTTACCCACTCGGTTGGAACTCAAAGTCAAAGAGCCTATTTTGTGATCAAGGAAGGGTCAGTCAGGGAAGAGATCTATACATAGGCTATAAGGCATAGTCAAATGGCTTGAAGTTCCCTATTAAAGTTGCATGGTCCGATGAAACGTATTTTTTTCAAAACCAAAGCACTTATTTAAATTTGGTTCTATATATCCAACTTGGATACTAGTGTATTAGCTAAGGATTGGGGACATCATATACAGAATAATCAGTGAATTTATTACCTCACCCCTTGGTGCTTGGACACCTACTTTGAGACAGGAACACTCATTGAGCAATTAGGTCAATCTTGTGGCCTAATTAGCCATTCCCTCATTCCAGATATCATATGTAACGTGGACATCGCGAGATGTCAATACGCGTCACAGCTAGAGGACTTTTGGAAAGCTTGTTGAAAGTATTTTGGGTTCTTTCAGCTCAAATTGCTTCAAAACTAGCCATTTTTCATCAAAATTACTCCAGGCTAATGATTAGTAGGATATAACGATTAATTTGGTGTATTTATCTACAAAATAAAATAAAAATTCAAACGCCATCGGACCATGCAACTTAAAGTAATAGTATTACTATTAGTCAATTTTAAATGTGTGCTACTTTCCTTGGCGACCTGTATTGCAGTGACCCATAAGTCGAAGCATGTTTCAGTTCTATTTCATAGAAACCGGATATAACTGTGGAAGTATTCCAGGGCCTACATCACTGTACCAGCTGAGAAAGGCCATTAGAGCTGATTGGCCACAGCTTGAACATAGCTCCTCAGTTTTAATTGACCATTAAATAACTTAGATAAATCGAGAGAATCGGCAGTTTCAAAACATAAAACCTATGAATTAGCATATTGGATCATGATAATTCGCATCACTCGGCAAGGACAACAGAAAACAAGTTTGCAACAAGTTATTCACAAGAATATATATGAGAATAACAATAATTATTATATCAATATTAAGTCATAACCTCGATGAGGCTGGCGTGAGACGGGCTCAGCAGATCAAGCGACTGGCGCGTAGGTGAATCGAGGAAGAGTATCTTCCGTACATAATCAGTATGTGAGAGCAGACATCAATGCTATGCAGAGGTTCTGTGTAAATAGATAACAATATAAGTACATATGCGAGCAACAAAGTAAATAGGTAGGGAAAGAACAGAACATCAGCACTTAACCCATATAACAAGGGGCAGGTGGGAGGGAAAGAGAAGAGGCCAGGTCGAGAGCCAGACCAGCAGTGAGTGCGGGGAGTGGTGCGGGTCATATGCTGCGGGTGTTCGTCTTGCCTCGTTTGCGAATTATCCATTTGCCTCCGCAACCTCGGTAATTTGCATCACTCGGCAAGGACAACAGAAAACAAGCTTGCAACAAGTGATTTATTCACAATAATATATATGCTAATAATAATAATAATAATTATATCAATATTAAGTCATAACCTGGATGAGGCTGGCGTGAGACGGGCTCAGCAGATAAGCGACTGGCGCGTAGGTGAATCGAGGAAGAGTGTCTTCCGTACATAATCAGTATGTGAGAGCAGACATCAATGTTATGCAGAGGTTCTGTGTAAATAGATAACAATATAAGTACATATGCGAGCAACAAATTAAATAGGTAGGGAAAGAACAGAACATCAGCACTTAACCCAAAAGAAAGGAAAGTGCTGATGGCACTCGTGTTATAACAGGAGTGGAGAAATATGCCATTACCGCATCGCTCTTCCAAGTTCCAGCTTCCTTAATTTCTGAGATAGGGACATTTGCGGCCAGACAGGCCTGTGCTGCGCCTCGTCTTAGGCTATGGAGGGTGAAGTGAGGGGAAGGAGGGCAGAGGAAGCGAGGGACAGAACTCGAGCTAACTCTACTGCTGAAAGGAAATCCCCACAGGGCAGGAGGAAGGCTTGGGAATCAGCAGAAGGGCTAACAGTGGACGCATATCTGATCCAAGCAGCTCGAGGGCAGCAGGGAGAAGACAGATTGGCTGGGAGGGAGAAAGACAAGGGGGGAAAAGAGCGGTATCTGGTCTTGGTTGAGCGAAACGTAACCAGTATCGATGCTGGTCGTATAAGCACATCAGTAAACAACAATGTATGAGGGCCGATATGATTGGCCGAAATTGTTGTGATATTGCATTGTCATGCTAGGGTTAGATAAGCAATCAATAGTGCAGCTAGATACACATACGCTTCTTCCCCAATGGTTAGCAACACATTCAAGATTTTCTTCAAATCAGCAGGGGAAAGGGGCGAGGCCCTTTTAACTATGTGCATGGATCTTCGCTTAATGCCTCGCTTAAGTAGTTTAGCATAATAAGATTCAAACAAGACTGCTGAACCCGTAAGGCCTGAAAACCAAGTTTTAACTGAACTAAAGTAGTTGTATACAGAACCGGGCGCTCTAAGCCTGATCCCAAGATGTATCAGGAACGCGAGGACTTCATACTGTGCCGGCTGTAGCGAATCAACATCATGACAGTGACAGAAGTCTAGGTAGGCTTGTACATGTAGTCGTTTATTCTTCCAAGTCCCTGGTGCCAGCGAGTCAGTGATTGCGTTGAGCAGTTGCAGATGCTGAGTTACTATCTAGCCTGGAAGATAGAACCCAAAAATATAAGCCTATCTTCCAGGCTACGGGGAAGGAAGTGAGGAGGGGGGGAATTAGAGATCAAAGTTAATTATATCTAGCGACGGAAGAACTACAACTGGTTTAAGACCCAACTCCTCACACTCTCGAACTGTATGCTGCTTCAACTGCGGGTTAGCATGCTCTCTGCTAAGCGCACCCGCAAGACGTAGAAGGGAGCCTGGTTTATGCCTGATTACCAGAGTGGTGCTGACCGTAGCTGCTAATAACCACAGCTGACGTGCGCACGCACAGAGGAACGGCTCCTTACCCGAGCCCGTGGAAAGGACTTGCTGTGACGTAAGATTATCCGTGTTTACCACTATCACATGATGATGATTGGTGGTTGCTTTACGCCGTGTCAGCAGCATAGGCCATATTCACGGCGAGAAATGTTTGTTTTTGTTCAAACCATCGCTTTTACATGTAAAAGCGTACAATCAATTTTGTGTCAATGGACACTCATGAATTTTGTAAACTCACAATCATAATAGCTAAATAAAAGTCTAAATGATAGTATTATTCACTCATGAAATTTGTTTAATAACCTATATGAGGTGGTACAAACCAGCTGCCCTCAAAAAGGCTAAAATGTTTTCTTGTTTTACTTTAGTAAAAAAGGTCATGCATGTTGTTTGCAGTGTAAAATTGTTGGCGCAGGGCCATGAAATCCACACAGTTTAATAAAGTGTGTTTTAATGTCAGTGGGGACTGACATCCAATACATTCAGGGGGAAAAACGTGTGTTAGCCACGAGTGGCCAATATGGCATCTTGTTAAAACAACCTGGTCGTGTCGCCCTTTGAATGCGACTCTGCGCCAGTCCGTTCATGGAGGGGGTAATTCTATGGAGTTTGTGGTCTGGGTGTTCCCCCCATCCCATTCGATCTGCCATATGTTCCAAATGTATTTTTGAATGGTAAGTTTCAGATCAGAGTGGGGAATATGACAGTGTTCCAAAGGAGCAGTCAGGGCTCGAGTGGCCGCTTGATCTGCTCTCTCATTTCCTGGGATACCCACATGACTGGGTACCCAACATAGGTGAATGTCAAATTTTGCTATTGAGAGTTTAGTTTAATGAGTACTTTAAGTAGTATTGGGTGGTCCAGTTTCCTATTGTTTAAAGCCTGAAGGGAGGAAAAAGAGTAGTGAAAATGATGAATTTATGACTGGCTGAGGTTTCGATGCACTCTAACGCGAGTAGGAGTGCTCATGTCTCAGCAGTAAAGATGGAACTCTGATCTGGAATACGCGTACCTAATTCACGTCCGTGGACGATTGCTGCCGAAGAGACCCTGTTGTCTGTCTTTGACCCATCCGTGTAAACGGCTAGGTGGGAGCTAAAAGCACTTTGCACATCGATAAAGCTTTCATAATATGAAAGTGGGTGCGTTTGAGATTTCTCCGACATGGCCAGCTGGAGGATGATGTTTGGTTTCCTCAGCTGCCAGGGAGGAACATCTGAATATTGTGAGGGTACTATGTTATGTAGATTTGCCCTCAGGGCCTCCAAATGAGGCTTTATTCTGAGGCCTAATGGCTTTATGTATGTTGGCCTTGATTCATAGAGGCATTCATATGGTGGCATAAAAATGTAGTTATATGCAGGATTTAAAATATTTCCTTTTAATTTGATCACATATTGCATAGACAGTTTGAGCCTTCTACTCTTAAGGGAATGCTCTCGGCCTTTGACATAAAGGCTCTGGACTGGCGAGGTTCTAAACGCCCCCAGGGCCAGTCGAACTCGAATGCCTTGATGGTGTATAGTGTCTAACTGTAATATGTATGATTTCCTGGCTGAACCATAAACAATACAGCCAAAGTCCAATTTTGAACGTATTAATGTTCTATATAATTGGAGCAGACGACATTTATGGGATCATTTCCAATTTTTAGATTAGGTTCATGGTGCAAAGTCTGTAAAAGACAAAAGTGCATGCAAACGGCGTGAATATGGCCTATGCTGCCGACACGGCGTAAAGAAACCACCAATCAATCAAGCAAACGGTTTTCGATTTGGAGAATCTAAAACCATTTTCCATTGCCCATGAGGAAAGGCTATTTATGTTTAATTATAGTGTTCATATTTTTACCCTTATAACATATTAAAAAGTCATCCGCATAGAGATGGCAGGATACAGTACTCTTTATGGATTTTTCTATATTGTTAATTTTAATGCCAAAAAGGCTAACAGATAGAATGCTACCCTGAGGTACACCCATCTCCTGATCAAAAGGATCAGAGAGGGTAGCATTGACCCGAACTCTAAAGTTCCGGTTTGATAAAAATTTAGAAAAGAAAATGGGCAAGCTCCCTCTAAACCCCATATTGAACAAATCCTTCAGGATGCCGTACTTCCATGTCGTGTCGTATGCCTTTTCAAGATCGAAAAATACGGACACGACATGTTCTCTGTGTATGCAGGCATTTCGAACGAATGACTCCAATCGGACCAAGTGGTCGAGGGTACTCCTCCCCCGCCTGAAACCACACTGGAAGTCGGTCAGATGGTGCTCCGACTCCAGGATCCAGACGAGGCGATCGTTAATCATTCGTTCGAAAGTTTTACAAATGCAACTTGTAAGCGCTATCAGGCGGTAGTTCTCGGGCTCGCTATGGCCTTTCTCCGGATTGGGTATGGGAATAATGATGGCCTCTTGCCAGGAGGTTGGGATGTCTCCCGTGCGCCAAATATTATTAAAAAGGTGCAGAAGCAGTTCTATTGGTGCTGGTGGGAGGTGTTTTAAAAATTGGTAGTGTATTTTGTCTGGACCTATTGCAGTGTCGTGCGATCTATTTAAAGCGTGCTTTAATTCATCTATTGTGAAAAAACTATTGTAGTGCTCAGTGTTATTAGATTTGAAATTTATAGAATGTCGTTCCAGGCGCAACTTCATCTATGCAAAGGCCGAAAGGCAGTTTTGCACAGATGAGTTCTGGGAGAAAGTACTGGCAAGAAGGTTGGCTATGTCGGTTAAGGAAGTTAAAAGAATATTATTATGTTTTATGTGTTGGACCGATGATCCAGCATATTTTTGTTTTATTTTCCGGATCATGGTCCATACGTTAGAAAGTGGGGTGCGAGTGGTTATGCTGGAGACATATTGTCTCCAACACAGCCTCCTTGCCTCCCTAATAATTCGGCGAGCCCGAGCCCTTAGAATTTTAAAGCGAACATGGTTCTCGGCAGTAGGCCACCGGAAGAACCCACGTTGCGCCTTTTTCCGCTCATTGATAGTGTCCTTACAAGTTACATTAAACCAAGGATTTGTTATATGTTTTGGAAATGCCGAGGTCTTAGGAATGGTTTCCTCTGCAATCGACCCCAAGATCTCTGTGAATGTTTTCATTGCAACAGGATCATTGCAGGCTACTCCCATGAACCTCTGACGGGCGAGTGACTGGAATAGTGACCAGTCGGCTTTGCTCAGCCGCCAGCTTGGTTCCTTCCAGTTCCGAGATGGTCCCTTAGTCGTAATCACGATATGGAAATGGTCACTTCCACAAAGGTTGTTCCAGACTCTCCATGAGAAGTCCAGCAGGAGACCCTGTTGCAAAATAGTGAGGTCGATTGCAGAGCAGGTCCCATACCCAGGATGAACATAAGTATGGGACCCATCATTCAGAAAGCTTAAAGCACGATTGCTTAGGAAATTCTGAACTCCCCTGCCCTTGCTGTTTGTGTTTGCACTACCCTACATGGGGTTGTGTGCATTGAAGTCCCCCATTAAAATGTAGGGGGGAGGCAACTGATCAGCTAAAGTTTCTAAATCTTGTGTTGAAAATATGGAGTTAGGGGGGATATATATGGAGCATATTGTAATGGTTTTATCTAGACTAATTCGAATGGCTATTGCTTGAAAAGTTGTATTTAAGGTGATGGGGTTGTGTATCACTTCTTCACGCAGCAGAATGGATGAGCCACCAGTGGCTCGTTCCCGATCCGGTGCATAAGAGTGATACATATTGTAGTGCTTTAGAGAAATCTGATCAGTAGCCTTTATATATGTTTCCTGCAAGCAAAGGGCAAGAGGGTCAAGCCTCTCACAAAGCAATTGCACTTCATTGAAGTTTGCTCTAAAACCTTGGCAGTTCCATTGAAGAAGAGATTCACCCGCCATCAAGGTTGTGGATTGACGGGTAATCTCCCCCTCATTTTCACTTTGGGGGAGATGCTGCGACCACGACTCGGCGCAGCCTCAGACATCTCTTTTTGACCTAACACACAAAATTTTATTTTTAAGGGAGATAGATCCCTTCTGCTCCCTATCGGGAGCAACTCTCCGTTGTTTTTGTGCCGGAGCCTTTTCAGGCGCCGGCTTTGTTATTTTGGTAATTTTGATTGTCTTTCTTAGACACACTCAGATTCGGATCAGTTTGGACAGTGGTTGTCTTCGTCAAAGAAACCACACTCTGGAAACCAGAAGGACTGCGCTTTGGTTGATCCAAGTTCAACCATGTGCAGTCGGTCTGACATTCGATTGTCCTGGTGGAGGGTTTGACCGCAGAGGCATAGGCGCGGGAGGGGATGGACCCCTCAACCAATTTTCTAGCCTCTGGGTAGCTGATGTTGCTTTCAGTTTTCACCCTCTGAACAGCTTTTTCTTTTTTCCACACAGGACAATCTTTCGATATGGCCATGTGGGCAACTTGACAGTTAACACATTTAACTGTGTTTTTGCAGTCTGTATTTTTGTGCCCTTTCTGACCACATCGGAGACAGGTCTGCTCACTGGAGCAGTTGTCTCTGCCATGACCATACTTCTGGCATTGGAAACATCGGAGTGGATTTGGAATAAACAAATCCACATCAACGATTAAGTAGCCAATTTTCAACTTCTTAGGTGGAGTGGGTTTATTAAATGTCAGAATATAAGTGTTTGTAGGAATGCTATTTCCTTCTTTTTTAATAGTTATTCTTTTGACATTTAACACGCCTTGAGATTTCAATTCAGAGGCGATTTCAACCTCATCGATACCCTGGAGTTCTCTAGTACGGATTACTCCTTTACTAGAGTTCAGGGATCGGTGAGGTGAGGCCTTGATGACGACACCTGCCAGTGTTTTGCAACGCAGCAGGTTATCAGCATGGGCCTTCTTGCCACACTCCATAAGAATCTGTCCAGAACGTAATTTCTTTACTGAAGTCACCATGCCTGCTATCCCCAGAATGCCTTTGTCAATGGCAAATTGGGACAGCTTGCCCAGAGGATGGGATGGATCGGTTGCCTCAAGGACAACAAATCTAGCCCATTCACTAGAAGGTTCCTGATCCGAATCCGAGTCTGTCAACAGTCTTTTTTTTGTTTTTTTGTTTTTTTGTTTGAAGCCATATTTTATGAAAGAGATTCGTCGCCCTTGCTCCCCACCCACCACGGAGCCCCAAATGGGGGTGTGCAGAGCTGCGGATACCCGGCAGTTACACACCAAGGATACAAGGGTGATATACTCAAGCAATGATCTACCAAAATGGAAGATCATTACCAGATTGACCCTAGCCACCGCCTTCTAGGAGTAGTGAAAAATGAAAATAAATTGAATTTATGAATATATATATATGTATAAATATGAGTTTGTCGATAATTACATTTTTCATAATACTACTCCTCGGGCTTGGCGTGACCAGCCGATTGATTGGATCGGGCCAGTCCAACCCCTCGTCTAGGTGAAGTCGGGGCCAAAGTGCAGTATTGGTCGACAGGAAGTCGCAGCTCCCTGAAGACCTCATGCACCAGGATCCCTTCCTCCACTGACACTAGCTGCGAAATCAAGGCAAACGAGTCGCCCCATTTGTCGTCTTTTACGATCTGCAAGGGGGTGCAAGGGAACTATTCTACCCCGGTTCCCCACCGGGGGGGGGCCACTATCACAAAGTTATGGGGATCAGGCGGGAGAAGATTGGTGACGGCAAGTACTAAGTTAAAAGCCTCCAACTGGGTAATCAAGGGCAGAGCCATTGTTACACTATGAGGATATTCCACTGAGAAGAAGGCCCCTGGGGAGAAGGCTCCCCCTCCGAGCATTGTTGAGTCACATACTATGCACCACTCTGGAGGCGGCGCTTCTGGAAGCCGAACAACTCATTGAGCTGGGATGAGAACATAATGAACCAGTCGAGATCCTTATGTATTTGGGAGGGGAAAGGATGTTGACTTGCTGGAGGGAACCCCTTAACGCTGCGAGAAGCCTATTCATGAAACGTGTTGCAGGACTTACACATTTCGCTACATGCTGTAATTTCCCCGCTAGGCTTTGCAACTGCTTCTTACATGCCGTACGCTTAGACTTCCACGCCTGGCATTCTTGTAGAACCTCCTGTAACTTACCAGGGGGTAGGGTTACTGTCATTGCCTGTGCATCTATCAAGAAACCCAACCACATTATCGACTGAGCAGGAGGAAAACACTTCCCCGCAGCCAAAGTTAAACCCAATTCCCCCGTTATACCCTGAAAAACTGCATACACCTCACCAGCCTTTGCTTTTGTAGCCTCAACCCCTACAAAATCATTGAGATAACACAACGCAAAGAACCCCCGTTTCCTTAGCAGCCACACTACTGCCCTCGTTGTTCTCGCACAGGAAAGCGCTGAAGTACGGCACCCAAACGGAGTTGCTATATCAATGAAAGTATCACCCCCTACATTAATACCCAGTAGGGGGACTGACAGCGGAGAGACCCGTAGCTGTCTATATGCTCTCGACAGATCACCCATCCAGAGCCATGACCCCTTCCCCAGCTTTGATAGCTGATCTGACAATGTAGTAACCGACAGCAAAGAAAAAGAAAACTCAGCACCCTGATAGAACCCTCTAACTATTCCAGCATTCACACTACGACCTAACGGAAAACTTAAATCTATGATTATGCGTCGAGCTAGTGAGTTTTTCTTCGGCCTAGTCATAATCGGATTTATTTGACACCAAGGAACAAATGGCGGATTAGTGAAAGGGCCAAGGAGGGCACCTAATTTACATTCTGACTTAATAAATTCATTAATATGTATATCTAGTTCAGCTTGGGCTGCATGATTTTTGAAAGTAGGAGTGGGAAGGTGCGATGATGTGTAATCTATTGGCCACCTGAATTCAAGAAAATCGAGTAACTGTGTATCTGGGAAGTCAATAAGAGCGCTGACCTCCAAGCCGGGATATTAAGTCCCGAGGGCACAGGAACTGTAGCACAAAGATAATTAGGCAGACACGACACTCTCACGACATTAAATAGCTCTATATATATATGGCGCTACCTTAACCGCTGCAGGCGTGGCAGTAGGCCAAAGTGCAGCTAGAGTTGGCCTATATTGTAGCGGCGAAGGAGGACAAAACCTAGCATACGGTGCACCTGTAAAGAGAGATAATTCATGAGAACTGGTATCAAAACATTCATGTGCAATTTCTATCGGCACGCTCATGTCACCGAGGGGTCTTTCAGACACCCGGCTGTAGAGTAGGCGGGCAATTGACCTGAGTTCGCGAGCTTGTACACACAGCGGGAGGTAGTGGGGGAGCAGGCGGGTGAGGAGGCAATTAGCGACGCCAGCACCGGTTGCCCGGTTGAACACACTAGAACGTTCGGTGTTAATTGCATTGACGGTGGCAGAGTCACGGGGATAGAAGTGGGAACTGCATGAGCGGGGGGGGTAATGGGTGAGGACAAACCAGCAATGGGCGGGGACGTGTAACAGAAAGGGGGCAGGGCTGGCACGCCTTCGGATTCGCATGGAATGACCACGGGAGGGTAGAGAACAGGGAGGGCAGGGGGCTAAAAGCAGGACTTACACCAGCTGAGGATGGCTGCACAGTTTCACCATTCGCTTTCCGGTCGTGGAAAGCCCTCTTTTTTAAACAGTCCTGTTCCTTATGCCAATGTATCGTTTTCAAGCGGTTAGCACACCACCCACAATTATGTAAGAATCTTGTCGGGACAACCCCGTGCGAAGCAGTGAAACCACAGTCCCGTCCCTCAATTCCACAAGCGGCACGGCTTCCCGTCTGGCTCCTTATTATATTCATTCCTCTGATTTATGGGATCGAGACCTGCTTGAGTAGCTGCGGGCTGCTGCGCATGAGACTGAAAAGGGGGCGGGGTCTGTTGAGTATAGTGGTGAACGAACGGTTGACTCACATAAGGCTGACCCGCCCGACCAACAGCCGTACACCAAGTCCCGCTGCAATTCCTTAGTTTCCGCCTGGTTAGCCCAACCATTAGGAAAACGCTCATCCACAACCATTTAAAAAAGTTTCTCGGACCACCACCGACACACCGACCAGTCCCAAGTGGTAGCGATATGAATTAGTTCTTGCTGATGTTTACGAATGTATGACACCCAGTTAGTAGGCAGTGATGGGTTTAGTACTATCAGATTAATTGCTTCAAAATATTCTGACCAGGACGCTTCACCCATTCCAATAGATTTACATGAGTCACCTCACGTAATAAATGTATGCGGCAGAAAAACAGTACCTTTGGGTTTCTTTAAGGCCTTGGAGGTGTCAAGCAGTAGGTCTGCTATAACAGCAGTCGCTTTTTGAGCTTTAGCTTCTTGCGAAACTACTGCCGGCCCTGGTTGTTGCTGTGCTGGCTCCACCGACTTGATATTGCTAGGACGTAAAACAATAAACAAACAAACAAACCACCGAGTCCAACACTTCAGCAAGATAATATCTTTGACCTGCCACCGGCTGTTGAAAGGAAGCTAACACTGGCTGCTCAAGCACTACCTGCGAACGGTCAATCAACTGCTGGTCAACTTGCGCCGCTTGAAACTCTGCTGGAAGGGGGTGTGGCTCAGAAGTGGACTGCACCGGTGACTACAGCACTGCTTGCCGCGAAGACGGAATGGCCGCCACCGCCTCCAACGCATTTACTCTCACTGACAGCTCTTTTGTAATTTGCAACGGTTCCCTTTGCAATTCCAACACCGTAGCTAAATCACCTGAAGTTGAAGGCACCGACGAACTAGGCTGACCAAGCACCGGAGCACCCTGAACACGCAGCCTCGGGGCATGAGAGGCAAGCGCTCTGGCCGCCCTGTGGAGAGAAGCCCGCCGCAGCTGCGGCCTGAGCGGAGGCCTTCCTAGGCGCTTCCCGGGTGGCATAGCTCCGCGCAGTCAGTGAGAGTAGTAGAAAGAGAAGTGGCCAGGTCGAGAGCCAGACCAGCAGTGAGTGAGGGGAGGGGTGCGGGTCACGTGCTGCGTGTGTTCGCCTTGCCTCGTTCGCGAATTATCCATGTTGCCTCCGCAACATCGGTAATTGTGAATCAGCAATGCCGTGTTGGTCATATTACTACTCCTTTACAGAGCCAGTTTTGATAAAGAAAGGGATATGGATGTAAGAAAATGGGTGGGGATTTGTGCGGCTTTAAATTTAATGCACCGCTTTAAATAAGTGAAAATTGTAATCTATTTGAAACAAGTAGCCTTGGGTATAAGCAAATATTTATATATCTGGCTTTGGTGTCTGTGAGTGTACAATTATATTCGTGTCTAGAGGATTATTTACAGCTGACAGATTAATTAGCCTTATGGGTGTTTATGTTGGTCTGCAAACGATGTGGAGCCTGTCTATGCAGGTTGGTATGGGGGGGGGGGGGGGGGGGTCCTGTATTGACTATTGGTGTGAGAAGGTGGTGTACAGGACGGTCAGGAGTCCATGTTGCATTGTTGGTGTGACAAGGTGGTGTACAAGATGGCCAGGAGTCCATGTTGCATTATTGGTGTAAGAAGGTGGTGTACAGGACGGTCAGGAGTCCATATTGCATTATTACTGTGAGAAGATTGTGCACAAGACGGGTCAGGAGTCCATATTGCATTATTGCTGTAAGAAGATTGTGTACAGGACAGTCAGGAGTCCATATTGCATTATTGCTGTGAGAAGGTGGTGTACAGGACGGTCAGGCGTCCATATTGCATTATTGCTGTGAGAAGATTGTGTACATGATGGTCAGGCGTCCAGATTACATTATTGCTGTGAGAAGGTGGTGTACAGGACGGTCAGGCGTCCATATTGCATTATTGCTGTGAGAAGATTGTGTGCAGGACGGTCAGGAGTCCATATTGCATTATTGCTGTGAGAAGGTGGTATACAGGACGGTCAGGCGTCTGTATTGCATTATTGCTGTGAGAAGATTGTGTACAGGACAGTCAGGAGTCCATATTACATTATTGCTGTGAGAAGATTGTGTACAGGACGGTCAGGAGTCCATATTGCATTATTGCTGTGCGAAGATTGTGTGCAGGACGGTCAGGCGTCCATATTGCATTATTGCTGTGAGAAGGTGGTGTACAGGACAGTCAGGCATCCATATTGCATTATTGCTGTGAGAAGGTGGTGTAGGTGGATGGTCTACTTGGTCTGGATTGGTGTGTACGTATGGAATATTGACAATTTGGGCCAATTTGTTCATATTTCTCACCGCTCAATCTACATGCATATTTTGATAACCTATGCATCTTTTTTCACTTTTGAATCCCTTTTTCTGATTCAATTATTACACATAGCCATAGGGTAAATGATGGTCTGATTGATGGTTGTTGTTGGGCTTGTTTTCATTTATTAAAAATAAGTTGTCAGGCGATTAATAAATATTCACATATATATACAAAATGCTTAATCTAAAGGACAAATTAAATGGTGGCGTTTATCTAATCGCTGCGCCTACCAATCGGCGACTGTTGCCCGGATGTCGGTGGGGGCGTGGCGCGCCTAAAAACAAAGTGAAACAGTCATGTGGTGGCGGATTTTCACTGCAGTGCGCCCGAGAAGCAGCAAGAACGCCTCCAGTCAGTGCCGCTGGGGGGCGTGCATGTCGATTTGCTACAGTTTGATTAGCACACACAACCCCACTGTTACTAGGTACTCCAAACAAACGACTGGTTACTGATGTTGACAGACGACTGGAAAAATAGGAGACTTGCTCTCAGCACACTACCCCTCGTTGAACATTGTGTGCTGCGAGTGAGTTTGTCAGAGCTTTAAAAAATAACTACTTTCATGGTAAAGTAGAGGTTAGTGGCTTTAGTTTGGTGTCCATTCCCCTGGTGGGAACTTTTTTTAAATGGAGTTTTGACAAGTTTGGATTGATGGTAAAACCTTATTTTAGTAAATATTTTTCATGTAAAAGTATGATTACATAGAAAGGTTCTTTCTTTACAACACCGTGTGGATTGTTAACCACCATTAAAGACTTTCTCCGCAGTTTCCCCATAACCATAGGATAGGTGTGCTCATTTTAGCCAACCATCTTTTAAAGAATTTTGTTACATGTGGATATAGCTTAAAGACAATGTAATCACATTATAGATATTTCAACTCAAATCGATATCTCAAATAGAACCAGAGATATTATTTTTATGGCTTAGACAAAATTGAGATTAGAATTTGTACTCAAAATAATAAGTGAACAAAGTAATGATGTGATTAAAATATAATTTGCCTTCAGCAGGCAGCATCAAACATCAGGATTTAAGCATAGCTTTAGGGGCTGGACTAATGGACCGATTTAGTTTTATTATATATATTTGTAATTAAAATGATACGATCGTTCTAACTGTACCATTTGCAAATTATCTTCATGAAAGAAAACCAGTTTGGAGTACCTACTGTGACGCATACGACACATAAATACCACACCTAAATATCACACATAAATACGACACATAACTACCACAAGTCGGTACCCGTACTGATATAACCTTAGATATTGCAAGAACGGAAAACCCAAACAAACAATTCCGCTAAAGGACTTCAATTTCTAACCTCTGATTCCGCTCTTCCTCGTGGAATTGTTATAATCCCGCGAAAAGACATTTGATGTAAAAATTCCGAATGTTTAGTTATTGTTGCAGAAGATTCGATATATTTAGCCCTAAAGAAATTGTTGGTGTTAGTTATGATGGCATTTTAACATAAATATTATGCATATTAAAATTCTATTAGTAGGTTTCTGTCTTAGTCACTCTTTGAATTGCATATGTCAATTTTTCTCTGGTAACGGTTATCATGTGTATACTAGTATAATAATGGGGCGATTTTTGTGTATGGGCGACTGTATCGGTCATGAGGGAATTTTATATGAAACAGATGCTGGCAATGATGCATGATGTGGACGTCTGATTCCCGTATAATCTATTATTTTTCTTAAAATATGTTGGCAGGTCTGTCATTCGCTAACTAACTCATTCACTCACTCACTCACTCACTCACTCACTCACTCACTCACTCACTCACTCACTCACTCACTCACTCACTGTCCCTGTAGGTGTGGGTTCTCCCTCCAGTGAACTCAAACCAGGACAGTATATCAGTAAATTGGCACTTGTCCTTACCATGTCAGGTGCATGATGTTAGTTAGTAGACTGCTTAGCTCAATGTCGGGATAATGTGACTGAGTAGGATATTGTGCTGGCGCTGAGTATTACTAGAATAGGGTAGGAATGATTGGTTTAGTATTGTATTATGATGTTGGGTGTCGGTGAAAAGGTAACCCCTTGGATTAACAATATTTTAAGTTCCGGACTCCGGTCTGTAGAGTTTCCTGTCCTGGTTTCACTTCAAGGGGGCAGGTGATATGTCACGGCCTACCAACTGGACAGCCCAGGGTGGGATAACCGGAAATATAAAAGCCAGATAACATATCCAACAACAATATAAATCAAATCAAATTCAAACAAACATAACTCAACCACCTATTACATACATGCCTATGGACATGTAAATAAAATAGGCTAGTATAGAATTAAGTAGAAAAAGGCGGAAAACTCTTCCCAAGAAAACCCAAAAACTAACATAGAACCTTAAGAAAACAACTAACATAGTAATAAGAATAGAACAAAAATACAATGCTAAGAGGGCCCAACAAAACTAACATAGGCTACTAAACGTACCAACAGACTATCTGCTACTGAAATGCAGACAATCAAATAACTTATCAGCAGCTACTGCTTGGTAAGACAACACCAACACTACAGCTGGCCAGCATTGAAAACAAGCCTGGGTACCCGGGCTTACATGCTATGGACAGTATAAACACAGCCTCAATCAAAAAAATTTAAAATATTTAATAAATGTTGCTAGAATGTAAGAAACTAATCACACACTCACTCATTGAGACACATGCGCGCACTCATATCACCCCCACAGCCACAACACGACCTTAGACTTACAGCTGCTTAATGCGATGAAAGCACACAATTTACGAAACCAAAACACTTGCCAAGATTTGATCCTGCATAAACTGCTGCACTTATTTAGTCATTATAAATGTAATCCTGCTGCAAGACATGCAAGCCAATGGTGTTCAGCATTTCGTTGTGCACAAAGAATTATAGTGTGCGCGTTTTTACTTCAAATATCTCCAAAGCTAGCTATTTATAATAGAAGTCAATCAACTTGATATATTCAATGGACGAGATCACCGTTCCGAGTGCGCATGTGCTGATAACGGCGCTGGCAGCAAAGCAAATGCGTACAGCCATTGAGTTTGCCGATATGCATAGGGCAAAACCTTTTTCAAAATTAATAGAAATACATAACAATTTGGCATAAACATGTATGCACACATGCAATATAATGATCTGATGAATATAACTAAGACAAAACTAGCCATGCTTAACATTTTGAGCTAAGAAACATACAATTCCACACAAAACAATCAGTCACTTTAAGGCTGATATCCACATCACTATTATTAATTCTTGTTCTAAATATTAAAATGCCAAATGTGTCAACAGACACTTGTTTCAGAGAAATATATAACCAATATATGATTAACCCTACTGATTTTCTAGTTCTACATATGTCATCAACCATAGGATATGAATAAAAACTTGAATAAAATAAGTAAAACTGACTCTGGCTATGGCTCTAACACTAGTCTGAGTCCCCAGATTTCTCTCAATCTAAATGCACATGGCATAAGATGTGCTGATTATACTGATGTAAATGCAATGCTGGGTAAAAGATTAATATCTTAATTTATTATAGTTGGTATTCGATGTACCAAACAAGAGCTGAGGATGAGCTGAAACTAGCACCTTTCATAGCTGCACCCAGTGTATTAGCATGTGCCATGTGCTTCTCGCGGCTTTGTAGGACCTAATAAATTCTTTCTTTCTTTTAATAGCAAGTCAAATAATAATATTGCCTTTTGTTATTAAGTATGTTAGCAATACTATATATGTATTTAATCTATCCTGCAAAACATAACAAAAGTATGTTTATATCATTTTGTGCGAAAGTGAAAATGTGAAATTTTACACATTAAAGGGACCAGCTATAGCTCGCTGGGACACTGAGCGTACTCCGACAAATGCTCTCCAAGCACAACTTTGTTTAGTTTTTATGTTTAAATGAACCAAGTATGTGTGGGGAGAGTAGGGGACCAGGGCGATGCTAGTCTGAACTGCAAAGGCAGTTTGTTGTGTCCAAAATGGCCGCCCCCATAGGCGGTGGCCATTTGCAATGGAAAAGCTGCACTGTGATTGGCTGAAATTGCGGTGCTCGCCGGCAACAGGATCAGAAGCATTTGCTGGCAGCTGTTGTTTTAAAAATGGCTGGGTGAGTGGAGATAAGGGAGAGTAAAACTGGGGTATTTTCAATCTTCTTTAGAGTAGTTCAATCAGGAACTATATTTGTGTAATGTAAAATATATGTTAGTACAATTACAATGCATAATTCAATGAGAAACAGAAAAAATGAAAAACGTTTTTTTTTGTTGATGAATGTAAAAAGTGTTCTGCTGTGGATGGGGTTTGAACCCACACCACCAAACAACTTCAGATTACA
The DNA here is from genome assembly GCA_030323885.1 of Branchipolynoe longqiensis. NCBI lineage: Eukaryota > Metazoa > Annelida > Polychaeta > Phyllodocida > Polynoidae > Branchipolynoe > Branchipolynoe longqiensis. The sequence goes on along the minus strand of CM059199.1, from coordinate 19,010,274 downwards.
AGTTCAACACTCTAACCACTAGGCCACAGAGACCCCACATAATTAGTGGTCTCACTTCAGGGTATTTGTGTATAGGACATCACATATAAAAGGTTTGTACGTATGTACGTACGTACGTACGTACGCACACATATATTTACATGTATTTACGCATGTATGTATGTGTACAGACATACGTATGTACGTACATATGTATGTACATATGCACATATGTATGTATGTATGTACATGTGTATGCATGCATGTATGTATGTACATATGTACGTACATACGTATGTATGTATGTACGTACATATGTATGTGCGTACATACGTACGTACGTTTTTTTGTTGTTGTTTTACATCCTAGCAACATCTAAGGTCATATCAGGACAGGTACCGACTTGTGACAGTGCGCGCATGGCAACTCTATAGTGCTGCCCCACTGGAATACCATGCCACCAGTACCATGACCTGATATCCCACTCAGTCACATTATCATGACACTGAGCCAACCAGTCCTTGTCCTATCCTAATAATGCCGAGCGCCAGACTAGGAAGCAACAAGTATCAATTTTAAAGTCATTGGTTTGACTCGACCAGGATTCGAGTTAGAGCATCCGTCTCCCGTGTTGTTAGATCGTGGGGTTGTCAGTTTGAATCCTGGTCGAGTCAAACCAATGACTTTAAAATTGATACTTGTTGCTTCCTAGTCTGGCGCTTGGCATTATTAGGATAGGACAAGGACTGGTTGGCTCAGTGTCAGGACAATGTGACTGAGTGGGATATCAGGTCATGGTGCTGGTGGCCTGGTATTCCAGTGGGGCATGATAAAGTTGCCATTAGTGCGCACTGTCACAAGTCGGTACCTGTCCTGATATGACCTTAGATGGTGCTAGCATGTAAAACAACAACAAACAAAACAAACACATACACACACACGTTTTATATGTGATGTCCTCTACACAAATAGCCTGAACTGAGGGTAGTAATTATGTGTGGTCTCTGTGGCCTAGTGGTTAGAGTGTAGGACTTGTGATTAGAAGTTGTTTGGTTGTGTGGGTTCAAACCCCCTCCACTGCAGGACTTTTTTTATATTCAACAACAACAAAACTTTTTCATCTATATCTGTTTCTCATTGAATTATGCAATGTAATTGTACTAACATATATTTCACATTACACAAATATATTTCCTCAAGGTTAGGGTTCTGGATTTCTATTAATTTTGAATAAAACTAACGTTTCGCACTGCGCGTTCCAGCAAACTCAATGCCAATTACCCTCATCTAGGTCACTCTCCTGTACACCACCAAGTGGAAAGGTTCAGTACTAAGCATGCACCACCCCTGTGGCACACATCTGAACTATTTCCGAGTTCGTTTGTTTTCCACGCGGCGGATAGCTGGCCGCTTTAACATAGCATCCAGACACTATGAATACATTTGTTTCGGAAACAATTGAGGCATTTATGGGTGCTTTGGAGTATTTTACTTGCAAAATTGATCTCCGCCGGACGCTCTGTCCGGTGTGGTGGGGTTGTTACATAAAACATGAGTGTTTATTTGTATAATGTTGCTGTTTCGCTAAGACATAGTGACATTTTATGCGCATTGGAAGTGGCTGCAGTTCCCGTCACCCCGACCTGCTTATGAAATGGCCTTTTCAGGTGTTGACATTTTACACATGATTTGAATTCTTTGTGTTATCGAAAGGCAGTTTGTGTTATATATATAATGCATGATTTGAAAAAAAAAAATCCCTTCCTCTATTTCTTTTTCTTTGAAGAAAAAAGATGTAAGTAAATATTGGATGCCTTGAGCCTCCACGAAGGCTGTACACTTAGTTACAATTGTTATGTTATCGAAAGACATTTGTGTGTTTATATATATTTCAGATGGGTCGAACGGTTTTGGTCATTTGAATGCTCTCTGTAATCACCACTTCATGCTCGAGGACTTTACGTAGAACTCCGCCTACAGACAATCACAGCTTTCTGTTTTTATAGCAAATTGACAGTGTTGCCGTTTACAAATAGGCAGTGTCATTATTTGTTATAGAACTACACTTTAAGCACGAAGTGAACACTGCAGCATATAATTTGGCACACACTTGTACTACTGCAGTGTTACGACGTCATAATGTGTGTTGACACGTGACACTCGGACCCCTCCTGTACCGTGCGGCTTTGGGTGTGCGTCATTGCCCAATGTGCAGCTTGAAGCCTGAGGGACTCTGGAATTAATATTGAGCAATGCATAACGTGGGTCAGCAAGCATTCCCGGGGCCACGAGGACTCAAGCCCCATATTACGGCCATAGAGCATTCATTATTTGACTTTAGATTTCACATTCTTAAAAAAAAAGAAAAAATCAGCAAAAGCTAAAACGTCATTTAATATTTAAACAAATAACCAGTAATGTACTAATAAGTGACATCGAACCGGTCAGTCTGATATCCGGGCGTGTCGCCAGGCATTGTATGGATATTGCCATAGAGAATATGTTGTCTGCACTGTTTAAGCATTACGCACATTTTTAAAGTATAAAGTACATCAACATAACCATCAGCACCCCCGCCACGCCCCCGAGCGTGTCACCAGCAGAGTACTGGGCCCGTATGCAGTAGTCGGTGATAGCGGATTTTGGTGTTACAGCCTATTACCGGTTAGCTGTCGCCGACGTCGGGAACTGTTTCAAGTCGTATGCAGGAGCGCGTAACGCTTTCATTATAGCTAAACGTGAATATATTTATAGATTTGGGAAATCCCTCTGCGTCTGTACCCATATATTAGGCTTAAATCTATTCAATGCGATCATATTTAACAGAATTACATACGCAATAAGTGAAATTTATTCAAATTAACCCTAAATTCGAAGCGTAATTAAGGCAGCGTAGGGTAAACAAACCGCCGCCAGTATGGAAAGCGACGTCGATGCGGCCGTGGCGGCGATTTGTTTACTTTACGTTCGTCGATTCGAAAATATAACTATTAATATCGCCGCCAATGTGGCGGTAGCCTTAATAACGCTTCGAATTTAGGGTTAAATTGATAAAATTTCACTTATTGCGTATGTAATTCTGTTAAATATGACAGCATTGAATAGATTTTGGGCCTAATAAACTCGCTAAAACTTAATATTTTTTAGGGGTACGGGTAACACCGGTTAAGCCTTTGGTGTTAGGCCTAACACTGACTCGTGCATACCATTTTTCACCGCTAAACCGGAATTCCCGCCAAACACCGTTTTTTTTTACCCCGCTAACACTGACTCCTGCATACGGCCCCTGATCTTCCCGTCCAAGTGTCGCATTCGAACGTTAAGTAAAGGTGGGACGGCGTTAATCTGTGTACATGGTTTGTTAATGCATGTCTCCATGTTTGCTGAAAGTCAGAATTGTTACTTAGAATAAGTTTGATGGCGCCTCGTTAAATGTGTTTAACTGCTGGAGGTGTGCCGGTGTAGCAGGAAATCGCAAACCCTGTAAATCGCAAGCCCCCACTTGTGATTTCCTAGGAAATCGCAAGCCCCATGCCATATATACCGGGTTGCCTCTTTTCCACGTTTGCTTCCAATGGCTTTATGTTCTTATAGCGGTGTCTGCACAGTGAAGCCGGTATCCTGAATGTGCTGCCTGGGTTATCATCATTCGGAAGGGTGGGGTGGGGGGGCGTGGCTGTGATTGTTTACATTGGTAGATACCCGCCCACGTGCCAGAACCACCACCTTCTGGTGTGCCCCTCCCCACCCACCTGGGACCTACCTCAGTGCGAGCTGTCAAAACAACCACCTGGCCTCACACAAAACTGTCGCCTACATCTATCTGGGCATGAATTGAATTCTTTTTCCCTTCCTCTATTCCTCCCCCCCCCCCTTTTTCTTCTTCATTTTCTTTGAAGAACAAACAAAGTAATGCTAGGTACACACCTACCGTTTTTCCGCACCCACCTACCGTATTCGATCTAAAATTGCCCAAAAGTCTTGAGGTGTGCACTCCCCTAGCACACCTACCGATTGCGATTCGCGACTTAAAACTCAATTTTAGGGCTAAAAGTGCTTCCTTACGATTGCGATTCGCGATTCGAAAAATGAATCGGCCCGTTTTCAGTTTTAAGCGGGTCGGGTCACGAGTTTTAGTGCGCGAGTCGTAAACGATAGGTGTGTACCCAGCATAAGTAAATGATGGATGCCTGGATCCTCCATGGATGTACTCCTCACTATGGTGTGGAGGCTGGCTTATGATAAGTTATATCAAGCCAAGTGCTAACTTTCGCAGCCGTCCACCAGTAGCCTGAGGCGCATGCACCGAGTGCAGCCTGTGCAGGCCACATTGTCATGGTAATGAGAGAGTGATGCAGATGCATCACCCACAGATAGGTAGGTATTCAATTGGTCGTCATTGCCACCACCCGGAGGTCGGTATAGAAGGACCACCTCATGTCTTCTGTACCACCAAAAAGTAATTATTGTTCTGGTCTAGTTAAAAATATGAGGTTCTTGTTTTGCAGAACACCTGGAGAAACAACATATTGTTTTGTTTCTTCTAATTTACAAACTAACGGTGTTACTCGGAGAGTCAGTGATTATGGCATGTTGTAGCACTATCTGGTGGCCTTACAGTGTTGCATCAGTGGGGTGTAATGTTAGTATCGTGACAAAATCCCCCACTGCGTCTCGTTATGTCAAAATTTAACCAACTTTCTCTAACAGAGTAATTCCAAATGCCAGGCGAGATGTCGACAATTGCCCCATTTTAATGGGGCTGCACATTACGACGCTTCTCGCCGGCGCGCTGCCAACACGCAAAATAAGTTGTACGCGTCGAGACACGTCCAACTTTTCGACGGAAGTTCGATGTCAGCGCAGCGTGTTAGTAGCGTGCGGCCAACGTGTGTCGACGCGTGGCGGAAAAAAACAAAAAGAGGTTGGCGCGTCGTCCTGATATGACCTTAGATGTAGCTAGGACGTAAAACAACAAAGCAACAATTTGGTGCGATGTGTGGGAACGACCATCATGTGCGCACGGCGTGCCCATAGTGTTCGCATAACGTTATTCCAGCGCGTCCAACGGATCTCGACGTGCGCCTAACGTCTCAGTAATGGTCGCGCCCAGACGTTGGCACGCGTCAAAGGTTTTGTGCAAGCACAAAACATTCGACGCATGCCAATGTGTGGATGTGACCGTCACTGTCACTCAAAGTGTACTGACGCCCGCATAACGCTTCCCGATGTGTCCCATCGTTTCGCCCAAAAGTGACACATGTCGACGCCCGTTGGAAAGAAACGTCATAATGTGACAGGGCTATTAATCCTGGGATTGCCTCGGCCATGACCTTGCATGACAAGCAGACACTGTACCGCTAGACTATCCCGTCATGTTCGCCTCATGTACTTTGTATGGCAGTATTTGTGGCCTTCGCAGACTATTAAATCTGATATCGGACTGGTCTGGTTCATTATCACTTTCGGATACTTTGCTATGATTAGCTCTGTTTTAAAAAGACCTTGACATTTTAGTTTCTATTGATCAAAAGGTTTTAAAAGCTGTAGACATCCAGTAAATGCTTTAAAGCTTTAAAGCTGCCTAGTCCGATGAAACCATAAAATGTTCACAAGCAAAACACTCACCTGGAGTTGATTCTACTTATCTAACTTAGATACTGGTGCACTTATTAAGCATTTGTTGCTGAATAGAAGGGCATAATAAGTCAATTTAATAGAACCTGTTACTAGTGAAGCCTATGGTGTCTTGACATGCTTGCCAAAATTAATTTAGGACGTTTTTCATTTCAAATATCTCCAAAGTTAGCTATTTAAAATAAAAGCTACTTCAAAGTAAAGTTATGTAGATTATAATGATTAATTTAATATATTTATCTAAGAAAATAACACAAACTCAAGACCATCGGACTGTGCAAATTTATATGGGATTTGAGTCCTTCCGGTCTCTGGATAGTCACTTCCGCAACACTGTCACTAGGACACGGCTGCTAAACAACCTTGTAGAAAACGTGTTGGGTGGCTGGGTTATGGACCTATCCCCATGATTTCCCAATCTACGAAGCTAAATTAATAAATATATTGTTCAGATATCATATCTGTCATAACCTGCTACTTTTGATTAAATTGAGTGGATTAATAGACTTTAAAACTTGAATCGGGAGAACCTAGTGGTTCCAATCTTTTTCCCCATTCTCTCCCAGTTCATCAACTCTATGCCTATATAGATAGATGCATGCTTGCTTATAGTTGATTCATATAACAAAGCAGCTTTCTCTGGGTTGAGACATGGTCATTGTTCACCCCTACTGTAAATGATGGTGGATATTTTCTCTAGTATCCGGAATGTGTATTGATAATAGTTTAGTCACTGTCAATACTCACCTCAGTGTTGCTCGTGCCTCCAACCTTTTCTGGGGCAATAGCTGCTTAATATTGCACACTGTTGGGTTTGTGATAATCTGGTTTTATCGGTGATCCATAGCAGATAGATAAGCCGCCAAATAGTGTGACACTCATTCTTGAACTGTTTACATTTTCGCCGTACAGGACGCGGTGGTCGGATCGGTAGAGCGCAGACTTCCTGTGCGGGTAAACGGGAGTTCGAAATCCGGGTCGAGTCAAACCAATGACATACTAAATTGATATTCGTCACCTTCTAGCATTTAAGCATTAATAGAATAGGGTAATGACTGGTTAGGTCAGTGTCAGGATAATGTGACCGAGTGGGATATCGGGTCATGGTGCTGGTGGCCTGATTACCCCATGGGGCATCACTATCAAGTCACCATGAGTGCGGACTGTCACAAGTTGTTGTCAGGATGTAAAATTCCATCAACCAACCAACTTTTTCGCCGCTGTATGGGACGCGGCTTGGTTTCACAGACCGCCCCCTATTGGGGAAAGCTGCAGCTCCGGACTGAGGCCTTCCTCGGGGTTCTGGGTAATCAACTGTAGCAGGGTCAGTGCACTCAAGGTGCGCCCAGGGTGCGCCCACGTTGCACTCAGCGCCCTCGTATTGGGCTGCGACGTTAATGTTTTAACTGATACACTGCATTTCTTTTGTCACTAATAATCTTACATTGCTTGATAATGATTGGTGTCCTCAGTAATTATAGACCAATGCCAGAACCAACTAAATGGGCTGGAAATGTAAGAAGAGTTTCATAATCATAATGGGAGTTTTCAACTACCAACGCTAACGTTAGTGAAAACTAATGCTGTTGGAGCAGCAGCTCAGTGCGTAGTATGCTCTGTGGGAAAGGTCTTGTAGACGATTTCCAACACCAACCTATATAAATGGTAGTGGCAAGAACTACCTGTCAGCACGATATGCAGGTAGCCTTCGGGTAAAGGACAACCATGCCTAAATCCAAACGAAAATTGCTTCGGTAGGTATGAACTATAAACAAGCTGTGGATGCCCTTGTTCCGTCATACAATGTTTATCTATATTGGCATAGAATTAATGAACTGGAGGAGAATGGGGGGGGGGGGCATCAAGATGACAGCCAATGGATGCTCTCAATTCAAATTTTAAAGTATATTAATACACATGATTTCATCAAGTCAGCACTTCAAAAGTAGCGGGCTAAGATAGATAAGTATCTGAAGAATACATTTAGTTGTTTTGATTTGTAGAATCGTGTGGATATATCCATAACTTTCTCACAACCCTGTCCCGGAGACAGTGATGCCGGAGTAACTAAGTAGCCATCAGTCTAAGTTACATCAGAGAGCGTGTATATAAACAGATGAGAGGGACAACTGCCGCGAAAAACGGTAACACAGGCTACAGTGGCGTTCCTGGCGGTTAGTGTTGAACAAGCCTTCAGTTTGCCGGTACGCTCAATGCAAAACATTTGTTTTTATTCAAAATTAATAGAAATCCAGAAGCCTAACCTTATCAATTTAATATAATCCTTTTGGTAAACATGTTTTCTATATGTGTTCCAAACAGTTTGTTTCTATGTAGTGTAGTTTTAGAGATATTTCACTTTTTCTGTACGAAGACTGCTCAAGGCCATTGACAATGCCTTGAGTTTGCCGTACGCGTAGTGAAAAAACGTCAGTTTTATTCAAAGTTAATAGAAATCCAGAAGCCTAACCATATCAATTTAATATAATCTCGTTGGTAAACATGTTTTCTATGTGTATTCCAATCAGTTTGTTTCTAGGTGTTGTAGTTTTAGAGATATTTAATGTTTTCTGTATGAAGATTGCTCACTGCCATTGAAAATGCCTTGAGGTTTGCCCATATGCTTAAGCTGTTCAACAACCACCGCTTGGAGTGCCACAGTCGGCAGCTGTTACATGCTCTAGTATGGGAGTTGTCCCTCTCATCTGTTTATATACACGCTCTCTGGTTACATGTATGATATGATGTTTCTGGGATGGAAAACCCCAATCACTCTCACCTTCTAAATACAATATATGGGACAGGCACACGAAATAGCGAAATATGGACTGGTAGACAGGAAGTGTGAACGCATACACACACATCCAGACACACCTACACCCACCTACACACACACACACGCGCACACGCGCACACACACACACACACACACACACACACACACACACACACACACACACACACACACACACACACACAATGTGTGTGAAGTAGTAGCCCCAGGCCTGCTGGCTTTCCCCTGAAGTGAAAACAAAGCTGGCCAGCATTGTCCCTCTGCTCCCAGCGCCCCCTGCCGGACTCAGCCTTGGCTTTGAACCTGGCGTGTCTGCTGGTCAGTGAAGCGAAAAAGACAGTAACAGGTCGTAACTAATCGCGTCAATACACCCGGGGGTGGGATAGGGGGGGGGGGGGGGCATCACAAGCAAGTGAACCCTAGCTCTCCTGCACAGGAGGTGTGCTTAATGAACGTGAACGTGTGCTTCTGTTGTCAATGTCAGTGGTCTTTGTGTGGGGCCTGTTGACAAACCCGCATGTACACGGTGTGGTGAGAAGTAGGTTGTACTTGACAAGTGCAGGCAGTCACCGGAACTATGTGTTGGTTATGTGTGACTCTTGAGGCGCCGGCACTTGGAGGACTTGTCGGTTATTTCTTACAGAGTTATCAGTTACAGAGTTGTTAGTAACTGTTATTATCCATGACCAGATTATTCGTCGACGGCATATTCATTAGAGGGCCATTCATGACAGGGTTATTCATCAAAAATATTGTCACAAGGTTATTCATCACAAGACCATTCGTAACCGTGTTATTCGTCAAAGGGATATTTATCATAGGTTATCATTTGTCACAAGGTCATTCATAATAGTGTTATTCATCAAAGAGATATTTACCACACATCTCTTTGTAACAATGTCATTCATCAAAAGGATATTTGTCACAATGTCATTTGTTATAGTGCTGTTATTTGTCACAGGATGATTCATAACAGGATGGGCAATTGTCACAAGGGCCATTCGTACCAGTGTTATTCATCATGGGGATATTTGTCACGAGGTCATTCATAATAAAGTTATTTAACAAGGGGATTTTTGTTACAGTGACATTTCTCAGGGTCATTCATAACCAGGTTATTTATCATGGGGATATTTCTCACAGGGTTACTTTGTATTATTAGGATATATGGCAAGAACCTTTTGGTAGAGTCAGGTTAATACGACTGAATGGGACATGTCATGATGCCAGGGGCACAGTATCTCAATGTGACAGAACTATAAAGCCACCAGGAGTGCGCAGTCACAGGTTTGGCCTCAAATATTGCAAAGAGATAAATCAATAAATCAATCTTGTGCAACTTGTTGAAGTTTTTGGTGAGGCGAATGGTTCGCCGTCTTCGGGTTCCGGTCCAGTTACAGGGCTGAGCGTCTTGAATGGATTTGTTGACTGTGCACAATGTAAGCAGTTGCGCATCTGTCCATGTGGTTAGAACTGGAAGCTTTTGACAGATGCTAAGCCCTCCTGAACTCGTCTAGCAAGAAGTCTGTCCCTGTGGCTTGTACGTGACCATAATGTGGCTGCAGCTGGTGGTACCTGGAATAACTGCACCGTACGCATGTTTTTGTTTATTTTACCACAAAATAGAGCCATTGCTGCCATGCACATTGTTAAATGCATCACTGTAGGATGAGAACATAAACGCAAATAGTGCCTAAGTGAAGTAAGTGATGTCATGATGTGTCACGTGCAGGGTGTGGAAGTGCATTTCTGTTCAGGGCAGTATGGTGGCAGTATCGTTCTAAGACATACCAACATTGGTCGTAATGCGAAGCATTACGCTTGATGCGAGGAGAGGAAGATACCCTCCCCCGCCGCCGCGGCGCTGCTTCCTCACCTCGGCCGACCCCCGGCTCGCCACCCCCCCCCCCCTCCCTCGCCACCTTCTTTGTTCCAGCGCTCGCGCCTCGCCCGACGCCCGCTGCTCGCCACCTCTCGCCCTCCCCCGGGCCGCCCGCTATCACACCTCACCTGCTCCCGCCCCCCCTCTCCCCTTATAAGGCCGCCCGTCAGCCTCCCTCAGGCACTCACCCTCCAGCCGCCATCCGCCTCTCTCCAGTTTTCCGTGGACGGAAGGGCGCCCGGGCCGCCCCCCGCACCCCGGGGCCCTCTCCGTCCCCCGGGAGGGACGAGTCACCGGCCTCCGTCTCGGTCTCCCCCCCCGGCGCCCTCGGACCGCGCCCCGGGCTCGGACCGCCCCTCGGGCGCCGACATCTCTTCAGTGCTGGAAGCCCTCCAGCGCATGCAGCTGGAGCACCGGCAGGCCAACGCCGACCTCCACGCCCGGATCGACTCCATCACCACCAAGGAGGCGCCCGCGCGCCCCGGCCGGCCCCGGAACGCCAGCCCGCCCCCGCACCTCGGGCGCCCGCCACCACCGCGGCCCGGCCCCCGCCGCCGCCTCAGGCGACCCTCCCTGGGGCCGCCCACCCGGAGTACGAGAGGTATCGCCACCTCTCAGCCCAAGCACCAGCCGTCACTTCGCCAGCCTACCAGGAGGAGGTGACTCGCCACAGCCCCGCCTCCGCGGCCGACGCCATCAGGGATATCCTGGCATCCGCCGAGGCGCGACACTCAACCAGACGTCAAGGTATTCCCCTTAATTATATCTTCCCCTCCGACTTAGTGAAGAGGGGACCCGAGAGGAAGCCGGTGAAGAGGGGGGAGGCCACGAAGGATGAATATGCCCTCGCCCTCCTCACCCTCATCGACCACCCAGACTTTCCCGCCCACTCCGCCCAGGGACTCCACCACCACCACCTATCAGTCTGCCGAGACAATCTCATATACCCCTGGACGACCGTCCGCCACTACTCGGAGACGGTATTTACCGCCATCGCGGACGGTACCCTCCCCCACGGGTGGCACGACCCCGTAGCCCTGAACCTTCTCAGACTGGAGTGCCTCGCCATGCCCGCCCACTCCAAAGCCGCCCAACCCCGCCCACTCGACCCCGCCAGAACCCGACCCCAGTCCCGCGCCCCCGACACCCGCGTGGCTTACAGCAAAGACACCCACGGCCCACTCTGCTATGCCTGGAACCGGGACCCCAACTCCTGCACCCAGGCAGCCCCGGGGGAGGCCCACGGCCAGGGGGCCTCCAGGCAGCGCCATGCCTGCGCATATTGCGCTAATGTGCGCAAGGTATTGACCAAGCACACGGAGGAAGCATGCTTGGCAAAGCGTGCACGGGCAGCCGCGCCCGCCTCGCCGGATTTTTAGGAAGCCGGTACCTCCAGCCCGGCCCGGGGGCCCCAGACCGGCCAAACCACCCTCATAAAGCCGCCCACCAAACTGCAACCAGCCCACCGGACACCACCCCCCAGTCGCCCGAGGCGCGGCCCGCCCGCCGCCTCGGCACCGCCGTCCCCAGCGGCAACCTCAACCCCCTCGGGCCCCAGCGCCCCCTCGGCAAGGCTACCACCGCCACCGCCGCCCGGCCCCAGTGCCCCCTCAGCAAGGCTCCCACCGCCTACCGCCGCCACCCTCGACCCAGATGCCAACCTCAACCCAGGCAACACCGCCTTCCTCTCCCCCCCTGACCCCCCCGACCCGCCCCTCACCCCCCGACCGCCCCCACCCCGCCCAGGACTTCGCCGCCCCCGCCGCACCTCCTCCCCCGACCCCCGCCCCCAGACCCCCCCTGCCCAACCCCCCCCTCCCTCGACGAGCCCACCGTCGACGTCATCGACCCCGACCTCCAGGCCACCCTCCCCGCCGCCCCCTCCTGCGGCCCCACCCCCCACCACTACCGTCCCACCATCCTCGCCTCCTGGCCCCACCCCTCCGGCGAGGCCTGGCTCCGCTACCCCACCTTCCTCCACACCTACACCACCCTCCGGGAAGCGGGCCTACCTAATTTTTTGGCCGCCCGCATCCCCCTCCCCTCAGGCCTCCACATCCCTGCCTGGCGCTCCCGCCTCCAGGACTACCCCGACCAGGCCGTCCTCGACCTCCTCGAGTTCGGTTTCCCAGCCAACTACTCCGCCCCGACCCTCCCCCGGCCCACCTTTTCAAACCACCGTGAGCCCCCGGACTTCCTCCCCCACATCCAGGCCTTTGTTAAAACTGAGCTCGCCCTCGGCGCCCTCATCGGCCCTTTCCACATCCCTCCTTTCTCTCCCTGGACGCAGGTCTCCCCGATGATGACCCGCCCCAAGTCCGACTCGGGCAAAAGGCGGGTCATCGTCGACCTGTCATATCCCCGAGGCGCCAGCGTCAATTCTGGCATCCCCAGGCGCGAGTACCTCGGGGAACCTCACGCCTACACCCTCCCGTCCGTCGCCGACGTGGGCCGCCGCCTAGTGTCCGAGGGTACCGGAGCCTACGTCTGGTCGGCGGACATATCCCGGGCTTACCGTCAGCTCCGCGCCGACCCCCTCTCCTGCCCTCTCTTCGGCATCACCCTCGATGGGGGGACCTACATTGACCTTGCCCTGCCCTTCGGATGCCGCTCCTCGGGCGCGGCCTGCGTCCGCGTCACCTCGGCGGTGGCCTGGATCCTTCGGCGAGAGGGTATTCACACCCTCGTCTACGTCGACGACTTCGTCGGGTGCGAGGGCTCCTACCTGAAGGCCTGCAAGGCCTTTGATGCCTTCCTCGCCCTCACCACAGCCCTCGGCCTCGACGTGGCACCCGGAAAGTGTCACCCCCCCGCTGTCCGCCTCGTTTGGCTCGGGTTCGCCCTCGACAGCGAGGCCATGACCATCCGGGTCGCCCCTGAAAAGATCCAGGCCCTCGTCGACGACTGCGACGCCCGCGTCGCCCGCCCCACCCTCGGGAAGCAGGAGCTCCAGAGCCTCCTCGGTCGCCTCAACCACGTGAGCAGCTGCGTGCTCCCCGGCCGGAAGTTCATGTGCCGGCTCCTCCGGGCGCTGCGCAGCTGCTCCGGGGCCTCCACCCTCACCCTCGCCGACGACGCCCTCCGGGACCTGAAGTGGTTTGCCGCCTACGGCCGCATCTCCAACGGTCTTCACCTCCTCCGGGCTCCCGCAGGCCGTCACTGGGTGATAGAGTGCGACTCCTGCCTCACCGGGGGCGGGGCTTTCTCCCCCACCCACTACTACGCCCGAGGGTACTCCGAGGCCTTCCGGACGCGCTTCCCGACGATCCACGAGCTGGAGGCCGTTAACCTCGTAGCCGCCCTCCGCGCCCTCCTCCCGGCTGACGCCGCGGGGGCGACGGTGACGGTGAACACGGACAACATGGCCTCCGCCCTCGCGCTCGAGTCGGGACGCGCCCGAGACGCCACCCTCGGGACCTGTGCCCGCGAACTATGGCTGATGGCGGCCACGGGCTCCTTCGAGCTCCGGATCCTCCACAAGCCCGGGGCGGACCTCCTCCTCTCCGACGCCCTCAGCCGCGCCCACCTACCGGGACCCTGGGACGCGACGGCCCGCGCCGAGGTGGCCCCCACACCCTCACCCGAGACGACGTCCGCCCCGCGCCCGGTGGTCTGCGCCTCCAGATCCGCAGTTCCAAGACCATCTCCACCACCTCGGGCGCGGTGGCCCTCTTCGTTCCTGCCATCCCGGGCTCCGCCCTCTGCCCCGTGGCGGCCTGGTTCGGGGCCGTCGCCCTCTGCCCCGCTGCTCCAGACGCTCCAGCCTTCATAATGCCCTCGGGCCGCCCCCTCGACCCGCGCTCCCTCACCGCGCTGCTCCGGGGGGCCCTGTCCGCCCAGAGGGTCCCGGCGCCCGAGGCGTTCACACTGCACAGCCTCCGCCGTGGGGCCGCCCAGGCCTGCCAGCGCGCCGGGGTCCCCCTCGCCGAGATCATGGCCCAAGGCACCTGGACCTCCGCGGCGGTGCACACATACGTGCCCCGCCTCGCGCCCTCGGGCGCCCCTCGAGCCCTCTCCGCCGCTTTGGTGGAGGGCTCCTCGGCACCCCCTCAGGCCTCTGACACTTGACCTGACCCGAACTTGTACATTACATTGCTCCTTATGAGCTTATCTCCTTACCTCTCTATTTTGTGCATTTAAACACTTGATTTATGTACTCTTGCTCCTTCTGAGCCTACTCGCTTCATTCTCTTGTTCCTTGCCCTGTATGTTCTTGAGGCGTGAAATAAAAACGCCTTCTTCCACCCCCGCCTTGCTTTCTTCCTTTTCGCGCATCACAACATTGAGGACGCCATCTGTATTGATTCAACCCTGCAGCTGAGTGTAATATCTGGCCCTTTCGTCTGAGTCATGATATTTGGATTATAGTAGGACTACCATAGGATTCCTACTGCTCACAATATAGTCATGGGCTATATCTGCTATCAAATCTTAGCCCATATATACCATAGTCCGGTTAGCGCATATATACAATGACTGTTACTTCAGTCACAGTGCCGGTATCCCAGTTGGGAAGCACTATAAAACCACCAAGAGTACACAGCTCTGTATCCATCTTGCTGTTACCTGAGATAGAGCTATGACTTAAAACCCCACTCACTCAGCAGTTTGGTGCTTGTGGTGCAGCCATGCGTGCTGGTACATATCAGATGGCCTGGTGCTGCTGGTCTCCACCTAGCGGTGTTGCAGGTGTGTGCGAGGCCTCCGTGAACCGGTGGAGTGTGGAAGCTTGCGCTACCCACAAACCTGACCTAGATCCAGTATGTTGTAGGTTGTTTCATGGAGGGCGCCTTATACAAGGAACGAGCTGTAACAATATGGGAATTCCGAGATACCGACACTGGGACCCCGCCGACCCCAAATCAGATCCCTGTCCTGCTGTGGTGGGGTGGTAGCACATGGCATACACCCAGAAAACTGTGGAAGCACGCCCAACTGTTTCTGTTTCTATCTGTCTGTGTGTCTCCTTATATCTATCTATCTATCTATCTATCTATATATCTATCTATATATATATATATATATCTATCTACCTATCTTCTGTCTGTGTCAATAAAAGGTTGAGTTTTGTACTGATCAATTAGCAGTGTGCCTTGCCTGCACACAGAGTTTGGTTACTAATTAGAACAGGGTGTGGGTGACCAGAGCCAGCACTTTGTAGTTGTATTGTCAGAGGGTGGCGGTGGGGGGGGGGGGGGGAGGTGGTGACCACACAGAGAAAGTTGTATTTTACCTAATGTAAAATATTTGCTACAACAATTTCTACATTGTAGTCTACATTACAAACAAATGTATGGCAAGAACCCAACCAATTGTGGTCATCAGGCAATGTGGTTATGGGTGCAAAAAATGAAGCTACGACCCGGCCTGCTTACTTGCCTGGTTGCAGCTTCATTCGTTCCTGAAGGACCAGTAGACACGAACTCAGAATACTCATAGTAGCTGCATGTATAGTGGTCTGACTATGCCCGCTCCCACTGTCCCAGGGACGGTGTTACAAAGTGAACTCAACTGAACCACCAGGCCATCTCTTCCATCAGTGAATCAACTAGAAGGTTGCGAATTGCAGTGTCCACTGACCCTGCTAGGACATAAAACCCCAAACAATTACAGTCTTCTCAGATGTGTTAGGCACAGGTTCATATACACGTGCATCTAAGTGGTATAATACTCACACATGTGTTCAAGCAACAGTGGGATTGTTCCTTTATCAGGTCGTGTGTTACTAAATAACGTTGCTTTTGTTGGACATCAGCACTACTAACAACATATTCACCTGAGGTTTCTGTTTGCCTTCAGTGCTCCCGGCTGTCATGGACCGACTCGGAGACAATAAGGACCCCGTCCGAGAGGCAGCGCAGGAAGTGCTCATCAAGATCATGTCGGCCTCGTCTCCACAGGTAAAGTCGACTGTACGGTCAAATATCCGTCCTCGCATTCCGAAAGCCAGTCTTCCACATAGTCTGAGACAGTGAGAGTAAAAGTGTCTCTAATTTGGTGTAACCTCACACCAAGTGCCACGCTGTGTCCTTGAGTGGATGCTAATTGCTCTCAAGGTTATAAGATGTTCACATGGTCTGTAAGATGACTTCCGGTGAGAGCCTCTTTTTGTTTTCACATTCTTTGATAAGCAGGAGAAATTTCAATCACGGACAATTGGTTTTCTTAATTCCGCCGCTCCCTGCTTTATTCTAGTGATGCCGTATGCCAGTCTAGCTGCTGACAAGTATACAATGTTGTGTCATTGGTTTGTTTCGACCAGGGTTCGAATTCCATGGGAAGTGGGGCGCTAAACTCATTCAGTCGTCCTGTCTGCTTGTTGGTGTTCTCTTCATACCCTCCTCTGTATAGGTTTAAGTGACACAAAGATCCTAGCGAATCAAATCACTCGTCTCCTACTGTCACCTCTCCATGTCTGAGGGCTGTCTTGAGCCATGATCTGAGGGCGTGATCACGTGGCTAGGTAGAGTCGGGCGGTTTGATTACTGTTCTCACGATTCAATGGGAATACTACGATGTAAAATCTTGACATTGTTCTACCAAATGACCGTAACTAATCAGATTGTACTTCATGAAATTAACTATGCTGTGTCCTGTGTTTAAATCCGGCTACCAAGCCTGATAGACTTGACCAGATTGGCAGTGATGAACCGCCCCTCTACACGAGGGTTAGAGCTGGCACTCCATCACCTGTAGATACTGATGTGGTTGTGGTGCTTTCAGCTCGTCTTTGACCGGATGTCGAACTGCTTCACACACAAACTATGGCACGTGCGGCACGAGATCCTCTTCCTGCTGCAGTCAGCGCTCACACAGTCAGTATACCAGTGCCTGAAGGCGGGCTGGTGGTGATTTAACCGTCAGCTTTCATTATTGTCCACATTACAGGTTGTTTTTGTATTTTTTCCATAGTGCAAGTTGCCACCTATTTATACGGAACCAGGAATCTCAGTATGCACATAACATTAAGTTTAAGCCTGATTAGTGTTAGTTGTGTTAATTCGGTATTCAGTGTGATAAGGGTAACATATGCAGGTGACTTGTGCTGTAGTTGAAAAATTAACAACAAAACTGTGTGGGTCTGTATTCAGGTAAATTAATAAAGTAGAAAGGCACGTTTGGTTGTCCGACATGAGCTTTACGGAATATATTGTAATACTAATAGAATCAGTGCAAGGAAATTGATGGAAAATGTGTTTATGGATGAGCCTTAATTGTTCTCCTTTGTATTCAGTTACGGTGCCAAGTCGATCAGCCTATCCAAGCTGGTTCCAGTCATATGCAAGATGCTAGAAGACCAGAGTATCCCAGTACGAGAGCAGGCAGTCAACTCTCTGGCAGAGATCTACCGTCATGTCGGGGACCGTGTGCGGCACGACATTGCGAAAAGGGACATCTCTCCAGCAAAGTGAGTAATACGTATAATAGCGGGTATAATAATGAGTAATGGGCAATGAGCATATTGGCGTTTAGTGAAGTAACTGGTGATGGGAGTAACATGTGGCATGGAATCTCATACATGTAATGACAAGCGGCGAATTGGTAAATATGTGTAATGCCTAATGGTATCCAGTGGAGTGAGTATAAGATAATAACACCAATCAGTGCTATTTCAATCACAAATGAGTAATGTCTAACTTGTGATGTCACCCAGACACGGCCTGATTTGTGTCTGTGGAGTCACGTCCAAACCCCCCCCCCCCCCGCTCCCCTGCGTGTAGAAAGAAAGGCCTGTTCAATGTCGGAGGACAGGGTGTGCCAGTCTCACTCCCGACTCTCCTACCGGGTTGTTTTTATTCATTCAATCAATTAAATTTAATTAAAAAAGAACAGAAAGGGAAAAGCGTATAATTAACTGGAGAACCAATTGTCCAGATGACGATAACGGCTTTATATAACGGAGTCATAATTTTACCTGTTTTAAATTGATCCATTATCGGTACCCGCGTCTTAAAATACCAGCCCGGTAAATTGAGTGAGTGGGGTTTTATGTCTTAGGATCGCCTTCTACTAGTTCAAGTACTTAACACCAGAGGGCTGTTCTTATCGCAAGAGGTGCAGGTGGCGCCACCACAAAGCCCCATAGTCGTTGCCGTTACAGGGCGGGTGGAAGTTGAGAGAAGCATTCGGTCTTTGCACTCGGTCTTTTACTTCAAATTCCTTTACTACATATACTTCAATAAATGTACTCTAGGTCAAATACTGTTGTAAGACACTTAAACCCCAGATTCATTAATCAGGATGACTAAGCTGTCTACTTTCAATATGGGATGTCAGTAGCATGCTTTCCAACCGATTCAAAGCAAGTGTTTACTAAATTGGTGCTTGTTACGCCTTATCTCGAACTGAGCATTAGTGGAATAGGGCAGGAACTGGTGTTATCAGTGTCCATATAATGTGTCTCAGTGGGATATCATCTCATGGTGCTAATGATAGGATCTCAAAGTAGGGCAGCAGTATAAAGCTGCAATGAATGCACAATAAAGCCTCAATCATTCGCCACTCCTAGTTTATGGTCTATCCGTCCAGCGCTTCAGTGCATTTACTCGTGCTACTTGTTTCAGATGGTTTCTTTTTTAAACTGATTTAATGGAAAGGTTTGTGTTTTGTTGCAGGTTAAACCAGATCTACCAGCGGATGGACGAGATAAAGGAATCGGGCACTATGATAGCCACACAAGAAGGTGAGTTACACATTAAACATGTCAGTAGGCGACTCACTAAGTAGACATTCGGGCAGTTTAATCATCCCGCAGGTTGGTGAAAGCATGGACGAAGAATTAATTCGCTTGGTAAACCCTACGTGTATATGAAATAAAATTAAGGGTGTTTGGGAAGTTGTCAGTGGTGCTAGAGAGCTGCGAGTGGAGACTGGTGGGCAGAGGCAGACTGACGACAGCTCGAACGCATTAAGTGCCATTGTGGGTGGTTCCTGCTTGAGAGTGTAGGTGGCGCGGGGGTTGAGACGTGCCGCGCCAGAAGTGGTTGGAGAGGACGCCATGTGGCGCGGCAGTGCCCGAGTCAGACGCTGCACTTTCTAGATCCTTATTGAGTTCCTATCAAGTAAACAGCATCGTTGCTCTCTACAAGTTCATATCAAACTGAAGAGAGACTTATCAATAGTTATCTCCCATCCGTATGATTCATTTCAACAAATTTCGAAGAAGCAATAGAACACCAGTCAATCTATTTTTTTTGGTTGTTCAACTGTAGCATTGATTTAACTTTGAATGTAACAGTGGTTATGGTGACTAGTCCTAAGGTTGGTAGTAAATATTTCCTCTCGGGGTTCTCCCAGTACCATCCAACATATGCTTGAGGTGGCAGCCATGTTGGCCTAGCGGTTATATAGGTGATGACCTATTCAGGACTAAAATCTTCACACACATAATTAGATTAGTCGTAAGTGTGAGGGTGAAAGAAAACAGAGGCCTTTAATTAACTGTCCTAATGCGCCAGGTTTAGATCTGCGTGAATCCATCTCAAAGCGGATTCATGGTTCTCATGGAGAATCACATTTATATTGTGGGCGGCTCTTTAATTAAAGCTGCATAGTCTGATCAAGGCATACAAATGTCAAAACTAAAAGGATCACCTTGATTTGATCCTATATATCCAACTTAGATACATGTGCACGTATGCAGCACTTCTGTTGTTGCATAAAAGGCAACATGAAGCCAATTTGATAGAACCGCCAACTGACGAAGCCTATGGTGTTCCAATCTTTACGTGGAAGCCAAAATTAATTTGGCATGTTTTCACTTCAAATATCTTAAAAGATAACCCTTTAAAATAAAGGTTACTTCAAAGTCAAGTAAAGTAGATTGTGCAACTTGGATACTTGTGCACTGATTAATCATTTGTCGCCACATAGAAGGGACGAGGTTTGGTGTGCTTGCCAAAATTAATTTGGAATGTTTACACTTCAAATAGCGTCAGCGCGTACTCAACGTACGACAATTTGCCAGTGCATCGGCAGTTGTCGAACCTTTCAGCGGTGGGGGATAAAAAATGGGCATACACACAACATACACACAATGTATGTTATGGGGCAGTCACACTACGACGTGTTGGCCCGGCGTTGGACAACGCGTGGCAACGTGTTGGTTTTTTGGTGAAACGTCGGGACGCGTCGGAACGCGTTAGAAATGCGTTGCCGGCACGTCGGTACACGTCGGTACACTATGATTGACAGGTCGCTTTGATACAACGCGTCAGCGCGCGTCGCCCAGCGCCGAAAGTTTTGTGCTTGCACAAAACTTTCGGCGTTGCCCGACGTGTTGTGTTACGCGTCATGGGCGCGTTAGCAGACCGTCGGCACACGTTACAAGCGCGTTGGAGGAGCGTTGCTCGCACGTTGCTGTATGTGTGTCTCTGTGTGTGTGTCTCTGTGTCTCTGTGTGTGTCTCTGTGTGTGTGTCTCTGTGTCTCTGTGTGTGTCTCTGTCTGTGTGTGTATGTCTGTGTATCTGTGTGTGTGTGTCTATGTGTCGAGGTGTGTCTGTCTGTGGCTCTGTCTCTGAATGTGTCTCTGTCTCTGAATGTGTCTCTGTCTGTGTCTCTGTCTCTGTCTGTCTCTGTCTCTGTCTCTGTCTCTGTATGTGTCTCTGTGTGTCTGTCTGTATCTGTGTCAGTGTCTCTGCCTGTGTCTCTGTCTGTGTCTCTGTATGTGTCTCTGTCTGTGTCTCTGTGTGTCTGTATGTATCTGTGTCAGTGTCTCTGCCTGTGTCTCTGTCTCTGTCTGTGTCTGTGTCTCTGTGTGTGTCTCTGTCTGTGTCTCTGTCTTTGAATGTGTCTCTGTATGTGTCTCTGTCTGTGTCTCTGCCTGTGTCTCTGCCTGTGTCTCTCTCTGTGTCGCTGTCTGTGTCTCTGAATGTGTCTCTGTATGTGTATCTGTCTGTGTCTCTGGCTGTGTCTCTGTCTCTGAATGTGTCTCTGTCTGTGTCTCTGTCTGTGTCTCTGTCTCTGTATGTGTCTCTGTCTGTGTCTCTGAATGTGTCTCTGTATGTGTCTATGTGTGTGTTTCTGTCCGTATCTGTGTCTGGGTCTCTGCCTGTGTCTCTGTATGTGTCTCTGTCTGTGTCTCTGTCTGTGTCAGTGTCTGTGTCTATGTATGTGTCACTGTATGTGTCTCTGTCTGTGTATCTATCTGTGTCTATGTATGTGTCTCTGTATGTGTCTCTGTGTGTGTCTGTCTGTGTATCTGT
This sequence comes from Branchipolynoe longqiensis, assembly GCA_030323885.1. NCBI lineage: Eukaryota > Metazoa > Annelida > Polychaeta > Phyllodocida > Polynoidae > Branchipolynoe > Branchipolynoe longqiensis. Next base: position 18,988,777 of record CM059199.1, on the reverse strand, counting down.
GTCTCTGTGTGTGTCTGTGTGTGTCTGTGTGCGTGTCTCTGTCTCTGTATGTGTCTCTGTATGTGTCTGTGTCTGTGCCTCTGTATGTGTATGTGTCTCTGTGTGTGTCTCTGTCTGTGTCTCTGTCTGTGTGTGTATGTATCTGTGTGTCTGTGTGTGTGTCAGTGTGTCTCTGTGTGTGTCTCTGTCTGTGTCTCTGTCTCTGTATGCCTCTCTGTATATGTCTGTGTCTATGTATCTGTCTGTGTCTGTGTGTGTCTCTGTGTCTGTGTGTGTCTCTGTGTCTGTGTGTGTGTCTCTGTGTGTGTCACTGTGAGGCTATGTCTCTGTGTCTCAGAGAGAGAGAGACACACACAGACACAGACACGTACAGATACACAGATAGAGACACAAACAGAGACATATACAGAAACACATACACACAGACAGAGACACAGACTCAGACACAGACAGGGACACACAGAGAGACACATACAGAGACACATACAGAGACACAGAGAGACACATACATACACACAGACAGAGACACAGACAGAGACACAGAGAGAGACACAGACAGAGACACATACAGAGACACAGACAGAGACACAGACAGAGACACAGCCAGAGACACATACATTGACACATACAGAGACAGAGACACAGACATAGACACAGACACAGACACAGACAGGGACACAGAGAGAGACACAGACAGAGACACAGACAGAGACACAGACAGGGACACAGAGAGAGACACATACAGAGACACAGACAGAGACACAGACAGAGACACAGACAGAGACACAGACAGAGACACTGACACAGATACAGACAGAGACACAGACAGAGACACTGACACAGATACAGACAGACACACAGAGACATAACATATGCAGAACGTATCTCTGACCTATTGCTGGTGTATGAGAGCGTTCATGTGCTTCGCAAAACGCTCGCATAGGCTTACGGTACGCTGACCAACGTTACATACATTACTTCATCGCTAGAAGTATGGCGTATACTTTAACTACGCTGGAGATTCGGCAGGCATACGTTCGAAGTATGTTAGGACTACGTTATGCATCCGTTGGCTGTACGCAGACTGCACATTCCCAACAGGCTGACCATATGGCTGAAGTGTCCCAACATACCCTGACCTACCCCTTGCATGTTCCTAACGTATGCCTAGCGTACACGTAGCGTATGAAGAACGTATGAGCCATACGTCGACATACGTTGACAATTTTGAACATGCACAAACATTTTTGAGGGCCTCGACGTACGCTGACGTAAGACAACCTATGACGCCGTATCCCAAGCGTACCCGACATATGCCCAACGTACACGTAACATTTGACGATGTACGCTGAAGTGTTGGTCAGAAATCACATACGTCGCCATACACTAAGGCTATACATCATAGTGTGACAGGCCCTTTACATGCTTAGTTTCTACTGCTTCAACCAGGGCATGGTCTAGTGTCTCTATGAGCCGGCAGGGGGTGTCTCTGATGGCGCAGGTCTCCTTGAAGTGAGTAGAAGGCACTGGGTCTGTTCTGATGCAGACATTCGTTGAGGGAGGCCAGGAGATGACCTTTTTGTCCTGCCCCACCAAGGGAAGAGCCGAACTATCCCCTTGGAAAGTGCCACGTGACTGTTGTCCAGTGCAGCAAGTTGGAGTGTGGTAATTGTTAAGTTACATGCAGCCTTAGGTGGTGATCACACCCGGGTGGGAGAATCACGAGCAGCAATACATCCACTGCTGATTGCGAGCACCAGCAGGAACCGCTTTATTTATCGGCGTATTTCTTAAATGAATCACCACGCGGGTCCCTTATAATATATGCCGCGGCATACGTCACATCCGCCCGAGGACACGGCGCCTGTGCTTTACAGCTACACCAATAGACTATAAGTATTACAGAAGATCCTGATGATGAATGTATGTTTTGTTTTTTCAGGGATATGAATTTCCTGCCCGATCATCAGTTTCCAGATTTTTGGGGATTGATTTAGACACTTGTCAATATGAGGATTTCCCGCCAATCAGCAGTTCCCGATGTTTGGGTAATAACCCGCCTTTTTATGTCTGACCTGTTCTCATCCCTGATTTATGGTTAGCTTTTATATCGCCGATAGTGTCCTGTTACTATTGTATTGAACAGGCTGAGTAGATCTACTCATCAGCTCACACCACCCCACCCCACTAGCACTTAGCCACTAGGTGGGATGGCAGAGTGAGTAGGTCCTTCGCCTCCTGCGGGTTCAATCATGGGTTCGATCCCCGATCGAGCCAAACCAAAGACATAGTTAATTGATACGTGATACTTTGCTTAACATTACTAGGATATAACAAAAACTGCTTAGTATAGTAGCATGCCATCCTAATGATGCAGCACTATAACTCCGCTATGAGTACACTGTTAGAAGTCGATGTACATCCTAAGTTGACCTCATATATCTGTTGCTATGATGCAAAAGCTCAATCAAGCAGTGATAACTTACACATAAAGCCAAGAACAAGAAAGACAAACGGGGTTGTCAGATGCATACAACTTAAAAGTATCCTTACAGTTGTACCTGTCTTTAGCGTCCCCTGTGATCGGCGGCCCCCTGGCATGTGAGAAAATTGGTCAATGTACAAACTGGCTTTGCTACATTTAAGCCTACTATGTTAGGACAACATTGGTTTGGATGCCCAGTTGTCCGTTGACATGTACTACTTGAGACTGTGTGGAACTGTTACAGTTTCACGATGCGTATTTCTGGAGAGAACCATCAGACTGTGCGACTTGTGGGGATTTATCCCGCCAGTGTACCGTGAATATACGGTCTTCTGTCGGATTGTTAGTGGCAAAGGGAGCATTGTTTCCTTCCGTCCCCTCCTCCCCACACAAACCCCGCCGTGCACCGAGCTGGAAACACGGCCCTTAGGGAGGCGAGGCTCAGCCCCCTGGTCGACACTGGACCAAGTAACGCGTCTCGGGCGCACTGTCACCGGCATCTTGGGACTTGGCAGGGTGCCAGGAGAATTGGCCGGGTGCCAGGGTTGTGGCGCCTGTGCTTTACAGTATACCGCAGCGCCCGCTTCTGTGGAGACTGCTTGTCTCTAAATATCGTCTGTTATCTGTGCGCTGACACCTAGTGTTCACAGGCTATTTCACTTCGTAGTAAGATGCATTGTTTTAGTGGAATGTTACAAGTTTAGTTATCACAGGGAAATTTTCTTTGCGTTTATTGCAGTGAATAAGGCATTTGCTGCTGACACAGCTTAAAACCACCAGCAATCAATTTAACACTTTTACATTTAAAAAGTATATTATTATTATTTGTATTTTCCATGTAATATGCTCTCAGCCCCATTTATCCGACTAGGTGTGGGCCCTAGCAATTAATGGCCAGCGAAGGGTGAAGGCTGTGAAGCGAAAAACATTTGTGATAGCTAGTGCAAATCTACACTGTATTCAATGATTTCTCAAAGGTAATTTTAACAGTGTGTCTGACAGAAGTAATCTCACCTGTTATTAGGACGTAAAACCCCTGCCGTGAATATGGCCTATGCTGCCGACACGGCGTAAAGAAACCATCAATCAATCAATCAATCAATCAACGTAAAATCCCTCTTCTCCCAAACCCAACAGCACTGCCTACGAATCTGCACACACGAAGGAGGAGGAAAGCAATCCTGGAAATTGCAGCAGTCCTTGTGAACCTTCCCCCCCCCCCCCCCCCCCCCCCCGCGAGCTCCGGCGTGCTGCCCTGCCTGCTGGAGTGGTGGGGCAGAATAATGTGTTAGCTGTTCGGAAATGAAAGTTTGTTTTAAGTTAATGTTTACATTCTGAAGATATACAAAGAGACGCAAGTATGCATCTAGCCCACACACCCAGCCCCCAATCTTTTTGTTTATGTCCCTGTCACATTACGACATATCTCGCCAATTCCGCCAATGCGGAAAAATCACCTTTTTACGTCGAGATACGTCAAGCTTTTTCGGCGGGGGGGAAAAGTTGAACGTATACATACCGTATGCACAGCTTATGACCAACGTATGATTAACGTACCTCCTGGCGAAAAATGCTCGAATTACGCTCACGGTATGTTCACAGAACGCCGGTGAACGTTATATAGGTTATTCGATCGCCAGACACGCTGGAGAAACCCTAAACGTATGTTAGATGTACGTTAGGCGTATGTTGTCAGTACGCGGACTGTATGTTCCCACTGCCTTTAAAGTAGATCAATGTGGTGCAACATAGTGAACAACGTACATCGACGTATGCCTAGCGCTTACATAACGTACGGCGGACGTAAAATCCACATGTTGTCGAATGTTGGCGTGCATCGAAAGTTTTGTGTGATGACCAACGCGTGCCTAACGCATATTGATGTATCCCGACGTAGCTCTACAAAAAATGACGTACGTTGGCGCGAAGCATCGTAATATGACAGCACCATAAAATACTCCCACCAACATCAAAAACGTATGCACTAGTATTCTCGTATCTATTTAATTTGTGCTGAGATAAATTCAAATAGATTAGCAAAGTAATGCTGAAATGAAATATTATTAAATGAACGCTTACATTATGCATCAATTACTCTCATCAAGAGTATTTTAAGTTCTCCATTTATTGCGGACTTCTAAATCTTCTATTCTAACCTACCGGACGTGGTGGCTGGATCGGTAGAGCGTAGGATGTCCGTGCAGAATGTCGGGGGTTCTAATCCCAATCACTTATAAAATTGATACTTGTCCCTACCTAGCCTGGCACTCAGTATTACAGTATAGGACAAGGACTGGTTAGAACAGTGTCATGATAATGTGACTGGGTAGGATATCGGGTCATGGTGCTGGCTGCCTGGTCTCCCAGTGGGGCAGCACTATTAAAGTCGCCACGAGTGTACACTGTAAGAAGTCGGCACCCGTCCTGATATGTTGCTAGGACATAAAACAACAACAAACAAACCAATCTATACTAACACTAGTAACAGCAGAGTATGCCTTTTATTGTCACTGTTTCTGGTTTGAAGTGATAAGTTTCTTGTAGATTGATAAGCGACACGCTCCGTCACTTCTCAGTTCCTCCCACGCTGCCCAAACAGGTTTCGCTGGGACACCCTAATGGGTGGGTGCAGGTGGCGGGGTGCTGGCAATGTGCATGCTTCGTGAGCTTTTTAAGGCGGAGTACTATAGGGTGTAACACGCTTTTACAGTAGTGACATTACACCCATTAAAGCAACCCAACATATCGGGTCGCTTGTTGAACAATGAAAATATATTTCACTCGTAAATACTTATTTAGCAATCCAGTCGAGTCATGCGCGTTCATTACTACCCCCACCATCCGGTGTCCAGAAGACGGTAATCGGTGGTCGCAACCTGGGAACCAGCAGTGAACTGGTCCACTCGAAAGTGACATATTTGTTGCTTTTGTGGTGTTTTTGTTGTTGTACATTAGTTGGTTAAGCAGGGGAATTTTCAATGGTGGACAATTGGTCTTCCTCCTTCCACTGCTCCTTGCCCAGTCCTAGTAATGACGACAGCCAGGCTAATTAGCGACAAGTATTGATTTTTAAGTCATTGGTTTGACTCGATCAGGAATCGAACCCAGGGAGTCTGGTCTGATTGGGTTCTAGTTGGACGCGGGTGCTTCATGAAGGGAGATGTGTGTGACGCCTGCCTGTGTGACAGCTGGGGCCTGGGTTTGTGTGTGGGGTGTGTGTGTGTGGGGGACTCCATGGGGAGTGGTGCCGCCGCAGAGGGGGGAGGGGGGGGGGGGGAATGCGTTGAGGATCCTTGGCACCGGACCCTGACACACCGGTTAGTAGGTGTCTGCAGATTACCACCATCAGATAGAAAAGAGGACAGGGCGACTTGAGCATAACACAACCACCAGTGTTGCAGAGCCGGGTGATGTTCGTGAGAGGAGTTCATTATCCAGGACCTGGCGTGGTGGCATGAATCTCGCTTCTTCTCCTGTCGAGTGCATACATCACGTACACGGACATGCTGGCATTACATGGGCCCGTCGTGACGGAGTGGGCGGAGCGTAGTGTGATCACAGATAGTCAGTGTCGGGTAGTTTCACAGCCACCTGGATACCTGGAGGAAGACAGCGAATACAGCGGCACCTAGAGGGACGTAGTAAGTAAACACTGATATCGAGAGGGATGCAGGTAGTACACGCCTAAACAGTGAGTGCATACTGACAACAGGAGGGACATAGTGAGTAAATACTAACATGGGGAGGGACGTATTGAATACAAGCTGACACCTGGAGGGAAGTAGTGAGTAAACACTTACATCGGGAGGGACACTGAGTACACACTGACAGCTGGAGGGACACAGTGAGTACACACTGACACCTGGAGGGACACAGGTAGTGCACACTGACACCTGGAGGTACACAGGTAGTACACACTGACACCTGGAGGGATACAGGTAGTACACACTGACACCTGGAGGTATACAGTGAGTACACACTGACACCTGGAGGTATACAGTGAGTACACACTGACACCTGGAGGTACACAGGTAGTGCACACTGACACCTGGAGGTACACAGGTAGTGCACACTGACACCTGGATGTATACAGTGAGTACATGCTGACACCACGAGGAACACAGTTAGTACACACTGACACCTGGAGGTATACAGTGAGTACACACTGACACCTGGAGGTATACAGTGAGTACACACTGACAGCTGGAGGGACACACGTAGTACACACTGACACCTGGAGGTATACAGTGAGTACACACTGACACCTGGAGGTATACAGTGAGTACACACTGACAGCTGGAGGGACATAGGTAGTACACACTGACACCTGGAGGTATACAGGTAGTGCACACTGACACCTGGAGGTATACAGTGAGTACACACTGGCAGCTGGAGGGACACAGGTAGTACACACTGACACCTGGAGGTATACAGTGAGTACACACTGGCAGCTGGAGGTATACAGTGAGTGCACACTGACACCTGGAGGGATACAGGTAGTACACACCACGAGGAACACAGTGAGTAAACACTGACACCTGGAAGGATACAGGTAGTACACACCACGAGGAACACAGACACCAGGACTGAGGCAGGTAGTACCCACTGACACCGGGAGGGATGCAGTGAGAACAACATCATTGTGGTGTCTCACTGAAACCCAGAGGTGTGTGATATATATATCATGGTGGAGTATCAGTGACACATGTGTGGAATAATTAGTTAGCGCACTACTCGTCTTCTGACTGACAGGCGTACGATTTCTTTGTGAGCAGACGACGTACACAAAATGAACCTCGGTGTGTGTGGGGTGTGGGGTGGGTGAGGGTGGCGGGGTGTCGTGCCGTGTGAAGGGCGTATTAAGTCGATGACATGTAATACTTAATGACTGGTGTTAGTCTCCGGTCGAACCAGGTCAGCTGGCACCCTCGCCTCCATGCAGGCGGAGCTTTCATCCCGAGTCGGCTTGGCGCCTGCGCGTTGACCCGACTCAACTGAGGCTGATTAATGAGCCCAGAAGTTGGTATGACGCCTTTTGCTGGACTATGGCGTTGATATTGGAGCGTGAGGTTGATATCATACCTGGGTGTTAGACTCTGATAATGGTGTCACGTATTATACCATGAGGATGATTTTGAACCGTACGGCTGATATTAAAGGCTGAGGTTGATATACCTAGGTATGTCATGATAGTGGATGTAGTGTTGATATTGGAAGTTTGTAGTTGATGTTGGACTATGACGATTGTTATTGAATGCTGGTGTTGGTCTATACCTCGTTTTGTGTTAGATGCGTATATGGAGTTGGCAGTTCGGTGTGACGGTGAGCACTAATCACTGGTGGCTTATGGTGTCTCCTGACACTGTGCCTGTGCCATTATGCTCCATACACGCACCTAGTAAGCGCCACACATATGGTTCAATCAAATATACCAATTCCAATTATGGATAGTCATTCCTTCTCACGCTAAAGCCGCAATAAATTAAAGCACTTATAGCAATTCTATATATATTCTTCGTATCAAGATGATATTTGAAAACGCTACTTCTTGTCGCATTTGTTTTTGTTGAAATGCATTGTGATTTGTTGTTAATACTCTGCCTAGGTCCCTAAAGTGATATAGTGATATAGTGATTGGTAGACAGGAAGTGTGAACAGCTATAACAAAGCTCCTGAGATTGTGGCGAATTTTAAGGCTGAGTATAGATAGACTATTCATTGCTCGCGCCCAGTGAACGGGAACCAGCAGCTGTGTGCCAGCTGACCTTTGTGGACAGCTCAGTGATACACAGCCTGTACACAGCGCCCACCTCCACCGGCCACATGTACCGGAAAGGCCGCATAACACCACTACTGGTGCCACCGGGGATATAGTCGCCAGCTCACCTGTCCAGACATGGAGCTCTTCATGCTGGAGGTGTGAATGATTGCCCGCTCCACTGCCTGATTTATTACTGCCATTTGACATTTGTTGTTTTTAGTGCAAAACGCAGTGGTTTGACTAAGAATTTGATTGATGTGAAGCCATGGATTTGGGCACGTGTTAATCTTCACAGCAACCCACTGAGTGACACAGTTAAGTGTTCAAGTTCAGTGAAGTTAGTTAACAGAGGTTCCGCATTGAACATATTTCTAGACTGTTTGTGAACCGGAGTACAGCACTAGGTGACATCAACTGTGGGTGGAGCATCCTAGATCTGAATAAGCCGTGTTTGTGTCCTAAAGATCGGCCGAAAACAGCCATTTGTGCTTTTATATGTTCCTGTGATGCTGAAAGGCAGTCGTCTGCTCTCATGATCTAGTTCATTCTCTGTCACATCACATACGAGTGGTGCCTCGGTGGGGTGGGTGTGGCTTTATCGTTACCTTTAATAATGTCGCTGCGACACCGGGGAACGGCATCAGGGGGTGCGCACATGTCAGGGCCGAATGTCGGCACCCCACCAAGGGTCCACTTTTGCTCTGACATCACATTCCATGGTGATGATGTCATCGAGCATGAGCCGACATTGCTCGAGCGGCTGACCGATGTGAAGTGGCTGAATTGCGACGCAAACCCTGTTGATCAGGAGGTCGACGATGATAACTACATCGCTGCAGAGTCCCGAGATGTCCCACACTCCAACTTCCTGCACATGTTCGAGCCCTCACCAAACTTCAGCTATGATGATATTTTCGGTTCGGTCGTGGCGCACCAGGTGCTGTACGGAATCGAACCCGCAACATCGGGGTTGTGTGCGGAGGTCGGGGACCAGGAGGAGGTACGTCATGACGTGCTTGGTGAGGAGACCCTCGGAGCGCCCCCTACATGGACTTCTACCCCCAAAGCTAAGGCCAAGCCGTCAGCAGCGAGGAGGGACCAGAAGTCCCGTGGTATTCTGAAGACTGCCCCATCTACGCCTACCAGAACCCAAAGGTGCCGCTCCCCTGGGAAGGTTGTCAGTAGCGGCCGGAACAAGTGGCCTGCAGCATCCGGAGGACACGCTGTGAAACCCCGGGCGTCGTTAGGGCCGACACCCCGTAAGCGAACCGAGTTACATTTAGTAAGCTTAGTCAATAACGCTACTCGTCTGCTTCTCACTTACAACTCATATACAACTCACTCTGTGAATGTTGATAACCGTCTTGATTTCTGACTGAATCAATATTTTTCACATCGAACTTAATTCAATCGAAAACGAGGCTTGTGTTGCTGACAACACACCCACAATGTACTATGCACATGCACACCCACAATGTACTCTGTATGACCTGATTGATGAATACATATGAGTGGATATGGTAGAGTTGATTTTGATGATAACCACCATTATTATTTAAACAAATTAATTTATTGCCTTAAAATTAAATGTCTGATTGTTTCATGTTAATTGTTCACACCCAACTCAGTGATTCCTTAAGAGATATAGTGGTGCTACCCAATGGAAAACCTACGGTAGTTTTTAAGAAGAAAATCTAAATAGGATGTTCTAACACTTTGTGTAGCGACACTGGGATCACTAACGACACCTCTACACACTGCAAGCGCCTCGTTGTCGAGGTTTCAGCTTGCAAATAAGTTAATTAGAGTTGTCGTTAAAATGCTGATAAAGCCATCACTGGCGCCCATGTCCCCTCGCATCACCACTTCTTCCGCATCATTCATAATCAGATACAGCTTGGGATTGACAACCCAGTTGGGGTCGTTTTTAGTGTTGTCTCTGTGTACACTTGCCCGATATAGCCGAAGGGTATGTGGACATGGGTGAATGATTTCAGCAGCTTTTATGACTGGATTGTACGACTGTGTTTATATGGTTACCTTAGGTGTGGTTTATAAGTTTGTCAGTTCCGAGTTAGCTAAGTAGGTCAGCTGAGAACTAATGGCCGGACGGGATGGCCTAGGCGGTAGGTAGGTCGCCCTCTTCCCGTGAATACCGCCTTTGTTGCCAATACATCTTAGCGTTGCATAGTCCGATTGTGTTGAATTTCAACCATGTTTTTTTAGATTACTTTTTTGTTGTTGATTTACCACAGGAAATTTCATTCACAGACAATTTGTCCTCCTCGTTCCACTGCTCCTTGCCTTCTCAGATTAATGCAGAGTGCCAGACTATATAGCGACAAGTATACATTTTTACGTGATTGGGTTGTCTCGACCAAGGTTCGAAGTTATTTGAAGTGAAAACATTCCAAATTACTTCTAATTCTCTACTGTTGGAAACCAGGCTTCTGAGTATGGGTTGTACATGATTTCCGTTTAGGGTTCTTCCCGTATTGTCCAATACATACTTGCCATAACACGGACTTAGTGGTAGGGGATGCTTTTGTACATTAAGGATTAAGATTGTCACATGTGAATGTGGAGCAGTAAGGAGAACTGTGGTGTTCTCTGTGGCGGAGTGGTTAGAGTGTGACTTTTTCTAGGTCGGACTCCTAATCTGAAGGTCAGGGGTTCGATTCCCCATGCCCCCATCTCTGCCAATGTGGATTTCCACCGCTGTGTATAGTGCATAACTTACACTGTATTCAAAGGCCAGTTGCTCTCATACCATGTCTATGTCATGTGTGAGGTTAAAAATCCCTTGAGTCAGTAAAAGTGTAGGCTTGGGCTTTCTATCGACAAACTGTCTAATGGTGAAAACAAGTCTATTCAGACTTCTCCATGATAGGCAGTATAAATCTTCAAGAGAAAAAGCACCTCCTTGGTTCATAACAATTAAATAACAGTAATTGGGTCTGTTAATCCCAACTCTCCCCTCTCTCCCATTTGTGGGAATTCACACACTCTCGCACACAAGCCCATGATGATGATGATGATGATGATGATGATATGTGAGTTTTGGGGGGTCTTTGTTTGCACATATATACATTCATACATTCATACATACATACATACATACATACATACATACATACATACATACATACATACATACATACATACATACATACATACATACATACATACATACATACATACATACAATTGTATACACACTCACACACACAAACTCACACTTGCCCATGCATGCGCAAATATAGACCCACACAGATAGATACACATTGACTAACACTCATACACACAAACTGACACTCGTGCAAACACTCTGGCATTCATCGAAACGCTCACACCTCCACTCACACCTCCACTCACACCTGCACCCCGCTCCTGAGGGCCCGGTGAGTGGCCGCCGCGTGTCTGCCAGGTGACGGTGCCAAACCCCACTACTAACACACCACCGTCAGTTCAGGCTTTGGGCGAGGTCACATATAGGTGAAGCGCCTGTACTGAAAGGCGTTTCCGGGGCACGATCAAATGTATCGATTAATTGGTAACAAATGGTAGTATAATGGTAGCCTGGCGCTGGACAGTCCACTGGGGAGCTGTACTGTATGTGTCTGTGCTTCTAAGTTCTACTGTAGGTGTGTAGGGCTATATTGCAGGTTTGGGCAGTGATGGGTTAACCTAGTAGCCAAAGTAGCATATGCTCCGGGCCCACCATTTTCAAGAGCCATGTGCTGAATTCTTGCAAGCTTATCAATTAATACTATTACTGAAATGTCAGACATATTTGTTGTATTATCTGGCTTATATTATAGCAACTGGATACAAAACCAACTTACTTTACTATGCAAGTAAGCAATTTATGTGCTTTTATATTGATGTGTATTTGTTTAAATTAGGGCCCCTTTACAACACATGCTATTGCCACAGGCCCCGCACTACCTTATTCCGGCCCTGGGTTCTGGAGTTGTTTGTACGGTAGGTGTGTGGGACTGTGCTGTACTGTAAGTGTGTGAGGTTGTTCCGTAGTGGACACACAGAACGCCATAGTTAATGAGGGATAGAGTGATTATACATATTCTGGTGTCAGTCGTCTTAATTTCCTTTGGCAGCTATAGACAGTTGTCACATATTGAGTCTGCGACCCCTATGTATTGCTAGCACAGTGACAGCAATCCTGTCACTGCATATCGTGATATCAGCCCTATTACTTGTGTCAACTGAACACACCAGTGCTGCTGTCATTGCACAGTGTGACAGTTGCCCTGTTCAGTACGTGTCAGCTGCACACATGCAGCACACATAGTGACACTGCCCTATTACCGTGTACGTAATGCCCCGGGCAAACCTGTGCTGCCCATGTTTCTGTTAACTTGTCCATGGACACAAGAAGAATGGGTCGCCTGTACCAGTGATTGTTGTCTGCTGCCATTTAATTTCCACTGAAATGTTTGTGTTTCTCCCAGAATGTCGGTTTTCACATTTGCCTTGTGCACATGCCTCTGTGTGCCGTCTCAATGCCATAAGATTGTCTAGCACCAGGGCCTCTATGCCATAGTTTTATGGTCACCAGATTGTCTGGTACCTGTGCCTCTCTAATCTATGCCATAGTTTCATGGTCACCAATTTTCGGGTTCCTGTGCCTCTATGCCATAGTTTAATGGTCACCAATTGTGGGATACCTGTGCTTCTATGCCATAGTTTCATGGTCACCAGATTGTCTGGTACCTGTGCCTCTATGCCATAGTTTCATGGTACCCAGATTGTCTGGTACTTGGGCCTCTGTTCTAGCCTGTCATGGTCACCAGATTGTATGGTACCTGGGCCTCTATGCCACAGTGTCTTGTGTCACCAGAATGTCTGGTACCTGGGACTCTGTTCCAGCATGTCATGGTCACCAGATTGTCTGGTACCTGGGCCTCTGTGCCACAGTTTCATGGTCACCAGATTGTCTGGTACCTGGGCCTCTGTTCCAGCATGTCATGGTCACCAGATTCTTTGGTACCTGGTCCTCTGTGTCAGAGTGTCATAATCACCAGATTGTCTGGTACCTGGGCATCTGTTTCAGCATGACATAGTCACAAGATTGTCTGGTACCTGGGCATCTGTTCCAGAGGGTCATGGTCCCCGGATTGTCTGGTACCTGGGCCTCTGTGTCAGAGTGTCATAATCACCAGATTGTCTGGTACCTGGGCCTCTGTGCCAGCGTGTCATGGTCACCCGATTCTCTGGTACCTGGGCCTCAGTGCCAGCATGTCATTGTCACCAGATTATCTGATACCTGGGCCTCTGTGTCAGCGTGTCATGGTCACCAGATTGTCTGGTACCTGGGCCTCTATGCCAATGTGTCATGGTCACCAGCTTGTCTGGTGCCTGGGCCTCTGTGCCAACGTGTCATGGTCACCATATTGTCTGGTGCCTGTGCCTATGTGCCAGCGTGTCATGGTCACCAGATTGTCTGGTACCTGGGCCTCAGTGCCAGCATGTCATGGTCACCAGATTGTCTGGTACCCCGGCCTCTATGCCAACGTGTCATGGTCACCAGCTTGTCTGGTGCCTGGGCCTTTGTGCCAACGTGTCATGGTCACCATATTGTCTGGTACCTGTGCCTATGTATCAGTGTGATGGTGTATATAGCCATAACGTATGGGTGGGAGAGGGTGAGTGGATTGCTTTTTTAGGGTGACTGAGCGTGGCCAGTTGGGAAGGAGGTAAAAAGAAAAACATGCTTAGCGATGAGGTAGTACGTGACCTGTCTGCTAAAGGCCCTGTCACACTACGACGTTTCTCACCAACGCGCGCCAACGTGTTGCCTTTTTTGGCGAAACGTCAGCATGCGTCGCGTTACGCGTACGTTACCGGCGTGTTAACGGCGCGTCGGTACACGTTGAGTGATAGCAACGTGTGAATGGACACGTCGGCGTGCGTCGGCGCGCGCCGATCGTTTTGTGCTTGCACAAAACTTTTTGCGCGCCGACGGGTTGGAGGGGGGTGTTACGGACGCGTTATCAACACGTCGATACCTGTTGGCCGCACCAGGGGAACGCTGCCAGAACGTTGGTTAACGTTGGCTTTTTTCCCCCCCCAAAATGCGACCGTTCCGTCGGCGCGTCCGTAACGTCCGATCGACGGGTAGTGGGCGTGATATTGGCGTTGCTCCAGCGTTTTTCGATGCGTTGGACATGTTGCCGGCGCATCTTGACGTGTTGGTGGCGGGTGTGTATGCGTTGACAAGGTACTAACACGATACCAACGCGCCACCAACACGCCACTAGCATGCTGCACCCCGTCAAACTTTCTCCCAAAACGACAAAGAGTTGGACATGTGTCGACGGGTTGCAAATATTTTGCGCGTTGCCGGCACGCCGGTGAGACACGTTCTAGTGTGACATGGCCTTAAATCTCGGCCTTCAGTGTTTTCTTTTTGACACTTGTTTATGACTTTCAGGTGAGGTTTATGTAGTTTGTTGGTTTTAGGATTTTGTCTCACCTGGGGATAATTCTGCAGTCTGTCACGTTTCAACTTTGAAGTGTGACCGGAAAGAGTGACTTTGCATTCATCGGGTGCCTGTAGAAAGTGTGACTTTACAACTGTGTGCTTCTAATCATTGACAGCGCATCCCATTTGACTCCCTGAAGTCAGCAGTACTATTTCACCTCTCATAACTTCTTTTTTTGGGGGGTGGCGGTGTTTAATGAACAAATTAAACTGAAAGCATTGGATTTGACCTAGATTGTGGACTTTTTCGTTTGTTGTTGTCCTTTGACACATTTTATGTTGTGTAAAAAGTCTTGGTTGACTAATAGTGGGACTGATTAAAGTTTGAACACTTCTCACCATGAAGGTGGCCTTTGTTGCTGGCAGTGCGTAAAACCACCATCATACAATAACAACATTTTACTTCACTGAAAAGCAAGGTTAAGAAACTGACAACGACACTCAAGGCAAGGGAGAAATTGTGCAAATATGACCGAACTTATAAGTTATACTGACCGCTTTTATATAGCGTTATGTCTCTAGTATTAAAAACTGTACTCGAATTTGCCATGGTGCTCTATAGTTTATAGTGGCAGCACTATAGCTTCAGGAATCACTTGTCATAGTCTTCCCATTGGGTGGACGCTCTATAATCAGTCTATATATCAGGAATAACGCTTTTGGATCTGATTAAGATGTTTGACATCAAACAAGAGTGTTTATTATATGCAGTATATTTGTACAACGATTTATTGGAGGGTTACACAAAAATCATAGAAATATAGGCTGTTTACGGTCGTATATAAATATCTTCCTGACTTAGAATAGCCTAGTGCATAGTGGCTGAAGTAAGAAATCCTAGCTGTGTTTGAACTTACCAACTTAATTATGATTATCGTAACGTCTGTAAGTTAAGGGTGCAATATTATCCTAATAAAGAGGGTGAAGATTGTCCTGTTTGCCGTTAGCTTCATCTCTTTGACCTTCTCATTACCCGGACTGTAACTGTCGGTAAAACAGAAGGTCCCCTGTACCTGTTCCAATGTAAGCTTAACTTAACTGCTGTGTATGTGATAAGGGTACCGTTTGGGCAGTAGTTCACTTTGGGTGTAGGATTTGGGAGTTATGCTATTTTTAATAATCAGCACCACCGTTTCTGAGATGTTGGATAATATCTTGGTAACTCTGAGATGCTAGTCTTTTGGCCGATGGGGCATATATAGTGGGATTGAAATATAATGTTATATGGATGTTTCTTTGAAGTGGAAGAGATTGTACATTTATGTGTGCATGTTTTCTAATAGCACGGTGTGGGTACGTGAGGAATGGCATTAGCAAGTTGATATAAATGCTCAGTGCGTGTGGTTGGTTGGCGTGTTCCGCTTGAAGAGATCAAAGTGGATCCTGTTAGATGTGTGCGGCTGGTTGCTGCGTTCTGTTTGGGTCCGTTTAAGTTTTGCTGAGGGTGCATTGGGGTGGATTGGCTGCCTTGGTTGAGTATCTCTGCGGGTTATCTCAGGGTTGAAATAGGGTGTCGTTAGCATTTGGTAGATCTTCGTGAACGCAATCTATATTTTGATATTCACTGTTTATGCATGCTCCGATATCTGTGATATCAACTGATATTACTAATTATCAAACATTATTTCAAATAACATAGTATAGTTTTTTTTTTTAATCAATATAATATCTTTTATATTTATATATGTGGATTTCTCCAACCATTAGGACCTTACTGTCAAATTAATGCTGGCTCATACTGAAATGTTAAGCATTATTAATAGCTATAATCCGCTTGTTTGCGGTTTCAACCTCCTTCTGGTATCAATGTTAAGTCTCCCAATCGGGGTCGGCTCCCAGTTCATGGAGAATGATTAGTCCGACGTGCCCGACCAGTGTGTCGACTGTTGGTGAGCCAGGGGGTGAGCCAGGCGGTGAGCCGTGTGAATCCGCTGGTTGCCGGGGTCCTCTCCTGGACATATACGATGCGTGTAGCGGGGCCCGCATGTACCAGCTATGTAGCTGGCATGTGTGCATAATGCCCTCACTAGGCTGCCGAGCCGACATGACGGCACACAATACTGGACCCTAACCAGGCTGCCGAGCCGACATGACGGCACACAATACTGGACCCTAACCAGGCTGCCAAGCCGACATGACAGCACACAATACTGGACCCTAACCAGGCTGCCAAGCCGACATGATGGCACACTATACTGGACCCTAACCAGGCTGCCGAGCCGACATGACGGCACACTATACTGGACCCTAACCAGGCTGCCAAGCTGACATGATTGCACACTATACTGGACCATAATCAGGCTGCCGAGCCGACATGACGGCACAAAATACTGGACCCTAACCAGGCTGCCGAGCCGACATGACAGCACACTTTACTGGACCCTAAGTAGGCTGCCAAGCCGACATGATGACACACAATACTGGACCCTAACCAGGCTGCCAAGCCGACATGACGTCACACAATACTGGACCCTAACCAGGCTGCCGAGCCGACATGACAGCATACTATACTGGACAATAACCAGGCGGCCAAGCCGACATGATGGCACACTATACTGGACCCTAACCAGGCTGCCGAGCCGACATGACGGCACACTATACTGGACCCTAACCAGGCTGCCGAGCTGACATGACATCACAGAATACTGGACCCTAACCAGGCTGCCGAGCCGACATGACGGCACACAATACTGGACCCTAACCAGGCTGCCAAGCCGACATGACGTCACACAATACTGGACCCTAACCAGGCTGCCGAGCCGACCTGACAGCACACTATACTCAACCCTAACCAGGCTGCCAAGCTGACATGACGACACACAATACTGGACCCTAACTAGGCTGCCAAGCTGACATGATGTCACACAATACTGGACCCTAACCAGGCTGCCGAACCGACATGACGGCACACTATACTGGACCCTAACCAGGCTGCCAAGCCGACATGACGGCACACAATACTTGACCCCAACCAGGCTGCCAAGCCGACATGACAACGTAGCCTGACCAGGGTACTGAGCTGACAAGACACCACACACTACATGACCCATACCAGACTAATAAACTGATAAGCAACTTAAAACATTGAGGTGCACATACTGATATGTACATATTAAGGTGCACACACTGGTCTGTACACATTAAGGTGCACACGCTGGTCTGCACACACTGGTCTGTACACATTAAGGTGCACAAACTCGTCTGCACATACTGGTCTGTACACATTAAGGAGCACACGCTTGTCTGCACATACTGGTTTGTACACATTAAGGAGAATACGCTGGACTGTACACATTAAGGTGCACACGCTGGTCTTTACACATAAAGGGTGCATTCCATATACGCGTAATGCGTAATGCGTTATGCGTTATGCGAATGCCAGCATTCCATATACGCGTAATGCGTATTGCGTTATGCTTTATGCGTTATGCAGTGAAGTATATAAAAAGTATATAAAGAGTGTGTGTGACTCTGTGTCTCTGTGTGTGTCTCTATGTGTGTGTCTGTGTCTCCGTGTCTCTGTGTGTGTCTCTCTCTGTGTCTGTGTGTCTGTGTGTGTCTCTGTGTCTCTGACAAAGAGACACACACAGACACACATACACACAGAGACAGACACAGAGACACACACAGACATAGATACACACACAGAGACACACACAGAGACACAACACAGAGACACACACACATACACACACACAGACACAGACAGACACACACAGACACAGAGACACACACAGAGACACAGATACACACACAGACACACACACAGACAGAGACAACACACAGACACACACAGAGACACACACACAGACACACACAGAAACAGAGACACACACAGAGACACACACACAGCAACAGAGACACAGACACAGACACACACAGAGACACAGAGACACAACACAGAGACACACACACAGACTCACACAGAGACACACACACAGACACAGATACACACACAGAGACACACACACAGACACAACACAGAGACACACACACACAGAGACACACACACAGACACACACACACAGAATGGGACGGTCCAAACATGGCTCAGTTTAGCTTGCTTTGAGGGATGTTAGGACCGTCCCAAATATGAAGACTGCTTCCTAACAGGTCCGCTGCATAAACCTACATGTTTGCACCGTCCCCTTCTCCATACTGCTCTGTATATGACCAAATATTGCATTTATATCTATGTAACTTTTTGTACGTCACATGGGGGTTCCTACCTTTATTATAACCAAATTATAGATAAGTATTCATATTTTTGTGGCTCTGGTAGCATTTTTACCAACCCGAACCCCCACCACCCTTGAAGACTGCTTCCTAACAGGTCCGCGATCCACCTTGTCCCGGCTGTCCGTAATTATCAGTCGCTTCCTCCAACCTTATATCAATGGACAAATGCGACTGATGCTTTTCTATTCGCATGGCCTTTACGCATTACGCACCGATCGCTACATGGAGCGATTGGGATAATGAATTTCTGACGCATTCGCATTCGCATTACGCATTACGCGTGTATGGAATGTACCTCATAGGTTTCAAGGCATTTCGATTTTTTGTCGCATTCGCATTCGCATTCGCATTCGCATTACGCGTATATGGAATGCGCCCTTTAGGTCGCACACTGGTCTGTACACATTAAGGTGAACATGCTGGTCTGTACACAATAAGGTGCAGACGCTGGTCTGTATACATTAAGGTGCACACGTTTGTCTGTACACATTATGGTACACACACTGGTTTGTACACGTTATGGTGCACACATTGGTTTGTACACATTATGGTGCACACACTGGTTTGTACACATTAAGGTGCACGCACTGGTCTGTACACATTAAGGTGCATACACTGGCTTGTACACATTAAGGTGCGCACACTGGTCTGTACAGATTGAGGCGCACAGTTGCAGCGTGGGGGGGGGGGGGGGTCCTTCTGGGGGGGGGGGGGAGTAGCTGCTTTATGGTTTATTCAGGCACAGCCCGGCAGGTGGTCACATGTCGAACCAACATGTGCTATGAAGTAGGCTTAGCATACTCCCGCATAATAAACTCTCTATAAATGTGTATAAACATGGGTAAAGAACCGTGAAATGCTGCCTCGGGCCAGGTGTGGAGGTGCATGGGTTCTGTCGAAACACGGGGAGGAGGGGGGGGGGGGGGGGGGGGGGAAGCTGGCCGGAACCCAGCGCTCTACTTCTGAACCAATGATGCTGGCTGTATTGAAATGTATGTTGTTCAAGGGTTCAACAGTGAGGGAAACTGTCCCCTCTTCTCCCCTACCGGACGTGGTGGTCCAATTGGTAGAACGCAGGCTTCCTGTGTGGAAGGTCGGGAATTTGATTCCCGGCCGAGTCAAACCAGTGGCTTATAAAATTGATACTTGTTGCTACCTAGCTTGATGGTCAGCATTACTAGGATAGGGCAAGAACTGGTTAGCTCAGTACCAGGATAATGTGACCTAGTGAGCTATCAGGTCATGGTGCTGGCAGCCTTATATCCCAGTGGGGTAGCACTACAAAGACGCCTTGAGTGTGCCCTGTCACAAGTCGGTACCCGTCCTGATTTGACCATAGATGTTGCTAAGCTTTAAAACCCCAACAAACTTCCTCCCCCCACACCTCATCCCCCGTTCTGAAGGAAATGATTTTGATATTGGATGCAGCACAGTGTTCAGGTTGTTTATGTGCTTTGGATTATATGCCTTTGTAACTAGTATCTGAGGACGTTTTGGGATGGCCACTGACTTGTAACACTAAAGCTAGGATTCCATATACGCGTAATGCGTAATGCGTTACGCGTTATGCGAATGCCAGCATTCCATATACCCGTAATGCATATTGCGTTATGCGTTATGCAGTGAAGTATATAAAAAGTATATAAAAAGTGTGTGTGACTCTGTATCTCTGTGTGTGTCTCTATGTGTGTGTCTGTGTCTCCGTGTCTGTGTGTGTGTCTCTGTCTGTGTCTCTGTGTGTGTGTGACTCTGTGTCTCTGTGTGTTTCTATGTGTGTGTCTGTGTCTCTGTGTCTCTGACAAAGAGACACACACACAGACACACCACCACACACAGACACACACAGAGACACACACACAGACACACACAGACACAGATACACACACAGAGACACACACAGAGACAGAGAGACACAACACAGAGACACACACACAGACACAGAGACACACACACAGAAACACAGAGACACACACAGAGACACAGAGATACACATACAGACACACACACAGCAACAGAGACACAGAGACACCACACAGAGACACTCACACAGACACACACAGAGACACACACACAGACACACACAGAGACACACACACAGACACACAGACACAGATACACACACTCAGACACACAGAGACACACAGAGACACACACAGAGACACACACACAGAGACACACACACAGAGACACACACACAGAGGCACACACACAGACACACACACACAGAATGGGACGGTCCAAACATGGCTCAGTTTAGCTTGCTTCGAGGGATGTTAGGACCGTCCCAAATATGAAGACTGCTTCCTAACAGGTCCGCCGCATAAACCTACATGTTTGCACCGTCCCATTCTTCATATTTCTCATGAAGACTCCTTCCTAACAGGTCCGCCGCATAAATCTACATGTTTGCACCGTCCCATTCTTCATATTTCTCATGAAGACCGGCTGTCCGTAATTATCAGTCGTCTCCTCCAGCCTTATATCAATGGACAAATGCGACTGATGCTTTTCTGTTCGCACCACCTTGTCCCGGCTGTCCATAATTATCAGTCGCCTCCTCCAGCCTTATATCAATGGACAAATGCGACTGATGCTTTTCTATTCGCAGCACCTTTACGCATTACGCACCGATCGCTACATGGAGCGATCGGGATAATGGATTTTATTCGCATTCGCATTACGCGTATATGGAATGTAGCTCATAGGTTTCAAGGCGTTTCGATTTTTTGTCGCATTCGCATTCACATTCGCATTACGCATTACGCGTATATGGAATGCAGCCTTAACGTAGGTACAGGCTGCAGAATTATAAATTATGCATTGGGTGCAATATTTTTTATTCCACCCTGTAGACATTGAAATTACAAGCCTAAATCCAAAAACCGTTAGGCTATATATATTATTGTTCTTGATATAATAATGTTGTTATATTAAAATATAAAGGTGTATTCATTTTGAATTAAAAGTGGAACTTTGACCAAATATAATATAAAAAAAAGTGGATGGATGTGAGGGGAGTTCTGCTAACCAATTTCCATTCTACATATATAAAGGAATTTAAATTGTCAATTGCTAAATCAATTAGTCAAGCAGATTTTTAATAAGACAATGTCAAAAAGTGTAATTCATAACAAAAAGATCATTCTGATTTGGCCAAATAGCCATTTTCAAAGCTTGGTATTTTCTTGGAAAACTGCAACAAGACTGAATAAATACTAAATAGTTCACCTATTCATAACAGTGTAACACCCTATTTTTTTCAGAGCTCTATCTGCAGAGAATCAAAAGATATTTGCATCCTAAAATGTCAAAAAGTGTAATTGTTTGCATGAAAACAGCATATGTAAGTGCATTATTTTCAACATTTCAATGTTTGAAAGCTCATTGCAGCAAAACAATCTTTTAAATCTTCCTAATATTTAGCACAGTATTACAATAACCATTCTCTATGACTAATAGATATTATTTATATCAATATTATATCCCAAAATAGGGGAAATATTGAATTTTGATTGAACATATGAAGACAAATTGTCGGAAAACCAAATATATCAATTTGATGAATCTTTAAATGCTCATTGTAGCTTAACCAATTGGTCAAACTTCCTATAAATTGACAGTGCACATCATCTGCAGGTAGTACACATTAGTGTGTTAATATTCTGTCTAGAAATACAAAGAGTGCATTTTGATTGCACATACAAAAGAAAAGTGCACAACATAAAAAATATAAACTTGTTCATCAAGCTTTGAACACTCACTGTGGCTCATCCAACAGGTGCATCTTCCTCAAATTTTGCACACATAGCATACGGAACTAATGCATATTGGCTATACCAATAATTTTGCGAAATATATCAAAAGCTGCATTTTGATTGCAAATACAAATTAAAAGTGTCTGAAACCAAAAATATAGTAAATCCTTAAATATTTATTGTGCCTAGAGTAATGGTTGGATCCTCCCCAAATTTGGCCCAATATTAGATTATATATTCCGTAATATATCTCAATAGACATCAATGTCATATTCATGCTTCTACACGGGTGTTACCATTGTGAACCTGGTGTGGTCAGCAAACAAGTTGGTGTCAATATTCTGTCCGTGGCTCCTTGCACTTACTAGACTAGCACTATAGTCAGATTGGTATCATTGGAAAGGGAATCAAATAGTCTATCTATCCATACAAAATCTTATTAGGTTTTAAATATATTTTAATTCAGTAAATGGGTTTTAAACTTTCAAAAATAATTTAAATTGCAGAATTTGACCTTTTTGACCTATGACAAACTATATAGGGATAGAACGCTGAGGTCATTGCACTTCTTTTGGTACCATCGATGACTTTCTATGATGTAGTGCAAGAAAGCAGGAGCCCATTAAAAATACCCTGTTTTCATTGACACAAGTAACGAAGGAATATTCACTAAATACACTCATTATTCAAATGGATTTTACTTAAATAGAAATTTAGTGTATATTAAGTCCAACAATACCATTGGATAGAACAAATGTTGATATTCTAGGCTATGCAATGTCATCAAAATCAAATAGATACAGAAATAGTTATAAGCATCTGAATATTGATGAAAAAAAGCACCATTACTGGATTTTTTCATGGCGCTGCTGGTACCTACTAACAGTGCACAGTGATGTCATAGTGCCGCCCCACTAGGATATATATCTTATCGCTGCTCCATTTGTGGTCTAGAGAGTAGAGATAGGTCAGTACCTCTCCCATATGGTGGGATAAATACAAATTAAAAAGAACAAAGAGAGAAAAATAGGTGTGTATTCTGTGTTGACGGAACTATATTGACCGGCGTCTTTCTTGTCTCTGTTCTTTCTAGGTGAGTCCCGTTGTTTTCCTTCGGTGAGGGTAGGTCAAAGGCTGCAGTTGACATTTACACAAATCTCAAATGTAGTAAAGATCCTGTAAGTTGTATAATAAATATATAATCAATGTAGTCTTTCCACCATTACAGGACCACTCTCTCACGGATTGATATCATGCTAGCCGATTTCACATAGCCACGATGTTCATTACAGTCGTATCACAACTACCAAAAACACACTTGGAAACTTCACTCCATCATTGACTCTAATTTATGGAAATGGAGAAAATTACACGTAAATTGATTTTTTTTTTTAAATTCTTAAATACAAAAAACAAGAGCTGAGAATAAATATATTCTACATTGAAATATCTATAATAGCTGCTTACAAACATATATTTGTCTCTTTTTTTATGTACTATACTCATCAAACACCAATACTACTGACGTCTTGTATAAACACCATCAGTTCTTTTTGTTTTTTGTTTTTAATGGCTGTACTTTAGGTTGGTTTTTTTATCGATTGGTATATATATATATGCAATTTGGTTGCCAACTAGGTCAACCGTCTCGGCGAGTTTGGTTGCCCAAACAACAAATGAGGTCATGGCAATCAGAAGCTATTAACTCTCTTACTTGACAGAGTTGCTTTGTTGAGTTGATGTGGCTAATGCACCAGTTAAGTGGCGAGTTCTGGTCTGGTCTGCCATGCTGATTTATCCACTGAACAAGCTAGCGATCACGGACTAAAAGAAACCACCTGAGGTGCTTGTGGTGTTTGCGCCAAGTTGTTAATCACAGTCAGGGCGATCTCACAAAACCGACTGAGCTACCAGTAAACGAATGATCATATGTTCGCTTAGCTAGTAACTTATACTTGTGTCACCTGTAATAAAACAGGCATGTACCAATGAAAGAATTACCATCATCTTGATGCTTTGTTATTAATGTACACTGGTGCCTCTGTGATAAACAGACAGGCAAATAACAATGAAGGAGTAATCTCCTTGCTTTTTAGTAGCATAAACTGGTGCAACTGTAATATAACAGGCAGTAAACTACCACTGAAGGAATGACCTTCATCTGTTTACTTAGCTAGTAATGTACAGTGGTGCCAGCTGCAATATAACAGACAGCTTCCAATGAAGGAGTGAGCTTTATCTCACTTAGCTAATAACAGACTGCTGCCATCTATTATCTAAGACGGCCACCAATGAAGGAATGACATTCAACACATTACTTGTCTAGTAGCAAGACTGGTGCTACCTGCAATGTAATATATAGCTAACTACCAATAACGGGATGACCTTCATCTCGCTTAGCTAGTAACAGACTGGTGCCAGACAACTACCAATGAAGGAATATCCTTCAACACCTCACAAGTAATGTGGACTGGTGCCACCTGCAATGGAACAGACAGGCAGCCCTAAAGGAGTGACCTTCATCTCGTCGCCAAGTTACCAACTAGGGTCACGTGAACCATGTAGGAGTGCTATATGGAATGTTGTAGAGCTATTGCATAACAATACTTCAATCCAGCAGGTAGCAGAGCCTTACAATGCAGACTCTGAAATACTGCATTACCAGTAATATTTAATGGTTACACATCAATAGTCAGTGTGGGAACAAAATTGGTGTTTATCATCTCAACCATACCCATATCTGGCAGTGTCAACCAAATAATTCCAAGGTGGGGTTGAGAGGTAGGATGTATGTTGTATGGGTGGGTGTGAGTGTTGCGCGGGTGTGGTATGGGGAGAATGGGGGTGTTATCAGGTGGATGGGCGGGTGTTAGGTGACTTGCTCCTATACGAGCAGTTTGGCCCTTCCTGGGGCCCCCTACCTCCTGCAGACTCCATGTAGAACCACCACGATACTGACACCGTGTTGGCCTAAGGCAGGCCCAGACTTGATCTGTGACCATACACTCACATGGTCTGCCTGGGCACCCAGGCTGTGGTTTTAAGGGTTGGTGGGAGTAAGTTGGGGGGGGGGGGGGTCTTAATTTAATTGGGCCTTCTGCTTCAGTATTTAATATTTATAATTCAGATTACACAATTACACATCGCAGATTTGTGTTAATCAATAATACTGCAGGCTGGCTGCAGAGTTTAAGTACACACTTGAGCCTCTTAGTGCGTGGGGAGAGTGGGGTTTGTCACACATCCTGAAGTGTGCAGTTCTACAGCAGTGCTGACCTCGTTCTAAGGGCCGGAGCTCACTGACTGAAGCCGTAATGCTACATGCAGGTTGGGGCAGCAGCAATATGGAGGTGGGGAAGGTGGTACAACACACTGTCGTTGTACAACAAACTATTGGTCTACCCTATGGTAAAACAACTAACAGTCGTGGCTCTCCTACTAGATCTTATTGCGGCGTGATGGACAATGACGTTTTACCCATATTGTTGCAACACACTGATACTTTGGTATCTACAGTTGTGTCTCTGATGTGTTTTCCCAGGCCATAGTGTCCCTTTACCACATTCTTGTTATACACTTATATTGGAAGCCGAGTCTTCATTTAAAGTTGCATAGTCCGATAAAAACATCAAATCTTCTAAATCAAAAGACTCGATCTAGACTTAATTCTACATATTCAACTTAGATACTGGTGCACTTATTAAGCATTTTAATAGAATGTATTCCTACTGAAGTCTATGGTGCCACTTAAGCATTTCTCCCTCACATCAACCCCCTTCCGTCCCTGGCTGCCTGCCTGCCTGGCTGGCTGCCTGCCTGGCTGCCTGCCTGTCTGCCTCCCTCCCTCCCTCCCTCCCTCCCTCCCTCCCTCCCTCCCTCCCTCCCTCCCTCCCTCCCTCCCTCCCTCCCTCCCTCCCTCCCTCCCTCCCTCCCTCCCTCCCTCCCTCCTCCCTACCTCCCAACCTACCTCCCAACCTCCCTCCCACCTCTATTCCTTCCTCTCCCCTCCCTCTGTGCCTCCCTCACCCCTCCCTCACTCCTCTCCAAACTTGTCTGAACATAGAGTCTATGCGACGTGGTCTCCCCTGTCGTTGGTACCTGGTATGTTTGCTAGTGGTGCAAGCAGTGTGCTGTTCTTTTGGCACTCAGCCATAATCAGATATCCAAGCACATTCAAGCTGACCAGTCCACTGAACGTTAGTGGTGTGTGCTGAGAGGTAATGTTTGCTCTGCCTGCAAGTTTGTGATTAGTGTAGGCTTACATACTGGTACGACAATACTGGCTGCAATACCTGCAAGTTACGGCCTACTATTGGTTTACATGCTTTACATGGTGCAGTTCAGTGGTGGAGTATCTGAGCCTTCCACACAAAGCTATACCTGCAAGTTACTTCCTACTAGTGGCTTAAATGGACTACCTGATGTACACTTTGTACTATGCCTGCAAGGTGCAGTCTAGTGCGGTTTACGTGAACTGTCTAGGTTTAAACACGCTCTCATGTACTAGTGGTCTACTGGTGGTTTACGTGGTACCTGGGGTTTTCACCTTGATGTACATAACGGTTGCATGTGAATTTCTCATGCTCTCTGCTCTAGCTGTACATTGTGGTTTACGTTGAGTATATGAGGTATAGTACTGTTTGCTATACCTGCAAGTTGCAGCTAGAGGCGGATTACGTCGAGTATGAGGTTTATGCACTGTTTGCTATACCTGCAAGTTGCAGCTAGAGGTGGATTACATTGAGTATATGATGTTTATTCACTGTTTGCTATACCTGCAAGTTGCAGCTAGAGGCGGATTACGTGGAGTATATGAGGTTTATGCACTGTTTGCTATACCTGCAGGTTGCAGCTAGAGGTGGATTACATGGAGTATATGAGGTTTATGCACTGTTTGCTATACCTGCAAGTTGCAGCTAGAGGCGGATTACGTGGAGTATATGAGGTTTATGCACTTTTGCTATACCTGCAGGTTGCAGCTATAGGCGGATTACATGGAGTATATGAGGTTTATGCACTGTTTGCTATACCTGCAGGTTGCAGCTAGAGGTGGATTACGTGGAGTATATGAGGTTTATGCACTGTTTGCTATACCTGCAAGTTGCAGCTATAGGCAGATTACGTGGAGTATATGAGGTTTATGCCCTTTTGATATACCTGCAAGTTGCAGCTAGAGGTGGATTACGTGGAGTCCATGGGGTTTACATGCTGTTTACCATCCATACGAGTTGTGCTGTCATATTGGTCTATATGGATAATGGAGTACATGATGTACCTGCAAGTTGCAGTCTCGTGGTAGTTCACGTGGAGTTAGTAGTATACAGTTGAACATGTGCTGCTGAAAGTGGTGCAATTAGAGAACTGCAAATCCCTGAACTTTGTAGAATGGTTGTAGGTCTATTATTAGATCCAGTGCATCTACTTAGCCACCACTTGTCTTGTTTCAGCTTTATCATGCTGTGAATTCGTAACCTCATGAAACAGTGATATTAATATGCAACATTCAAGTGACAGTAAATAAATGGTTGATTAAGTTCATTGGGCCTCTTTGTTGGTGCCGTGTAACCTCATCACACATTCACCATGAAGACCGGAGGATGGCGTGATTCTCTGAAGGAACTTGTCATCAACAGGGGGATGACGACCCCAACTCCAAAACAACCTCGTCCTTCACGAGCCCGCACCGTGGCCTCTGAAGGCATTGGCAGGGTCACCGGAAGGGAATCACCTGTTGCCAGAATCCCTGAAAGCCAATCCCATGTTCCTGAGATCTTTGAAAAGGAATCCCACATTGGCAAGGTCACTGAAAGGGAATCGCCTGTTGGCAGTAGCACTGGGAGGAAATCTTCTGTTCATGGGACCACTGACACAGAATCTGTTGGGAGGATTACAGGTAGAGAATCCCCCATTTATGGGATCACTGGGACAGAATCTTCTATTGGTAAGATCACTGGTAGAGAGTCCCCTATTTGGACGGAATCTCCTGGTTATGGTGTTACTGGGACAGAATTTCCTATTGACAGTATCACTGTGAGGAAATCTGTTCATGAGATCACTGGAAGGGAATCACGTATTGTCACCATCACTGGCAGAGAATCTCATGCACATGTGATCACTGAAAGGGAATCCTCCGTTGGCAGCCTTACTGGGAGGGAATCTCCTGCACCTGTGATCACTGAAAGGGAATCCCTAGTTGGCAGGCTCACTAGGAGGGAATCCCCTGCACCTGTGATCACTGAAAAGGAATCCCTAGTTGGCAGGCTCACTAGGAGGGAATCCCCTGCACCTGTGATCACTGAAAGGGAATCCCCTGTTGGCAGGCTCATTGGAAGGGAATCTCCTGGATGTGTGATCACTGAAAGGGAATCCTCAGTTGGCACGTTCACTGGGAGGAAATCTCCTGCATATGTGATCGCTGAAAGGGAATCCCCAGTTGGCAGGTTCACTGGGAGGGAATCTCCTGCACGTGTGATCACTGAAAGGGAATCCCCATTTGGCAGGATATTTCATGGTGCCATCGGTAAGGAATCGCTTGTTGGTACAATCACTGATGGGGAATCATGGGATGGTATGGTCATTGACAGGGAAACATCTGTTAGGATGGACACTGACAGACAATCAAATGTTAGCACAATAACTGACAGGGAATCATGTATTGGTAGAATACCTGACAGGCAATCCGCTGACAGTCAGATTACCAGAAGGGAATCCTCTGTTGGTCGGATCACCAAAAGAGAATCTCGTACCAAGATTGCAGGCAGAGAATCCCCTGTCAGGCAGAACCCCAGGAGTGGGAATTCCAGAGGCGACTGCTTGTCTGACCGGCCTCCGACTGGGAGAGAGTCGCCCTGGAGTATGCGGAGGACTATCCCCCACACAACAGGTGAGATGGTTAAATGTTGTTTCCCAACATTCTGCGAATAATGAAATAAGTGAGATGGAATATTAACGTTAAGTTTTAGTTTTGGCTAATGTTTATGACAAGCGGACCGTAACCCTCAACACAAGTGTTTTCTCACTCTCTGGTTAACCAGAAGCAAGTTATTTCACAGTTATTCACAACATGTCAATCATTTTGTTTGGTTCCTGAGGTTTTTCGTCCTAGCAATATCTAAGGCCATCGGGACGGGTACTGGATTGCGGTAATGTGCACTCATGGCGACTTTAGAGCGCTGTACCACTGCACTACAAGTTCGTCGTCACCATCACCTGTTAATCTGAAATCACACTCAGCCCTGTTGTCCTGGCACTTAGATAAGTAGCGACAAGTCTCAGTTTATTAAGTATGTTGTTTGTCAGTGTGAGGGTGAGTGCGATGCCTTACCTCTGGATCCCGTTGCACTAGTAACAAAGTGCACCCCCTGGACAGACACTCAGTGCGGCTCTCCTATAATATTGACGGCATATTTTGTGGCATCAACTGTTCGACATTCTTGCTATGAAACCGTAGCATCAAATTATTACGGGAAAGTGAATAATCATGAGACCTACAAAAAAAAGTTGTAACTGTGGAAACATGCCATCACCGCATGGTACCAAAGTGACGTTATCAAGAAGAGCAAGGCAGTGAATGGCAATGTTAATGAAATTTTGGACCCATAAGGGGGCGTTGTGAATGGGTTAGAAGAAATATATAGTTAATACATGATATTCCACCTCACCATGACATCATTCACTAAGGGACGGACTGGGTGCGGTGGCCTAATCGGTGGAGCGCAGGCCTCGCATGCGGAAGGCCGGGAGTTTGGTTTCCGGTCGAGTCAAAACAATGACTTTAAAATCGATACTTGTCGCTTCCTAGCCTGGCACGCGGCATTAATAGGATAGGGCAAGGACTGGTTAGCTCAGTGTCAGGATAATGTGACTGAGTGGGATATCAGGTCATGGTGCTGGTGGCCTGATTTCCCAGTGGGGCAGCACTATAAAGTCGCCATGAGTGCGTACTGTCACAAGTCAGTACCTGTCCTGATATGACCTGAGATGTTGATAGGACGTAAAGCACCAACAAACAACAAGCCCATATAGTCGGGATGATCTGGTTTGCATCCGTAGTTACACTGTCGGCGCTGTAAGCTTTCACACAGTTCGGTGTTTTTTCAGGGCAGCCATTTTGTTCTCACCTGCCAGTTTCCTCTTCAAGAAAATATTTGAGGGGTATTGGGTCATTGTGCCAGCAGCCTGATTTGCCAGTAGGGCAGCACTATAAAGTTACCATAAGTGTGCACTGTCACAAGTCGGTACCCGTCCTCAGATGACCTTAGATGTTGCTAGGATGTAAACCAACAAACAAATTAAGGGATGGCTTATAAATTAGGGATGACAGATCTCCGCGATTTCGCGGATTTCCGCGATTTTTTGTATTTACCGATTAACATTAAACAAAATGCCAAAAAATCAGCATGTATATGACAACAATTTGTTAGTTTGAAGCCTGTTCTTATATGACCATATATGTTGCTAGAACATTAAATCTGAACAAGAATTAGGTATGGACGCTAATCCAGTCACAACAAGGAAATTTGAAACTTCCGGCATTTTTCCCGCGATTCACTGACAGTGCTAATCCTATGGGGGGAAATCCGCATTTTCGCGGAAATTCGCCATCGGCGTTTCCGCGTTTTTTTACCAGAGACCAGAAGGGGGGGGGGCGGGGGGGGGGGGGGAGTCACGCCTAGTGATTGTGGAAACCATTGACATTTATGAACGTCCCTAGACAAAAATCACACAACTACCCTTACTTACTCACTCAAATTTTCCACCACTCGCCATTCACTCATGCACGCAAGCTGTCACTCACTCACACAGTGAATTTATAACCAGATGAGATGTCTAAATGGATTGAACAGTTGACACTATTGTCTCTGCTACTTCGCTTGGTCCATGGCATATCTAGGCATGGGGAAAGAACAGGTTGGCTAAGATGTAACTGAGTGGGGTATCAGGTTCTGACTCGAGTTCCATGGTATCACTGTGGGGCCGCACTATAAAGTTGCGATAAGTACTCACTACCAGATTTTGGAATCCATCCTAAATGACCTTAGATATTACACACACTTACCTAATCACTCTTCTACTCAGTAATCCATCTACCCAGATACTCACGGACTCACTTACTCATTCACTCACCCACCGTGCTGTTTCGTGTTGTCATTACTCACTCATCCACCATGCCGTTTTACATTATGCCATCACTCATTCACTCACCCACTGTAGTGGTTCACATTATGCCATCACTCACTCATCGTGCTGCTTCTCACCCACTTTGCTGGTTCACATTATGCCCTCACTCATTCACTCACCCACCGTGTGCTTCCACGTTGTGGCATCACTCACTCATTCACTCACCCATCGTGCTGCTTCACATTATACTATCACTCACTCACTCATTCACTCACCGTGCTGCTTCACATTGTGCCATCACTCACTCATTCACTCACTCACCGTGCTGCTTCTCACCCACTTTGCTGGTTCACATTATGCCCTCACTCATTCACTCACCCACCGTGTGCTTCCACGTTGTGGCATCACTCACTCATTCACTCACCCATCGTGCTGCCCTACACTTTTACCGACCCAAGGGATTTTTAACCTCCCACACCACATAGACATGGTATGAGAGCAACCGGCCTTTGATGACGCTGTAAGTTATACACAGCGGTGGACATCCAAATTCGCAGAGCTGGGGGCATGGGGAATCGAACCGCCGACCCTCAGATTAGGAGTCTGACCTAGAAAAAAGTCAGACACTCTAACCACTCTGCCACAGAGAACCCCATCATATTGTGAAATTACTCACTCATTCACTCACTCACCGTGCTGCTTCACATTGTGCCATCATTCACTCACCCACTGTGCTGGTTCACATTATGCCATCACTCACTACATCATTAACCAGTGGTCCACAACTGGCTCATCAAAGGCTGTGGTATGTGCTGTCCTTTCTGTGGGAAAGTGCATATTAAAAAAAATCTTGCTGCTTATCGGAAAGAGTAGCCTATGTGGTGGCATTGGGCTTCCTCCAAAGAAATATGTCCATATATCTCCAAAGAAATATGTGAATAACCATATGTTTTATGTCCAATAGCCGATGATAAAAATCAATGTGCTCTAGAGGTGTCGTTAAATAAAAGAAACGTTCCTTTTTTTTTCACTACATCACTCACTAAGGCCAGTAAGGATGGCGCTTGTTCCGGGCTGGTAGCACAATCGTCCTCACAGATTAGCAACCGGCTGGGTAAAGGCATACTTGCAGCCCGGTATAAGTTGAGGGGGCTGGAGGTGATACACGCTGCTTCCGGTTGTTTACAGTTACCCGGACGATGAGTAGTTCGCTCACGAGCCGGCAGTGGCGCTAGTGGTAGTGCCGGGCCGGCGGTGAACGGTGAATGAGCTTCTCCCATCTCCAAGCAGAGTTTGCTGACAGTTTACTATGGGCAGTGAATGGAGCTGACGCTTCTCTGAGCGGATGTTGCGCTTTGGCTGTATGTCCGATTTTCCTGCAGGTGTACATGACGTCAGAGTTTGGAAGAGAATGGTGGGGCTTTGAGGTTCCGTACAAAGTTCTAACCCCCAGTGCAGAAGCTTAGTGCATGGAATTTATTCTGTAATATAACAGCATTTAGTACAAGTGGATTTAGTTCTGGCGACTAAGTTTAATCTGAAGTATCACTGCTACTAATTTGTTAACATGTAATTTGATTGGTTGTTGCGATTGGTATGGGGAATTATGCTTTCCTTTCAGAACACATCCAATATTTTCATTAATTCAGATTTTCACAGCAGGTGTTCAGAGCTAAAATGTAAATGTTGCACTGTGGTATGTAGCCTGGTCAGGCGACTGTGGGAGGGGCGGGTGGTGGGGGAGGTTGGGGTTTTAACCCAGATTAGGGTGGGCTCACTGTGCCATGCCCTCCATGGGGAGGGCGTCCACCACAGGCTGACCACCTTGTAGGCCACGTATGATCAGCCAGAAAGGCACTCACATTTTTAACCTTGTTGTCTTCTGTCTGCCTCAGCTTTGGTCTTGTCTGAGTGTAAATGGACATGCAATATGTAAGTGTGACAGTTCAGCGTGTTCCCTGTAAAGTGTACATCTCCTGATCCACACACACACACACACACACACACACACACACGCACACGCACACGCGCACACGCACACACACGTGCACTCGCACACACACACACGTGCACTCGCACACACGGGTACCTGAGTGAGTGACTCACCTTCCCACCCACCCACCTACAAACGCTCACACATACCCACACCTGATGCCGACCTGAGTGACTCATGTCGCCACCAACAGACAGACACTGCATGGGCCACACTTCACACGCTGTAGGTGACCACACTACAACTAGTACAAGAGTTAACCATACTACAGCAGCTGATAACGCTGTAGCTGAACATTACATCAACTGACAACATTACCGTCGCTGACTACACTACAGTAACTGAACGCGCTACTGTAACTCACCACATTATAGTAACTGATCAGGATTCAGTAGCTGACTATGCTACCATAGCACACCACACTACAGTAACTGAACACTGTAGTGGACCACACTGTAATTGACTGCTCTACATCAGATGACCACACTATAACTGACTGCTCTTCATCAGATGACCACACTATAACTGATCTCCCTACATCAGATGACCATGGGGTAATTGACCGCCCTACATCAAATGACCACACTGTAACTGATAGCCCTCCATCAGATGACCATGCCGTAATTGACTGCCCTACATCAGATGACTACACTGTAACTGATCGATCTACACCAGATGACCATACCGTAATTGATTGCCCTACATCAGATGACCACACTGTAACTGATCACTCTACATCAGATGACCATACCGTAATTGACTGCCCTACATCAGATGACTACACTGTAACTGATCGATCTACATCAGATGACCATGCCATAATTGACTGCCCTACATCAGATGACCACACTGTAACTGATCGATCTACATCAGATGACCATACCGTAATTGACTGCCCTGCATCTGGGCCCGTATGCAGGAGTCAGTGTTAGCGGGTTTTGGTGTTAGAGCCTGTTACCGTTTAGCTATGACCGAAGTCGGGAATTGTGTCAAGTCGTATGCAGGAGCCTGTAACACTTTCATTTTAGCTAAACGTGAAATTATTTATAGATTTGGGAAATCCCTCTGCGTTTGTAGCCAGATATTAGGCTCAAATCTACTGAATGCGATCATATTTAACAGAATTACATACGCAATAAGTGAAATTTGACCAATTTAACCCTAAATCCGAACCATTATTAAGGTTACCGCCGTATTGGCCGCGATATTAATAGTTATATTTTCGAATCGACGAGCGTAAAGTAAACAAATCACCGCCGCCGCCAGTATGGAACGCAGCGGCGGCGGCGATTTGTTTACATTACGTTCGTCGATTCGAAAATATAACTAGTAATATCGCCGCCAATGCGGCGGTAGCCTTAAGGAAGGTTCGAATTTAACGTTAATTTGAATAAATTTCACTTATTGCGTATCTAATTCTGTTAAATATGGTCGCATTGAATAGATTTGGGCCTAATAAATTCGCTAAACCTGATATTTTTTAGGGTTAAGGTAACACCGGTTAAGCCTTTGGTGTTAGGCCTAACACTGACTCGTGCATACCATTTTTTCGCCGCTAACCCGGAATTCCCGACAAACACCGTTTTCCTCGCTAACACTGACTCCTGCATACGGCCCCAGATGACCACGCTGTAACTGACCATATTACTGTGTGTGGATTTGACGGCTGGGTTTGGCCTGTTTTCACGTAGTGGTGGTGTGGTAGGAATGTGTAGGTGTGGGGGCCGGTGAGGCCGTGTGTATTTATAGCTATGCCACTGTGCCTCCAGGGAGCGCCACCAGCACTGCCCTGCAGGTTACAGTATGAGTGGGAGGCGGCCGTGAGAGGGGCAGCAGGCGTGCATGAGGCATGGGTAAGTAGACGCCGTGAAAGGGGATGGGTCACGTGTAGGGTGGGCTGTGTCATAGCGGGGGTTATGTCATGAGTGAGCAGGCATCATGAGTGGGGCTGGTGGATGAATGAGGAGGCACCATGGGTGGGGCTGGGTCATAGCTGGGGCTGGGTGATGAGTGAGGAGGCACCTTGACCGGGACTGTGTCACAGGTGGGGCTGTGCCATGAGTGAGGAGGCACCTTGACTGGGGCTGTCACAGGTGGGGCTGTGTCATGAGTGAGGAGGCACCCGGACTGGGGCTGGGTCACAGGCGGTGCTGGGTCATGAGTGAGGAGGCACCTTGATTGGGGCTGTCATAGTTGGTCCTGGGTCATGAGTGAGGAGGCACCATGACTGGGGCTGGGCCACGTGTAGAGCATGCTGGGTCACATGTAGGGCAGGCTGGGTCACAGGTGGGACTGTGTCATGAGTAAAGAGGCGCTATGAGTGGGCTGGGACTGGGACGTGGGTGAGTAGACAACACAAGCTGGACTATGCCATGGATGAGTACACGTCATGAGTGGATCAGTGCCGTTGGATGGGCTGTCATAAGTGTGACAGGTTCATGAGTGAGGTTGTGACATGAGTGCGGCTGGTTCACGGATGGGGCTGTCACAAGAGGGGTTGTGTCTTGAATTGTGATGAATGTGGCTGCCCTCTAGATCTGTAAGTAGTGTACCCAGTAGGTGGGTGCTATCACTGTCAGTTCAATGGACCTTATGGTGCTGTCACATTACGACATTTCTCGCTAACGC
This sequence comes from Branchipolynoe longqiensis, assembly GCA_030323885.1. Lineage (NCBI taxonomy): Eukaryota > Metazoa > Annelida > Polychaeta > Phyllodocida > Polynoidae > Branchipolynoe > Branchipolynoe longqiensis. The sequence continues at coordinate 18,952,291 of CM059199.1, read as the reverse complement.
GCATCGACGTGTGTAATTTTTTGGCGAAACGTCAGGAGACATCTAGAAGCATTATATGTGTGTTAGGCGTGCGTTGGTATTCGTTGATGGACAGCGACGGTCGGCGAGGCGCGTCAGGGTATTGGCGAAGTTTTGTGCTTGCACAAAACTTTGGACGTTCCACAACGCGCGGGTGCTAACATTATGGCGACGTTAGGGGCACGTCGAGATACGTTAAACGCACTGGAATAATGTTATGCAAACGCTAGGCATACGCTGCGCGCGCGTGAGGGTCGTTCCTACACATTGTGCCAAACTGTTGCTTTTTGTTGTTTTACGTCCTAGGAACATCTAAGGTCATATCAGGACGGCGCGCCAAACTTTTACCACAACATCAGCCGCACACTACCAATATGTTCCGCCGACGCCGAAAAGTTTGACGAGTCTCGCTGATTAAAAATGATTTTGCGCGTTGGCGGCACGCCGGCGAGATACGTCGGAGTGTGACAGGGCTATAAGCCTTCGGTTCTGACCCATTTGAAACCACTTCACCCACCCATATGTTTATAGATATGAAAGAATGTATATTCCGATCACAATGGCTGGTGCTATTGTGTTGTAAACAGATGAGTACAGGCTGCACAGCCTCGTTTTCGGTACATTGTGCTGCGCCTTGCCCACGTTCCGGTGGCCGTTCTGCGGCTCTGTCCCTGCATCACGTGTGAAGGATGCTGACTGCGGCAGAGCGGGTCTGTCAGCCCTGACTGGCACGGGATGCTACGTGAATCCACCGTGTAGAATGACCTACAAAGCACACTGACCTGCACAATCATCCAAATCACAAGTCGAGTCAAGGTCTGAGGGGCCACACTAAATGAGACATAATAGGTTTGTCATGAAGCACGTCTGACGCTAGCTTGCATATTCACAGGTCTACATCCGGGCAGTTAGTTGAAGAAACACACAATAGTAGCTTGGACCGATGCCAGCAAAATCAATGAAACATGTATTGCTGCTGCTACGTAATATTAAAGCTGCATAGTCCAATGAAGTATCACATTTTCAATACCAAAATAATTATATAGATTTAGCCCAACATATCTAACTTAGATATTGATGCATTTATTAAGTATTTATTTCCAAATAGAAGGGCACATTGAGTCGATTTAATAGAACATGTTACTGCTGAAGCCTCTGGTGTCAGAGTGTTGGCCTGCTTGCCAAAACTAGTTTGACATGTTTCCACTTCAAATATCTCAAGGTTACCAATTTAAATTTAAAATTACTTCAAACTAAAGTAATGCAGATAATCACAATCAATTTAATAGATTTATCTCAGAAAAATGAGAGAAAGTCAAAACCATCGGACTATGCAACTTTAAGTCAACTTAATAGAAGATGTCACCAGGTTATACAAGCCTATAATGTCCAGCAATTTTGATGTGCGCACCAACAATTATTTCACATTTTGTCATTTCAAATATCTCCAGTTAGAAATTTTTAATCAATGTTCCTCCAATCTAAAACGTTATTCTGTATCCTAAAATTATAGCCTGGTGTGGATCTATTTGAAAATAAAAATAAAAATGGGAAGAGGACTTGAATCAGCAGCTCTGTTAAAACATGTACGCAATAGACGTGTGTGTGGGAGTGAAAATCATATGAGTGACCTTATGTCAGGCGGCGCAGTGCACATGACCACGTGACAATGAACACGAGGGGAATCATCTAGTGGCAGCGTCCCATACTGCAACATATTAAATGGGTGCTACCCGAAATACTAGACAGATGTCTACTAACGATGAAACAATCATCACCCCACTAAGTTAGTAACTGGGGTAGCTTGAACCACCAGGTGGCAGCACTAGGAATACTGTCATCGAGCTTAAAGCTGCATAGTCCGATGAAAATATCAAATTTTCAAAACCAAAACAATTATCTAAATTTGATTCTACCTATCTAACTTAGATACTGGTGCACTTATTAAACATGTGTCGTCACATAGAAAGGAATACCAAGGCAATTAATTGAATATAACCTGTTACTGCAGAAGCCTATGTGGTCAGAGTTTTGACAAGCTTGCCAAAATTAATTTTGGATGGTTCCACTTCAAATATCTCAAAAGTTAGCCACTTAAACTAAAAGTTACTTCAAGCTAAAGTAAGGTACATAATAACGATCAACCTAATGTATTTATCTCAGAAAATTTCAGAAACTCAAAACCATCGGACTATGCAACTTTAATAACTAGTCTCGATTTTCACCATCAGGTCCCATCACATGTATAGGGTCTGTTGCATTATTAATAGTTCCTCACGGTAACAGGTGGTGTACTGTACGTTAAAGTGAAAAAGAACTGGTCACGTTTGGCCCCTCTCATTGTCAGTCGATGTATTGCAAAATGGTGGCAGATAGTGGGCCCATTTCACAAGCCGCGTCGGAGATACAGATCGTAAGCTGGCTCAAAACAGGTGAGCACGTGGGTGAAACCAGGTGCGTAACATTGGGCCCACCTTGTGACATGCATTATTGGAGACAGAGAGTTCATGAGCTATTGGCGTGTTGGTGACTGTGTGGGCTAACACTATGCAGTGGCGGTAACTCATTGAATATGTTTGTTTGTTTGTTTGTTTGTTGTGGTTTTACGTCCTAGCAACATCTAAGGTCATATCAGGACGGGTACCGACTTGTGACAGTGCGCACTCATGATGACTTTCTAGTGCTGCCCCACTGGAAGACCAGGCCACCAGTACCATGACCTGATATCCCACTAAGTCACATTATCCTGACACTGAACCAACCAGTCCTTGTCCTATCGTGATAATGCCGAGCGCCAGGCTAGGAAGCGACAAGTATCAATTTTTAAGTCATTGTTTTGACTCGACCCGATTTCGAACCCACGATCTACTAACACGGGAGACGGACGCTCTAACTCATTCGGCCATCCCGTCTGGTCATTGAATATGTTGACAGTAGCTTGGTCATCTGTTACCGGTCACATTAACCCTGTGTCACCCCGGGTCAGCCCAATATGTACACAATGCTCAGTGTACAAAAAAGGTGCAGTGTGGACAGGCACCAGGTGAATGCTTTGTTCCTTCATAGTCCCAAAAGTGTCACACCCTACCCTAAATGTGAGACCATTGGCACTCAGTAGTATGTATCCAACTGCCAATGGTTACTGTTATTTATGTTTTACTAACTTTTAGCTTTAATTTAAACAGTGTGTATACAGTAGGCAGTGTGTTGTCTAAGAACAGTAAAGCCTCTATATGTGTACGATGTCTTGGCAATCACTGCCAAATTACAGTAAGCATTGCACTGTCTCGCTCTGTATTGGATGAAGAATTGCAGTGTGCTGTTCACTGCCTCGCTGCATACTGAGTTAGTGGTTGCAGTGTGCTTTTCATTGCCTCGTTCTGTGCTGGCTAAGGGAATGCAGTGTGCCGGACACAGGGATGGAAGATTGCCACGATTTAGCGGATTTTCGCGATTTTATGTAATTTACGATTTGTATTATTTCTTTGGACATTAAAAAAAAAAGTCTACCACATTCTAAAGTATTGTATCAAACTCATACCTCTTGCGATCACAGGGTTAGTGTGCTAACCATTAGCTACACAACCCAGGCTCCCTGATGCATTCATCCTATCCAAGTATACCTATATAGGGTATGCACTGACATCACGCCACAGTAACACACTGTCACACTGCAAACTCAATGGCTATGACTAGTATGAGCAATCTTCATACAGAAAAAGTGAAATATCTATAAAAAACCAATCCATCTAGAAACAAATCGGTTGGTACACATATAGAAAACATGTTTACCAATAAGATTATATTAAATTGATAAGGTTAGGGTTCTGGATTTCTATTAATTTTGAATAAAACTAATGTTTTGCACTGCGCGTACCGGCGAACTCAAGCCAGTCAAGGCATTGTCAATGGTCGTGAGCAATCTTCACACAGAAAAAGTGAAATATCTCTAAAACCATACCACCTAAAAACAAATCTCTTGGTACACATATAGAAAACATATTCAACGAATAGATTATATTAAATTTATACGGTTAGGGTTCTGGATTTCTATTAATTTTGAATGAAATAGACGTTTTGTACTGCGCGTACCGGCAAACTCGAGGCATTCACGCCGCATTGTCAATGGTCGTGGGCAATCTTCATACAGAAAAAGTGAAATATCTCTAAAACCACACTACCTAGAAACAAATCGCTTGGTACACATATAGAAAACATATTCAACGAATAGATTATATTAAATTTATATGGTTAGGGTTCCGGATTTCTATTAATTTTGAATGAAATAGACGTTTTCCACTGCGCATACAGGCAAACTCTATGGGATGTTTACTAGGTGATATCGCCACAATGGCCGCGCATCCGGTTCGTGATGTTACGTGAATACCCTATATAGAGGTCAGTACAGAATATTACAGTATTCTATGCATTTCCCACAGTTATTATTCAAACACCACACAATGCAAGGAATATTTTAAGCATTCAACCCTCTAGGTGCATTAGTGTACAGATAAAATATTCATCTCGGGGTGATCGAAACCATGTTTAAATCCGAACAAAACTGTCTTGGTATGATTAAATTATAAACAAGCTGTTGACGCCCTGGTTCCAGGGTACAGTGTTTGTCTATGTTAGCATAGAGTTAATGAACTGGGAGAGAATCCCATAAGATGGTGGCCACTAGATTCACTCTATTCAACTTTTAAGGTTCATTAATATACATAATTTCATCAATTCTGTACTCCAAAAGTAGGGGGGGGTGGTCTATGATTTGATACGGATGTGAACAATATATCTAGCCAATTAGATTGGGAATCCGTGAAACTATCTCCCTAACCCAGCAAACTAACACTTTTTCTATAGCCCAGGGTTGTTTAGTGGCCCTGTCCTCGAAACAGGGCTTCGGCACTAACTGGTCCCTGTACTGAGTGGGGTTTGATTTTTGTGAAAGCACAGAAAGTCTCCCATAGACTTAGCATTGTCAAGCATTGTTACAGTAGTTATTCCCACACCCCTCTGAAAGGGGTACTAAACAACCCTGTAGAAAAACTGTTGGCTGTCTGAGTTATGGAGATAACCACACATTTGCAATCTCAATCAATCAATAGTTCCATCCTCTAGTCGAGGGTTGGATGCAATGGTTCTCCACTTGTCCCGATGTTGTGCTGTTCTGATAGACTGTGAATAATTCAAGCCTGTCCACTGTGAAATATTTGTAAACCATGATGTTCTTGGTCTCCCTCTCCCTCTGCTGCCATTCACCTTCCCTTCCAACAATGTACGGTATATTGAACTCTGACGAATGATGTGGCCAAAATAAATAAGTTTCTTTGTCTGTATAGTGGCAAACAAGCTTTTCTTATTTTTAATTTTTCTGACAACTTCTTTGTTGGTGATCTTCTTTGTCCATGATATTTTCATCATCCTTCGATAAGTCCACATCTCAAATGCTGCTAAACGTTTGTACATTTTCTTAGAGATTGTCCATGTCACTGCCCCATACATTAGAGTAGACCACACATAACACTGAAGAATACGCTTCCTTGTTTGTATTAATATCTTACTTGATGTTAACACTCTATACATTTTGGAGAATGTTGTTCGGGCTATTGTTATCCTTCTTTTAATTTCTTCCTCACATCTCCCATCATTTGTAATCTTTTGTCCGAGATATATGAATTCGGATACTTGTTCTATGTTTGTGCCATCTATGGTTATATTGACATTTGGTTTATCTGTCTTTTTACTTATAACCATTGTTTTGGTCTTCCTGGCATTCATCTTCATGTTGAATAGTATTCCAGCTTTATTGATTCTATTCACTATATCTTGTAGGTTTTTCTCACTGTCTGCTAGTATTACACTGTCATCGGCATATCTAAGATTGTTGATGTTCATGCCACCTATTGTCACTCCCTTGCAATCTTCAATGTGTCTGAAAATCATCTCTGTGTACAGGTTAAATAGACATGGTGACAATACACACCCCTGTCGAACTCCTCGTTTAATCATAACTTCATCCGATAGGCCCTGCTCCATTTTTATAAATGCACGTTGTGTCCAGTATAAGTTCACAATTAGTTTAATGTCTTTGCCATTGACACCAATATCTTGTAAACATTTGATTAACAGTTCATGATTGACTCGGTCGAAGGCCTTCTCATAGTCAATAAAGCAGGCATAAACATCCTGGTTCACTTCACAATAACGTTCACAAATCATTCTCATATTGAAAATCCCTTCACGTGTACCTCTTCCAGATATAAACCCACTTTGTACATTACTGATTTGTTCTTCAATTTTCTGTCTGTTTCTCAGTAAAATTATTTTCAGGATCATCTTCAACATATGACTCATCAGGCTTAGTGTTCTGTACTCAGTACACAATGTTGGTTTTAGCTTCTTTGGGAGTCGTACAAATATGGATTCATTCATATTCAATGGTATAAATCCAGTCTCATAGATGTCAGTTACTAGCTTATGAATGATTTGAATCCCCACTTCATCTAGTCCTTTTATCATTTCTGATGTTATCTGGTCACTTCCAGGAGCCTTACCTGCCTTTAGATCATTGATAGCCTTCTCAACCTCTGATACTAATATAATATTCCCATCTTCTTTCTCAATTGTGGGTGGGTTCCCTCTGTCATCATTGTATAGTTCGTTTACATATTCTTCCCATCTGGACTTTATTTCATCTTCTTCAAAGAGCATTTTGCCGTCTTTGTTCTTGATACATTTGTTCTTGATGCAATCTACTGTGCTAAATAGATTGTTAAAATATCTATCATAACCCCCCTACTTTTTGAATAAAGAATGTCTTAAATAGTGTTGATTAATAAGCTTTAATAGTCAAAGTCATCATCCAGTGGCCACCATCTTAGGGGTGTTCCATTCTCTACCAGTTCCTTAACTCTATGCCAATATAAATAAACACTGCACTGGAACAATGACATCCTCAGCTTGTTTATGGTTGATTCATTCCAAGGCAGTCTTTGTTTTGTATATAGACATGGTAATTATTTGCCTCTACTCTGGGTACTGTAGAATATTTTGTCTATGGCAGGGACTCACAGGGAAAAGGCTAGAAGTCAGATTTAACCCAGTACTCTCCTAGCCCCATTCCTCTGATCAGTCACGACATACTATCCTGGTAGAGCAGACCATTGTCATTGTTTTCACCGTATTATCGCCCATCTCGCCGTTGATTCCCCTGTTTTTCTACATGATCACTTGCATCCCTGTGTACCCTGCCTCGCCCGGTGGTAGGTGAATGGTTGCAGTGTGCCTGTACACTACCTCGCTCCGTGCTGGATGTGCTCATGTGTAATCTCAGCCTATACCGCAGACCAGGCCCGCACTGATGACCTCATGGGATATGAATGTAACATCTCCGTTGCAGCCTAGTCAGAAGGCGTAGGGAGAGGGGATGGGCAGCAGTGTCAGTAGTTGTGTCCTGCCCCATCTCATATAGTGGGGAGGGAAGTGCGCTGGGTTGAGGCAGTCTCGAGTCAAGAGTTAGCCAGTGCTTATACACCACCCCTCCCTGCTCTGCTCTTCTCTGCTCTGCTCTGCTCTGCTCTGCTCTGCTCTGCTCTGCTCTGCTCTGCTCTGCTCTGCCCTGCTCTGCTCTGCTCTGCACTGCTCTGCCCTGCACTGCTCTGCTCTGCTTTGCTTTGCTCCCCCTTGCTCCCCCTCCCATTCCTTCCCCCTCTCCTCCCTGCTCTTCTCTCCTCTCTCCTCTCCTCCCTGCTCTTCTCTCCTCTCTCCTCTCCTCTCCTCTCCTCTCCTCTCCTCTCCTCTCCTCTCCTCTCCTCTCCTCTCCTCTCCTCTCCTCTCCTCTCCTTTCCTCTCGACATGAGAAATGCAGAGTCCAAGCTAAGGGAGAAAAGGTTGTAATACTTAATCGTAACTTTTCTCTCGATCTGTGTTTGGGGTGAGGTTATTTTTAATATTCTGCAAGAGTGTATAAATGTACTTCAATTACCGATAGCAATATGCATTTCCCTGTTGTGTACTTTAGGTATAGCTTCAGCAAACTCAACAAGCACACACACAACACGTGCCTACGTATCTATGCGTCACGCGCATATTTCCACATCACACTCACTCAGACACACACTCATCTACTCACTCACACACAACCTTTGAGCAGCTCGAGTGTCTTTTTTTTTTACTGGTGGCTCCCCCAAGCGGTGTAGCATGGTACACAGAACATGGCGCAATAGAAACTCGCCTAAGGACCACCACGGTGCACATCTTACACCCTGAGTCGTGCTGTTCAGAAGGATGTGCGTCACGTGGAGAGTGATGGGTGGGCTAGTGAGTGAGTGTGTGGGTGGGATGGGTGTATGATGCTACACCAGCGTCAACCCGGGATCAGCTGCTAGCAGCCACATATAGATGTTTGCTTTCAAGTGGGACGCGCGGTGCATGTCGGGTGGGTGGCAGTGTTGATGGTGGGGGAGGGGAGAGCGCTCTTCACCGCATAGCCTTGCACGCACAGAAGTGAATCAGTACCGGGGGACACCACCAGGATACTGGTGGAGATGAGGCTGCAGACAGGGACGTGACAGAGCAGTCACTGTATGGCCTTTGTTTGTGACGAGGCACTGGACCGTGACGGGATTACCACACGCACACTGGTCCCCGAGGCACGGTGCTGGGAGAGCCACGAGTCAGGGATCCGTTCAACATGATCCTCGTCGAATCAACTACTTCAAAACTGGTGCTGAGCATTATTAGGCCAGGGCAAGGACTGGTTGGAGTCAGTGTCAGATCAGGGTAGTGTAGCTGGTGTGTATAACGGTGTCATCGGCACGTGGTGTATTTAAATAAGCATCATAATAAAGCCACTGCACACTGTCACAAGTCTGTCGTTGGATGTTCCTGTGAGGGGTAGCCTAAGCTGACTGCAATTCATCTGCTGGTTTCGCCATGCATGGATGCACACACTGCTGTTGCACCAATGTGGAGAGCCTTGCTGTGTGAACCGGATGTCGGTCAGTGGTGTTGCCCTGGAAAGGTGTGCTCAACATGACATGTGCTGCATGGTGTTCAACGCGGGTCACGTGGTCTAAATTACAGACAGCTTGATTCTCATGAGGTGTCAGTTTGTGCAACTCCCAGTGTTTAATGCTGGTGGCTTAGCTGCGGCAGTATATTGTAAACATCAAACCGAGTAAACCATGTGATTCTATAGCATTTGCCTAATATCGTGGGTGATAGAAGTGGTTGTTGCGAATGCCTTGTAGTGTATGCTTTGCATTGTGCCCCGGTGCCCACCAAGGGACGGTGGATAGGTGGCAGGGAGGGCCCTCAGCGGAGCGGAGAGAGATGTGAGGCTTATGTTGGACACTCTCAGCTCAGAAAAAGGAGCTTATTCTCACCTACTGTCACATGCTCAGCTACTGTCACACGCTCACCTACTGTCACATGCACATTCACCTACCGTCACATGCTCAGTTAAAGGCATGCAGCTGGCCATGAACCAAGGAAAACTACATTTAGATTATAACAGTTAACACTAATCGTCGGTAGCTGGACCTACAGTAATAATAATAACCGGTTCTTCGAAGCTGCACAGGCACAAGATGGGTTCTCACTGGGAAGAAGTAGTGCAACGCTTCAGGCAGAAGTTTCTCCCTAAATATGGTGGTGAGTGTTGTGTCACTTACGTGGTCGCAAGAGATTGCTACTTGCATTTTGCTCATTCTGCCATGGTTAGCAGTCCTACACATTGTCATAGTAACTTGTTACATTAACATCTCCCATTGCACCATCCCGTCACACTGTCACAGTTAACAATCTCTTCATACTGTCACAGTAACCTGTGACTGACATTTACATAAGTTATCTATTCCCTCATAGTGACATGGCTAGCCATCCCCTCACACTGACATGGCTGACTGTCCCCACACAGTGACACAGCTACCCGTCCCCTCACAGTGACACGGCTGGCCATCCCCTCACAGTGACACGGCTGGCCATCCCCTCACAGTGACACGGCTAGCCATCCCCTCACAGTAACATGGCTATCCATCCCCTCAAAGTGATACGCCTATCACCTTACACTTCCAGTTAGCAGCAACTTCAATTGTCATACTTAGCTGTCTCTTCATTCTGTCACTGTACCCTCACGTGGTCACAGTTATCTATTCATTCACACCATCACTGCAACACGCTATTCCAACTGTTACAGCTACTCACACTGCCAGTTACTCGTCTCCTCATACCATCAGAATAACCTACCCACTCATACTGTCCACGCTAACATGGGTCAAATGTGGTTTAAGTATGTTAAACTATGTTGAAATACGTTAAGGTACGGCAGGTATTGGTAAGGATATATACATTATGGTACGGATAAATACGTTTTGGTACAGATGCCGGTACGTTCAACCACGTTCAACTATGTTAGCCTCCACTACTTTCACCTACGTCCACAAATGGCTATGTGACCAGGGCTTCGTCCAAGTATGCTAGAACCCGCTAGAGTATGTTAGCATCACGGATGCAAATTTAGCATCTAACATCGAGCTCTTTTGAACATGTCCAAAGATTAAATCGGAACTCACGGCCCACCCACCTTATTACCAAGAAGTACGGATGCTGGTACATTCAACTATGTTCAACTATGTTCAACTATGTTAGCCTCCACTATGTTCAACTACGTCCACTAACGTGTACATGTGACCGGGCCTTAACTCTTAGTACAGGGGATTGAAATGTTCTTAATCTTAGTATTGGGAGGGAAGTGCCTTTTTACTCTTAATGTGATGGGATGATGTGCCTTCTTACTTGGTATGAGGATCCTAAGCAACGCCCTCCTACTCTTAATATAAGGTTTGCAATGTATCATTGTATGTTTGCTCGTAGTACAGCGATCCTATGCAATACTGTTCCGCTTTAGGGTGAGAGCGGTCTATGCCCTGCTTACTCTCACTAGTTCTCAGGCAGGAGGGGGGGTTTGGAGACCTGGAGAGTGCACCTTTATGTAACGTGAAAGTGGGTCGCGTGTGAATTGTGCAGATTCAGTCGCCTCCAAACAGCGTGGAGCTGGGGGCGGAGATGGAGGGGTGAGGATGTGAGTGAATACCCATCAGGCTAGGTATAGGTGGGCAGGCAGCTGTGTGTGGAGGGGGGAGTGTTGTGGGGGCGGGGCGTGTGTGGTGGAGAGGTAATGCAGGCCACCTGTCATCACTGGTTGACTCAGTTCTACACACAAAACCCAAACAAACGCTGGCCACACATCGACTTCCGGTCGCACCCCACACTGCATGTAGAAAGTACAGCTTGTTTTAGTTAACAACGCCTCTAGAGCACATTGATTTTTATCATCGGCCATTGGGCGTCACACATATCATTCTGACCTATTTCTTTGGAGGAAACCCGCTGCCGCTTTCCGATAAGCAGCAAGGGCTCTTTTATATGCACTTTCTGACAGACAGGACAGCACATACCACACGCCAGCCTTTGATGAACCAGTTGTGGACTACTGGTTGGACCGGGCGCGATGGTCTCACATGTGGAAGGTCGGGAGTTTGGTTCCCGGTTGAGTCAAACCAATGACTTTAAAATTGATACTTGTCACTTCCTAGCCTGGCACTCGGCATTAATAGGCTAGGGCAAGGACTGGTTAGCTCAGTGTCAGGATAATGTGACTGAGTGGGATATCGGGTCTAGGTGCCAATGCCCTGATTTCCCAGTGGGACAGCACTATAAACTTGCCTTGAGTGCGCACTGTCACAAGTCGGTACCCGTCCTGACATGACCTTATATGTCAGGATGTAAAACTCCAACAACCAACCAAGTACTGGTTGGAACGGAAATAGCCGCTGCATGTAGACAGCGCTGTCATTATATATTCAGCAGTTATTGTCCGATATGTGATATGAGGCCGGGGATGTCTGCATTGACTACTGATCGATACGCTACCCAGAGAGGAATTCATATTTAGGTGATAAAGTGTTCATTAAGTGACTTCAGCACTTAACTCTAGGCCTTTTGAAACAGGCTGAAGTTCAATGTTGCAATGTCCAATGAAATCATCAAATTTTCAAAACCAAGATCTGTTACCTAGATTTTATCCTATATATCAAAGTTAAATATTGGTGCAGTTATTAGGCATTTGTTAGTGCATAAAACAGAATGCTAAGTCGCTTTAATGGAACATGTTACCTCTGACACCTGTGATGACATGCTTGCCAAAATTAATTTGTCATCTTTTCACATCAAATATCTTAGAAGTTAGCCATTAAAATTGCAGACTGTACACAGAGAATCCATTATCAACAGTGCCCCTAGGGTTCTAATGAATACGTTCATTATGTGTGCTGATATCCGGTGTACTGCTCGGTGGCCTACTCAGTTCGATCAAAACCAATATCAGACTTTCCACTATCCACTATCAAAGAAATGTATTTGTTCGAGTTTCTACTCCTTAAAGTGAAAAGAAAATTGAAATACAAAATTATTTAATGACCACTTTATAATCATATGAGGTTTTGGGTCCTAATATACAAACTACTCTGAATAGTCATATGCAATCCTTATACTTATGTTTTTGCCTGGACCATGTTAGTTCACCTTTAAAGGCCAGCGTCTTAGCGTCAGGGCAAACCACTTGGTCGCCAATAAAGACCTTGGCCCACCGTCAGCCTTATTTGGGGCAGGTGTACTATTTTAGGTCACGTGGTGATGCCTTTAGTATTGATGTTTGTGGGCCTGTCCTGTCCACCTATAGGGACATTTACTGGGTGGCCTCGTGTGGTTTTTGGCTATGTTGTGGCAGTTTATAAATGCTGATCAGACAGTTGCTATAGTAACTCACCTGTCAATTGCTAGCTCTACTGGTTTTGGCTATATGAATTGTAAAATGGTTTACAACTATTAGGCAGCATATTATATGTATGTACGACACAGCTTAAAGCTGCATAGTCTGGTGAAAGCATCACATTTTCTCCGCCAACACATCAACAACAACAAATGTTGATGTGTGCTACTTGGATGGGGGAGATCTGGAAAAGTAGTACACTTTGTACAACCATGAAAATGTTGACAACTTTGAATGGCCCATTATACACTCTTTTCTGCTCACGGGGAAACCTAGCACTGAATGTATTGGGCATCAGTACCCGCTGACATATTACATTAAACTGTGTTGATTTTATGGTCTTTCTATGGCAAAAATGTTTATGATGCAAACAGTATTATGATCTTTTTACCAATGTAAAACAAGAAAATTGAATCTTGAAAACAACAGGACTGTACCATGTTCTTTTTAATTTTTAATTACTTTTAATGATTCCATTGACTTCAAGTTCTTTTATTTTTCTATGCCATAATTCTCATGTTTGTGTCTGTTATATATTAATAATGAATTACATTTAACACATTCATAATTGATTGTATCTAAAAGCGACTTGAAGAATAAAGTCTGAACACTTCTCACTGTGAATGTGACTTTTGCTGTCAACAAGACGTAAAGCAACTATCAAGCTATCAAGCAACTAATCATTTTCTTCCTGCAGCAAATCGAGATGACATCGACTTTGCAAAACCTATTGGCGTTCCAAAGACGGCAAAACGGGCAAGCAGTGTCACAAGTACTTCGCGAAAGAGCAGTGTGGCGAGCACCCGCCCGCCCTCAGCAGGTGAGTACCAGGGGAGGAGGAGGTGAGAGCTGGGGAGGTAACCACAGTTTGGGGATCCTGTAAACACAACATGTGTCCTGTTCACACGAGGCCACAATCCTTTTATGCACAGCTTCTGAGTGCTACAGATACGGCCAGAGCAATGGGGGTAGGGGAGGCAGGTGCTGTTAGTGCAGCTTCACAAACTGGATGTTCATAGTGTTACTTTCTTTATGCAACAAAATAAACTAGGATGGTGAATTTATTTGATGATTGCTCGTCATTAGATTGTTGGTTTTTCGATTCTAATTCCAACTGGGTACCACCTGTAGCCGACTTTGGTACAATTTGTAGCCGACTGGGTTAGCAGCTGTAGCCGACTGGGGTAGCAGATGTAGCCGACTGCGGTAGCAGCTATAGCTGACTGGGTTAGCAGCTGTAGATGACTGGGGTAGAGGCTGTAGCTGACTGGGGTAGCAGCTATAGCCGACTGGCGTAGCAGCTGTAGCCGACTGGGGTAGCAGCTGTAGCCGACTGGGTTAGCAGCTGTAGCCGACTGGCATAGCAGCTGTAGCCGACTGGGGTAGCAGCTGTAGCCGACTGGGGTAGCAGCTGTAGCTGACTGGGGTAGCAGCTGTAGCCGACTGGGGTAGCAGCTATAGCTGACTGGGTTAGCAGCGGTAGCCGACTGGGGTAGCAGCTGTAGCTGACTGGGGTAGCAGTTGTAGCTGACTGGTGTACCAGCCGACTGGTTGGTAATTGGTGCTATTGTAAATCTGTCTTCTCTTTGTGTTGCAGTGTAAACATTACATAGTGTGCATGCAGTCTAATCTACATTAACATGATGCACAAACTATGCAGAATTTAGTGTCACAGAACTAATACTTCTACTATTCCATTTGATATGGTTTTGTTACATTTAATTAACATTTTGTTGGTGTAAGCCAAAGACAACCTGCGCTGTTTTTCTAGCGGTCCCCATATTTACTCACAAAAGAAGATTACGATTCAAGATAATAAATATGATGGAAACATGCAATGCAATTTATTCAGTTATGCAGCTATACTAGAGCCCTTTATGGATTCAGACAGAATTACGGACAGTGTGCCTTTCTGCTTAAAGCTAAGATTCCTTCTACGCGGCATGCGGTATGCGAATGGGAGGATTCCTTCTATGCGGCATGCGGCACATGACTGGCTATATTTAAAAAATAAAAATAAACAAGTATACTCCATACTGCACTGTATATGGCCTAATATGGCATTTATATCTATGTAACTCTTGGTACGTCACATGGAGATTCCTACCTTTATAATTACCAAATTATAGATAAGTATTCATATTTATGTGGCTCTGGTAGCATTTTTACGAACCCGTAACCCAACCATCACCACTACCATATGTTTCCCCTCTGCACCCTTGTGTGTGTCCATTCCGTAATGCTCAGTCGCCTCTCCTCGTCTAAACCTAATGGACAAGTGCGACTGATGTTTCTATTCGCACACCGCGTGCCGCATGCCGCACAGGGACCGATCGAATTGTCGTATTCGCATACCGCCTGTAAGGGATGTAGTCCATTGACTTCAAGGCGTTTTTATTTTTTGTCGCATTCGCATTCGCATACCACATGCCGCATACCACGTGTAAGGAATCTTAGCTTTAGCCGTATAAACTGTAAATTAACATATGTCTGAATGTACATTAACTAATGAGCCACTTAGTTGATCGTTCCTACTCTATCTATGAATTAATCAGTTCGGAAATTTCTCTCGACATCTCCATGATCATTTCTGAACGTAACTTTTAGTAGTGCTAATACTGGAGACAATGGTTTATAAGAGTTGGATAATCCAGTGGTTTTGAGTTTCTCCCATATTTTAAAAGTAAATATAGTAGGTTGATTGATCATTATAATTTACTTTGGATTGAACTAAGGTGTTGTTAAAAATAGCTAACTATATTTGAAGTAAAAACGTGCAGCTTAATATAGTGCACCCCAAAATGTTGAACATCATAACAGCTATGACTCGCAGGAGTGCCAGGTTCCATTTAATTAACTCAATGTTCCTTCTGTGCAGCAATAACTGTTTAATAAGTGCACCAATATCTACCGTGTCTAAGATATGTAGGATCAAATGTAGGCAACTTCTTTGGTGTAGAACCTGATTTCATCGGATTATGCAACTTTAAAAGATGATGTGACTGACTTTTAGAATGACTAAGCACCAATTGTCTGAGATAATGCCCATCGTTGCATGCCTATAATATCATATAAATAATTACATCCACAATATAAAAACAACATTATTTATGTCTCTTCAGGCATACATAATAGTCTGAGTCAATGTGTGGAGTTATTTCACAAGGGCCGAAGCCGAAGGCACATTTGAAATCATCCTCCACCTCCACCTCCACCTCCTCCACCTCCTCCACCACCTCCACCACCTCCACCACCTCCACCACCTCCACCACCACCACCACCACCACCACCACCACCACCACCACCACCACCACCACCACCACAATGATTATTACGTATGCCTAGACATATATGTCAAATGGTGTGGTTTAGTTAGTTGAGTTGCCGGTTCTTGACATGTTGCCTTGTGACTCTCTTCTCTGTCCTCCGTCATTCTCACCTCCAGTACCCGCAACACCAAAGAAGAAGCGTGCTCAGAGCGCAGGTAACCATGGCAACAATAAAACCACCACCTCACCTGCATATCTACAGTTGTACATTGTAGGGCTCATTAGTGCGAAAAGTCTGCAAATTGGTCCACATACCCTGTACTCATTCTGAGGTGTATTCAACATGTCTAGGCTTGTGTGGGACACTACATTTGAAAGAATTATTTTTCCTAAACAGTTTATTGTTTGTAAATAGTTAATGGCCAATTTGTGACTTTACACAACACATCATGATGTGTTTTTAAAGTAGTCTTGACAAAGACTTCCACCCACACACCACCACCTCCCTTCACGGGGCATTCAGCTTCACCAAGTATACCATTATTTTACTATACAAGAAGAACCTTTTTAAATTGGGTATATCGATTTAATTTGTAATATTTTCATTCATATTTGTGTAAAGTTGCAGCATTTTGAAAGACTAGTTTCCATAAATTTTACTTGACACAAGAACTTTGTTTTATCTGTAGTTGGTGTTGTTCCAGGGTGGTTGTCAGTCTTTCAGCTGTTCTTTTGCTGGATTTTCTATATAACTGGAAGCAAACCTGATTAGCATTGGTTTAACAGCATTGTTGATTATTTTTGTGAAAATTGCTTAAGCTGCTTGTTGAAGTGTATGCTTCTTGTGGTTTGCCCAGCTGGTGTCCAACGGGGTCTAAGTAAATGCTCATTTAAAGCTTTCACCCAATTACCAGTTGATGTTTTAAAGCGTTTCTATAAGGCACAGTTTCATTTACAGCTTAGAGCATAACAGGTCTACTGTTGAATATGCCTGAGGAGCACAAAACAACATGGCTGAAGCCAGTTCGCCACACATGACATCACATATGGTGTGCACCTTAATGTACGGTCATATAGGTTTGTTGGCATGTATGTGTGATCAGCACAAACCTACATGGTGGAAGCCAGCCAGTTATACATGACATCACATATGGTGTGCACCTTACGGTGTACGGTCATATAGGTTTGTTGGCATGTGTGTGTGATCAGCACAAACCTACATGGTGGAAGCCAGCCAGTTATACATGACATCACATATGGTGTGCACCTTACGGTGTACGGTCATATAGGTTTGTTGGCATGTGTGTGTGATCAGCACAAACCTACATGGGCAGGAAGCTGAACAGCATGTTTCGCTGATGTGAGACTCCTCCCTGTAAACTATGCAGCCCCATTCACCGTGTTGTGTCGGTCACTTTGACAACATGTTGTCACTGTGTGCTGATACTGCCTATGAGCACCTTCTGAACACTTGTAATTTGTATATCACACCCACCACATCATCACACTCTTACATTTATGAACTGCTCATCATTCATGTCCACTCGTCGTTCATGTCTGCTCTCTCCATCATGTGTCCTTCTTTCAGGATTTAATTATATTATGTAACATTTCATGTTTGTTTAATGTTGTGTGTATCTGGTCCTTCCAATATGGTTGTCCCTACCATATTTCTTCATTTATGCGCCTGTCCGTAAGAAGTGCCAACTGACTGAATAAACAGACGTTGAACCTCATGTAGTTACCTGCACTGCCTCCTCACTCATTGCAAGTCCGAAAGCCCAAAAGACTGCTGGTGGAACAGCAGTGCATTCCTGGAAATAACTGGACATTTTTAACATGCATCCTAAATTTGTCCATTTTTTGGAGAGCGTGTAATTGTGGGAATGTGATAGAGCGACTAATTAGGTTAGCTGGGGCTTAGCTGGTATGTAATAATGGCCAAGGGCATCAGCCAGTACCAGTGTCCGCAACATGTATGGCCGCATGCTTCTGGCTGCGTGTTGTGGGGTTGCTGTGTTTGTTTGTGCCACCGGTTTATTTGGCGGGCCGGTCTGTCACCTTGTGCTACTTCCATGTGTGTCTGCAGTTTGCATAGTCCATGGCAATCGACAATCCTGTATAGTTCCTAATATATATTGTTGAACCCATTGGGGAAGCTGTCGGTAAGGACGACAGGTACATGTATGCATGTAGTTTGTTATTTTTAAGTTCATTTACCTTATATAGTTTAGTTTTTTGTTCAACAATGGGGTGTTAGACATGTTGACAGCTGGGCGTTTCCGTGTTACATCTATGGGGGGTCTTGGAGACACTTTCCATACTATTGTTCAGGGGTCATATTCCTTCATGTATCACTCAATGAACTGCTTTTTTCAATGCTGAGGCGCTGGTCTCACAGCTGTGTTCTGTGTATGGAGGGTTTGTGCAACCACTGTTACCAATGCGAAATTTAAAATTATGCCTATAGTACAATATTTGTATTCCTTCTTGTAGACGTTGAAATTAGAAACCCAAATCCAAATACAGTTGGGCTATATATAGTGAGATTAAATATATAAAATTGTATAAATTCTGAATTAAAAGTGGAACTTTGACCAAATATAATAAAAAGTGGAAGGATGTGAAGCGTGTTCTGCTGACCAATTTCCATTGTACATATATAAAGGAATTTAAATTGTCGATTACTAAATCAATTAGTCAAGCAGATGTTTAATAAGACAATGTCAAAAAGTGAAATTCATAACAAAAGAAAACATTCTGATTGGGCCAAATAGCCATTTTCAAAGCATGGTATTTTCTTTGAAAACTGCAACAAGACTGGATAAATGCTAAATAGTTCACCTATTCATAAAAGTGTAATACCCTATTTTCTTTCATAGCTCTATCTTCAGAGAATCAAATGATATTTGCATCCTAAAATGTCAAAAAGTGTAATTGTTTGCATGTAAACCACATCTGTAATTGATTCTTTTTCAACATTTCAATGTTTGAAAGCTCAGTGCAGCAAAACAATCTTTTGAATCTTCCTCATATTTGGCATAGTATTACAATAACCAATAACAAATATTGCACTTTGATTGAACATATAAAGACAAATTCTCGGAAAACCAAATATATCAATTTAATGAATCTTTAAATGGTCATTGTAGCTTAACCAATTGCTTAAACTTCCTATAAATTGACAGTGCACATCAGCTGGAGCTAATACACATTACCATATTAATATTCTGTCTAGAAATACAAAAGTTGATTTTGATTGCACTTACAAATAAAGTGTACAAAATAAAAAATAGACATCAAGCGTTGAACACTCCCTGTGGCTCATCCAATAGGTGGATTTTCTTCAAATTTTGCACACATAGCATATCAAACTAATGCATTCTAGCTATGGCAATAATTTAGCTAAAAATACCAAAAGCTGCATTTTGATTGCAAATACAAATTAAAAGTGTCTCAAACCAAAAATATTGATTTAAATAAATCTTTAAATATTCACTGTGGCTAGAGCAATGGTTGGATCTTCAACAGATTTGGCCCAATATTAGATGATATATTCTCTGATATATCTCAATAGACATCAATGTCATATACATGTTTGTACATGGGTGTCACCATTGTGATACTAGTGTCGTCAGCAAAGGCCCAAACAGGTTGGCGTCAATATTCTGTCTGTGGCTCCTTGCACTAACTAGCACTATACTAAGATTGGTGTCATTGGAAAGGGAATCAAATTGCCTATCTATCCATACCAAATCTTATTAGGTTTAAAATATTTTTTAATTCAGTAGATGTGCTTTAAATTTCAAAATAATTTAAATTGAAGAACTTGGCCTTTTTGACCCAAGGCAAACCTATATGCATAGAAAGCTGGGGTCAGTGTGCTTCTTGCGGTACCATCCATGACTTTCTACGATGTAGTGCAAGGAAGCGTAAGCCCATTAAAGATACCCTGTTTTCACAGTCGTTTTCATTTATAATGAAGGAATATTCACTAAATACACTCATACAAATGGAGGTTACTTAAATTAGGTACTCCAAAGTGATTTCTATTTTCAACAGGTCAGTATTACAAGTTATATATCTGTACAGATCTTTTAAATTGGATCTCAATGATATATAAATCATTTAGATCGATTGAATAGCTGCAAAGTTATGAGTGTTTAAAGATTGACTTTTTTATGCCGATTTGTGCACATTTCTAAATTAGCCAAATCTTGGTTTTTAGGGTCCCACCTGGAAGCTATTTTGCATATGATCTGTCCAATATTAAAGAATCTCATTCTCTATAGTACAAATAAGAAGCTCAATTTTTTACAGACCATCACTGTTAGTATTGTTTCTGAAATTTCATGTCAAACTTGCTAAATTCCTTAATTTCCAGCAACCACAAATAATAAATTCAGTAAAAATAAAGAAAAATAGCATAACTCCCATTCTAATTGTCCTGTCACAGCAATCTTTATACCAAAATAACCAGAATTAAAAGCTCTACATGATGACATAATTTTCTAACTGATCAGACAAAGAAAGACAACATTCACTTTTAGGCATCGCGAGCTGACATTGTCCGATCACTGCAATCTTTATACCAAAATAACCAGAATTAAAAGCTCTACATGATGACATCATTTTCTAACTGATCAGAGAAAGAAAGACAACATTCACTTTTAAGCATCGCGAGATGACAATAGCCACATTCTTGCAGCAGTCACTTCTCAGACCAACCTTGATGCGCATGATATAAATCTCAACCAAATATTGTTCTGGTTAGGTAGAGGAAGACTTAAGCTTTCTGATGATATAATTTTCAAAACAATCCTGATCAATTTTCAAGGAATGTTTTCACTCCTTCAGTTCAATCAAATTTCCCACTCAAAAACACCCATGCTTGATATGCTAATGAAGCCTAGTTTCTTCTCTGTCTTTTATTGGTGGTTATTTTTAGCTCAGGTCACTGTACTCATCAAGGTATCAATTTTAGGGAAGGGAGTAGTTCAGACTGGATGAAAACAAACTCGGCGAGCATGCTCAGAGCTGCCGATGGTACCCGCCAACAAGTGTCCTTTGACTGTAATTTATTTCATAATAATAATTAAAAACCAAATACCCTAAAAGACAAAAGAATGAGCTTTAATTTCATATAAATTGTATTTCAAACCAGAATTAGTGAAGATTGGAGGGTTTTAAAAGGGTTAAAATATGTCAAATTTCGTGCTGCGGACACTGTACACGCCCACTTTGGAGTACCTACTTAAATAGAAACTTACTATATATTCAATCTAACAACAACATCGGATAAAACATATGTTGATGGTCTAGGTTATGTAATTTCATCAAAATCATATACATACAGAAATAGTTACAAGCATGTGAATATTGATGAAAAAAGCACCATTCCTGGACTTTCACATGGCGCTGCCGCTACCTATTATCATATCGCCTTAGCGTGGGCGTTGTTTTCTTTGCATCGTTATTATAGCACCGCCCCTCTGGAATCACCTTACAGGCGTCATGATGCCATATCTCACCCATCCTTGCCCTATTCAAGCATTTCGGTACAAGCCTTTGATTGACTTGGCCAGAGAGTCTACCCATATTCTGCACAGGAAGCAGATGATGTAGCCATTCGGCCATTCTGTCCGGTGTATGTTATTATGCATCTAGGTTACTCTACATGTATTTTTAATGTACATGTATTTTTGCTGTACATTTCGCCCCTCCTGGTGTTAAGTTCTGAACTATTTAAAAGTTGGTGATTTTTTTTCACAACCAGTTCTCTTAAGGTCCGAGAACATGCTTGGACCAGTGTAAGGATCTGTTTCCCTCTGAGACTTGAGAGCGATTGTTTCCAACGCAATCTTACGCTCAATCAATCAATCAATAGTTCCAGCCTCTAGTCGAGGGTTGGATGCAATGGTTCTCCACTTGTCCCGATGTTGTGCTGTTCTGATAGACTGTGAATAATTCAAGCCTGTCCACTGTGAAATATTTGTAAACCATGATGTTCTTGGTCTCCCTCTCCCTCTGCTGCCATTCACCTTCCCTTCCAACAATGTACGGTATATTGAACTCTGACGAATGATGTGGCCAAAATAAATAAGTTTCTTTGTCTGTATAGTGGCAAACAAGCTTTTCTTATTTTTAATTTTTCTGAGAACTTCTTTGTTGGTGATCTTCTTTGTCCATGATATTTTCATCATCCTTCGATAAGTCCACATCTCAAATGCTGCTAAACGTTTGTACATTTTCTTAGAGATTGTCCATGTCTCTGCCCCATACATTTGAGTAGACCACACATAACACTGAAGAATACGCTTCCTTGTTTGTATTAATATCTTACTTGATGTTAACACTCTATTCATTTTGGAGAATGTTGTTCGGGCTATTGTTATCCTTCTTTTAATTTCTTCCTCACATCTCCCATCATTTGTAATCTTTTGTCCGAGATATATGAATTCGGATACTTGTTCTATGTTTGTGCCATCTATGGTTATATTGACATTTGGTTTATCTGTCTTTTTACTTATAACCATTGTTTTGGTCTTCCTGGCATTCATCTTCATGTTGAATAGTATTCCAGCTTTATTGATTCTATTCACTATATCTTGTAGGTTTTTCTCACTGTCTGCTAGTATTACACTGTCATCGGCATATCTAAGATTGTTGATGTTCATGCCTCCTATTGTCACTCCCTTGCAATCTTCAATGTGTCTGAAAATCATCTCTGTGTACAGGTTAAATAGACATGGTGACAATACACACCCCTGTCGAACTCCTCGTTTAATCATAACTTCATCCGATAGGCCCTGCTCCATTTTTATAAATGCACGTTGTGTCCAGTATAAGTTCACAATTAGTTTAATGTCTTTGCCATTGACACCAATATCTTGTAAACATTTGATTAACAGTTCATGATTGACTCGGTCGAAGGCCTTCTCATAGTCAATAAAGCAGGCATAAACATCCTGGTTCACTTCACAATAACGTTCACAAATCATTCTCATATTGAAAATCCCTTCACGTGTACCTCTTCCAGATATAAACCCACTTTGTACGTTACTGATTTGTTCTTCAATTTTCTGTCTGTTTCTCAGTAAAATTATTTTCAGGATCATCTTCAACATATGACTCATCAGGCTTAGTGTTCTGTACTCAGTACACAATGTTGGTTTTAGCTTCTTTGGGAGTCGTACAAATATGGATTCATTCATATTCAATGGTATAAATCCAGTCTCATAGATGTCAGTTACTAGCTTATGAATGATTTGAATCCCCACTTCATCTAGTCCTTTTATCATTTCTGATGTTATCTGGTCACTTCCAGGAGCCTTACCTGCCTTTAGATCATTGATAGCCTTCTCAACCTCTGATACTAATATAATATTCCCATCTTCTTTCTCAATTGTGGGTGGGTTCCCTCTGTCATCATTGTATAGTTCGTTTACATATTCTTCCCATCTGGACTTTATTTCATCTTCTTCAAAGAGCATTTTGCCGTCTTTGTTCTTGATACATTTACTGCTTCTCTGTCTGTATCCTTGACCTGTTATCTCTTTCACTTTCTTGTGCATCTCTCTTGAACGATGTTGAGACTCAAGTTGTTCCACTACTTCACACTTCTTATTCCACCATTCATCTTTAGCTTTTTTGCATTCATCTTCTATTTCATTCTTCAGGTGTTTGTATTTAGGTGGATCAGTGGTTTTCACTTTCTTCCTTTCTGCCATCTTTTCTAGTATGGTTTGCGTCATCCATGATTGCTTTGTCTCTCGTTTTTTATTTGGTAACACCTCCTCTGCTGACTTGACCATGCTTTCTCTGAGAGCTTCCCATTCCATTTCAATGTTGTTATACTCTCTCTGAAATGGAATGGGAATCTTACGCTAGGATTCCATATATAAGGTATGTAAATGTGACATGAAATGGAAAACAGGAAAATACAATAACTTTAATTTCATATGTCTAATTGGGAATGCGATTTGTGTAGAAGGCAAACTGGATCGCCCCATATTTCCAATACAAGCAGCAAAAAGCCACCTCGTACGCATTTGCATACCGTGTATATGGATTCCTAGCTTTAGTCATTACTTGGGTTTAGTTCCGATTCCTCCCGCTGAGTGGGTCGTGGCGCGACTGACGCTACATCCGTGCAGACAGCCTGGGGCCGTATGCACCAATCAGGGTTAGGCTTAGCCGGTGCTAATGGCTAGCTCTGGGATAGCTACCTCCGGGTAGTGGCGGGTTGGAGAAATAGGTCAAGTCGTATGCACCAATGTCCTAGCCGGGGCGGGTAGCTAAC
Organism: Branchipolynoe longqiensis; assembly: GCA_030323885.1. Taxonomy (NCBI): domain Eukaryota; kingdom Metazoa; phylum Annelida; class Polychaeta; order Phyllodocida; family Polynoidae; genus Branchipolynoe; species Branchipolynoe longqiensis. The sequence goes on along the minus strand of CM059199.1, from coordinate 18,927,867 downwards.
CATGAAGTTATTTATAGATTTGGGAATTCCCTCGATTCGACAATATGAATAATGCCGCCAATGCGGCGGGAGCATTAATAATGGTTCGATTTTAGGGTTAATTTGATTAAATTTCACTTATTGCATATGTAAATCTGTCAAATATGATCGCATTGAATAGATTTGGGTATAATATATTGCCGCCGATTCGGCGGCGGCGATGTGTGTTTTGTTGATGTGCGACAGTATGGATATCGACATCGAAGCGGCGGCGGCGATTTGTTTACTTTACATTCGCCGATTCGACAATATGAATAACGCCGCCAATGCGGCGGGAGCGTTAATAACGGTTCGATTTTAGGGTTCATTTGATTAAATTTCACTTATTGAGTATGTAAATCTGTTAAATATGATCGCATTGAATAGATTTGGCTCTAATATATCGGCGGCCGCAACACACTAACCGGACCGGGGAGCCCGTTACCCCAAATCTGAAAGTGGTTTAGCTTAGCCTAGGCTAAAGTCCGCAGTTAGCACTGGCACCGATTGATGCATATGGATTTTCCACAGTTAGCCGTGTGGAGCTTGCCAAACCGCGGTTACGACCCTAACACCGATTGGTGCATACGGCCCCTGAGCGTCCCGCGTAATGAGTCAGTGTCAAAATGAGGTTAGGGCTGGGCAAGGGAGGGAGGTGAAACAGGCTTCTATCAAATAGACCAGTTCCACCACCAAACCACCCTCTAAAGACAGTGGCAGAAGTAATGTTGTAAGTAGTATCCCCTGGTGTAGCATGTTCTGTGAAAACGGTCTTACAACATATTTCCACTTCCAACCTACCCTTTGGCCGCAGTGACAAATCTCAAGTCTGGAGTGTGACCGACTCTGCATGCTCCTGGGAAAATGTCATTTCTTCACACAAATTGAAATCTCAACCTCTGTTAGTTTTATGTAATTTTAAAATTAGTTTAGTTTTTCTTTATAAATATTGCTGTAAATGGAGAATACGCAGTTTTACTGTAATCGTTGCAAATTGGCGCCAGTGGCCCCCAGCGGGAGCAGGTCACACAACCCCCCACAGAGGGCGGGTCACGAGAGCAACCGGGTCACGAGAGCAAGCACTCCGTGCCGCCGCGCGGCCGTTTGTTCGCTGCACGCGAAAGGAGGGGCCGCGGCATCGAGGCGCTATTAGTTAATGTGAGTCACTCGTGCCGATAGGTTAACGACGAGCTGGACCGACTAGTGTTAGTGGGACGTAGTGTCTGTGGGTGCCGGGCTGTGAGGGGGCGTGTCGCGCCACCTGCCGGCCGCTGCTGAGACAGGGTGGTGGTGGTGAGGGGAGGGAGGCTACCAGGTTGACACTATCCTCCCCACCTCCCCCCTCCCCCCTCCCTCCTCCCCCCTCCCCCCACCCCGACACGCACCGATTGACGAAGCCCTGTGCGAGAACGCAGACAAAGGGAGGCGCCGACAGCGCCCCCTTCACACTGCGGAAAGGGTGGAACTAGCACCGAGTCACTCAGTCACTGCGGATCCAGCTAGGTACCGGCACTGTACCAGTACTGTACCGGGACTGCGCTATTCGGTACCAGCCCGGTACCAGCGCGGCGACTGGACGCGGGTATTATTGAAGACGGCTCGACTTGGACACTGATGGGGACTAATGTTGGTTGTGAGGGTGTGAGGGCGGGAAGGGAAATGGGTGAAGGTATTGTTTAGCGGGGCAGGTGCTGGCACTCGGGCCTGATCTAACCTCATTGCTATATTGGCCCAGCAGCTACGGCAGTAGCATGTGCACTGACTGCAGTTAGCAACTATAAAACAGTGTCAGTCATGCACAGAGATCCCCGCCACAACCTGCACATGCACACACACATATCTAATGACACGCATACAGCAGGCATCCAGCAGGGTTGGATGCCAGCGTTTTAATTGATACTCGGTCACAGATTCGGCACTGATCCCAGACCTCACACAGCCAGAGAAGGATGTTTAGACGGCAGGCGGTAACAAGTAGTGGGGATATTCCAATAAGGACAGCAGCACGAAGCATGGACATACCAACACAAACTGCAGTAACAAGCAGCGTGGTGGATACACTGGCAGGAACTACAGTAACGCGATGAGGACACACTGGTAGGAAGAGGGAGCAAACTGACGGACTGCAGTAACAAGAACTACCCCATTAACAGGGCAGTGATGCTGAATGGGGATGTGCTAACAAGCAGAGGGCCCTGACAGTTATTAACAATCAGAGCACGGTAACAAGGAATGTGGCTGAAAAGCACGACCGCGACTATTGTAGCAAATGACAACACCTCAACAAGCACTGCAGTAGCAAGAACAGACATGGACATGGATTGTGGTGACAAGCTGTGACAGTGCCACACTGACAGTTACTGCAGTGGTAAGTGACACTGGGAGAGATTGTGGCAGCTAACAGTTACATACTGACATGGACTTAGCACCAACACTTAGTGACATAGAAGGCAGTAACATGCAAAGCTGGAAGAACAGTGACGGTTAAGGCTGGTACACTGACATGAACTGCAGTAACACTGACTAGGAAAAAGCTGGAACGGAGTCTAGAGTGAGGATGATTAACAACAGTTGGTGCCGTGTCAAGAAGGCAGTTGCACATTCACATATTGATGCACATGTGTGTGGATTGCTAACTGATAATAACTACCTGCTTTCGGACATTGTTGTATCCCATCAAACAGAATATACTGCATTAGGTGATATTTATACATAAAACTCCCCACACAATAAAGCATCTCATGGGATAAAAAAGAACAACAATGAATATACGGAACCTTTGCCCAGGAGGGGTCGGGCCCGAGTGCCCTGTTCCCTCAGTGACTTTGACCTGGGATGGACTGAATGGATTACCAGAGACACATATTGTCTTTGTAACGCATTTTACAAGCAACTAATAATATATTCTAATTTTTCGGCTTGTCTTAGTGCTGCCATCTTATCAATTATGTGTCTACGGCTGAGAGACTACACACTGTTATCACCCTGTGAGATTTATTACCTCACCGTCAGGGCCTCTATGGCAACCTGAAGAGAAGTACTACACTGAGATTGCCATTGCATACTTCTAGGGTCATTACTGCACTGTGGAAAACTATTACTACTGTCATGGTCATTACTGCCCTGTGGCAGGCATTACTGCTCTGTGAAGGCCATTGTGTATATGAGGGTCTACTGGACTGTGAGGGCCATTACCCTACTGTGAGGGCCAGTACTGCCCTGTGCGAGCCGTTACTGCACTGTGAGGGCCAGTACAGCATTGTGGGGGCAATCACCGCACTGTGAGGGCCAGTACCACACTCTGAGGGCTAGTACAGCATTGTGGGGGCAATCACCGCACTGTGATGGCCAGTACCACACTGAGGGCCGTTACCGCACTGTGAGGGCCATCACTGCCCTTTGAGGGTTGTTACTGCAGTGTTTGGGTCATTGACATGAGAAGACTTGTGAAGATATCATCAGAAGGCGTTCTGAGTGAGGAGCCAAGCTTCCTATAAACAGGAGGGTATAGAATTGGACTTTGTGGTTGAATTGACAAAATGGCGAAGGTGGGCACAAAAGATGTGATTGATGTGGACTACATCAAGCGCCGCTTTCCTGGCTTTGTGCCAAATAATGCAAATCAACTATTTTGTAAGTAGCTTTGTGGTGGATGTGTGTGTCGTCCAGTCTCGGTTGGTGGTGCTAGGTGCTTCTAAGGGAACTCAAGACCTCGAATGGAACATGTGGTTTACTTAATTGGCACTTAGTGTTGTTGCTATGTTCCTCGTGAAGCATATGAATGGGTATTATTCATTGGGAGGTTTTCATGATGGCTTTGTACTTTTTCCGCCCGTCATGTCTCTAGAGGGTACCTTTTATATATAACACCATTTCTATTGAGTTGTTCAGCCTCTGCTGTTATTGCATTAATACTAGCTCCTGGTTTGGCCCTGTTCTTGCTTCATGGTGTATCTTTTCATATAATATGGTGTATTGATTTTATTTGAAATATCAAAGTATGAAAAATGCTAATGTTTAATATTTAATTAATAGAACATGGCGTGCATGCAACCACACCAAGATATAAAGACAAACCTAACACCGACGATTGCGATTGATGTTTGGTTTATCTGCAGGGTCTGGGACGTCGGCTGGGGGATGCGATGAGGACATGTTCATGCGCATGTTTGAAGATGTGCCAAAAGTACACGTGAGTACAATAAAGTGATCTACATTTTTTATTTTTAATTGACGATGCACCATTCAGAAACCCACAGTGTGTCTTTTTGTGGAAGCATTGCTCTCTTTTTTTTTTGCTTTAAAAAAAAACAACAACAAAAAACAAAAAGTGAAAATAAAGACGAAGCTTCTTCTCCCTAATAAAGTGGAACATTCAGTGTGGACACTCCTATTAATTTATTTTCACAACTGATGTTAACCTATTGGGGACGGCACCTGAATTAAAACATACTTGCTGTGTCCGTTCATGTTGGCACTATCTGACTATGGTGATTTTAAGTTCATTCTAATTTATTTGTTTATATTAGCTCGTTTATAACAAACACGACATGGAAATCTTGAGCAGACATTTGTTTTAGATTAGCTATAAATGTCGGCCTTGTCCTTCTTATGCCTGTCACCCTCTAGGTTAATTGTATGTACTGTCGTATGGTATTTGTATATAGATTTTAACAGAATTTAATGCAGTAGTTACTGAAGACAAGTTTGTTATTAGATGATTTCTACCTTTATATATCAAAAGTGTGTTTTTTTTAACTGGGGAAAAAAGTAAAAGTTGCATGTAGAGGGTTGTGATTTGAAGGATCGAGTTCCTGGTGATTAGGTCGGGTTTGTTTGGTGCAGCAGAATGCGACGTGCTGTCAGCAAGCGCCTTTCGATATTGTGTTTTGATTATGTCTCCATCTTACTGATGTATTAGCTAATGATTTGGGACAGCATAGAAAGAATAATCTATAAATGTATGATGCCATCCCTTGGGATAAGTACTTTGAGAAATCCATTCAGCAGGAAGGCTATTAATCAATTAGGTCAATCTCATGACCCCAATAGTCTCGACCTTATTCTAAGTACTATGTGTAGCTTAATCAGGTTCCGGTAGGTTCAATGGATGTTGGATGGCACCACAGCCTGGCTCCCTGGCCTTTTTGTCTCAGCTCTTTCCACTGTGCTAGTCAAATTCTAGGTACAGTTGAATTGAAAGTTGTATTTTCATTTAGTTTTATAATTTAAATTAAACAATTTTCATTTTTGTTTTGCTCAGTGTCAGGATAATGTGACATTTTATCATGGTGCCACTGGTCAGGTTTTCCATTGAGGCAGCACTATAAAGTCACCATACGTGTGCACTGTCACAAGTCAGTTCCGATCCTGATACATCTTTAGATATTGCCAGGAAATTAAGCACACACAAACATAAATTGATGCTGCAGTGGCACCATCGGTAGAACATACCAGACCACGCTACCTACATTAGTACGTCAGCGGATATCACATGGTCATCGCCAGATGGGAATCTGGGTTACAACTACACAAGTTCTGGCATGCTTGTTGGAATTATTGTGGGTTTTTTAAGTTCAAATCGCTCCAAAGTTAGCCATTTTTCATCTAAATTACGCCAGTCTAATGAATAGCAGGTTATATTTATTTAAAATAATATAAGCAAAGATTCAAAAGCCATCCCATTATTGCGTACAAATAAGGTAAATATTGCAGATCCGTCGACACTCCCCCCCCCCCCCCCCCCACATTCCCACCGCTCACTCACAGGGGCAGTTGTTGGATCAATGGATCACTGTTGAGAAATACATATGTATGATTTCATATTCTGTGAGTATTGCAGACAAGACTAATCAATTTAAGAGTCTTTCATTGTTCACATGGATACCTGGGAGCCTAAGAAGACAACTGTCATAGAATTATTTCAGAACTTTCACCGTTCACGTTCACAATGGAAACAACAAAATATAGCGAAAGGACTTGGGTGTATTGTCTAAAACTTTTGACAATATATATATATGTGTGTTTCAAACAATTTGTTCATTTTTTCAAAAGTCTACGTACGGTAGCCCAATGTATGGTGGAATAAATAACTCCCCCAAACAATATGATATTAATAAACACAATATATTGCCAAGAGCCTGTACAAGACAACAATGCGGATACAAAGTACACTTCTCTGATGGTGGACTGAACATGAAAACTTTGACACATTTATATGGTTTCATTCATATATATAGTTTCAAAAACAAAATTTCCATTGCAAAGAAAGGTTATTATATATATATATTTTTGAAAGGATCTGTCAAGAAATTGAGGCCTTTGTTAATAGTTTCTGTGATAAATACTATGACAACTAATTTACAAAATATTGAGTTTTGTATGGTTATTTAATAAACAATGTTTTATGGTAGCCATATACACTTTTTCATAATTAAAAAATAACCATGTATGTAATGGATTTATGTGAGAAATGTTTTTCTTTGTTTCAGATATTCTCTGCCCGCGAATTATCGGACCATTTCACCAAGATCCGGGAGACATTGGGAGACCCAAGTAATGACTGGGAAAAGCGGACTGAAGCCGTAAGCAATATATAGATATTTCAGCACCTGGTCCCCATTGATTTGCAGCAAAGTACATCTACAGGAACCCAGCCATCTGTTGTTTGTAGTTAAGTACATTTATAGGGACCTGGTCACCACTGCTCTGTGGCAAAGTACAGATACAGATACTTGGTTAGCACAAGTCTGCAGCAAAGTATAGCTAGAGCCACCTGGTCACCACTGGTCTGTAGCAAAATACATCTTACGTGCACCCAGTCACCAGTTGTTTGTAGTTCAGTACAGCTTACATGCACCTGGTCACTACTGGTCTGTAGCAAAGTACATCTTACAGGCACCCAGTTACCAGTGTTTTGTAGTTAAGTACAACTATAGGCACCTGGTCACCACTGGTCTGTAGCAAAGGACATCTTACAGGCACCCAGTCGCCAGTGGTTGGTAGTTCAGTACAGCTACATGCACCGGGTCACTACTGGTATGTAATAAATTACATCTTACAGGCACCCAGTCACCAGTTGTTTGTAGTTCAATACAGCTACAGGCACCTGGTCCCCACTAGTCTGTAGTAAAGTACATCTTACAGGCACCCAGTCACCAGTGGTTTGTAGTTCAGTACCTCTACAGGCACCTGGTCACCACTAGTTTGTAGTAAAGTACATATACTTGGTCAACACAACTGCAGCAAAGTACATCGACAGGCACCTGGTCACCACTGGTCTGTAGCAAAGTACATCTTACTGGCACCCAGTCACCAGTGTTTTGTTGTTAAGTAAGGCTACAGGCACCTGGTCACCACTAGTTTGTAGTGAAGTACATATACTTGGTCAACACCAAGTATGCAATAAAGTACAGGGACTTGGTCACCATCTGTCTGTAGCAAAGTAAAATCACAAGCCGCTTGTCACTACTGCTCTGCAACATTCGACATGTAAGCATGGTGCCATCATTTTGTTTTGTTAGGTTCTAAATTTCCTTAAATTTACCAGAAAGCTAATTTGTTGCAAAGCAATCTGAGCAGTGTGTGCCAAATTTGAAAATCATGTGTGTATTTTCAGTTGAAGGAAGTGCGGGCACTGATCATTGCAGGGGCAATGGACTACGATGACTTTCTGAACCAGCTGCGTTCCCTGGAGCAGTGCTTTCAGGTGTCAGCCAAAGACCTGCGCTCCCAAGTGGTGCGCGAAGCTTGTATTACGACATCGTAAGTATCTCATCCCCTCTGATGATGCTGTAAATGCTTTTCACATTGCAAGGTCAATTAAATATAAGTGCACATGCCAAAAAAGTCTGGTACTTATGTGTGCTATTGCATGTTGATTTATAGTAAAACACCAACTCTTACCATTTCCTTATCTGGAAGCCACAACCACTTGCAAGGCACAGGGTTCATTTCCATATCTGGAAGCCTCAACCACTTACTGAGCACAGGGTTCATTTCCATATCTGGAAGCCTCAAGCACATATGAGGCACAGGGTTCATTTCCACATCTGGAAGCCTTAACCACTTACTGGAAGCCTCAACCACATATGAGACACAGTCTTCATTTCCATATCTCGAAGCCTGAACCACTTACTGGAAGCGTGAACCACAAATGAGGCACGCGTTCATTTCCAAATCTCGAAGCCTCAACCACATACTGGAAGCCTCAACCATATATGAGACACAGGGTTCATTTCCATATCTAAGACTGTCTCAAAATGTGCTAAGTAATATGGGACAAAACATTATCCATTGTAACGATCAACATACTATCTGCTTATGCATTTGCTCAGGATAAACTGATTTGCTTTTTACATGGTGTTTCATAATGCCAATAGAATACATATTGATTTGAAGCAAATGTCCTTGTGTTTTCAGTGTAACCTTTTCTGTGCTGTTTTGTGTCAATCGTTACAATGGACAAAACAAATTACCTGAGACAGGCTCATCTGCAAGCCTCCACCACATATGAGGCACAGGGTTCATTTCCATATCTGGGAGCCTCAACCACTTACTACACACAGTGTGTTGACATGTGGATCTTCCAGGGCACTTGTGCTGTGGGAAGTGGAATCACTGCCAGGTCTCCAAATTATAACTGAAGATTCATATTGTAACTGTATTCATTGTTCCTCTTATCATAACTAAACCCCATCTGGTATCTTCTGCCACAGGTACATATCGCAAATACTGAAGAATAAGTTTGACCACTTTGCGGAGGCGATGCTGCCAAACCTCATCCTCCTCATCCCAAACACAGCGAAAGTGATGGCCACTGCTGGGCTCGTATCTATCCGCTTCCTTATACAGGTGCCTAGTTATGCATACTTCCATTACTTACCAAGAAATAGTTGCCGTAGTATCCATAAATTGTATCATTGTTGTCAAGGTTTCCATAGTATTTGCCAGTATTTAATCATATATTTGTAAGGTCTGCACAATTATATCCATGATTACCACAAAATTTGCCATAGTTGCGACAATATTTTCCACTGCAGATTCCTGTGTAGCTATTACGCATAAGCATAATTCTGAAGATTACTGTTGATCATGGCTACCATAAATAGTGTGCGTTAAAGTTACTACAATTACTTGCAATCATTTGATTGCAAGGTATTCTTACTATGTTTTCTCATGTAAGAATATGCGTAGTGGTTAGTGTCTTTGAATATATATAAGGTGTTGTGGGTACGATAGCAGGTTGAGTCAAACAAAAATCCTGGCGTTGGCCACTATGATGCAAAGAATGGTTAGCTAAGTGTCCGAACAGTAAGAGTGATTTGGCTATCGAGTCATGATGCTGGATGCATGTTATCCAAATGGGGTAGCAATTTAAATGGGCCCTGAGTGCACCGTCACAATTCCACACATCTGAAATCACCTCAGATCTTGCTAGGAAATAAAGCTACAATTGCTAACTGATATACATGATGAAGAGACTGAGTGTGGTAGGTGAGGTTTTCTTAACCACAAATAAATGCCTGTGTTGGTGTTGAGCTGCCATGAATTTGTTTAGTTGAATTGAATTTTCTTGAACTATTCAGTAGGGTATGGTGGTTTAGGCTGGCATGTCCCTTTAAGTGAATCTGTGCAAACTGGCAATAGCCCAATCCTAGTCAATAAGTGTATCAAAACAATTTAACAGTTTAATAAATAGCAAAGCTAAATCACAAGTTAGACAATTTATAATTGAAGACAAAATAATATAGGTGATGGGGTTCCATAGTGTGTAACAACACGTAATGCTGAAAAATATATAGAAGGCCATATCATACTTTGCATGATGCAGGACTCATTAAAGCTCAAGATACCTGTGGAGGTGAAGTGCAATGGTTGAGATGAAATGTCTATTATAGGTATCTTATTGGTAAGTTCTTGCTTTTCCCTTTAAATTGTTTATTCTCGATCCATGGGGTTAAAGAGGATTGTTTCAGGATTCTCATGAGCTGCAGCAGCAGTTACTGATATGTAATATTGATGCTTCGGCATTTCATGGAGGTTTGTACTGTGAAGTTTAGATGATATATTAGTGGGTGGTGTGCTCGATAGGTGTGTTGCTTCTGTACATATGAAAGCGTCTAACCTAATGATGTTCATTACAGTACACACACCACCCCCGGCTCATCCCCATCCTCACGGCGCAGCTAACACAGAAATCAGCCATCTTGCGGCGTGAGTGCTCTGAATTTCTTGATCAGCTGTTGCACACATGGGCAACACACACGCTGGAACGACACATCGCTGTTCTACAAGAGGCAATACGACGAGGCATCGCAGACGCTGATACGGATACGCGCGCACACTCCAGGAAGTATGTACCAGTGACATCACTGCCTTCTTGGCATATAAATAAAATGGACTATGTTGGTCATTCCTGTATTCTGATAAATGCTCCCCAGCAAATCTTACTATAAATTCCCTGTTTATAAAACCGAATATGTTTTGGGAGAATGGTATAAGCGACAGAGGTATTACGATGCCAGCTCAAGTTTACTTGTTGTGAATATAGTAGTTTGGAGTGTTATTTATTTATACTGAGTTGGATAAATATCTCAATGCTAACTCAGTATTCAAATACAAATTTATTATGATGCCTCCAGAAATAGAGTGGTGTCCATAGAACTGAATAAATTTGACATTTACTCTATACAACCTATAGGTTTCCTGGCAATACCGGCATCCCAGGAAACACTGGTCTGTAGTAAAGCAATGGTTGAATAATAATATGACAGAAGAAAGGTTTACACCATGAAAATGGCCTTTGCTGCCAACACAGAGCAAAACAGCCACCAATAAATCAAAGCTATAGGGCACTGTCTATGCACGTAGTGCTGGAAAGCATTTATTGGCATGCAGAGCTGACTATCATAGTATATGTGCTTTTCAAGGCTTCTTTCTGGTAGAGGTGCTGCAGTTGGCATAGGATACCTTAGAGAAGCAACATTGCTAGTCATGCCACCTGATACCCAGTGAAACTGATATCGCGTGATTACAGCTTGCTGATTTTGGTCTTTCAGGGCCTTCTGGGGTTTCGCAGACCACTTCAAGGAGCAGGCTGACAGCCTGCTCAACTCGCTCGAACCTTCACGACAGAAGCAGCTTCAGGGCGAGCTGAGCAACTCGTCGAGCAACAACTCCATCAACAGTGGAGGCTTAAGTCGCTTGTCACGTGTCTCGTCAACCGCGTCCTCATCTGCATCCGCATCCGCATCCGCAGCCGCAGCCGCATCCGCATCCGCAGCCGCCACAGCAAAGGCCAAGAACCGGTCACGCTCCATCAGCACGGACAGAGCACAAGATGTGTATACGTAAGCTTAAATGTTTTCTTAGGGGCATGATGTGCACATGTAAGTTTGGATGTGTATTGTAGACAGAGGGAATGTGTACACATGAGTTCAGGTGTATGTGTCAGTTCAGGTGCTTCTGTAGATATACAGAGTGTGTACACATAAGCTTAAATGTTAATAATTGATACAGGGAATGTGTACACACATAAGTTCACCTGCTTATTGCAATTAGACAGAATGTGTACACAGGTGTCCAGGTCTTTACTGACGCTAGATGTTCATGCAAGTTCAAGTAATTTGTACACATACGTTAAAATATTTATTTTAATTAGACGGTATGTGCACAGATAAGGTCAGGTATTTGCTCTAGAGACATTAAGTATGTACACATACTACTGAGGCTTCCTATTAGTACTAAAAATATCCAGTATAAACAAAGTGTTTTTCTTAATTGAAGGTCTGCTGAGACATTGCTGCCCAAGAGGTAGGAATGAGTGGTGGGGATTTGATTTAATAGCCCTTTTGTTTCTGTTGCGGTTCAGTTTGTTCAACTGTATACTTGTAGTTGTTCTGTGTGCATCTCAGCAGGTCGTGCACCAAGACTCCCTGGGTAAAGAGCAGTTGACCTATCCGCTGCTACGTTGGAGGCACTGACTGACAGTTCTCATTATATGATGTTGATTTGTTAATGTTGGCATTTTCTTTTGTGAACAAAATACTCAGCCCTGTCAACATTACATGTATCTAAAAGTGCATTGTTTACTGATAAACGATATGTGATATATGTATAATAGTGTGTTTATTAACAATACTGAAGTCGTCGTACGGTGACATGGATATAATATTAATAGTGCGTTCTTTATTCACAATACTGACATAGTTGTGTGATGTTGGTACCTGTGTTGTATGCTGACAGTTGCCCTGTCATCTTCCCGATACTGGAAGTGAATAACCAGGGGAGAGCTACAAGTAGACCAAACTACCCTGGTCATTCAGTTGGAAACTGGCAGCTAGGCAAGCAGCATGAGTGCTGAGGAGTGTCGACTGTAGTTTTCTATTATTGGGGTCTTCAGGTAGGACATTTACTTGTCCGATATGCACAGGTGGGCATGAAACCGGTATTGACCAACCTACGGCGGTTTAGCTCTATGTAATTTAATGGGTTGTATCTGGTGTTTATTTTTGACATTCCTTGATATTTCTTAGGTTTTGATTAAGCTGTCAGTATCACTTATATTATTTACATTTACTTTTGGGCATAGTTACTAATTTGGAGAAAGACGTATGTACTTTTATTGTGTATTGCAGTTAGTTGCGATGTCCCTATTATGGGATGCTTATCACTCGTGGTACTATAAACAGTCCTTGATAGTTCCTACTTTCCTACTTTTAATGAAACTGCTAGTATCACTTATATTATTTACCTTTCCCTTTGGGCATAGGCACTATATCTATAAAGGCCACCCACCCTCGCATAGACTCGGTATTACTCTAGATCCAGGATCTATTTAATATCATAATAAATAATAAAACTAAGGAATTAGGGTAATAGTTGGAATAGGCAAATTGTTAGTTGGTTGTCATTATGCTTTTATTTGGCATACTACAAAGGCTGACTGGCCAATCTGGCTCAGTCTATATCTCCCCTACTAATTGACTTTGTATTCAGAAGATTCCGAAGGATCTCAGTCATACGTCCATTTCCATGTGAATCCAGTTTGACTGTAACCTGATGTGTGCATGTTCATTACTTGCAGTCGGCCCGCAGTCTCTGGCACAGCACGCCGTTCTATTGCCCCGAAAGGATCTGCCACTAAAGAGAAAACAGGTGAGTGCCCGGCTCCTCTGGTGGGCCGGTCTCAGCGTGTCGGATTCACGGTCTCGTCACCCAGCCATGTTTGCCACATCACTGCAATGTTGTACACAATATCAGTTCCACCAAGCACGGGTTACTTTAATTTGGTTGATGTAATAACATTTTCTTGTGATGTTTACCATGTGTTCACTAGTCTGGCTAAGCTTTCTTCCAATATCTTTGTGTCGTGACGTCACCATGCACCTCCAGCAATAGATGCATTTGAAAGTCGCCTTTATCTTCTACCCGAACGCAGTCTCTCCCTCGGATCCTTTAGGTTGATTGAAAGAGTCTTCCTTCATTTAATTATATCAATAAGACTGCACTAATGGAAAGATGAGGATATTGAGGGTGCATTTCAAAACTTGATTTGTCACAACCAGTATGAATGATAATGTAAGAGGTTTATTGTAAAATACCACCACAATACTGGTGCCTGCCAGTAGGTTCCTGTTTGGAACTAGCCCTGCCGTGGATGAAGTGCTGCAAGAATTAGGTCTATGATGTAAGCAAATAATCCCCTGGTCATACTGAGCAAGGCAACTGAGATTCTTATCACAATGAACTTATTGGTGTGAAATTTTCAGTAAATAATTATTCGTTTTCTTGTATAAAAAAGGGGGGAAATTACCAATTGTATACAGTTTTTACATTATCTAATGATTACTACCTTGAACTGGAATTAAAAGTTGTATGTATGCTTTAAATTGGTATTAAAAACTTACCGAGTGATACTAGCATTCAAGATAATTATCCTGCCTACAGTATGATGAGGTCATAGACTCTGACTTTATGGATTTTCTATTTCAGAAGAAACCACTGCTCAGGGTACATACTATTCTTGTGTATTGTGGTGTGGCAACCTCAACCAGTTCAACCAGATGCTTAATATTTAAATTCACATTCCACAGTTAATACTCTACCCCCGCCTTATTAATTAGTAAACTCTGTTCCATTACAAGTAGATCTTCATTAAAATCATGTTTCCCTAACTTAACAAATTACGCTTTTGGCAAATATGACGTTCATTTATGGTTTTGTTCTAGCCTTAACATACCATGATAAAACTGCTTTTCGGATTCATCACTACTTTGTGGTTTTTGTTCATTGATTATTAATCCAGTAATGCCGATGTTATGTACTAGTCACCCTTCCCCAGAGGCTTTACCTTTTTTTCTAAGAGTTCAGTTACTTTTTCTTTTCATTTAGTTTCTGTATTTGCAAACTGCCTCTTTTTGCAGGCGGTCAGCCTATGGTTCGTTCTAATAGTGCAGTGGATCTGGCTAGCCGTTACAGCGGCGCGCACACACCCCACCTGCCCTCTGCGACATCCCGGATTGCACATAGCAATTATAACTCACTGCGTAAGTCATGCCGGAAGGCGACTGGTGCAGACTGGGAATGGACATTTCATAATATTTAGCTAACTAACAAAGTTGTTGCCCTCATCTCTGTAACACAGTGTATCAGCAACAAACACATTGCTGTCCTTTGGAAGCTAGCGAATGCTAACAAATAATCTAGCAATCTTTAAGTGCATAGCTGCTTAAATTTTTCTCATCAAAGTTATTAGAACTAGCTCAGCTTGGACAGTTGTTGCAGTAACACGTAACAATGTGTGTAGCGTGGTGATAGGATGTGTTTTAGCTTTGTGTAGAATACTAATATACCACAATCTCAATTAAACAACCCTGGTTTTAAGGCCAGCTGAACATATAAGCCACCAAAACTGCCCTCGTGCATAAAGGCATCAAGGTTTACGCAGTTCTTCACCGCTATGGATAATATGTTCTGTTTATAACTGATGTTAGTTTTCACAGTTCCTGCGAGCTGGCTTTACCACCAAGCTGCATGTCACCATGTTTTGCAGAGTGTTCAGGTTGCTTGCTTCATAAACCAGTGCTCTAATATGAAGCTGTGCTACATTGTGTTGAATGCATTTCTTGCGGGGCACAATTTATCATCCGGGTATAATTCTTTAACATGACAAGTTTCCTTCAGTTGACCCTGACCCAGTTAGGAAAGCTTGATGCGGTTATGACCTATTTACATGTTCCTAACCTTGCGGTGTGTTTTGACGTATGTTTTAACACTACAAGTGTTAAGTGGTTGGTGTGCTGCAAATGTCTGTTCACTCATGTAGCTACTTGCATGTGACAGCATGAGGTGGAATGTTGGTGTTTGTACACACATCTTCAATTAAGCTCCTCACTGCTCTACTACTGGATATCAACAATGCAGCATGTTCCTGAAAACCTATTTCATTCAGACGAGTTGTTTCCATGCGTGTATAATAAATCAAGTAGAAATGGAGTCTTGTTCATCTGGGTATCTCAGTTATTCCATGGTGTACCACATCCCATCATTTCTCCCCTCAGGCTCCTCTGACCTTCCTGAAGTCTTTGACTTTGTTGGGCTCTTTGTAGTTTTTAAGGTTGCCTTGTGTACGTTGCCACTGGTGAATTCTGCAAGGTTCCTTAGTTTTTTTCTGTCTTTGCAATAGTGATGGGAAAATACAGCTATTACTGTGGGCAAAAGTGGTGTACACATTCTGGTTTGGTTGGTGGTTCTGAAATGAAAAAAAGCAGTTGTGGATGTGTACTTTGTTGTTGACATGCGAGCGGACAACGCCGGACCTCTGCATGGGAGTCTACCAGGGATCACATCAACCTTTGGTTTTGTTTGCATTGTCTGAGGTTCGTTTTTATTTTGTATTTCATTTCTTCACTTTGTCGATAAATGCAGGATTTAAAAGTGTTCGACAGATGAAAGCTTTCAAAAAGCAGTCGCGATCGAATGAAAAAAACTGGACTTCTGCTGAAGGTGCCCCTGCTTGCTGTGTGCTGGCTAATGAGTGTGAAGCCATCAGCGATGTAAGCAGTAAAAATGGCACCTATTGTCGTAGTGGGTCTGTCTCTGCAAGTGGTGCAAGTGGTGAAGTGGATGAAGACCAAAGAGAAATTAGCAGAGGGCGCTCCAGAACAAGATGTGCACCAGTGGAACAGAGAGTATGCAATGACACCTCAAACACAGCAAGTTGTGCATTATATGGTCAAAGACATGGTAAAGAAAGAAGCAACTGGACAAGCAGTGGCATATTACAGATTGAGAGACTATGGCTCCAGAAACCAGTCAGATGCTCTAAGGAATTTCAGCGAAAGATTAACATATTTGAGGTAAACAAAGGACAGACCAACATGAAGATCAAACCGAAAGGCGCTAGCATGAGGAATGAGCCGAAAAGTATTGATACTGTTGATGAAAGTTTACCAGTGAATAAGTGGAGCTCTGCCAATAGCCTGCACCGTCCCAAGTCCACACCTAAGTTACCCAAATGGAAGCCATTTGCAAATGCTCAATCTTTACAGCCCGATGATAAGTGTAAGTTCAGCCTTGTAAACATGGTAAAACTCTATGCATAATGGTTACAAAGATTGTGTTGCAGGGAATATTTGAAGTGTTGACATCACTTACCTTCTGGAACTCTTTTTTAATTTGTATTTGAGTTCTGCACATTCTGTTTTTGTAAATCCGTGAGATATTCTCACACTGAAGGTACTGTTTATTGATATTTATTTTCCTTAAGCATTTATTATTTTCCCCACTTTCTCCACATTTTCAGATAAGAACATAATCCACAAAGAAACATTAAGGCTCTCTTGATCTGCTTGTGGATCTGTCATGATTGACTTGTGATATTTCTCACCATTATTTTGTGGGGGCTGACAATGTTTCACATTCTGATGTTTCATGAAGTAAAAATAATGAAACCTTTTAATTCAGTGATCAACGAAGTTGTTGATGAACTACAATTTGATGTTTGTCCTAATGACCTATTTGGAAGAAACTGCACAAACTGAACCAATAGATTGTCAGGCCCCAACACCCTTTTGGCTGCGTTTCGATTCTTTATCATTGGGCACATCTTAACTCAAATTCAGGGAAGAAAACGCGTAGCTCTGGCAGCCTGACACGCTTGTCGCTGAGCTTTGATGAAAATGCACTGCGACAAGGTGGAATTGTGCCCACTCACCGTCGCCTACCAACACCCGAGAAGCGTGAGTATTGTAGTTGAACCTCACCCGGGATGGCGACTCGGTTCCTCTGCCCACTCCTTCTCAGCACTCTTTTGTTGTTCACACTGCGCATTCGTGTTGTCATTTAGTTTTGGTTCCATCGACTGATTTCATCCACACTTGGGTTTTACCATGCATTTGTATGCTCATCGTACTAGTTTGCGGGTACTATCATTTTTGGGTAGAGATACAATTTTGGTTTGTGCTCTTCATGTAGGCTCGGCTTTTTTCTGTTTCCATTCATTTGTTTAGTACACTGTTGATTCAAGCAAGCAAGAAAGACCCCCATTGCTGTGTTTGGTCTGGTGTCCCCTGTATAAGTGTCGTCCACTTGTGCCAACATTGATTACATGCCCTTCTGCCTGGGCGTGGTTTTCCAATGCACCATCTCTGAGAACTGGGCGTTATTTGGGATCTAAAACCTCCACATGTTTTACATCTGTGAATTTGCCTGCTAAAGCAGTATGTCACCTGCTACCAGGAACTTACTTTGTTTTATCATTCATATGGCTATCGTTAGTGAACTGACTACAATATCGTGCCACACTTCATCCCTGGAGTAAGCTAAATCTAACTTTCCCAATCGCTACTCCAAGATGGTCTGCTCCAATACGAAACGTAACTTCCCACCAACCCAACTAGTACAATGTTCACTGTGAAGCCACTAAAGCTGAAACCCTAGCAATTTGGTACTGACAACGTGGCTACACATAAAGACATGAATAAAAACAAAGAAGGGCGCATGGTTTAAATGAATGACCCATGGGTGTTACTAAACAGCATCATCCTAGTAGCAGATGGGGTGAGAATTGTGCTGTCGTAATGGCTGGGTGTTGGTGGACACTCAACCAGTGACACTTTCAGGATCCTTACAAGTTCCACTAGAGACCTGTGTTCTCAACATATTTCTCATGTAGTAGAGTACACTGCCCTCTAGTTTACATATCTAGCTTTCACTGTTATCACCACCCAGTTTTGCTCACTACAGAGTACCACTATCATTCTATCATAAAACAGCAAGTTTGACCTATGAATTGTCCGTCACATATCCAGAAGCTGTGTTGATCAGTCACATCTTGTAGAGAATGCTTCCTAACTCGTAATGGCTAACCATATGGAAATATGGTACCGTAAAGTAAACTTCCAGGTCACTAAACTAACCAAAAAACAATACGAATACTACTACTACTAATAATAATAATAATGACAATCTGAATTGAGCAGCAACAGTTAAGACTTCATTTAGCGGTTGCCTTGCCTTCTACCGGAAATGGCAATCGGACATTTATCCACACGTCTGGAATGGTTTCAAACATTTGTGTTGTTTATTAATTCATTCTTATTTTGAAGTAAGGTGAGACGCGCTGAGTAAGGAGTGATCTATAGTTATTAACCTTTGATAACAATTTAAGTGCTACACTTTGAAATGCGATCGTGTGCCGGTCATATCATCTCTGTATCGTGTGTCTGCATCATTACTGAATGAAACCCTCTAAATGCCTTCTGATGTAGTAAAGACGAACAAAGCACTAATTCATACAATCGCATGTCACCATAAGCATGATGTAAGCAACGCCTGAAGGGCTTGAGAATGCCGCTTCGATTTCCCGGTGTGCAAAACCAAGCAAAGTTAATATGAAAAGATGCTTCTAAGAATGGTTGCAATGTCTGAGTAACAAAGAGGGATTGACGATGTCTGTCAGTGATTAACGGAGAGAGTTGTAGGGTGCACCGGCTTGCAGCAGAAGATTCCATGTACTGACCAGACCTTGTGTTTGTGCAGGACTTAGTCGGAGCACCATAGATTTGTCGTCAAACGATGTTCGCTCACGAATACCCCGACTGCGGACTCCATCGTTTTCAGGTGCCGAGAGTGAGTACACAGGTTTGTCTTCGCCGGTCCTTCGTCTGAGGGACATGTGTGTAGGCGCATTGCGGTCCGCACAGCCAACGCAAGCCTGCCTAACATTCCTGTTCTGTGCACACCAACTTTGTAATAATCATTACTCAAAGACAAAATTATGTCAAGATCATGGTATCCTTCGGTACTAGCAAATGGTGAAGCATCATTTTGATGTGAAGCGATATTACTATATGGTCTGCTATGTGCATTCATCGTGAATTCAAGAAATAGGGGTCATAAAATGATCAACCTAAGTTTCCTATTCTATGAGTTATTATGACTGACCTTTTCTAATTAAAGCCAGTGAAAATAAGATTATTCGGAGGTATGAGAAATGTTGGCTATGTTGGCTGGGCTGGAAGATTCTAACCTGTGTGGTAAAACCGTGTCTACATAGGTCACTCACCCTGTACATAGTCAGAGGCAGAGGTGATGCCGTCTTAGGGCTGCTTGGCTCTGTCCCTACAAACTGCCGACTGCAGACTCGATGTGGACAGACGCTAAACATGCAGACGCTTCATCTCTTAGCCGTGTTGTCATCAGTGAATTTGTACTGTCCGGTAACGTAAGGCAAACCGTCAGTCGTACTCGTGAAAGTCAGCAAAATGACTGGCACCCGTGTCTTTTAGCGTTAAACTTGCTTTATACGAGTGTAGAACTTAGTGTTGTGAGACCCTACATTGTAGATATGTGTGTATGTTCTCTCCAACTGTCAAGTGCTGTCCTGGCACTAGTCACCTGTCGACACATGCTACTTGTGCTGTGCCAGTATTAGTTCTCTACAAGACCTTGTGCATTGTGCGCATGCACTGTGTACTACTGCCCCTCTGCCATGTGGGCATGAAGCCCCGAGTAGTGCTGCTGTGTATTTCCCGGGATTTGCACCACTATCATAAGCAGACTGGTGAAAGTTTCCTCACCTTTCCCCACCGGCTTCTTTTGTTTCAACTTCTACAAATGATCCATTTGCCATTTTACACAAACTATTGGGCATTCTGCACCTTGCACTCTACGTATAGCTTTATTTCTCGCCATGCACTTCGATGGCTTTCAGGGTTTCGTTGTGTTTTTAAACGGTTTACACTGATGTGAGCTTAGGTAAGATGAACAGAGCTGCCCTGAAAACCCGGCTTAGCAACAAGAGTTCTCACCACGCCATTTATAATTTGTTCTTTCTTCGGGGCAGGGTGGGAGTGTCTGTTTATATTTGAATGTGCTTCTTTTACTTTATGTTTGACAAATATTTTATGTTTAGCTCTACTCAAAAACAGATTGCCTATGGTACAAAATATATTTTGTACAGAACTGAACATAGTGTCGTGGGGGTGATGAAAATGGGAAATACTGCGCCTAGAGCGGGACTCAAACCCACATCTCTTTGCATTCCGGGCCAGTGTGCTAACCATTACACCACCTAGGCTCCCTGATATAATGCACTCCCCACGCCTACCTGTCTATGTGGTTACTTGCCTGAGAGGTCAGTGCAGACCACTACACTCGTCCCCCTGGAATTGTAAGTCTTGTAATGCTTACAATTACATACATACAGGCAATGCACTAACACATACATACACAGGGTAGGTTCAACAACCATACAGCGCAAAGCTTGTACAGGATCCTGGTCATGGCACCAGTGTCGTGGGGGTGATGGAAATGGGAAATACTGCGCCTAGAGCGGGACTCGAACCCACATCTCTTTGCATTCCGGGCCAGTGTGCTAACCATTACACCACCTAGGCTCCCTGATATCAATACACTCCCCACGCCTACCTGTCTATGTGGTTACTTGCCTGAGAGGTCAGTGCAGACCACTACACTAGTATATATTTGGTCTTTGCTGTGTGCCACCCACATGATGCTAGCTATACACACGACACTGGATGGCTGTTGGAGTGCACAGCTGCTCATCCTAGTCCATACCTAGTGCCTTTATTCTGTCTAGGCCGGCGTTAATGTTGGGTTAGTTAAAGCCGAGTTAGTTGATGCGCGAAAGGAAGAAGGCAAGGCGGAGGTGGGAAAAAGAGGCGTTTATTGAGACGCCTCGGGCAACAGGGGTACATAGCACAGTGAGCAAAAAACACAGAGGAACATAGTAAAGACAGTTAAGTAAGGTTCCTGAGGAGCAGGGACAGAGATAATTAAACAGGGGCTCATAGGGAGCAATGTCAGAGGTAAAAGAGTTCAGGTGAGGGGCGTCGAGGAGGCCTCCATCAGAGAGGGGGAGAGAGGAGGGGTGAGGAGAGTTGGGTGGGTGGGTGGAGGAAAAGGAGCGCGGAGGAGGGCTGGAAGGCGAATGACTGAGGGAGGCCGACGGGCGACCTTATAAGGGAGGGCAGGAGGGTGGTGGCAGGTGAGTGTGAAAGCAGCGGGCCGGGGGAGGGCGAGGAGAGGGTGGGGGGAGAGGCGGACGTCGCGCGAGGTGCGAATGCTGCGTGACGACCGGGGAGGCGGGGGGAGGGTCTCTTCCTCTCCACGCATCAAGCGCAATGCTCGCATTACGACCAAAGCCACAGGTGTTGGCATCGGGTAACATCACGAATGCATGTTTTTATGCGATTTGAAATGTGAGTATTGTACTGGTTTATTTTCAACGGACCTCATAATTAATGCCTGGATTGTCATCAACAATGTAAGCAGGTCAGGTTGCTTCTTCTATATGTACCCAGATATTTGTAGATAGTGTCTTTATGAATTTATGTTTTGAAATCTCTCCATAAATCCTACCGATTTGCATGATTCATCCTTGAAATGCGGTCTTTCACTATTTGAGTTTGTTCTCATTAATAATGCATGTAGTGTAAAATAATGCAGTCATCCAAGCGTTCAACAATGGCTATCTGTCAGTGAATACCATCGATGTCTTCTAGACTGGTGGAGTTTTGCAGGTGGCCTAATACAATGTGCAAGAGTATGCGGAATGACCCCGGGGTCGCCAGGGTACCTTAATGCTATTTAACTTACAGATCCTCTTCTGGCTGAGCTAGGCCCTAATGGCCAGCTCGTTATGGTAAATAAGAGCATAGTGCATGAATGCTGTAAGTTAATTGAGAACTTAGCAAAGCCTTTGCTGCCGACTACTTGCCTGAGCCATATGATGTGTAACATCTGCCTCTAACATAACCTCGCCTCTACCTTAACCTGTGTGTACCATTTGCCTTTAACTTCCCCTGTGTGTACCATTTGCCATTAACTTCCCCTCTGTGTACCATTTGCCTCTAATTTCCTCTTCATGTACCATTTGCTTTGAACTTAAGTTGCTTGTGTGGAGGTTGCAGAGAAACCTTTAAGGAGGTGGCCTCCCACCGAACCACTGCCTCTGTTATCTTCTATTTTTCAATACATACATATATAATGTGTAAAGTGTCATTGTGTACCTAATTATGTAATTGGTAAGCATGTAATAGTCATGTATGACCTCTTGAGAAGTCTAGTGAAGCATAGCATTTGTTGGTAATACGTCTATACCGGTGTGCAGTGACACGTGACTGTTCGTTGTGCTGATCCTGACTGCATAGCGGATGTTGATGCAGTTGGCTCTACTTGGTATGGTTTTCTTTACAGCACGCCCGAAGAAGACGGCCATCTCTGGCCAAACTGCCGGAGTGTTGTCCCCCGAAAGAAGCCGGCCACGTGCCCGTATAGGGATATCCCAGTCACAACGTACGCCTTCCACTTCTCACGGCCAACTTTTATCAATACTGGCATTTTCTCCTCGCTGCCAATGTTAATAATACCAACATTTTGTTCAATTCAATCAGGCAGCATTTCGAATGGGCTGATATAATTAAGAACAACAAAGGTAACTTTGTACGAAATTGGGAATGATCTTGTTTAAAATCGTGTTCTGCGTATATCATGATAGAAGACAAAAATGTTCTCATGTAGTAGAAATCCTTTTCAGATCCCGTGATCAGAAATTAGTACTGTAGTAAAGTGACGTTATGCCAAGTACACCCAAACGCTGTATATGAGCCGGATGTTTGTTGCTAGTCTTCATTCTTTGACCAGTTTTTGTTCTTGTTAGTCAACTCACTCTATTAATTTTCTCAACAGCATCAACCAGTTCGTGTATTTGATTTGTTGACTTGGCGTAAATTCATCAAATAATCTTGTGAAAAAGGAACTTGTGCATTAAAGCTTTCTACCTTGATGGTAATGATGTGAGGGGTTGCAGATGGGTGGAATTGGAATGACGGTGTCTTCGTAGGGAAGTAAATGCTTATTGTTTTGTTTCAGCGAGTAGTCGGTCTGGCTCGCCATCATCCAAGCTCAGCTACATCACGCACACGAGCCCGTCGGCCGCAACACCCACCGCGCCCCACACTCGGCGCAAGTCGGGCATCCCGCGCAGCCAGGGCGCAAGCCGCGAGACGAGTCCGTCCCGACTGTATGGTAACCATAAACGCGGCCTTAGTCGAACTCCTGGCGAACCATGTAATATATTAACCTTTTGACCCTTCTACCTCACCTAGTTCCAGTCACTACGGCTGCTCTATTTACACACTTCTGTTTGAAGTTGCATCATCCGTTGGTACTCTGGTCAAACTACACTTTTGACAAACACATTAGTTCGACCATCACGTCAGTCTTCAGAGCAGTACTAGATATCTGTGACAAATGGCTATGTTTTAAGATATTTGAAGTGCCAAATATGTTCACAATTTAGTTCCCTGTGCACAAAGAATACTTCTGCATTTGAAGACAAGAAAGAATCCAGATTTCATCAGTAACCATCGCAACTTGTATGGGAGGCTGGAGGTGGTGAGAAAGGGACAACTGAGGCAGGTTTTTTTTTCATCCTGATCCTTTTGGTCACATTTTTGGAATAAGTTTGAAATTGTACCTATTCTGCTCAATAAGCTATTGTGATCGGCCTCATGCTACTCTGTTTGAGGAATAAAGGAGGAACGCCGAGATAGCTTCAAGCCTCAGGGCACTCCGTCGTCAAAGACCCTATAATACTAAGACGGCTCACTCCCTATCTATCCCCCGTCCTGATATGACCTTAGATGTTGCTAGGACGTAAAACAACAACAAACAAACACTCCCTATCTCTCCCATGGTAATGTAAATTTTGCAGTGCCACCTTGTGGTGGGTTTGATCAGCCCACCTGCTGGTTGGTGTTTCATATG
This sequence comes from Branchipolynoe longqiensis, assembly GCA_030323885.1. NCBI lineage: Eukaryota > Metazoa > Annelida > Polychaeta > Phyllodocida > Polynoidae > Branchipolynoe > Branchipolynoe longqiensis. The sequence continues at coordinate 18,903,552 of CM059199.1, read as the reverse complement.
TAAACACATACAATTATATTATACATGAGATAGGTAAGTATGAATACACATCAATATGAAATTGCTATGAACAAATACCCATCATCATCAGCGTCATCATCATCATCATTGCCATCATCACACATCTTTCACATTCATATATACATTTATACATATAATGTAGCACCTGTTTAACCAACAGAACAGCCAGCGCACCAAGTGGTGGGTTTGATCATTTTGATTACACAGTACAAGCTAGTGAGCCGTCTTAGTATTATAGGGTCTTTGCCGTCGTTTAGTCTGCCATTGTCCGAATAGGAGTCTGCCATTGTCCGAATAGGAATGACCTGTCACTGCCCAGCCGGGTAGCATGTAACCTCCCTCATGTGGGGGTGGCTGCTAGCAATGAATGGAACCATCAACTAGAGACTGTTCCTGCTAGAGTGCTGCAACCTGTTACTGCTTCTTAGCAAATGAACCAGCCTAGTCACTAGTAGTGGGGCTCATTGTGGATCACTACACTATTTTACATATCACAAAAAATGCTCAATACGGGCACCCTTTGGCCACGATTCCGACGCCCGGAACGCAGCTATCAAGGGAAAAAGACCTAATTTTCAGGCTCTCAACTACCCTAGAATATTTCTGTAGCCATTTGTTTCCAATATTTCAACTCTCCATGACGTCAAGAATGTTTAATGAATGTATTAGCTAAGTGCAGAGTTTGGTTTAAAGATGTTCTGCGTTCCTCGGATTATGCATCTTTAACAATAAGTTGATTAACTAAGTTTTAAAGTTCATCCAGTGGCTACTCAAGTTCCTTCATGCTTTCAACGCCTTTCATTTATTCATTTATTCAAGAATGATTAATTAATAACCCATAATTAATTACTGCCCTACAGTTTATTTGCATGCTAATAATTGTTAACAAGGATTTGCAATAATCTTCTGTGCGTGAGAGTCAGACAATAAAATGAGTAGGCTGGTACCAACCAGTTGCTGGTTACTGTGGCCTGGTGCCAGCTGATGACTGCTGCAAAATGCATGTACTTGTCGTTTTTTTATGGAAGAATGTTACTTATGCTGTTGCTCACTGCAGATTTGCTTTTGGTGTATGTGGTTCAGACTCAGCTTGCTATGACGGGGCAATGACGGGGCAAGTAGCTGCTACCAGGTTCAAATGACCTTCCAGACTTCGCTTAGCTAGTAACTAGGCTAAGGTGGATGACATACGTACCAGAGGTTATGACGTGTTACTTCTCTCCACTAGGTGACAGTGCCTTACAGTAGTTTCTCTTGGTTACATATGCAACAGACTGCATTTTAAACAGACTGCATTATCTTTATCATATTGTAAAGTCCTCGGCTGGCAGTTTTAGTTGTGTAAGTAGGCCAAGAGGAAATCACTACAAGCAAGGGAGGAAAGCAGACATAGAGTGAAAGTAGGAGATCTAGACTCCCTTGTTTATTATATTTATAGCTTCAAGAATGAAGATGGTGGCACACCCCTGATCAAACTCTCCAATCAGCAACAGGCATTCCTATATCTACCAATGATATTCAAGAACCTTGTAACCAAGGCATGGTTATGTCTGGCTACAGCGCGCTGTTGTGTCTGGTGTGCAGTGATCCGTAAATAACACTTGGGGGGGGGGGGGGGGGAGCGACTACATTCCAAGAAGTGCCCCTCTCATACTATCTATTATAATACACAATTTCTATCTTCAACCAGTAATGGATCACCAACACCACATATACCTTATATGCCTTGGTTTTACATACCATTTACCATTATATAGACCATTTGTAATTTATTATAGAATAGTTCACACCATAACCAATGTCTTAAATGTCGGGAAATTTTACATCATTCTAGAGGCATAGCGAAAGATAGTCATATGTACTTATGTATCCAATGTGTCTAGTACATATGTCAAGTTTATAGCAGCAAATGTCTGCAAGACAGTGGTGGATACAGGACCAGTTCTCTGCAAGAAGGTTCCGCGAACCACATTGGGTTTCATGTGCCTGAACTTTGTACATCTTGTTGTCTGCAATGGGGGACATCCGGGGTAGTTCATTTGTTGACACTAGATGGCGCATCGGTACCAGTGGTCCTAAACGGCCATTGACAATGCACTGAGTTCGCCGGTACGCGTAGTGCAATACGTATATTTTATTCAAAATTAATAGAAATACAGAACCCTAACCTTAGAAATTTAATATAATCTATTCGTTGTATGTTTTCTATATGTATATCAAGCGGTTTGTCTCTAGGTCTTGTGGTTTTAGAGATATTTGACTTCTTCTGTATGAAGATTGCTCACGGCCATTGACAATGCACTGAGTTCGGCGGTACGCCCAGTGCAAAACGTTTATTTTATTCAAAATTAATAGAAATACAGAACCCTAACCTTAGAAATTTAATATAGTGTATTCGTTGTATGTTTTCTATATGTATACCAAGCGGTTTGTCTCTAGGTCTTGTGGTTTTAGAGATATTTGACTTCTTCTGTATGAAGATTGCTCACGGCCATTGACAATGCACTGAGTTCGGCGGTACGCCCAGTGCAAAACGTTTATTTTATTCAAAATTAATAGAAATACAGAACCCTAACCTTAGAAATTTAATATAATGTATTCGTTGTATGTTTTCTATATGTATACCAAGTGGTTTGTGTCTAGGTCATGTGGTTTTAGAGATATTTGACTTCTTCTGTATGAAGATTGCTCATAGCCATTGGGTTTGCAGTGTGACAGTGTGCCGAATAGGCCCACTGGTTCAGTGGCGATGCGAACGGCAGGAATTTGAACTAAAAAGTCGGAGGTCCCCCATTGTTTTCCAACAAAATCACCAAAACCTCCCTTGATATTAAAGCGGTGCCAGCTTTCATTTCACTGCATTCTTCCTGCTCCACAATCCCCCCACACCCCATGATTACCTCCCCCCATCCTGCCTTACCAGACACCTCTACGTCCCTGTGACTATAGGTCCGGAGCCTGTGGTCACTGGCCATTGTGCTGCTGGGGCGCATTGCATCATATAGAGCTCGGTCGAACACCGTTAAGCTTCCCCATAGCAGCAATGTATTCATTGTTATACAGTAAAGTCTCTCTAACCGACCACCTCCACAGATCGACCACTCCCCTATATCGATCGCTTTATTTGGGTCCCAACAAGATCACTTTAAGGATGCTCTAACTCTCTAAGCCAACCACCTCCCTAAATAGACCACTTAAAGTCGGTTCCATGGTCGGTCGATTTAGAGAGGTTTTACTGTATAATGATCGTCACAATGGCTATGACATCACCATGCATTTCCTGTAAAAAAAAAAACACTAAAAAAACCCAGGAATTCCAATTTGTAAAATGGGTGTTGATGCAATTGAGACAAAGCGACAAGCCAAGTCTGTTTTGCCTGTTTTGCACACTAGTCCATTCATGCGTTTGTCTGCAGGTCGCGAGCGGCGAACAAGTGGGTCCGGCATCCGACAGCTGGGGCAAGCACAAAGGACCGGGCACAGCACCAAGCCAGTGCAGGTGCTCAGTCCAGGATCTGACATGGAGTCCGCTTTTGCAGAGGCTCTGGTGAGTCTCTTTTCTGTATTTAACTTTGAAAGTGTTTGTGTCTGCAAAAGCAGAAATAAGTAGCACCTGCTGGTGTTAACCATTTTGAACACAATGTATGTGAACTCATAATTTGGCTTCCTCTGTTTTGTCATATTGCTTTATTGAAAGTTGAAAATTTAGCCGTTTGATTATTATCTTCTTTTCTGAATCTGGCTCTGACTTGGCCATCTCTTCATGGAGCTTAGAATACATGAAACATTACTGACTTCACAATTGAACTCCTTGTAGCTTTATATTTCAGGCTTATCCCAGGGAATTCCTGAGAAACTGGGAAAGAAATGCTGACATGGATATAAACTATTTTGGATTCATCACATGCGGAACCACCGCATATACTTTTCAGATTTACTTGAACATTCTAGGGGTTCAAAAGTTTGTCATTCCCCTCTTTTCTTCTAGATCAAACCATTATTAATGTTATTATTAAAATATCTAACTTGGTGAAATGCCGCGCAGCTTTTAAAATCCCTGAATTTCAAGTGTAAAAATAAAGCAAACAAATCAAACTGTGTCCTCTAAATCTGTGTGTTCTAGACAAACCGTTGGGTGATGTCTGAGTAGCACTTCCCAGTAACGTGACACTTCTGAGGAGCGTTGCAATATTTCCTGGTAGTGAAACACTTCTGAGTAATATTACAATGGTTATGAGTAGCATGGCAAAATTAAGTAATTGTTAATGCAATATTGCAATGCTTCTGTGAGCAGCATGGCAATACTTGTGTGCACTGTTACAACATTGAGTCATATGGCAATAGGTAGCAGCTATTGCATAGGCAGCCTACAGAAAGCCTTCAATAGGGTTCACCTAGGTGTGGTGCTACAGGGGCAAGCTCTTGTAATCAATGTCAACTTAAAACAAGAAAAAACAATGTGAATTCAACAAAATAGACGAGATCACTGTTCTGAGTGCGCATGCGTTGAAAACGGCATTGGCAGCAAAGCAAAGGCGTACAGCCATTGAGTTTGCTGATAAGCGTAGGGCTAAACTTCGATTTTATTCAAAATTAATTTTTTTAAATACATTAATAAAAATAATTTTGCACAAACATGGACGGAAGGATGCAATAAAATAATATAATGAATATGTTTAAGACACAACTCTCCATAATTAAGCATTTTGCGCTAAGAAACATACAATTTCAGTCACTTTACAGGCTGACGTTTACATCACCATTGATTAGCCATAAGTAATTCTTGTTCTAAATATTAAAATCTCAAATGTGTCAACAAAAACATGTTTCAAAGATATATATAACCAATATCTGATTAACCCTACTCATTTTCTATTTCTACATATGTTATTAACCATAGCATATAAATAAAAACATGAATAAAATAAGTAAAACTGACTCTAGCTATAGCTCTAACACTAGTCTGAGTGCCCAGATTTGTCTAAATCTAAATGCACATGGCATAAGATGTGCTAATTATATTGATGTAACTGCAATGCTGGATAAAACATTAATATCTTAATTTATTATATATATTTTTTTAGTTGGCATTCTATGTTTCAAACAAGAGCTGAGATGAGCTGAAACTAGCACATTTCATAGCTGACCCAGTGTATTAGCATGTGCCATGTGCTTCTCGCGGGTTTGTTTTTCTTCTACGCATTCCACGATGCACACATGGCTGGAATGGTGATGTAGTCTATTGTTTCATTAATGGACTGGAGGCTGGGAGTCATTGGAAATTCGGATATTAAGCATTGGTCAAATTGAGTTGAAGCGACGTTTTAAAAAGAAGTCTGGAAGGATCATCAATTATTTAATTACACTTCATCATTGCGATACCTGTTCTTTCCAAGAATAAATATATTTAGACTTGTTCAATGTTCTGTTCTCAGGATATCGGAAGCTGACTGTGTATTGTTTTTGAGATGGACTTTAAGCTATTGACACATCGAAGTGGTTTAAATGTGCACACCAGCAATTACTGTCAGAAATAGCTGACGCAGGAACAATGTTCATCACATCTCACTGATAACCAGTGTGCATTGAAAACTATATGGAAAAGTCTTGTGCTTAGCATCTTTAAGTAAACTTTTTGTTGTATATTATGTTCTGGAATAAACCAAGCTACCGAAATGGCATTTAATTTAAGCTCCTTGTCTTAATGCGATAGTTTTAACTAGATCACGCCGGACTTGGTGGTTCCTGAAGCTATAGTGACATCAACCAGTGGAAATGCTATGACAATCAGTACCTGTTCAACCGATTTTTAGTTGCCTCATGAGGCTCCTGGTCACGTGAATAACATTAAGTAAAGCCGAAACAGCAAGTAGAATGTGAGTCACATTGGAGTGCGGTGACTTTCTGAGTGGCCAGGTATTAATCGTGCTGTAGAGTGGATGAGTGTGGTAAACACAAAGCAACATGGCGACTGGTGTTCTTGTATCTTGTATGTTTCATCGAAGGGTGCTCGGTCTGACTGCGGTGCTTTCCGCAAGCCAGCCTGGCTTTTGTAGTTGTTGTTTCAGATGCACATATTCCCATCAAGATAACTAAGACTTTTCATTTTTGCAGGGCAAACCTCCTACCGGGCTTTAATGCCTTTCAATTCACATCCTGTACAAATATCATTTAGCTTCCCCTGCATGACGTGGCTTTTGGGGTGCTCACTTTGACCTCTGGGTGACCTCTAGTGGCTATAGTATTTCAGTGCCCCCTCTACCTTGTGGTGCTAGGGGAGTTTCCGGTTCACATGCACATCTGATAATTTGATGTCACTTCATAATGGTTATCATACTCAGGGCAGTCTTTCATTTTCTCTGTCAGTATTGCATTCACACTGGCTAGGGTCTTTCTGATGCAGCAGGTATTCTTCATATAGTACCCAAGTAAGATTTGTATAACTGCTATATTTATCATTTTGTCGAGAAATGAAAAACGTTTGGAACTATCTACTTTCTTATGATCCTCTGACGGAATCTGGTTTAAAACATATTAACCGCTAGTTTCAAGTTTGAAAAGGAAGGAAAAACCCAAAAGCATTGCACAGTCTTATGTGCGAAGTTATTGCTGATGGTACAAGCAACAAATGAAGAGATGAAAAACACTGGCAGCTCAGCACCCTTTGGGAAGTCTGGAAATAAGGCAGTGCGATTGTACAGTTTAAACCAAACAAATGTGCTTTTGCACAATGTGGTGAAAAGAGAAGTTAATAATTCTGCAAAACGAATACAACAGTTTGTTCTCTTGTCTTCTCTTTTTGTGTAAAAGTGAAAAAAATCTTAGAGAAAAAAAGGATGGAATGAGGAGAGAATAGAATTATACACCTTCCTAATGGTTCTGGGGGGGAAAAGATTGGTATTTATGCTAAGAATAGAGAGGTTCAGTGGTTTCTTGGTATACTGGTGTACTTTTCCTGCTTCCACTTCTACGACTAACCCAATGTGGAACAGTGTCCCCCGTGTAAGCCGCCCAGCTGCTACCTCTCCATCTAAGCGGGCGCTTGCTCACCTTGCTTGTACTGAACCGGGAACTGGACTGCTGGGTATTTCCAGAAGCGACTTCCGGGGCACAAACGCTTTGAGAGTTACGAATCAGATGATGCCGGTAGTGAAGCATCGAGCGTGTGTTCGGAGCGATCGTATGGATCATCATTCGGACGAACGTCTGAGGTGAGCTTAACATTTCTTAGTCGCCTTATTCAGCGTCGCAACAGAATCTTGAATGCACGCCATGAGAATGAGGCCCGTTGAAATGTTGGAATGAATTAGAATAGTATGTGGTTTCCCTTCACCATCTCTCTAGGGCTCTGGTCGATGCTGTTTTTTCCTTCCTGCTTGCCAACCTCTGTTCATAACTAAAGCGTTCCTTTCATCTAAATGGACCTCAGCGAAACTTATATAATAAATATAGTAAATACAAATTAATCGGTCTTATTTGGTGTCATTTCATGTAAGTTTTAGGGTTGTGTTGAGATTTAAATGTGCTAGATGGCCAGTTCTGTACCCCAATAAATTTTCTCCAGCATTATGTATATTGCTGGTATCGTTTAGCTGAGACAAAATAAACATCAAATATATACTACGTTCAGTTCTGTACTGAAATAGCTTCAGGTATCCATACTTAAGCTTCTATAGTTCATTTCTATTGGAGTAAAATATTCATAAATCAAAGTACAATTAGAAGTGCCCACAAATATAGCAAGCAAAACCGAAACTTCATGATGATACCTTTGTATTTTTTTGCTGTACAAATTGAGTTTCTTGGTCTGTATCCAGGTTTAATATCCCTTCATTTTTAACTGACTGGTGAAAAAATGAAAAAGTAGTTAATTACTGTCCAGCATTTACGATGTCAGAGTGATCAAAAGCATTCTGCTTTGGGTCGTTGATGAAAACTTGTGCTCTATTTATTTTTTAGCCATAACACCTATTTCCATGAATTCTGTAATATTCCAACAACCAAATAACCAAATCTTCATCTAATTGTGGCAAGGAAATTGTATAATGATGCTGAGAATGCTATGTCATTTTATGCATGCAATTGTTAATAATGGGAATGGAGCTAATTGTGACCAACTCCTCCCCTTACCCCCATCTACATCTATGTCCTTTCTGTTGTGCATACAAAGGCTTCAGACATCAGTGAGCGTAAAGCTTCACTGCGACTAGCAAAGGTACATTTTCAATTTGAATAGTTCACAGATTCTCACTGTGTCCAATCATTATGACTTCCGTTTTTATCATTTTGTCACATACTAGATTTGTGTGAACTTTTTGTTTCCAGTGATTTATGTAGTCCTTTAGTGACAGGTGCTTCACTGAGAACAAACGTAGTTGTAGGCGATCGTTATCTTTTATGTTGTAAAATAAAAATGACTTCCTTTTGTAAAGATTACATTTAATGATTTACTGGCAATATCTTTTAGGAGAATGGATTTTCAGCGAAATGAAAAATAATTCTCAGTAAAATAATGAGTGAGTTATCTATCCATGCTATCTATGATTCAAAAGCCAATGAAGACTTCACATTTTCTGTGGACTAAACATGCGGGAATCTGGTGAACTAAGCTCGTGATAGTGAAGGTGTGACCGGCAGAATTATGTTAGCAAATATACTTGGTGAAAATTTCAGATTGAGGGCCTATTGTCTGTGCCTCCATTATACACCGGCAGAAGCACTTCTTAGCAGTCGGTCATGCTATGTAGAAGACGTCTACTGAGTGGGTTTTGAAGTAGAAGACAATATATTATGTATTCGGTTGTAATGTAGAGACCCATTTTTATTTGAGTATATTGACTGAAAAGAAAACTTGGTGATTTGAGTAGGCTGACAGAAGAGAAGACACAAGTTGATGTGTATAGGGTTACAGAAAAGATGACAGAAGATGTTGATTGGAGTAGGCTGGCAGGAGAGTAGACGTGAGTTTATTTGAATAGATTGACAGAAGAACAGCCAGACAATGTTGATTTAAGTAGGCTGACAGAAAAGGAGACAGATATTGAATTAAAGCTGCATAGTCCGATGAGGGATCAAATTGTTAAAAACATATCTCATTTAGATACTGATACACTTATTAAGCATTTGTTGCCACATAGACGTGAATATTGAGTCAATTTAATAGAACCTGTTAGTGCAGAAGCCTATGGTGTCGGGGTTTTGGCAGAAGAGAAAACAGAAGATGTTGATTTGTGTAGGCTCACAGAAGAGAAAACAGAAGGTGTTGATTTGTGTAGGCTGACAAGAGAAAACAGAAGATTTTGTTTTGTGTAGGCTGACAGAAGAGAAAACAGAAGATGTTGATTTGTGTAGGCTGACAAGAGAAAACAAAAGATGTTGATTTGTGTAGGCTGACAAGAGAAAACAGAAGATGTTGATTTGTGTAGGCTGACAGAAGAGAAAACAGAAGATGTTGATTTGTGCAGGCTGACAGAAGAGAAAACAGAAGATGGTGATTTGTGTAGGCTGACAGAAGAGAAAACAGAAGATGTTGATTTGTGTAGGCTGACAGAAGAGAAAACAGAAGATGTTGATTAGTGTAGGCTGACAGAAGAGAAAACAGAACATGTTGATTTGTGTAGGCTGACAGAAGAGAAAACAGAACATGTTGATTTGTGTAGGCTGACAGAAGAGAAAACAGAACATGTTGATTTGTGTAGGCTGACAGAAGAGAAAACAGAACATGTTGATTTGTGTAGGCTGGCAGATGCTGAGTTGAATCGAGTGGGACATAGAAAATATTCCTGTTTACCTGGTGGCAGTGCTAAGCTGGTGTTTTCAGTCTATAGTATAGATCACTGTGTCTTCTATTTGCACAGTGTTCAAACTGCACCTCACTGTCATATTCACCGTCACTGTTCAGTGCTTTGAGTTGCTCCATAGAATGTGTTATAGATAGTCATCTTTCACGTCTTCCCAAGTTCCATTGGTGGGATACTGTCTCTTCTAAATTTCTTTTCCTGCAGAGAATTGTGGCTTACAGGTTAAACAGGCACAATATATAGTAAAATGCTGCACAATAAGCGCACATTACAAGTGTATTGCATGAGTGTGTGTATATTGCATGCTGAATAGCTAACGGCTGTTGTCACACTCACCATATGATACACACTTGGGGCTGGTAATAGAAGTGGTGTTTTACTTTTGATACTGCATGCTATATGTAGATACACTTCTTTAAAAAAAAAAATTAACTGCCTATTTGAAGAATTTTAACATGAACTTGTTCAATATGGTATGCAATTCTGCATAATAATGGCAGAAACTCTAATAAGCATTCACTCCTGCCAATATTTGCATATCTATATCTTTCATCTCATCTCAGCACCACTTCACCAACAAAGATGGAGCAGACAAACCGCCCAATTTATTCCCAAATTATGAACAGGCAAGCGATTCTCTTTCCCTCCTTTCCGGCTAGAGTCGCGGGGGCTGGTAGGCTCCAGATTACCTGTGCTTCCTCTTCGAGTTGCTACGAGTACTGCTCATTTCTGAGTAGTCTGCTGTAAGCGCTGCTCATCTAACATGTGTTGCCATGCTTATTTTCTGAATTAACTTTGATGAGCAAATTCACTCGGTGGCCTACCATATGCAGAGTTTACCATAATAGATCTCAATGTACTTTTATGATGGTAAATACCATTGTCTTCATGCTCAGGAGTTTCTCCAACTTAGGTCATCTTGCTTTTTATCGCCACGTGGATATTCTAATATGGACTATGGGCTATTTTAGAGGTCAATATATAAACCTGTTGGACAGCTGTAGTCTTACTAAAGACTTAATAAGGAAGCACTCTAAAATTGAACTATAGTTGTAGGGTTATTTTGTGTTGTGTAATTGTTATACTACACAAAAACTGCTTTACTCTTTATGTTAGCATCCAATTTAAGAGGTATTCTATGAGGCTGTTCAAGAGCAGAAAGTATTCAAAGTTTGCCCTTGGTTTGAGGTTAGTTGCAGACCAATCAGATAGACCCAACTTACAGTTAGTAACCAGACATCCCCAACTGACCAGGCAGCCCCAGTAGCACATGATAGTGGTGTGATTGCATCAGGAATATGAGATGCTTTACTGGCTTCGCCTAACACCTTGCTCTGCTGCCAATACAGGTCTCTTCTTCACGTTTCATAATGCCTGCCTCTTTACAGTTAAGTCAGCCTGCCTCACTTTCTAAATTAGGTAATCTGTGTTGCCACCTGGCTATTCATTGAACTCATGTCTGTGACTGCTTCCACACCGTGTGGTCTGCGTAATGTATTCTTTCATATTGCAATAATTCCAGCCTGAGGAACCTCTCGCAAAGGTGAACAAACTAGCCTGTCGTGTCGTGTCCTGTCCATATTTTATCTTACATCGCCTATGTTGGCTTGAAGGCTGTCCTCAGTTCCACCATCAATAGTTTGTCATGCTTCTATTTATTGATGCCGACATTATATTGCAACAGTTTGTGTCAGTGCACTGTGTAAAACACTGCTTGATGACCACAGCGAATGTTAATTTTATCCTTTTTATTACATGTGCTTCACTGAGTTTTGATACATTCTGTTTGCACAGTTTGATTCAGTGGTATGTACAAAATGCTCATGCTCATGACTGCATTCAGTAACCCTCTGTTGATAATTGCAAATATTCCCCTCCAGACTCGCAGTTAAGCCCCACAAGTATTTCCTGTTATTACTACTAAGGGTTTCCCCTCTCCCCCCCCCCCCTATTTACCCTTATTTACCCCCCCCCCTATTTACCCTTATTTACCCCCCCCCCCTTTTTCCCCCCTTTAATGCTTGAAAGTTGATGTGATTTGATTACACATTTCTGGTATTACAAATATTCTAAGACAATTCTTCTTGTTGAACTGACTGGACTAAAGTTCTGTATTTGAGTTGATTAGTCGTTTTATTCCCTTGAAAGTCATTCACCTTCACATTGAGAAAGAACGCATGACACTGTTGCCATACCTTTTAACATGTATTTCATTTCATAGATCACTGTACTATTTCTGAAAGGATGAAAAGTCCAGTTTTCACGCATGACTTGGCAGAATAACTTGTAATTTGCTCTTTTATAATCACTCATCTGTAACCTTGATGTTATCTTTTGTTCTTAATATGATTTTTTGTAATGTATACTTTTGTGTTATGTTAATATATAAGACCAACGGTCAATATTGCACTACTTGGAGCCAAACTAAATTGTGTGATTGTATTGCAGGACGTCTCTGACATCTTGAACAACCTGTCAAGTCCATCGTGGGCTGATAGGAAGGAAGGTCTCCTTGCACTTCAGAAGATCCTTCGCGGAACCCGGATATTGAAGTAAGCTGCTTCCTCTATTAGTCCACTTACCAAAGGGTTCATGTTATCTGAACAGTCCTGGACCATTTGGAGTAGTTGCTGTAGACTATGCCCTTTAGCCATAACTTTGTCAGTGAACCTGATTGCTTTCTCATTCCTTTCAGTCGTTTAGAATTAAAGAAAATCACGGAGATCTTCACCCGCATGTTTCACGACCCTCATGGAAAGGTATGTACACAACGTTTTCACGAGGTATTGAAAAACAGATGTCAAAGATACAAGTCACTTTTAAAATTATGACTTAAATATAGCAACTGAGGATGATAGACAAGTGCTTTCCTCAAGTATACCACCAGGTTGAATTCAAAGTTAGTGGCAGGTGCTGGCGTTTGCTGAATAAATATTGACACAAGCTTCTTCCTTGTGTGTCCTACTGTAGCCAACCATCACAAAACAGCAGTAATAAAGCAGCCTCTGGTTTGTATATGACTTTGCTAATAAATATCTATGTACAAAAGGGAGGACGCTGATGACACCCTAGGGCCAGAACCCCAGATGGGCATGTGATAGGTCACGGCCCACAAACGGGGCTGCCCCAAGGGAGAAATCTGGACCACCCTCAGTAGATAACAAACAACCACAAACCATCAAAAACAGAGCCTCCCGATTTGAAAACATACAACAATATATATATGTAAAAAAAGGGAGACCCTGAAAACACCCTGGGGCAAAACCCCAGAAGAGCCCACAAACTGGGCTGCCCCAAGGGGGTAATCTGAACCACCCTCAGTAGATAATGAACAGCTACAAACTATGTACAAGCCTGTAAATGAGTAGGCTATTTCATAAGTAGTAGTAAAATAAAAACCAAAAACCTAAAATACTATTTGCACCCAGTACAAGGGTGATCAGAGAATAAAACCAATAACACCTACACTTAGAACTAAAACCATTAGCTATCTAACGGTCCTTCCCTATTTTGGATCGACCTTGGATAGCCAAACCCAACACAAAACAAGCTCAAACATCTATAACAGCTACCTACCTAGCAGTCCTTCCCTATTTCGACTCAACCTTGGATAGCCAACCCAAAAAAAAACAAGCTGAAACATCTACAGATACTAAATAATCACCAGGTACCTGCTACTGTGTGAGAAACAAAAACATCTTCCTGCTGTATGATAAGATTAGACCACTACTACAACTGGCCAGCATTGAAAACAAGCCCGAGCACTCGAGCTTACATGCTATGGACAGTATAAACACAGCATAAAAAAAATGGCTCTCATTGCCAACTAAGTTACAGCTGAGTGCCACTTTGTACAGGTGTTCAGCATGTTCCTAGAGACGCTCATCGACCTGGTAGCAGTGTACAAGGCAGACCTTGGTGACTGGCTCTACGTTCTCATCACGCGCCTTGTCAACAAGATGGGTTCAGATATGCTCGGATCTGTACTCGGCAAGGTACAGCGGTGTCTGGAGGCTGTCAGGTGAGAAATATCTGTTACCCAGCATTTGCAATGCCTTACTACTTCACGTCGTATTGAACCACATAATGACAGTTTCAGATCAAATATTACATTCACAAAAGGCAGATTTTTAACCCATTGAGCACGCACAAGACTCACCTGCATTATGTATTCCCACTGCAGGATTTCACATGTATTTATGCATATCTGATTCAGGACATTTATTCAGCTCGCATGTCTATCTTATGCTCACCTTATTTCCATTACGAACCTGACCTGGGTTAGTGATGGCAAATATTGAACTTATGTATTCCTAGTTATAAATTATATAGTTGTTTATATATTTAAGACATTTTAATTTACTGTTATTGGTACAGCAGTTCACTGAATTGGTTACGAAGAAGTATGTTTTTGCTTTCATTGCAGAGACTCATTCCAGTTTGATCTTCAATTCAACACCATCACAAAATACATCATTGACCAAACGCAAACGCCCAACCTCAAAGTGAGTGCTTTACACACAAGCTGTCCTGTTCCAGGTTGTTTTTAGCTTGTTCCAGCTTGTTCAAGGTTGTTCTAGCTTCCAGCTTGTTCAAACTTGTTCCAGCTTGTTCAAACTTGTTCCAGCTTGTTAACACTTGTTCCAGCTTGTTAACACTTGTTCCAGCTTTTTCACACTTCGTCCAGCTTGTTCACACTTGTTCCAGCTTGGTCAAACTTGTTCCAGCTTAGTTCAAATTGTTTCAGCTTCTTCACTATACCCAGCACCGTTAGTGCCTAGTGGAGGTGGAAGCGTGTTTCATGTTATATTTACACAGTTGTGCACAGGCTTCTGCCCTACAATTTTACCCAGTAACAGGCTCCTGTATTCAGTTTGTTATGTAAAGGGTACTTTTTTATGTTGGTTGCTTGTTCAATGTCATTTTTATCTTATAAATTGGGTTTTTTCTATATACAATAGGGTATACACTCAGTGAGTTGGTTGTTATGGGGTGATTTTATCCTGCATTCGACCTATGCCAACCATTGTAAGTCCAAAATGAATTCATGTGCTGCACAACATCTAGCGGCATGCATAAGGTATGACATGCAGAGGGTAGTGGGCTGTTTGCTAAGTAACACAGATTTGTTCTTTTTCACTAATATTTCCCATTGTTAATGATACTTCGCACTAAGTTACATGTTAGTTACAATCCTGATACTGCCCCGTTACACAAGAGACAAAGATTCAGCTTTGTATGTTGGGTTTCATATGGGGATAGCCCAACGATCACCCACTTAGGGACTGCGAGTGAATTGAGTCAGTGGTTGGATGCTGATAATTTGTGGTGTAAGTGAGAACTAGGAGCCTCTTTCTCCTTGAGTTGTGTTGTGGAGGTGTTGGGGTGTGGTGAGGATTTTGGTGTGTATGGTGGGGGGGGGGGGGTGTATGGGGATTTAGGGGTGTGTAGTGGGAGTGTAGGGGTGTGGTGAGTGGGTATGGTCGGGTGAGTGTGGTGGGGTGTAGGGGTGTGTGGTGGAGGTTGATGGTGTGTGTGGTGGGGGTGTATGTGGTTTGTGGTGGAGGTGTAGGGGTGTCTTGCAGAGCGGCACCTCTCAAGCTTTAGAATCCTTAAACACACACACATCCCCCCACAGCCCTAACCCCCCACCACACACTCCACCACACACCTATATCCCGAGTACCCCTTACACCCCCACCACACACCTAAACCCCCACCACACACACAACACCTACAGCACCACACACATCTACACCCTCACCACACACACCTACACCCTCACCATGCACACCTACACCCCAACCTCACACACCTACACCTCCACCACACCACTACCACTACCACACACCTACACCCACACCCCCACCACATCTCTAAACCCCCACCACACCTACACCCCCACCACACACATACATACACCCCCACCACATCCCTAAACCCCCACCACACACCACCTCCCCCACCACACATCTACACCCTTCTATCCAACCATGATGGCCGACTTGTACCAGGAAGGGTGCTGCCACCAAGTGTATCGCAAGAGAAATGGCTCATCAAAGGTCCCCATTACCAAAACTCCTTAATTGACAGTGCTCCTTCCTTGGCAATGCTCCTTATTTGTTAACACTCCTCATTCAGCAATGGTCTTTATTCAGCAATATTCTTATTTGGCTATTTTCCGTATTTAGTCATTCTCATTATTTGCTAACATTTGCCATTGTTTCTATATTTTGCAACACTCCTGATTTGCTAGTGGATTATTTGGCATTGTGAGCTCAGTAGGTGATGCCTTATGTGCTGTACTCATGGCTGACTGACTTGTGCCCCTCTCTGACCTGCAGGTGAAGGTAATGGTTTGTCTCCACCTCAGCTTCATCCCCATCACCAGTAGTGACAGCTGCCAGATGCAGCCTTCACTATCCACAAAGTAACAGTTCTCAGGCACTGCACATTTAGCCAAGTGAAAAATTAACTACAACAATTTTTTTTTTTTAAGTAGGGGCGAGGGGGACCAATATTTTGGCATATCTAGAAGTATATTTGCCATGGCTTTCAATATGAAGCCCTTAATTCTTTCTTTTGTTTTAAATTTAATTTTCATGGGGGTTTCAAGAATGGAGTTAACGAAATAACAAATCTAAGTAGAGCTGAATTCTTACAGTTTGAATTAAATTCAGTTTGGTTTTATGGTTGCTCCTATAGCAGCCTGGTATTTCGCTTTGTGGTGTACTTTTTTACATTCTTTGTGGCACACTTTGTCATGCTTAGTGACGTTATTTAATACTTAGTAAAAAGATGGAGCTTTGCGCATATTACCTCTAGCATGTTGATAGATGTAAGCATGTCCACCTACATGTATCCTTGCTGACAGGTTGACAGATGTAAGCACCTTCACTTCATGTAAGGCTGTTTGACCCCTTGACCGCTGACGGCTGTAAATGCCTCTGAGTCCTTGCACCATTCTTTTAGCATCAAACAAAGGCTGAATTTGTTAAGACATTGGTATCAATCTACAAGCACTAGTTCTACTATGAAAACCTTAGCTTTACAAACTGCTATCCCTCTGTCTTTCTGAGCTATAATTAAGAAATCTAGCTTTATAACATCAGAAATTTAAAAGGCTAAAGCTAATGTGGTCATTACTGACTTGGTGTGACCTTTATAATACCGGTGTTCTTTAGTGTGTGCTCCTATATCCCTAACCTCAGTGACTTCATATGTTCCTGATATCACATGATCTCTGGATACAAATTAACTGCAACTCTTGTCATAGTATGCCATTTGCATTAAAGTTGCACTGTCTGATAAAGGCATAATATTTTTAAAGCAAAGCACTTATCTAGATTTGAACCTACATATCCAACTTAGATACTGGTGCGATTATTAAGCATTTGTTGCATCACAGAAGGGAATACTAAAACAATTTAATAGAACATGTTACTGTTGAAGTCTATGGGATCAAAGTTTTGACAAGCATGCCAAAAGTAATTTAGTATATTTACACTTCAGATATCTCCGAAGTTAGTAATTTGAAATAATAGTTACTTCAAACTAAAGGTCGGTAGATTTTAATAATCTATTTATCTTTTTAAAAATTACAGAAACTCAAAACCATCAAACTATGCAACTTTAGTAATTAGCAATCTATGTAATTAACCACAATTAGAACCACCAATGTGATCGATAGAATTAGCAAAACAGGCTCTTCAAAAATACAAATTATGAGAAAGAAGTAGGATAGTTCCAAAAGACCTGAGAAACTGCATGATGATACTTTTGTACTACCTCTCATAACCCACCTTCAGTTATACAGACAAGTGAAGTAATGCAAAGACCGTCTGGTACTAGACATGGTAGCCAAATCGGTAAGAGCGCTAGATTCCAGAGCTGAAGGTCAGGAGTTAAAAACCTGACTGAATCAAATCAGTGGCGTACAAAATGTATTATTGTCATTACCTAGCCTGGCACTCAGCATTAATAGAATAGGGCAATGACTGGTTAGCTCAGTGTCGGGATAATGTGACTGAGTGGGATGCCAGCAGCCTGATCTCCCAGTGGGACAGCACTATAGAGTTGCCATGAGTGTGCACTGCCACAAGTCAGTCCCTGTCCTAATATGACCTTAGATGTTGCTCGTATGTAAAACCCAAACAAACAGAGTTTATCTGAGTACAGAACTAGTGATCCTAGTTCATATCCTGCTCCTTACATCTTGTTGCAATCACGTGATAGTCCTTAGGTTTAAATTCATGTTGAAATAAGTAATGAAATTTGTTTGTCATGAATGTAGGTGCATACTCGATATGCGTACTCAGATTTCATTCCAAATACTCATTCAATTCACATGCCTGTGGTTTGTAGCTGTTCCTCATAAATGTGTGTACTTGTGTGCTATGCTTGTGTGTACCCCCGTGGGTGTCCCCACTTGGCTATTTCCACCTGCATTCTGACGGTTCCATCTTTTTCTTCTGCTTCTTCTTCTGCTTCTTCTACTTTTCTTCTATTATTGCCGTAACTCTCTTTAAATGGGCCCTGCTGAGTGCTGAGGTTACTCCCGGAATACAAGGGGAAAAGTAACACCTAATTCTATGGTGCTCACTGTACACGCTTTGCAAATTTACAAGCATGTCCTGTAGATAGGGCATGCTACAGCCTGAGTTTGTCATGTGTGTAGGATATACAGCAGTCTGATCTTGTCCTGCATGTAGGACATACTACAGTCTGATTTTGTCCTGCATGTAGGACATATTAGAGCCTGAGTTTGTCCTTCATGTAGGACATACTGAAGTCTGATCTTGTCCTGCAGCTAGGGCATAATACAACCTTAGTTTGTCATGCATGTAGGACTTTCTGCAGTCTGATCTTGTCATGCATGTAGGACATACTGCAGTCTGATCTTTCCTGCATGTTTAAAAAAAAAAAGAAGATTTTATTGAGGTTGTATTTATACTGTCCATAGCATATAAGCCTGGGTATTCAGGCTTGTTTTCAATGCTGGCCAGCTGTAGTGTTGGTGTTATCTTATCACACAGTAGCTGCTGATAAGGTATTTGATTGCCTGTATTTCAGTAGCAGATAGATAGTTGGTTGGTCTGGTTAGTACTATAGTAGTCTATGTTAATTTTTTTGGATTTTCTTGGCATATATGTGCTTTATTTTTTCTACTCTTATTTCTAGACTAGCCTACTCCTATTTACATATCATAGGCTTGTACGTAGCTGTGAGGTGTGTTATCTGGCTGCTTTTGGTATGGTTACCTTCCATTGGGCGTCTCGCTGGTGGGCCGTGACATGTATCACCTGCCCCTTTGCGGTGCAGCTTAGTTGGGGGTTCCTAGCCTTATTTTGCACAGATATTTTTTGTATGTTTTTAGGTCAGGAATTTGTCGTTCCTTTACTGTTTGGGCATTCCACACCTTGGCAGCCATTTCTAGCGTGCTTCTCTCGTGAGCTTTTATTTGGCTTCTGGTCTGCTTTAGTAGTGGCGCAATTATTTGCTCTAGTTGCCCTTTGTGGTTTTGTTAGGAGTTTATTGTCTTGACTATAGCTGTATGCTAATGTTTTCAGATGAATTATTCTCCTATTTTCTAGCAATTTTACTTTGGTTCTTTTGTGTATGTCATAGGTGGGGTGCAGCTTGTCTACTCTGAGGCAGATTTTCAGGGCTCTGTTCTGTAGTGTTTGCAGTTTTTTTAGAAGTTCTTTCTTTGCACCCATGTAGTTTACATCTCCATAGTCAAAATAAGGGTAGCACCATGCCCTTGAAGATTTTTATTGACATTTCTTGTGTCATGTAGTCTCTTAGCTTTGCAAATAGCCACAGTTTGTGGTTTACCTTTTGGACAATTTTGTTTATACATAGGTTGTAGTTTAGTTGGCTGTCCAACTCAAGGCCTAGGTATTTGTAATGGTCTACATTTTCTAGTGTTTGGCTTCCTAGCTTACAGTGTAGTTTTCTTTCTGGCATTTGTTTATGCGAGAAGAGAACTGTTTTTGACTTGCTTGTGTTGATGGTTATTTTGTTGGACTCACACCACTCATCCAGTTTTAGTAGGAGCTTGTTTAGTTTAGTTATTACCTCCTCTTCTGTGGTGCCGTTTGCATATATGACTGTGTCATCTGCATATAGTTGGAGGCATTCGGTTTGTAACCATTTTTCAAGATCGTTTATGTAGATTATAAAGAGCAGTGGCCCTAGCACTGACCCTTGGGGTACACCACATGTGACAGGTTGGTTGTCTGATAGTGTATTGTTTATTTTTGTTCTCTGTTGCCTGTCTTTCAGGTAGCATTTTATCCAGTCCATAGTGTTGGATTTTATGCCCATGGATTCTAGTTTTTCCAATAGTATGTTATGGTCTACTGTATCGAATGCTTTGCTGAAGTCAATGAAGGCTGCTCCAACTAATTGTTTTTGGTTCATTGACGCCAATATGTCATTTGTTAGGTTAGCTATTGTTTTAGATGTGGAGTGCAGTTTCCTGAAACCTCCTTGTCTTTCGTTTAGTATATTGTTTTTTTTCCAGGTGTTCATTTATGTGTCTATGTAACACTTTTTCAATGAGCTTGCCTGGGGTTTGAAGAATCGATATTGGCCTGTAGTTTCCCATGTTTTGTTTGTCTCCACTTTTGTGGATAGGGGTAATGGTTGCCATTTTCCAGGCTGAGATAAAATGCCCCTGTTCAAAGGAGTGGCTGGGATGGCTTGGGATGGCTTGGAGTGCCTCTTTCAGCATTTTGGTTGGTATTTCGTCTATTCCACTTGGTTTATTTGTGTCTATGTCATTTATTAGTTTTTTTACTTCTATTATATCTGTTTTGCAGGTGGGGATTTCATTCTGCACAGTTCCTGATCTATTTTCCCACCTTTTTTAAAATTTTCCTGACAGCGTTTGTCCTATTGTGGCAAAGTGCGTGTTCAGTTTCTTTGCTGCATCTTTGTCTGAGAGCATTGTCCCTTCGTTATCTTGGAAGTTTCTGTGCTCTTCTTTGTTATTTTTGGGGAATAATAGGTCTACATTCTTCCAGAATCTGTTTGTATTGCTTTCCCAGTCTTTTTCCTGCTTTATTATGTATTTCTTTTTTGCTGTTCTCACAGCTTTGAGAGAGTCGTTTCTGGCAATATGGTAGGCCAGTTTGTCTTCTATAGTTTCTGTGAGCTTTGCTTTATTACCCAGTTTACTTTTGGCTATGATGAGCGTTAGCAGGTCATTGTCTACCCAGAGGTCCTGGTTTTTTTGTATTTTTATTTTCTTAATGGGGCACATCTCATCAGCTGATTTTCTTATTTCTGCGATGATGTTGCCCCAATAGATATTAACATCATCTCTGTTAGAACATTCTGCAGCCTGATCTTGTCCTGCATGTAGGACATTCTGCAGTCTGATCTTGTCATGCATGTAGGACATACTGCTGTTTGATATTTTCCTAAATGTAGGACATACAGCAGTCTGATATTGTCCTACATGTAGGACATACTTAAGTCTGATATTGTCATGCATGTAGGACATACAGCAGTTTGATATTGTCCTACATGTAGGACTTACTGCAGTCTGATCTTGTACTGCATGGAGGACATTCTGCAGTCTGATCTTTTCATGCATGTAAGACATACTGCAGTCTGGTCTTGTCCTGCATGTAGGATATTCTGCATTCTGATCTTGTCATGCATGTAGGACATTCTGCAGTCTGATCTTGTCATGCATGTAGGACATACTGCAGTCTGATCTTGTCCTCGATATAAGACATACTACAGCCTACAATTTCCCATTTGTTGATGTGCATTCTGTTTAATTAGTTTCTTCACCAAATCGCATTATTCAGTCATCTTAAAGTGTACTCAGTTTGAAATAGCTTCCAAAGCTTGTTAATTCTATGGGAAACCTATGAAATAGCATTGTATATTTAATGCATTTTAGCTGATGCTTAATCATTTAATGTTGCTGGTTGCGGTTTGGTTCCAAAGGTGAAGGTCGCCCTGCTGAATTACATTCATGGACTGACACTGCTGATGGACCCCGCAGACTTTGTGAACACCAGTGACACTCGGCTAGCCGTGTCACGAATAATCACCTGGACGACAGAGCCGAAGAGTGTCGACGTCAGAAAGGTACGCAGCTCTCATGTGAGTCTTCCATGTGCCACAGTTCATCAGGCATCTTTCACCACCTGCTTGTACTCAGCCTGGTGGTGGTGGATTATACACGTGCCAGTGTGCCTGGGGTAAAAGCACAGCAAAGCACTGCACACTGTATGTACATCTAACAAAACGTTGTGTCGATGGGAGCTACCTGGTGGACTTTGTGTACATGTATGTGTATGGATGTAATTGGAAAGGTTTAAGAAATAGTTGCAGACAAGGCCTAGGAAATACTGTCAGTGTCTGGTTAGTCGCTTAACATCAGTTGGCCTGCCTTTATTAGTATCAGGTGTCCGTTTACTGCCCAGTCACCCTATAGCCACTATGTACATATAGGTGATAATTTCTGAGTCGACTGTTCTGCACTTGGCTTTCCTTTCGGGAGTTGAGGCTTAGGTTTCTGTATGCTGCCCACAGGCCTTATTCACGTGACCAATACGGAAACAACCCTTATGAGGCAACCAAGTAACTGTCAAAATCGTTGATCAGGTACCGATTCTAGTGTTATTTTACACGGCCCCAAATGCTGGTGTTTGGCATAGTGCCATTGGCGCGGTTCTTCCATTGGGTGATGCCATTTTATATAGCCTAAGAAATAACGGTATTAAATTTATCAAACTATTCTTTGAATGAATTTATATGATATAATATTTTGGTGTTTTGATTGGTTCCGTTACGCAACAAGTATCTGTCCCCCCCAGCCAAATGGCTGGAGTTGAAAAATGGTTATAGCTACTACATAGTGCCCTCTGTTACACGGAAATGGGCGAAGGCTGCACACACGTTGTTTTTGATGACTTGTGAATAAGGTCTGTTATTTGTACTTACTCACCAGGTCTCAGATAACCAGCACCAGCTAATTAGAAAGTAGCATGCGGGAATGTACATAGCCCCTCCACCTGCACTCGGGCTGCACACAAACTCAATTCGACCCACTCTCTCCACGTTGCATAATCCGATGAAAGCATAATAATTTTTAAAGCAAAACACTTATCTACATTTGAACCTGCGTATCCAACAGTAGATTGATGCACACATTCATCATTTCTGTGGTGTCTTACCGCATTAGAAACAGATTGATGCACACATTCATCATTTCTGTGGTGTCTTACCGCATTAGAAACAGATTGATGCACACATTCATCATTTCTATGGTGTCTTACCGCATTAGAAACAGATTGATGCACACATTCATCATTTCTGTGGTGTCTTACCGCCTTAGAAACAGACTGATGCACACATTCATCATTTCTGTGGTGTCTTACCACCTTAGAAACAGACTGATGCACACATTCATCATTTCTTTGGTGTCTTACCGCCTTAGAAACAGATTGATGCACACATTCATCATTTCTTTGGTGTCTTACCGCATTAGAAACAGATTGATGTACGCATTCATCATTTCTTTGGTGTCGTACCACCTTAGAAACAGACTGATGCACACATTCATCATTTCTTTGGTGTCTTACTGCCTTAGAAACAGATTGATGCACACATTCATCATTTCTTTGGTGTCTTACCGCCTTAGAAACAGATTGATGCACACATTCATCATTTCTTTGGTGTCTTACCACCTTAGAAACAGACTGATGCACACATTCATCATTTCTTTGGTGTCTTACCGCATTAGAAACAGATTGATGCACACATTCATCATTTCTTTGGTGTCTTACCGCATTAGAAACAGATTGATGCACACATTCATCATTTCTTTGGTGTCTTACCGCCTTAGAAACAGATTGATGTACACATTCATCATTTCTGTGGTGTCTTACCGCCTTAGAAACAGATTGATGCACACATTCATCATTTCTTTGGTGTCTTACCGCATTAGAAAAAGATTGATGCACACATTCATCATTTCTTTGGTGTCTTCACCGCATTAGGAAACAGATTGATGCACACATTCATCATTTCTTTGGTGTCTTACCGCCTTAGAAACAGATTGATGTACACATTCATCATTTCTGTGGTGTCTTACCGCCTTAGAAACAGATTGATGCACACATTCATCATTTCTTTGGTGTCTTACCGCATTAGAAACAGACTGATGCACACATTCATCATTTCTTTGGTGTCTTACCGCATTAGAAAAAGATTGATGCACACATTCATCATTTCTTTGGTGTCGTACCACCTTAGAAACAGACTGATGCACACATTCATCATTTCTTTGGTGTCTTACCGCATTAGAAACAGATTGATGCACACATTCATCATTTCTGTGGTGTCTTACCACCTTAGAAACAGATTGATGCACACATTCATCATTTCTTTGGTGTCTTACCGCATTAGAAAAAGATTGATGCACACATTCATCATTTCTTTGGTGTCGTACCACCTTAGAAACAGACTGATGCACACATTCATCATTTCTTTGGTGTCTTACCGCATTAGAAACAGATTGACGCACACATTCATCATTTCTTTGGTGTCTTACCGCATTAGAAAAAGATTGATGCACACATTCATCATTTCTTTGGTGTCGTACCACCTTAGAAACAGACTGATGCAACATTCATCATTTCTTTGGTGTCTGACCCTTAGAAACAGATTGTTGCACACATTCATCATTTCTATGGTGGCTTCCCCTTTGAAACAGATGATGCACACTTCTCATTTCTTTGGTGTCTTACCGCATTAGAAAAAGATTGATGCACACATTCATCATTTCTGTGGTGTCTTACCACATTAGAAACAGATTGATGCACACATTCATCATTTCTCTGGTGTCTTACCACCTTAGAAACGTAACAGTCGGTTCCAATTAGTGTGCACACATTATTTCAAACATCTCCCAGGTTAAATTATGAAGCTTAATCGAAGCTAACGAAGAGGAGGCTATGAATATGATTGACCTAGTGTATTTATCTAAAATGTATGACAACAATTCTAAGCCAACGGATTATGCAATTGTACACAAAAGTCCTTTTAAAATTGTTTTTGCATGACTTCTGTCTGTAAATCAAATGAAGCAGGACTGTTTAGGGTGCTGACGTAACTGCTATTTTGCCGTGGGGTGCTGGAAGGTTGGCTGAGACTGGCCTGTAGGGGGCAGCACCCAGCCAACAGCAGCCAGTTGCTGACATTGTGTTTACTGTATGCATGTAAACCTTCCTTTCTGCAGCCTTCTATGAAATCTCCAATTCAGAAGGTACACCTTCCCTATTGTTGGGTTTCATTAAGTGTTTATGTTTAATGTTTAATGTTTTAAAGGTGCACAGTATTGATTGGCGCAATCAGAACTGTATTCCAACAAGTGCTCTCCAGTATAGTTTTGCATTCAAAATATGAGTTTTGAGAGTGGCAGCTGCAAGAGACCTGGCAATGTTGGCTCACAATTTGAGCTGCAGTATTTCGAAACAAGACAACATAGTGCTATGCAGGACGTTCTAGAACCCCAATTAAGGACTATTGCAAAATATAAAAAAAATTTAATTCGTGGACCTACCATATGTAAATAGGAATTTTGACCAGTTCTATGATTTTCGTTTGCACAAAATTATTTTTTATTATGTGCATGTCCGTGGAAATTCATGTTTCAATCGATATGTTATTTTCACTTGTAATTACTAATAGTTGATAGTTTCATTTAATCAACTTTTAAGTTATCATCCGTATACATGAACAAATATACAAAGGATTGTGAAACTGCCAGTTCTGTAACTTGTTGACAAACAGGGGAGCCTCACGTAGACTGGTAGAACGCGGCCCGTGCTGCAGCAGCCTCCCGAGGGGGCTGCTGTTTGTTTGCACAACCCGTGCTAACACTGTGCTGCAGTTTGTGGGGCCCAGTTCTCCTTCTGCTGGTCTATACTGTGTGCACCGTCAATATCCTAATGCCTACTCACGTCCCCCTCTACCATAACGAGCTTACACGCGACACGGCGCGCCGCTATGTGGCACTAACACGGATTAACACCACCGTCACCAGGTGGCGCCCAGTGAAAGTATGACGTCACACTGCTGTCTGACTGGCGGGCCGTGCCGTGTGCCGCTATGGCTGCCCGTGTAAATCCCACCTT